>OY728145.1:624273268-625523268 GCA_963277665.1 Viscum album
TACAATGTCCTTGTTCTATATGCTAGATCCACGATTCATTTAACTTTGCAATTAAATAGTTTACTTTTTTATTTACCCAAATAATTTATGTCCAGGGTATAAACAGTATCAGTTCTAGGTTCTCTAAATTTAATCAATTTATCTTTAAAAATAGAACAACTTTTGATAGAAAATTTAACAAAATAAACATCATCATTGTGTTAAGATATACTTATCAGGTTTTGTCTTAATCTTGGTACATAGAGTAATCTATTAATTGATACAACTTCTAGATCTCCAACAGTTCCAATTCCAATAGTTTGTACTTTGACATTGTCACCAAATATGACTAAAACAACATCCTTTTGAGTTAATTATTAAAAGATCGAAGAGTTCCAACTCATATTCCAAGATCAGCCACTTTCCATATACCATATTATAGTATGGCTTCTGTGACCCGCTTCCTCTTCAGATTCTACAATAAATCACATATTTTCTTTTAGATTTGATTATTATTTTTCGAGTCATATTTTGATGAGCGTTTGGAGTCTTCAAAAACAATCCATGTAGATTTCATTCCTATTTATAATTTCTTATCATAATATTTTTTCGGAAAAGTTTCTTTTTATTTTCTCTTTTTTATTGAGGAATAACAGGTCTAATGTGACCCATATTTTTGCATTCCTAGCATCTAACTTCCCTGGGTTCTTTTTCATCCTTTTTGAAGAATTTATTGAATCCCTTATTCTTTCTGTAGAATTTATTGATATTTATGGATAGCTGAACTAGTTCCACATCTAAATTAGATGATTCAAAACTATCTGATTTCACTTTTATTTCATTATTCATCTATATTCTCTTCTTTTGGGATGTTACATTCAATTTAGTATTTTCCCTCTTGAGTAAGACATTATTCCGATTTGCTTCATCTTGAATCTCACCTTCATACATCATCATAGTTCCAATTAATTCTCCCACAGTTAGATCTTTAAACGGTGATGATTGTCTAATAACCACTGATATCCCATTCCATCAAGGTGGTAGTACTATCCGCACTTTTAGGTCTTGATCAGCTTGTTTAATGGTATCTCCCAAGGTATTGATGTTAATAATAGTTTTTGAAAGTATTCCATACATCTGGGTGATGTTTTCTTCTTCAAACATTAAGAATGTGTCAAATTTAAATTTACCATTGGCATACCTCATCTGTCGGACATTGTCTATTCCTTCATAAGCAACTGTAATTGTATGCCACATTTTATAAGAAGTTAGGTAGTGTGATACACTACTAAATTCAAATGGTCCAAGACCACAGATTATAGAATTCATAGCTTTTGAATTTATGTCAGACATTGTTTCTGTATTAGCAATCCATATTTCTTGTTTCTCTGGAATCAAATAGGAAGTTAGAATTTTTGAGTAGACTATGTATCCAAGGATCTTGACATAAATTATCATCATTGATTTATAGAATCTATAATTTTCACCGTTGAAGTAGGGAGCTCTAACCATTGACAAACCCTCTCATGTATCAACCATTGTGTTATATAGTCCAAAAACATTTAGCTAGTTATAGATTTGACAAAACATCCTCCTCTGATACCAATGGTTGGATCAGGTTATACCAAATTAACACTAGAAGGGGGGGGGGGTGAATTGTCTATTTTACAAATTCTTCAAGAATTATTTTGATGACCGAGTTTGTCATTTTATCTTTATCAGGTTGTTTGTACAATAGAAAATAAATAGTTGAAGAATTCGTGGATGTGTAGTAGTCCAGGGAACTGAAGGCCCCTAGTCCACTCCACCAATGATCTACTCCACAAGAATGGTGATTTTCACTATCTGGTTCACTTATCAATAGACCATCGGAAACTGAGTGTATGCAGTTGACACCATTATAAGTTATAGTTAAAAACCAATTCTCCTAGTTCACACACAGAACCAAATACATAGATTAGTTTGAGAAGCTGATTTCTAACAATAAAAAGAGTATATTTCTTGAAATAATTTCTAGTTTATCTTTGGAGTTGCAACATCACGCAACTAACAGTTGATGGATCTTTGTCTTCAGAAATTTTTTTCTTTATATAAGGGAAGTTTTGAGTCGATCCTGTTACAATAGAAATAGAAATAAACTGAGCAACACAAACAATAATATATTCACAATAGATATTCTATGTAGAATCGATGAATCTTTAATGTATTTATTCTTCTTTAGAAAAGATAGAGTTCGTGGTTCCACATAACATCATATATATAAGGACCCGTCCTTAAAAATTACATAATATTGAATTAGATGAATAATTAACACGGAGGATCTTTTCAGGTTTAGAGTTTTAGAGAATTAGGACATAACTATTACATCTCAAAATATTACAAGGTAGAAATTTCTACTCAGTTTCCATTTTTTATAAAATAAAAACTCTGGAAAAAAAATTCATGTCTAGTTCCATGTTTTAGATAGAATGACTTTTCCTTGATCTTATCCTTGACCCTATTCATCTTTATGTCCTTTCAAAACATTTCAAAACTTGGTATGAGTATAAAAGGATCAGTAAGGGTTATGAAAAAATGAGTGAAAACATTTGTTCATAAATACATACAAAACAAGAACTCCTTTACTTACCTCATGAAATCATATGATTTATGAAAGACACATAGAAATCATAAATCATAAAGGTAACTTGCGGCATCCATACCATAATTACTTTGTAGCTATCACAACTACATTGGGTGTTACTTTGGAATACACATCAAATTATAATCCCTAAATCTCTTAGGAGAAACATTCACATTTACCTCTATCATGTTACCTAATGCATTGGAGAGCTATCTCGAGCTCACCCACCCTAGGTTTATCACGGAACCACCCGTATACGTAAATAATTCCCATGAACCGTAACATGATCATAACACATAACATAATCATAAAAAAAATATAAAATTTCCATATTGCAATAATAAAATATAATTTCAAGATATTGAAATAATAAATCCATTCTCAAAATCATTTTCAATACCAAAATATGTAAAAACAGTATATGGTATTTATTTTTCCTTTTAAAAACATTCTAGCTTGTTAAGGAAGCCAAAGAACAAATAATACTCGCGGCGGCAGAAAGGTCGTTGTCACCGCTTACGTTAAAAAAACATTCCTTTTTGTCATTTTGTAAACCACATCATATAAAAATATTCCCTTGAAATAAAATGGAATGTAAAAGTGTTTTATACCCCGTATAAAATAAAGTCGTGTATAAATCTAAAAATGCTGCAATGAAAGAAGATTGAGACGAAGATCCTTACCTGGTGTCCGACTTGACCCATTCGTATATTAATCTCCTGAATAATAAACTAAAGTTAATTTCTAATTCATTACGATACTTTTTCAAGTTTATTAATCCTTTTATATCCCTTATTACCATGTTATGAGCATTATGTAATCATTAACGTTCATTTGGTCGATATTTGGCACTTGAGTCAAAAAATGGTCTTCTTATAATTACATGTTGTAAATGTAGTCAAATATCCATTATCATCAGAATGATAATCATGATTAAATATCAGATATATCATATATATCCAGTATATACATGTATTTAAAATATTACATAACAATTGGAGATAAGAAATGAAATGCACCGTTCATAGAGACGGTAAGCCGTACGTACGCATGAACGCTAGTTTCATTTCTATTTCTAATTTTAATGGAATTAAAACATATTGATACAAAGGTAAATTATAATTACAGTATAATATCATATATAATATCATTAACTCTATCCTTTATATATCCCACATAAGGCATTAATGAGTCACATCACTTTGAGGGGGCGGTAGTCTTCATTTCCTCAAATGAGATTATCCTATTTACACACTATGGAATCAATACAGTTTTGATATAATGGGAAGTAAAGAAGCATATAAAAATTATAAACATAATATATATCATATATAAATACATTTCCATCATAATTTCCACCATGAGAGGCGGTAATATGTAATTGAAAAATCATCCTTTCGTGAGGCGTTGGTTTTCCATCCACATAAACATTATGTTTTTCATCCATTAAATAGAGGTGTGTGTTAGTGTAGTTCGAATAATTCTTATAACAAAATCATCTTATATTAAGGATATAGGTTTTGTTACAAAATAAAGTAAATAAAAAGAGTTTAGAGGTTGGAGAAGAAAAATAAACGAAAACAATTTAAGAGAACCCCTTACCTTTAATTTGGGTACCTCTCATTCGTTTGATCCAAAGGACTTCTTGAAATGCATTCTGCCTATGTTAAGGCATCTAGGAGGAGTATAGGGATGTAGGGAGCTTAATTTTTCAGATTGGGAGAGCCAAATGGCTTGATAGGTGTGATGAATTGGATAGAAATGGTCTCCTTTTATAAGGGAGAGGAGGGGCTCTTTAGGAAAGTGTGAAAACATTATTTTATTATATAATGATATTCGGTTTATAGTGGTCCAAAAATCTTTAAGGTCGATGATAAGATGACTCATAAACGAAATAAAATCATCCAATCAGAATTGGACATGTTTTTGAGAATATTTTAATCATTATAATATTATTTGTTTTAATCATTTATTATTGAGGTAAATACAGCAACATTATTGAGTCATAAATTAATTAATTTATTCGATGTCTAAAAATTATAAAAATATACTATCATGTAAGAAATCATTTTATATTTACATGGAATATTTATAGTCGAAAATATTACTTATATAAAATCATATAAAAATCAAGTACAAAATGATTTTTGTTAAAATAAATTTTGTCATTACATTAAAATAATTAATCTGAATTGTCATTTTCACTCCCATGTGGATCAATGGGGTCCCAGAATCGACCCAATGATGCCCATGGTCGTTAATGACTCAACCAATAAGGTTAGGACAAGTGTTAATGTAACATTGAATTATTATAATATTCTTTTAACCTTGAATAACCCTATTTCCCTTTAACTGCGGTAAATAAAAGTCAAAAGTTACTATTTACCAAAAAAAATTTATTTTATTGAACCAAATTTTACATTTTGATAACAACCATGTATGTTGGATTTTCCAAATTTAATTCATAGGAGTGGTAGAGTTTCATTAAAATGAGAAAGTCAGTTTTTTTAACTACCACTATGTCGTTTCACTATTCATTAAAAATTGAATTTTTTCAGAAAAATATCAAAAATTCAGCCTAATAATTATTTGATATTCTGAATTCAAATTTGATGTCTATTTTTTCAAATTAAAAACACAGATGTGGCATTAATTATTATAAAAATTAATTCCCGCTGTTAAAACAAATAGCGTGTTTTTAAGAAATAATAACTATCAAAAGATTGATACTTGTTTATGTGAAATTTCAAAGTGAAATTAATTTCAATTACCAACATTGGATTAAATGGAAAAAATAAATTTAAATTTCACTTTAAAACCAATTAAAAAGATAATACAACCTTATAAATAAATTAGATTAAAAGGAACTTTTGAATTAAAATACAATATTTTTCAGTATTCAATAAAAAATTAACTTTATCGGAAAAATTCCAAAAATTTGCAATAAGTAAATTTTGATATACCCATTATAATGATGGATTTTATTCAGTCATATAGAATATATTAAAGTGACCAAAAGTATATTTAAAAATGGTTCTCCATTAAAAGGTGATAAATCGGCCTTTTAATAAATATTATGCTTAAAATTAGATTAATTCAATTTTTAAGACTCTAACTTTTATTTAATAAATGTAAATATATTTAATAAACATGTATAATCATATTGTAGTTAGTTTTGTTCATTCCCTCCAATAAAATGGCTAGGAGTTAACTACAGTTTAAAATAATAATATTATATTATTAGTGTGCAACGTAAGATTCCAAAGAAACTCAATGTTGCGTATCGGGTACGTTATCGAACATAGAAACACCTTTAAAGTAAAATTAATATTTAATTCAAAAATATTAATAAATATAAAATTTGTCTTATTCTTCATTTACTTGGGATGTTACATCCTTCCCCCCTTTTAGTAATTGCTTCCTTGCAATTTTTATTTTCTTATCAATATAAGTGGGTCTATTTATCGCTCATAGCATTTTCAGATTCCCACGTTGCCTCTGAAACCATATGGTTTTTTCAAAAAAACCATTACCTATTGAATTACCTTATTCCACAACACATGATCTCTATGGTCATTAATCTGGACTGGTTATTCTTCATAAGAGATATTCTCTTCCAACTGAACTATCTCTGGGCTCAAAACATGAGATGGATCTGGAATATACATTATCAATATCGAAAGATGAAAAACGTTGTGTACCCGGGATAAACGTGGAGGTAAAACCACTCTATACGCAACCAATCCATCTTTCTCTAGAATTTGATAAGGTCCAATGAACCTCAAACTCAACTTTCCCTTCTTACCAAAACGCATCACACTTTTCCATTGAGAAACATTGTGAAAGACATTATCACCTACCTCAATGGAACGATCCTTCCTCTGGTTATCTGCATAACTTTTCAATCTGTTCTAAGATGTTCTCATGTGCTTCTGAATGAACTGAACGTTCTCTACCATCTCTTCCACCAATTTTGGTCCCATCAGCTTATTTTTACCTACTTCATCCCAAAAGCTGGAGTTCGACAATGCTTTCCATATATTGCCTGAAATGGAGCCATCTGTATACTGGAATGAAAACTGTTATTATAAGAAAATTCATACAAAGAATGAAGTTGGTCCCAACATCCCTGATAATCTATCAAGAAAGCACGTAACATATCTTCCATAGTCTGAATTGTTCGTTCTGACAGCACATCTGATTGAGGATAAAAACTGTACTAAAATTTAATTCAGTACCCAATGTCTTCTGAAGGCCTTTCCAAAAGATAGAAATGAACCTGGGATCACGATCAGATACAATGGACAGGGGAACTACATGCAACCTGACTATTTCTTTAACATACAACCGAGGAAGTTGGTCTACATTCAAATTATCTCTAATAGGAGGGAAATGCACAGATTTAGTAAATCTGTCAACTATAACCCAGATTGCATTATTACATCGATATGTATTTGGTAATAGCACAATGATGTCCATGGATATATTTTACCACTTCCACTCTGGTACCGGTAAAGGATGAATGATTCCTTTTGGTAACTACCGCTCTGCTTTAATCTACTGACAATTCAAACACTTCAAAGTAAAATCAGCAATATCCCTTTTCATTCCATCCCACCAGTAATACACCCGAAGATCTCTGTACATCTTAGTACTACGAGGATGAACTGAAAACGGAGAACTATGAGCTTCACATAACAACTCATTCTTCAACTATGAATCACAAGGCACACATAATCTCTTCCAAAATCTCAAAACACAATCATTATCAATGTTAAATTCATGCAACTTACCCTTCTAAACCAACTCTACCTTTTTCTGCAACTCACTGTCTTCCTTCTGCGCTTTCTTTATTCTGTCTGATGGAGATAATCTCACTAACACCTGAAACAAAATAGAAGAATTTCCTACACCAACAACTTCTATGCCATAATTCATCAAATCAAAAACCAAAGCATCTTGTTCCAAACATAGCATGGCTAATGAAGTGTTACTTTTTTGACTCAAAGCATCAGCCACTTTATTTCCTTTTCCTGGATGGTAATGGATCATGCTATCATAATCCTTGATTAATTCCAACCATCCCCTCTGTCTCATGTTCAATTATTTCTGAGTGAATATATACTTCAATCTTTTGTGATCAGTATTTATTTCACACTTCACTCCATACAAATGATGCCTCAAAAGTTTTAGAGAAAACACAAAAACAACTAATTCCAAATCATGTGTAGGGTAATTTAACTCATTTGGTTTCAACTGACGTGAAGAATAAGCAATTACCTGATCATTCTGCATTAGGATACAACCCAGTCCCTTCAACGAAGCAACACTGTAGATAACAAACTAACCATTTCTCAAAGGAAGTGCTGAAACTGGAAAATTCACCAATCATCATTTCAATTCTTGAAAAAAATCATCACATTATTTTGTCCAGATGAACTTAACACCTTTTCAGGTTAACAAAGTCATTAGACTAGATAACCTTGCAAAATTTTCAAAAAACCTTCGGTAATAACCTGCCAATCCAAAAAAATAAGGATCCCGATTATATTTGTAGGTCTTGTCCATTCATCAATAACATTCGTTTTAGCAGGATCAACAGTTATTCCATTTTATGAAACAATGTGACCAAGGAATGAAATTTGTTGTAACCAAAACACACACTTGCTGAATTTCCCATAATGTTTCATTTCATTTAAGGTTTTCAAGACAACCCTTAAATGACTTTCATTTTCCTATTTACATTTGGAATAAACCAAAATATCATAAATGAACACAAACACAAAATTATCCAAGAACTCATGGAAAATTCTATTCCTATGATCCATGAATACAACAAGTGCATTGGTTAACCCAAAAGGCATAACTACAAATTCATAATGTCCATATCTAGTACGAAACGTGGTCTTTGGAACGTCTGATTCCTTTACTTTCAAATGATGGTACCCGGACCTCAAGTCAATCGTCAAAAAATATTGAGCTCCCTGTAGCTGATCAAACAAATCTACGATATGAGGAAAAGGATACATATTCTTAACAGTGATTTTATTCAATGCTCTATAATCTATAAAAAGTCTCATTGAACCATCTTTATTTTTAACAAACAAGAAAAGAGAACCCCATGGTGATGTGCTAGGTCGAACGAATCATTTATCTAATAACTGCTGCAATTGATTCTTTAAATCAAAAAGTTCAATTTGAGTCATTCGATAATGGGATTTTGAAATTGGATTAGCATCAGGAACTAAGTCAATAGTAAATTCCACTTCCAGATTAGGTATAATACCAGGAATCTCATCAAGAAAAACATCAAGGTACTCATTTATCACTGGCACATCAATAATCTAAACAGTTCCTTTGCTTTCAAAAATATGTGCAAGGTAACATTCTTTTGCATCTTTTACCAGTATTTCAACTTCCTGATATGTTATCAAAAGAAAGGGTTCATTCTCTTACACAAACGAAAATCATTCTGAAAAGAAACCTCTTTAGCTCTGAAGTTACTCTTAGCATGATAAATAGAAAGACAATCCATGCCCAAAATAACATCAAACTCTACTAGAGGTAAAACAATAATGTTTGTAGGTAGATTAATTCTGCACACAAGGACAAGAATGTTCTTATTTTTTCTCTTTTTTCTCAACATTTCCTGCAGGTGTTTTTACCATATGTTCATTATTCATATCATGAGATGGAATTTCCAATTTACTAGAAAACTTCTCAGAAATGAAAGAATGTGTTGACCCTGAATCAAACAACACATTGGCATAATCTGAACAAACAAACAGTGTACCTGATACAACTTCATTTGATGGCCCAACATCTGCTGAAGTAGGTGACAAGGATTTTTCCACCCCTTTCTGCTTGTAGGATGGCTACTTTCCTTTTGTTGAGTACTTTTTTGGACACTCATTTTCATAATGACCCTTTTCATTGCACTTACAAAATTTTACTGACTGTAAATTAGATTTCGTCCTACCATTACCCTGATATTTTTCAGTGCAATTACGGGCCGTATGTCCCATTTTACCACATCAGTAGCACTTACAAGAATTCAAAAGAAATTCCCCAGCCTACTTTTTAACACAATTCTCACAAACTGTAAACTTAATATTCTAACCATCAGACTTTTTTAAAGAGTTCTTCCCTTTTGTCTACCACCTAGATCTCTTATTTTGTTGTTTGTCAAGGAATATCTGATCATCGGAAAACTCCATTTCCACCTTCTATGCACAACGAACAAGTTTTTCATAACTTTTGAACTCACGTGATGCTAAATCCCTTCGATACTTTGGCTTTAATCCCAAGTAAAAACGGTTGATTTTACAATCAAGAACTCATATGAAATTTGGAGCATACCTTGTCAGTCGAGTGAAGTTTTCAACATAAGCTGCCACTGATTCATCCTTATACCTCAATTACAGGAATTGTTTTTCCATCCTAAGACGAACCACCTTAGGAAAATATTTCTCAAGAAACATACCTTTGAATTCATCCCAATCGAGATCATAAATCTCCTCAATATCACTGATATTTTTCACCATCAACCACCACTGATCAGCTTCACCTTCAAAATGGTAAACTGCAAGACTAACCTTTTGTTGTTCTGAACAACCCATGACATCAAAAATATTCTCTAGTGCTTTAATCCATCCTTCTCCTAGAACAGTGTCATATGATCCTCTGAATTATGGGGGATTTTTCCTCATGAAATGATCCACTACTGACATGTTCCTCTTTGGTTGATCTAGCTAATCTCGTACATGGATACCACCACCACTTATCGCCTGAGTCAACTGTTCCATAACTGCAACAACCTCTTTAGTTCCGATTCAGACCATCCCAGGTTGCTGATTTGGAATGTTGTCTTCCTCTTGATGTCATCCCAATATAGCGTCCATGTTTCCTCTACGGAAAACCATTCTGAACACAAATATATCTTAGGCGAAGCAACATGGTAATCTGGAAATGCTATATGATGTCAATATTAACATAAATTACTTTATGGATATTACTTTAACAATACTCTATCTCCTAAAGGTATCTAAACTGACCTCTGATACCAACTATAAATACCCGAACATAAACATTAAATAATATTGAATTAAATGAATAATTCACACTAAGGATATTTTCAGGGTTAGATTTTTAGAGAATTAGGACATAAATATTACATCTCAAAATATTACAAGGTAGTCATTTCTACTCAGTTTCTATTTTTTTAAAATAAAAACTCCTGAAAAAAAATGTCATGTCTAGTTCCATGTTCTAGACATCATGACTTTTCCTTGATCCTTTCCTTAACCATATTCATCTTTAAGTGCTATAAAAACATTTCAAAACATGGGATGATCATAAAAGGCCCAGTAAGGCTTATAAAACAATGAATGAAAACATTTGTTCATAAATACATACAAACCATGAACTCTTTTACTTACCACATGAAATCATAACATATATGAAAGACACATAGAAATCAAAAATCATAATGGTAACTTGCGGAATCCGTACAATACTTACATTGTAGCTATCACAGGTACTTAGGGAGTTACTTTGGAATACCCATCACTGTATATTTCCTAAATCTCATAGGAGAAACATTCGAGTTTACCTCCATTATGTTACCTAATGCATTGGAGAGCTATCTCGGGCTCACACGCCTGAGGTTTATCACGGAACCACCTGTATACGTAAATAATTCCCAAGAACCATAACATGATCATAACACATAAAATAAGGATAAAGGCAAGATAAAATTACCACATTACAATAATACAATATAATTTCAAGATATTGAAATAATAAATTCATTCTCAAAATCATTTTCAATACCTAAATACATAAAAAGAGTATATGGTATTTATTTTTCCTTTTAAAAACATTCTGGCTTGTTATTGAAGCTAAAGATCAAATAATACTCGCGGCGGTGGAAAGGTTGTTGTCACCGATTACGTTAAAAAACATTCTTTTTTTGTCGTTTAGTAAAACAATTCGTATAAAAATATTCCCTTTGATAAAATGGAATGTCCAAGGGGTTTAGAAAACGTATAAAATAAATTCGTGTATAAATCTCAAAATGCCTCAATGAAAGGAGATTGAGACGAAGTCCCTTACCTCGTGTCTGACTTGACCCATTCGTTATTTAATCTCATGAATAATAAACTAATGTTAATTTCTACTTGCTTAAGAACCTTTTTCATGTTTATTAATCCTTTTATATAACTTATTACCATGTTATACGCATTATGTAATCATTAATGTTCGTTTTGTCGATATTTGGAACTTGAGTCAAAAAATTGACTTCTTATAATTACATGTTGTAAATGTATTCAAATATCCATTATCTATTGAATGATAATCATGATTTAGATATAATATATATCATATATATCCAGTATATACATGTATTTATAATAGTACATAACATTTGGTGCTAAGAAATGAAATGCACCGTTCATGGAGATGGTAAGCCGTACGTACGCATGAACGCTACATTATTTCTATTTCTTATTTTAATGGAATTAAAACATAATGATACATAGGTATATTATAATTCTAGTATAATATCATATATAATATAATTAAATATATCCTTAATACATCCCACATAAGTCATTAACGTGTCACATCACTTTGAGGGGGCGGTAGTCCGCACTTCCTCAAATGAGATTATCGTATTTACCCACTATGGAAACCATAAAGGTTTGATATAATTGGGAAGTACAAAAGAATAAAAAATCATAAACAGATTATATATCATATATAAATACATTTCCATTATAATATACACTATGAGAGGCGGTAAAATGTAATTGAACAATCATCATTTCGTGAGGTGTTAGTTTTCTATCCACAGAAACATTATGTTCTTCATCCATTAGATGTAGGTGTGTGTAAGTGTAGTTTGAATCCTTCTCATTAAAACATCCTAGAATATTTATGATACTGGTGTTGTTACAAAATAATTGAAATAAAAATATTTTAAAGGTTGGAGAAGTAAAATAAAAGAAAACAATTTAAGAGAAACTGTTACCTTTAATTTGGGTAACTCTATTTGGTTTGAACCAAAGGACTTTTTAAAATTCCTTCTTCCTAAGTTAAGGCTTCTAGGAGGAGGACAGGGATGTAGGGAGATTAATTTTCTATACTTTTTACGAACCAAATGGCTTGAGAGGTGTGAGGAATTGGATAGAAATGGTCTTCTTTATTATGGGAGTGGAGGGGCTCTTTAGGAAAGTGTGAAAACATTATATTATTATATAATGATATTCGGTTTCTAATGGTCCAAAAATCATTAAGGTAGAAGATAAGATGACTCGTAATCGAAATAAAATCATCCAATCAAAATTCTACATTTTTTGGATAATATTATAATCATTATAATCTTATTTATTTTAATCATTAATTATTGAGGTAAATACTGCATCATTATTGTGTCATAAATAAATTTATATATTAGATGTCTAAAAATTATAAAAAAATTATAACTTTTAGGAAATATGTTTATCATTTCAATGAATATTTATAGTCTAAAATAGGACTTATATAACATCCTAGAAAAATTATTTACCAAAAGATTTTTGTAAATGTCAATTTTGTCTTTACATTAAATTAATTAATCTAAATTGTCATTTTCACTCCCAAGTGGATCAACGGAGTCCCAAAATCGACACAAAGATTCCCATGGTCGTTAATTACTCAACCAATAAGGTTATGACAAGTGTTGATGTAATTTTGAATTATTATAATATTCTTTTAACCTAGAATTACCCTATTTACCTTTAACCGCGGTAAATAAAAGTCAAAAGTTACTATTCACAAAATATTATTTTTATCTTATTGAATCAAATTTTACTTCATGATAACAACCATGTAAGTCGGATTTTATAAATTAAATTCACAGGAGTGGTAAAATTCCATTTAAATGAAAATGTCTGTTTTTTTAACTACCATTGAGTGGTTTCAAAATTCATCAAAAATTGACGTTTTTCATAAAAATATTAAAACTTTGGCCTTAATATTTTTTGATATTATGAATTCAAAATTGATTTCTATTTTTCAAAATTCATATTTTAGAACTGTAATTAATTAATTTAAAAATTATTTCCTGCTGTTAAAACAATGAGCATGTTTTTAAGAAACAATAACTATCAAAAGATTGATACTTGGTTATATCAAATTTCTAAGTGAAATTAATTTCAATGACCAACATTGGATTAAATGGTACAAATATATTTTAATTTCACTTTAAAACCAATTAAAAAGATAATCTAACCATATAAATAAATTATATTAAAAGGCACTTTTGAATTAAAATACAATATTTTTCAATATTCATTAAAAAATGAACTTTATCGGAAAAAATCTAAAACATTGCTCTAAGTAAATTTTGATGCCCCCATTATAATGAAGGATTTTATTTGTTCATATAGAATTTATTAATGTGACCAAAAATATATTTAAAAAGGGTTCTCCATTAAAAGGTGATAAATCAGCCTTTTAATGAAAATTATGCTTAAAATTAGATTCATCCATTTTTTAAGCCTCTAAATTTTATTTTATAATTGTAAATATATTTAAAAAACAAAGATAATCATATTGTAGTTTGTTTTGTTCATTACCGCCAATACAATGGTAGGAGTTAACTACCGTTTAAAATTATAATATTATATTATTAGTGTGCAACGTAAGATTCCAATGAAACCCGCTGTTGCGTATCGGGTACGCTATCGAACATAGAAACTCCTTTAAAGTAATATTAATATTTAATTCCCAAATATTAATAAATATAAAATATGTCTTATTCTTCATTTACTTGTGATGTTACAATATATGTGAATCTCAAATGACTCTGTTAAACTACATTCATGAAGAACTCTATATCTTGTTATATATATTTTCTTGATGACTCATCCTTTATTTTTAATAAAAATATCACATAATATATATAGAATAATGACAATTGTTTTACATAAAAATTAGTTCCACAAATGAAATTGGTAGAATTACGATATTTATATGTTTGAATAATAGAGCAGTCGTAACTACCATGAATATTCAGCATAAACACTCTTATTAAATCATTCCTTTAAATCAAAAATTAACATATTTGAATCAGTAAAAGACGTGATTTTAAATCGGGCGTTGAATTTGGTTTGGAAATATCCTCATAATTTTTATAAATACTATTGCTCAAAAATATCTTAATTTAAATCTATGACGCCAAACGTAGGGTAGAACTACGTAGCATTAATTTTCAAAACGCAAGGTCCACAACATATGGTTGATCAACAATAATTTTCTCTTAAACTCTCAAACATACGGTATTTTTTCCATACGATACTTTTAAAAAAAATAAGATACATGATCCATACTTTTTGATAGAACATAAGTATAATTTTAAAAGTAAGGTTGATGATCCATATGACTCTCAGCTTCTAAACGTAAGGTACATGATCCATACATTTTGATAAAACATAAGGTTATTTATAAAACTACGGTTGATGAACAATAATTTTAAGAAACCAACATAGTGTTCTAAATTATCATAGGGTTATTCTTCAATACTTTTATGGATATCAAAAACGTATGGTTATTTCTAAACAAAGGGTTCTTCTACCATAATTTTTTGATAACGTATTGTTTTTTAACCATACTTTTCTAATATCCTATAATGTAAACAATGAATTACATCTATACTCTACTCTCCTCAACGTAGGGTATGAAAGGTGCTTCCAGAACATGCTCAAGTTATTTCTGAACTCGTAGAACATAAAAAATATTTCTAGAACATGCTAATATGAAAAAACGATTTCCAAAAACATTTTCAAATATTCCACGCGAATTAAATGCATTAATATTATAACAAAATTTATAAATAATGAATATTAATATCTTGAAATATATTCAAAGTAAAATCATTATAATAAAAAATAAGGGTATTTTTGAACATCAAAAGAATCAAAAAAAGATGGAGTATTATTCCCATCAATCTCCCCATAATAAAATAGAGTGTTGTTGAAAAATGAACATGATCAACATCGAATAATGGTCATAATTTTTCATAAATTATGAAATCATTAATTTATGGGATTGACTAAATTTTTGATCATGATAAAACATAGTAAGTTTAACAAGTAAATGAATTCCCATGTGATGTATGGTGTTAAAAAAATTATGTTTGGTTTAAGACTTCAACATTGGATAAGGCAGGTTTAGTAGTTTGGTGTCCCACACGAACCAATGAAATAAGAGTCTAATAAATAATTACATGATTATTTTTTCTTGTATTGTTCATTTATTTTTAATATTATATATAATATTTTAACTGACAAGATATTGTTTAAAAAACCACTCGTTGTGGCCTATTGATTTTTACTCACACCTTGATCAGGCCATCGTTGAGTACTCAATAAGACATCATTATTACAGGAATGGTAAAGGGAAATAGATCTATAGTAGATTATTGATCAAGAAATTGACCTGGAAGAGGGGACTAGACATGTTTTTCAATATTAAATTGGAGGTCATTTGTGTGTCATTATTTTTATATATCCTCACACATAGTATACTTTCATGGAATGAAATATTTTACTATATTGTAATGTTCATAATTCCCCCATTTGGGAATGAGAAATGCATTGTATTTTTATTTATTCTTATTCCATGAAAAAATATATATTATTTAATTTGTTGTAATAATCTATTAAATATTGTATTATCTTCCTACACATTCTTTTATTCTCACACATCTAGTCAGAAGCCTTTGGAATTCTGGGAGGAATGCATGATGTTATGTGGTGAACCTGATTGGGATACTACTGATAGTGATACCTAGGATAGGATGTAAATAAATATCATGAATTATGTCCTCATTATTATCACATTAATTATCCTTTAATATTGAATCACTTTGAATATCAACAACATTTAAATTAGAACTTTTTTTTGTAATTAAATCCCAAATTCTTTACTCTAAACACCCAACAATCTCGAGTTATCTTCTCCTTCTTCACCTATCATACATATACCAAATCACATATATCATAAACATCACCGTATTATTATGGGTACTATTTAATTTCTAGAACACATAATAATATAAATTTAATTTATGATAATTATTTTATGTGTACATACATTTATTATCATATTAAATATCCCTAGATTTCATGTATCATGATTTATTCTCTCTTTGGCTAATGAAAAATATTTTCTATTTATTTAGTCACTCACTATATTAGGCATCACATGCATGTATCAATCTTGTGTCATGATTTATTTTTTAATACATTTTCTCTTAATTCTGAAATAGCTTAACATTTTTAGTATATTCAATTCTTTAGAACTATTTATGAACACTTCTAACATGAAAGTCATTTAATCAATTGGTCCTTCTTCATTTAAAGAGCATGAAACATATATAGGAAGAATTATCAGAAAAAAATAAAATGTTGTAATCTCTAATCAATTTTCATGCATTAAAGATTATATTCATGTGTGTGCTAATAATATTAACTCACACAACTATTCAATCATGAATAAACAGATACTCATGTTTTCATCATGTGATCACATCTCAAGGTAGTAGACCAATGATAAAATATCTAATGGTAGCATCTCAATGTATCTCCCCAACTGTTGTAGAATCATATCTAGATATATAACTCTATACATTAAAAATCATGGTGGTAGCATCTAGAGGAATATATCCTAGATGTTACTCCTCTTTGTGGAATAATTATATAAAGACCATGTCTTTGATTAAAAATATTTCTTGGTGACAATGATAATAGCTCATACACTTATTTAAATTATAGGAGATTGATTTTTTTTTCTATAAATGATGAGTTACCATTATTTATAATTTGTTACCTTGTTATTAATCATAATCTAGTCCCCATATAAACATATGTCAGATCCATTATGTCATGCTTACCCTTTTTCATCCTTCTACACCCTACTATAAGTCATGATATACCATTATATTTCATAGGAAATATAAATGTACCCTCATCTAACATTGGTTAAAAAATATTTTCATTAGAAATATTGTCAAAAAAAAAGACATAATATTCCCAAATTATGTTTAATATATTATTTATAAATTATACCAGATTAGATCATTTATTGGAAAATTTGATTAAAATTCTAGTTTATCTTTTTATGGTGAACAACGATAAATAGTCAATAAATATTTTTCTGAGTGTTTTTTGGAAATTTATTTTTCTATAAATGTCCATAATTAACTAGGATTAAAATTTAATTGAGGAAATATGATATGGATTATAAATTTGATTTCAGTAAACTATCCAGTAAGTCAATGTTGTACCATACTCCGTTGATTGGAATCAACATCAATATTTACAATTTAACATCTTTATCTTTTCTTTGATTGAGTCCAAATTTGGATAGAATATCTACAACATAATTTTTAAAAATTTCTGATACTATAATAACATATGGATCACTGATTATGGAGGTCAAAAAATTTGTTAAAATGTGATTAATTTATTTAGACAAATTACCTATTTTCATGTGGATGGTTTGGAAAACCCAGCATCCCCTCAAATACATAAATTTGTTTTTATTTCATTATAATGGTGTCAGACATACCTCATATAATTATAAGAATAGTATAAGTGGTTATTTTTAATTAGAATTCAGTATTTGAGGATAATTACTATAATACATTGATCATAGTGAAATTTTTTTCTTTCCTCTTTTTGCTGGAGCATTATTGGCCTTCAATAAAGTATCTATTTCTCTTCCATTTCGTCAATTATTATAAAATTAATTAATATATTATTTTGTTTGTTATGATATAAATTAATATTAGATACTTTATTGGGGTATACCCTTTATAATCCTTTACAAATAAAATTTATTTCTACTTTGACTACACTGCCCATGGAAGAGTAGTTTTGTTAGTAATCAATATACCTCTTATTTTATTCTATTATAAATTTTAAATCAGTGAGATACTATAATTTATTTAATCTGGTCTATTTATTTATTTTTTAATTTAAAAGAAACTATGATGGAAATTTTAATATTATTAGAAAATAATCGAGGTCGATAATTGTGTGAGTAGTCACATCACAATCTTAATTGGTAATACTGATGAAAACAAGATCAATTTAAAGAGTGAAAATTCAATACCATAACATGATTCATCCCACATTAAATAATAAATATGTGCCATAATTAACAAATTACCACAATATATTCTTATAATGACAATAAAATCAAGGCTATAAGATTTTATATACCAATGCTAGCCTAGGGTTTATTATTCTCATCTTTGTGGTAAAGTTTTTTGGAAAAACATTATTGTTATAAAACATTAAGGAATCATAGATAACTAATTTTTAATTTAAATGAAAAATATTATAACTTATTAGAATAGGTATATTAGTATATGTTATAAATTTATATAATTTATTCATAAAAAACATATTGCCATTACATTTTCTTAATATAATATAAAAAAATGAAAAATGATGTATTATTTCCACAAATTTCATCATGTATTATCAATGATAAACAAACCCAATCTTATTAGATAGTATATTGATTTAATTTCATCTTATTTTTAAAATACCTTTATAATTCTATTTTAATTACTTTATCGTTTGATATATGACTTTGGTAAGCCACTCAACTGCACCTATGACACCAAAAACCAAACATCATTTTAGATCACCCCTTATATCACCATCTAGATTACCATTTTGTATATAATTTGATACCATTATAAAAAATGTGGTTACCATATGTAGTGACCTAATTTATTTTAAGTAGTTACATGACTACCATTGCACAGTGATTTAGTACCTATACACTATAACCTGAGTATAGTCATATAGTTATTTAGTGCCTTTACCAACCAAACTATAATCTTAGTTTATATTTTCATAGGTAGTATTCATTTTTATGTTTTAATTATTTTCTATATTTAATTTTACATATAATTAATAATTTTTTCATTATCATAATGTATGTATGGTAATTAATTTTTTACAACTACCTAGTTGGTAATGTTTACCAAAATTATCCAGGGACATATCAATCAGTGAATGCTCAATTATCAATGAATTCAAACATTTATAATATTATGTAGATATAGTTACATCATTAAACAAAAATTTTAATTAATTTAATTGAATATAATCTTATAAATAATTAGATCAATAAGGATAAATTCCCATGAAATACATCTTATGTCAATAAATGAATCAACAATAATTATATTGGAATAATTTCATCATATATGAATAACCAAATACGTCTTAACTCATTGAAAAAATTAGAATGAATATTTTGGATCAAAAAAATCATATGCATGTTAATTTCATTTAGAATCCATGAAATCATGTGGTAAATGATTCAATAAAATTACATAGTTTAGGATAAATGTTTTACATGAAATAAAACATAATAAGATATATGTGAAAACATTTGTGAATTTTTGTAAAACTACTATATTATAGGTCACATTTAAAATTAATTATCATAATTGTGAATTGAAACCAATGTAAATATTTTATTCTCAAAAAAACAAATCAATTCTGGATCCATTATTATGTTTCATAAGATATAGCTATATATCTCTACAGTTTCATCAAAAATCTCATACCTCATAGATACTAATCTTATCCCTCATATTTTTTCAAATTATTCATGCATATTTATGGATATATTTTTCCTTTTATGATCTTTCATATATTTTAAAAATCCATTATATGTGGTTATATTCAGATTCTAAATCTTATAGATCACATGTATTCCTAATGTGATTCATGTCCCTATGATTCCCAAATTATGAGATTCTATAATTCCTACACTGATTGTTTTCACCTTTTCGAATCATTTTTGGTTTATAGGGATGTACATAGATTTGGTCTCTATTATAAAAATTCTAGGTAGTATGTAATGATATCCTATTAGGTTTGGGTGTCAATATATCAAACCCAAATATAAGATTAACAGTATTCCATACCTCATTAGTGACATTGTGTTTTAGTGAGTTTATTTGTTGGGGTTCGAAAATAAGGATCCAATATTAGAGGTTTTTTTGTTAAGATATATTATTATTTTCGACTATATTTAATTATTATGGTTGTTTTTTGCCAAAACAAGTGGAAACACTTTATAGAAATCATCATGAAAACTATGCCCCCAATTCTCAATCAACTACTCTATAACTTAGCTGGTCTAACAAGGTATTTTCTATAGAGGTTTTGCGATGTCTTGTGTATAGTTTCAATGATGTCCCAAGAAGTTTCGGTAGAGTATGTTTTAAAGATATGTTTTCAAATTATTTAGGTGTTGGTGACTTAGAACATTGATTCATGTGAGATAATTTTAGAGTTTTATTTTGGAGAATAGGTTCTAGTCATTTGTACCCTAATGAAGTCTAACCGTTTTTTTATTTTTTCTAGATTTTTATGAACGTTAAAAAACATGTTTTTATTATTTAATACATAGAGAATATTTTCACTATATTTTTTTATTAATGTTCTGTAAGGTATGTTTTATATAGGTGAATCAATAATTTGAAGTATAGTTCTATTTTGGGATAAATACAGTGCAATGAATTTTTATGATGGATATCTCCTTTTATTTTATTCCTGACATGATTAGTTATGTTGTAGGGATCATGGAATAAGTGATAGGTTGCTATAGGTACTTGATTCTAGGTGATTGGTTTTAGATGTTTTATCTTTCTTGTGTAGACTATAATTATCCATTATTAATAATTTCATTTTTAAAATTTTCACTTTCAATTTATCAAATTTTAGTTTGAATATTTAATTTTGTTGTTTCAGTTAGATCTTTGGTTGATGTAGGGTTACCGCTTAAAAAATATATGTACATTAATATTTTTTTAAATGTATTTTATTGGAATTTTAAATCATTGAAAAAAATAAATTTTATCAAAATAATTATCTGGTAGAAAATTAAACAATTTTCTTTGGTCGGGTGGTAACCCAATATAAATATTTTTAAATAAAATTGTTTCAAATCCCATATCATGTAAAATGTATATTGTTTTATATTTTTAAAATTTTAAATTTTATTATGATAATCCTAGGAATAATAGCATAGTATCTTTCCCCGAAAAAATATTATATTGGATGGAAAGAGAATATAAACATATAAGAAATTATTAATTTGAATGGAAGGGAGTTATTCTTCCAGAAAATATAGTTTTTTTAAAAAAAAATTAATATATAGTGGTTATTGATGATGAATAATAATTTACATAGAGAAAAAAAATGAAATAATCTATGAAATAATAAACTATTAGGGTCCATGAATGATGATAATTTATACCAAATTAATAAATTCTTCAACCTAATGAATCGAAAATTGAATGGGTGAAACTCTTATTAGAATGTTTATATATAAAACGATGGATTATTAGAGGAAGCCCGAGAAATAAGAACTAAAATTTAACTAAATGGAAGATATAATCATATGTTAATGTTATGTTTTATTGAATAGACTATATTGAAAAATTTATGGTGGAAAATTTCATACAAGTCTCATGGTTTTGAAAATGAGTCAAAGAAAACCATACCCATATTCATTATTCCAACCGATGTCATTCATTATCCTATATAATAAACTAAAATATCATAATAACTGATTTAAAAACCATAGTAATAAAAATAAATATTCAGCATAATTATTTTAATTTTTTAACCTCATTAATATTATTTCATTTTAACATATTTCCATACATTGTGTGTTTATCATTTTCACCATTTATACATGTGTTTTTAAAGAGGTGTGAGTATTCATTATTTTTAAAATGATAATTATATCATTATAATTAACATTTCAATATTTTATGAATTATAATAATTTATGAGAATTTATTTTATTTTTAATGTGATTAATTATTTATCCTTGAAGATAAAATATATAATAACAACACTTTAGTAACTCTCAGAACCAATGAAATGTGTATTCTAAATATTTAGTGTAATTTTGATGTATCATTTATATGAATAAATCAAGATACATATTTTAATATTTAATTCTTGTTATACCATTTATTATGTTTTCTTTTTCATCGATTATTTAGTTTCATTCAATTTTCATTTACTTGTTCAAGATTACCAAAACATAATTATAACATGACTAATATATGATTTTCAGGAAATTTAGTTTAATAATCAATATTATAGTAGATTAATGATTCCATATTATCTTTATTAGTGTTATATATGATAATTATAATAATATATTACATTATTTGATAATTAGGAAATAGTTTCATATTTTGAATAAATGTTTTTCCATTTCTGATTGATTCTTTTTGAATGTAATATATATAACTGTTATTTACCGCTATGAATTTTAATATATTTTTAATTTCACATTAACATAAAGTAATTCATTTAAAAAAACAAAAATATTGAAAATTTAAAACCATTACATGGTATATCCATTAATTTTGGAAATTAACAATATAATAACTCAATCCTTGGTGTTGGCATATCTCACATATTCTTGAGTGGTGATTTCAGTGTCATTGAATGTGAGAAAAGACCAATTTGGTTCCTTATTTATGAATATTAAAATTTTAACATATATAAGACATAATTTTTAAATTATCCATTTATACCATCCATGTCATCTATTTAATGAACAATTAATTTTTTATTAATGTAGGTAATTCTATTCATATAGAAACGATTTCAGTTTTCATTTTATGTAGTATAAAATGGGAACATTGTTACTAATGGTACTATATTTAAAATAAAATTATAGTATAGTAATTATATTTATGATTTCATTTTGAAATTGTTTGATGGAATTTTATAAAGTATAATTTCATAGATAGAAATACAAAAATAAATGACTTGTTACAAATTTATTCATCACATCATGTATTGTATATTTGAAAAAGGTGGTTATGTCTTAATGACATGAACATTTATGAAGATAATAGACTCATAATTTTTTTTAGGAATTTTATAGGGTTCTTCGAGTGTATTTTTCAAATATGTAATAATTTTTCTATATTAGAGGAAGAGTAGGAGTGAGATTTAATTTTTTCATATAAACGTGATAAAAGTTTTAAAAAATATCTAATCTTTTTAATAATCATAATTAACTATGATGAAATTTGATAAAAAAAATTGATATATATTATAGTGTGGTGTACATATGGAATATAAAAAAATCACTCAAATAATGTTCTTTTTTAACATGTTATGCATTTTTTCCTCTTATACAACACATTTTTTCCATTTTGGTTTGGAAAATGGTAATTACTTTATAATACATTAACTTATCAATTTTATGAAAAAATGGTTAATATTATATTATTTGTAATGAATGATTCAATATTTTAAGCTAATGGTTAATAGTAATAAAAATTAATATTGAAATGATATATATAGTGTGTTAAAAACAATTGGTAATTGTTAACTATAAAATATGTTATAAAATGTTATATATGGGTTTTTAAATTAAAAAAAATAAAAATTTAGAATTATTATTATTTTTAAATGATGAATTTTTTTAAATGTTAGTTTTACTAAATTTCTATGTTATACTTATAAATTATATATTCTATAAAATAATGTTTTCTGAAAATGATATATTGGATTATTCAATATAAAGTCATTAATTATAGAGTAATCATGAACAAGTAATCTTATAATAATATTGAAATTATAAATCTTAATTATAATTCGGCAAATAAGATGCATATTTTTTACAAATTAGTTTTACTAATTTTTTTAATTATACATATAAATTATATATTCCATTAAATAATGTTTTCTTTCTGGAAATGATATATTGGACTATTCAACAAAAATTCATTAATTATAGAGTAAACAATGAAATGGAATCTTAAAATAATATATAAATTATTAATCCAAAAATAAAGTTCAAATTCTCTATAATAAATTCTAAAATATATGATTTTTACTTTTAAATAAAATTATAATGTCTAAAAAAAATTAATCACTATTTAATTTTTTTAAAATCTATTTATTGTTTCTCGTAATTTCTATAAAACCCGAAAAAGTTATAATTATTAAATTAATATTATATATTATTGAAATAAATATTTATCTGTAGTATACATAGTTTAATTTAAATAAAATTTACCATAAAAAATATAATAAAATAATTAATTAAATAAATTTTATTTAAATAATATCTAAAATATTATTATATTTTAAAACTAGGATATTAATCATCCTACCTATTAATTAAAAATATAATTTTAAATAGAATAAACATATCTTTATTTCATTTTAGATCATTTTTTCATATGAATTAACTTATCAAGCATATTGTATTTTTACTGAAAATTTATTGCGAATTATTATGTCATTACACTATCCACCATTCAATAAATCACATACTCACAATTTCAATTATTCCCAAATAATGAAAGTAGTTGAGGGTATTCCTAAAATACTCTTTATTCACCCAATAAATCCTAATATGACATAATACATATTATATTTTTATGAACCTTTTTTATAACATTCCTTAAACAACATTGATCATTCATAAAATCATGTACCACAATATGTATATACACGGATCATATATTATTCATTACATAACATTAATAATACAATGTGATTACCAATGACATTATAATATAGCTAGATTATATATTCATCTTGAAGTTATCTCTATCATTAACCCTTATATGTAATAATTAAAAATTCACAGAGTAAAAAAAATAGTATATATCCTAATTAGAAAAATGCGTTGAACTTTATCCAAATTAAATTGAAACAATTATCAATCTCATTTTCACCAATAATATTTATCTTATATCTTCAAATTGAATAAACATGTTTCCTCTTAAAATTATGTGTATATTAATCACATAAGTTATACATCCCTCAATCATGTTCTCTCGGACATTTAACCCCCCAAAATATACATTTCCCCCAAAATTATTTTTCAATGATTTTGATAGCATAAAATTTGTATTTCCGAAACAATAATTAATACCAACAGAAGATTAATCATTAAAATTCTCGAATAATCCTAATAACAATTTTAATATTCATGAATATCAATACCAAATTAAACTCGCTAATGAAAATAACATATATTATCAAGACAGAATTTTTATTAAGATATCATCCTCACTACTTTAGGTAAAATTATTATACACGCAATTTCTTTAATAATAAGAATATTATATTATTATTAACTATTTATTTATGAGACCATATCCATATATATGAAAAAGGGTTTCAATATACACACCTTCCATGTCTGTATTTTCCTGATACTATTTGAACCAAACACTAAATCAAACAATTATATTTATAAAATTAGAGTAAATTGCCAAATAAATATGAACAATCAACCAAATATTTCATCTCCAATAACATAGTCATTACATCCTTTGACATATTTAGCTCAATAATATTTTCAACAAATTAGGTTCTCTTTTACTAGTTAATATAAAAATACAAAATAATTAAGAAAAAAATCATTCATAAAGTCTCATAAATAAAATATGTGTGGATAGAGTGTATCCCATGGGTGTTTCAAACTTGGTGTTTTGGTAGGACTTATTTTATTTCTCTAGATTATGTTATAATCAATATCCAATGAACATGTTTCATAGTTTATAATCCCATGGTACATCATATCTGCATCCTAAAGCCACTTTTAGTATCCCGACATGGATTCCATTTATCATAAATCCACTCAATTACTACTTTATGTAAATCCTTGTATGTTATCCTTTAATATCAATTATCTTATAATCGTATATCATGGGTTTTCCCTAAGGTAACATTATCATAATCCCATGAATATTGACTGAACTAACCAAATTAGATATATATACCACAGAATATATAATTAAACATAACCTATCAAAACACGATGTACTTTATAACTCAAAATATTCCATCAACTGATATCATCATAATATAACTAGTTTTCATAACCCAACCTTAACAACAACTATTGTTACCCCTTGATTCGACAATCTAATTACTCGCTATATACATTAAATCATGAGTTTGTTTCCAAACCCAATCCCATGATATTTAATAAAATAAAAGAAAAATAAATAGTGATGTGACAAGGTCAAATTTATTTTCACCAACATGGAAACATGATATTTCAAATTGGGTCTCAAAAATTAATAAACATCCACGTCATCATGCAAGGTATTGATAATACAATGTATTTTCACATGTCATCCTTTTTGGTTATGTTCATCATCATCCAATATTATATCAAGGGGAATCATTTATCAAAATTTTCATTTATATATATATAGGGATGTAATCCCTTCTTCATGGTCTTCAAAACAGTGTCAGGAGACATCCAATAGTGATTCAACAATTGGTTGATAATTCAAATAAGGAGCTCCTTTATTCTACCCTATTAATATCATTTTATTGAAATAATGTAGTCATCAAGAATCATTTGTAAATGTAGGTATCACACATAAAGACCAAACAAAAAATAATGCTTTGTAGAAGAATCACATGCCTATAAATATCACATCATATGGGAATGAAATATTACTAATATAGTGTAAGATGATACAAAAACATTCAACCATCACATTCATATCATTCTTCAATAACATGGATAATTACATGAACCACACAAATAAAAAACATAATAGGATTCCTAAAACACTTCAATGTAGTAATGTGAACTGTTTACACAGGTACATCACTTTGGATCACCATTACTAATTCAATAAAGCACATTTGAAAAATATATAATCTCCTAAAATTATGATTGACAACAAAATATATCATCAAGAAGAAGATTGATAGAAATATCAAAAAATAGCATCTGATGAATGAAATTTTTAACCTCATATAGGGGTCCCTTTCCTTGAAAATATCAAATACAAGAGAGAAGAATCATGGATCAACATGGAAGAAACCAATTCACTCTCTACAAGTACATTTATTCCCAAAAATGTTGTGAAAAATAAAAAATGAAGGTTTTTATTTAGACCCAATTCCACATATTCACACATCTTATCTCTGTTATATAGATACTAATATACAAATATCTACTTCTTAAGATACCTTAATTTGAGATTCCTCCATTTTTCTACAATCCGGTGATGTAATTACACAATATAGAAAACCTTAATTAATCTGGTGAAATTCTTAATCATTAGAGATCTTCTGTCTTCTCTTAATTTGTGGATGTGGAGGAATCATCATCATCTTATGATTAAGAGGGATCCACAAAAACTTATAGATTATGATAGATCATATATTTTTTCAATTAAATGAATTGGAATCTAATTACAATCTTTTTATCCTAATTAGAGTAAACTATATGTTTTTAGGACCTGGGGGAGTAATAAATCTACCCACTTAAAAATTTGGATTCATACATTTTTAAGAACAAGAGTGTAGGTTGTTATCCTTAATTTAGAATACTTGATCAAGAGAATCTCGATTGGTTTCACTATATTAATATTGAGTATCCTATTTTTCATTCATAGTAAATGGATTATCTTATGTAGTATCATACGTGCGTGGAGAATTATTAATAGAATCCACGAAGATGAATAAGGAATTAGTAATATGATTCAATGGTCATATCACTTTATAATGATCATACACATTAATATTGGTTGTGAGTCTCATTGGAGTAACATTATCCATTCAATTAGGGCCTAGTAGGGCATTATACATCAATACATCCTCTTGAGGAGGTTGTATATTCACATGACCCACAAGGGCCACATGATACCATACATTCTTGTTATCATGATCCTTAAATTCCATGGGTAATAATTTTTTCATACCCTTTTTCCCCCAATAATGATTTTTTTGGGTTAGAGGTCATCTTATAGTTGAAATAAGACAACAATCTTTGAAGGAATGATCAGTTTTTTTAACGGTTTTACTATAGTCTAGTATCATTTCACAAGATACCTATTAGAAAAACCTTGAATTATCATTTTGAAACTAAATATTGGATTGAATTGGCATTGAGATGAGAATTTTAGTGATAACCCTCACTAATAGTGGTTTTTAATATTCTTTGGTATCACATTCTAGTTTAAGAAGTTTACAAATTAAGATGGAGATAAGAAATTGGGATGATCATTTAAACAAATGAAGAAGAAATCCAATGAATCCTAACGATATTGTAGTAATGGTAGTTTCAATTATTGGATTTAAATATGGGGTCCATTTAATTACTATTAGGGATAATGCACCAACCCCCAATGAAATCACCATCCAGAAATGATAAAATCATTTTATGAAAAAAATGAGACATATAGAGAAGTTCAAAATTCCAATTTTAAAATAAATGAACTATATAGCTTCATGTTCCTTTATTATTCTATTAAACAAAGTATTATTATTAATAAAATAAGCACGAATCCAGGATCCTAAGAGAGGAGGTGTACTTTGTTATTAGAAAATGGAATTTCTTAGTAACCTTCATTTGAAACGTTTTAAGTTCAATATATCTATCAATGTTCAGGTTTCATAGAGGCTGCATCAGATCGATATCAAAGATAACAACAACATATACATAGGATAGAACATCATCGATAGAGTTCCATGAGTGATCACCTGAAGGGGCCCTCTCAATAACTCCTGACATAGCTTCACATCATTTATCTAATTTCTTGTTTTTATATAATTATTTCATTACAAAACATTCCCAAAACCTTTTATGTTTATATTTGATGATAATGAGGAATCCAACTGACTATAATAAATACTACCTTTTTCAGTAATTGATATTTTAACCACTATTTATGAAACTACATAATCCATAAAAAAATTTAAAATCTCCCACTAATTCTCCATATTAGATAATCATCTAAACAATACAACATTAATTATCTTCCTAACATGAGGAAATTTAAACATTCGAATGAATTGAAAACAAATTATTGAAAATAGTAGAAATACACGATAAAAATAAAAAATTATAAGTGATTATAAGATGATCAATTGGAAACATCATGTTACATGATAGTGGTATACCCAAGAAAACCTTATGTAATAATTATTTTGTATAGTTTTATTAAAAAAAATTACATTAATTAAAAGATTAATTATATAATTATGATCCACGAGAGTGTAAAAATGTCAGTATTACAGTCATAAATATATGTGACATATTTCAAATATGGTACATAAATTTTAATGGGGATCTTAAATTTCATGAGTCGTACCATCAATGCCAATACTTATAAGTAGCTAAGATGTTATCATGAATACATATAACTTGAAATATAAACCCATCTCTAGTATATAATTGAGGTAGATAAATGACCAAACCTGTTATAATCCATACATACATATTCCACATAAAAATAAACCTGATATCATAAAAAACCAGATGAATGGAAATGGGTTTTATATCCCTTTCAAATGGATTCATATAAGGAAAAAATTAATAAATCCATTAATTATCATACCATTACACATAAATTAATTGTAAATTTTTTCCATTGAAATTATGCAACATTTTAGGTAAATACCATTTTTTCAAGATAATAAATAATTTTTTAATTACATCATTTAATTAATGGGAATAAATTTAATGAAAATATTTCCATAACCAATTAATGCATGAAATCATGGTAAATAACCATTAATAATAGGAAAAAAATTAATTCACATTGAATGTATTTCAAATAAAAATTTTCTATCAAAAATATTAAAGACATGGATAGAAAAAGGATATGATGGAAATTTTCCATGATAGAAAAAATTCCATTAGTTATACAATGAAATAATACAGGTAAAATCGTATAATGAAATAACATTAAGATGTATCAGATATATCAATTTTAAATGATATAAAGGTAGTACATCCTTTTTATATCTATACTAATAACTTTGAAAATTCGAAATTTCCCTTGACTTTTTAATGAATTTTTGGGAAATATTTTATTAAATTAAGAATAAAATATTTCTTAATAAAACTAAATGAAAATGTGGATGAAGGATCCATATTAAAATACATTTTATGTAAAAATGATGAGTTCACATGGTTGAAAAATATATAAATATATTCTATTTTTTAACCATTATCAAAAAATATTAATATAGTAGAAAAATTATGAAGTTATTTAAAAGGGGTTTAATTAAAAACATTCAGAACCATTAATTCTTAAAATGAATATTAAATAAAAGATAATTCATAATACATATAGGTTTTATAATTTAATGTTTGGTGGAAGATAAATAAATTTTTTCAAATGGATAGAAAAGAGTAATATATATATATATATATATTAAAATAACTGTTTATAAACACCCGTGTTGTAAAAAAGTATTGTATATTACATTTTAATGTTGTTAATGATGTTAATTAGAATCATAGAAAACTGACCATATTAACAACACAAAAAACTGAAGAAAATATTTACATGTGAAAAAACATAGACATAAATGAAATGAATAAATGGATTGAATGAGAAGAGGTATTAAAAATTCTTTTATTTTATTTTATAAAAATTAATATCCGAGAATTTTTACTGATGATGAGATATAATTTTCACATTTAAAATTTTAATATTATATAAAATTGGATAATAATAAGAATAAATAAATATTTATTTGAACATTCAATAAAGAATTAACATGACCTTATAAATTTGAAAATGATTCGATAAAACTCTTGTAAAAATGGTAAGATAAGAATTTAATAATGATTCAAAGGATGATAGTGAAATAGAAATTTATATCTCTTAAAATGAATGATTGTCCTATATCTGAAAGTAATTTATATGTTATTACAATATATTAAAATAATTATGTAGCATAGTATCAAACATGTCACATGGAGATGAAAATGAGAAAAAACAATTTTCATTACTCGCGAGTCATAAGGTAGTTCATAAATATTTTATATAATAAACCTAAATATATTACTTTGTAAATAGAGAATAATATTTATACAAGAAAATATTGAACATTTTCATTTATTATAATTATTTATATTTTTATTAGTTTTTTCCTACTTATTTTCTCACAACATCTGTTTATAATTTTGATCGTTAGTAGTAGTTTCATAGAGATAGAGCTAGTATTCATTCTTGTATAAAATTACATCATTAATATATCATCAAAATTACTATAATCATATAATAATAATAATTTTTTATTATGAGATATCCTATATTTAGTTTTTCAATCATCATCATTGAAGATAAAATTGATAATAACCACACATTGGTGATTTTCATAAACCAAAGAAAGTTGTTTTCTTAATTACTATGTTAGAAATTGAGTCATCAGAAATAGAACCAGAAACAAAATTTTATTTAAATATTTATTTCATGTTTTGATAGTAATAATTTTTTTATAGTCATACAAGATATATTTATGAGTCATTGTTCAATTTGGTGGTCCAACAAACAGAAACATAGACAAACTATGATTAATGGATGATTGCATATACATTTATTTTCAATATATTTATAAAATCATCATAATGATGTAATATATTGATCATTGTATTGATATTTTATAATTAAAATTAATTGATATAAGTATTAGAGGGTATAAAAATATTATATTATGTTAATAAATTGATTTTTGTTCATTCTTCTTGTTTGAGGAAGTTATGTTAATAATTATTCCCTATTATTCTTTTAATTTATATGTTAATTAAATTTTATTAATAGAATTCATTTAAAATTATAAAAAACCTATTAACCTTTTAAAACTATTTTTTAGACCATCAATGAATGGAAATTATTAAAAATATAATACATCGATCCCTGGGGTGGTAGAACACACATACACATAGTTGATGATTTTTTCTTCACTGAACTGGATAAAGGACCAATGTGATTTTTATTTTATGAAACTTAATCATGTCATATATTTCTTAATTATTTATTAAATTATCCTTTTAGACCATCCTCATCAAATGGTTAAAAAAATGAAATATCTCCATTCAGAAATATGGTAGTCCACACACCTAAACGATTCGGATTGCTGTTCTTCTTCATAAAAAATCAAATGGTTATTAATTATCATAAAATTATTACAAAAAAATACAATTATATAAATTATAATGATTATATCATTTTTTTTATGGTCTAAGAAAAGCTTCAAATGGATTATTTAACATTAGGAAATAGAAAAAGAAAGGGAAAATTATATATTTATACCATATTTCATGGATTATCCCTTTTGCGAAGGGGGTTAAGAATTTGATGGATTATATTTTAATATTTCTATAACCTCAATATTGTGGATAAAAATATTGCCTTTGTTTTTTTAGATATGGGGCTAAACGTAGTGAGTTGTGTTTTTTGGGGATGTAAGGAAAGGTGTTTGTTTATACTAAGTGAAATGGGATTGTATTAAATACCAAGAAATCTCTAATACTAAGAAGTGACAGTCAAGGAATGTTGATAAAAACCTATTATATAAAAAAAATTAGAATATATATAATTTCAATAAAAACCTCAAAAAATAAACTTTTTAACATGTCATTCACTTTACCTATTAGTTTACTCATTTTTACCATTTTGGTATTCTCCATGGAAACTAAATTGTACCTAGATGATTTATAATTTCTTTCCCTAAATAATGTACTCATTATTATATAATTTGTACATAATTATTAAATATTTGGAATATGTTTTTTATTCAATGTTTAAAAGTGAATAAAATTAATATAATAAAGTTATAATGTTTTTAAAATATATGATAAATTTACATTCTAAAATATAAAATTAAATTTTATTATTTAAAACATTAAGGATAAAAAATTTAATTTCATGGATAAAATAAATACTTTACAATGAATTTTTTTTCATAAATTCAATAACCATACTTATTCAATTATAATTTAGAAAAAAGTAATTATAATTTTTTAGAATGATAAACTACACTATTATTCATTGAATAATTTATTTAATTATTATAAAAAATATGATATGGATGTAATATTGTAATAATATATTACAAAAATGATATTTTTTCAATTTAACAATCTCAACTATATATTTTTTAAAATATTATTATAAATTATATACAATACTATATTTATAAGAAAATAACACATTATAAAATAGGTTTATCTTATTCAAAATTCCAATAAAAGTATAATAACTTTTTCATTAATTAATAATTTTTTATATAATGATTTATTGTTTATTTACATTTTTTTCTTTAACAAAAAATATAACACAAAAGAATTTATTTTTAAACATTAATTTGAAATAAGGTAATATTTTTTAATTAATCATTTGATATTGTAATATTTTATAAATATTTTTCACTTATTATTACCAAATAATCATATCCTAGGTTTAAATAATCAATAAATTCCATGGTTTAATTTTAGTTAAGATATTCATGTTTAGTAGGCTATAAACAAAATTATTATTTTAAAAAATTTATAATACAATCATGGTTCATTAAATTATTTTAATTTTTGTAATAAAATAATTACTTTGCCTTATATTTAATCAATATTAATAAGTGTTAAAATATGTAATCTAATATTTCAATAGAATTCCTTAATAATTTTGATACTTAGACCTTATATAACACATTATTTACATTTTAATTTTTACAAAAATTTATGACAAAAATTTCTCAAATATCTCACCTAAATAAACTAATTCCCAATTGATTCCATTCAATCACCTTACATAATATTATTTTATGGAAAACTCCCATTATTTTTCAACTGTTGAAGGAGACTAATACCACACATTCACTCTTATCTCTCCACCCTAAATCAGTGATAAGTATTTTTTCTTCCAACTCCCTCGATAAAATCCCCCCAAAGAGTTCAAAATTTTATACGGTTTCCTCTAAGGATATATGAACCTATTTAAGATAGTAAGGATTTCCAATTTTTCTCTATCAATATAAATATAAATTATTTTGTTATAATAAAAGTTTCACATATTTTCTTGGTTTTAATTACATTGTATTAGCCACCATTTAATACATTGTTAATGAGATAATATGTATCACTACATATCATAGAATTTTTATTATACTAATTTTAGACTATAATAAGTGTTCTAATTCCTCCCCTAATATTTTTAATTATAAAACATTATTAAAATGAAATCATGAATTTAATTATATTATATTATCAACTATTTATTATATTGAAAAAGATATTTCATCCTATTACATTCTTTTCTTGAGACTTCATAATTCCCAAAAATTAAAGAAAAATATTAAAAATGACTTGTGGTATTCTAAAAAATAAAATACCTATCTTGATACAAGAAATCAGATACACATGTGTAATAAATGAACCTAAGGGAAATCACCCTAAAAAAGACATGTTATGTTTTAACTCAATAATTAGTATATTTCTTAATGTGCGGGCATAATAATACAAATTATATTAGACACTCCTATGGGATTTTATTTAGGTAATTAAAATTTCTTATAAAATATATATTGAATAATATTACTCCCATTTATATTCTATCTAACTATTGAGAACCATTGAACTCACTAAAATTTAATATTGAAAACACAATACCTTTAAATTATACATTTCCACTTCTTAATCATTATTTCATTGGTATGTTTACTTACTTTTACATTCAGAATAATAAATAGTTTCTATATTAATTAAATATAATTTAAATTCCCACAATTTATCTAGATTCATTATGTCCATGTATTATCATATATTGATTGGGAAATTTTTTATATTCTGTATATTTATATCTAAAAAATTGTTTATATTAATTCCTAAGTCTGGTTGAATACTCATTTTAATGATATTTATAAAATTCATAAGGTGTATTCATACGATATAAATAACAGAGGATGGAGATATATATTAAATATCCCCTCAATGCATTGGTTGGTCTCATAGGGAAAAAATGGGGGTATTTATTATATGCCAATTCAATACAATATTTTTTTTCATTCACAATGAAAATATGGATAATATATTTAAGGTTTCCTTGATAGAAATAATGATGAATTGGGTTTGTCCATGATAGTAAAGATAAAAATGTCGGCTAATTCATATTAAAGTACTGTTAATTTCATTATTTATTTTGAGGTAATTATCTTTCAGTCATATTATATGCATTCATATTATTTATTATCACGATACTTATTATATAGAATTGTTTTTTTATTCATTTTACCATCATTTATATGCATATTATGATATAAAACACTACACGTTTTCGTTTAAATATAGTGAAATCTCATTATCTTAATGTTTCCATCTACCTAGAATACAAAAAACGAATCTATGAATAATTTTAAGGAAGCTTGAAAATGAAAAATATTGTTAAATGTGATTTAATATTATATTTTAATGTTATAATTTAATATGGAAATTATGTATTTTCCTAGTCCCTGAGGAATAATAAATTTATCATTCCTTTTGGTTGTTATCCATGATTTTGATACCAGTATAATAAAGTACTAGTCTAGTCTATGTTACTGGAGATACTGTTTTAGAATTTTTACACTTTTTAGTGTATATTTATTATATGGAAGATTTATTTCTAATTCTCTAGAAAAATAAACCCAAATAAATTGGGAATGTATTAAATTTCATTCCCCATTTTAGAACTCATTATTTATTTGAGATATGATTAATTATGTTATATTTTTGAATGATATAATTTTAAATAAAACAAATGATATAAGATATCTGGGTTAAAGGGAATATTTGTAAATTATTCTTATAATCATAATGTTATGACATGGTAATTTTTTTAAAAACATTATGAGTACTTGATCATCAATTTAGAAATATAAATTCATAAGTTTCATGGGATTATACTTTCTGTAAAATTGTTCAATAGTCTATATACATTCACAATACTATTAATACATACCAAGAGTTTCATAAAAGGTTTTATTCAAAAATAATGAAAATGTATGTTCAGGGGAAAATAAGATATGATGGGTGCATCAATCATAAACAATTATTAATGAATACTATGAGAAAGTATTTATCAATTCAGTTGAATTTGGAAAGATTATATCTCAAAATTATTTAGGGGAATAGAACAACCTTATTATGTCAATGACCATGAATATTTTTTTTTCTAAATGTTAAATTAAAAAATAATACAAACTATCCTTTAAAAATATATCTAGAGGATTCTATCGTGATGCCTGTGTAAATTTAGATATCAAGAAAAAAAATTATATTAATGATTTTCATTAATAAGAGGGTTCAATTTATAATACAATTTATATATTTTTATAGGTATGTATTGTCATGTTTATACGTTATAACATTATAATATATGTTGTGTATTAAAATTATACTTAGGTAAAGATCCTTGAGAGTCACACCCTTTGTGTATTTGAACTACAGTTTTGTTCAATAATAATTTAACATATTGGATTAATGCTGTTTTTAGACATTTTATAATAACCACTCATGTAAGATTGAATTATAAATTAGTTGACATTTTATTCGAGATAATATACGTGAGTGGAGTATTTAATAAATATTTATTCATATGTTATTTATTTATTTAGTTTAAAGAAAATATAATATTTAGTTATCTTATTTTATTAGCACAATATTTTATTTTTATTTATATGGTAACATGAATATATAATAAATAAATATTGAACATTTTAATACACAGTTATACTTATTTCTTTTTTAATAATGTTATGATACTTATTTAATTATATAAATTCTAATTATCAATTGTACAATAATAATTGATAAGGATTTGTGATCTATGATTAATGTTCTAGGGAGATATTTCACATTATATATGTTTCAAAAAATATAAATTTTTTTACCTATGAAAATAATTTTTATTCTATCCATGAGTTTATTTTATATCAATTAAATAAAAAAATTATAATATTCCATTGAAATGGGTTTAGTAGAGATTTATTAAAATAACACAATACTTTGTTAAATTATTATTTCCTAACACATTCATTATATACACCTGATTATGTCATTTTTCTGTGAAAGAGTATAAAACATTTAATCATTGTGTACTATGAATAATAGAGGTAACTATCTAAATACCTAAATATAACCCCTAATAGAATTATCCAAACAATAAATTATATATTTACCAGTAATGTGATTCCATCATGCACTAAAGGAATATGTTGCGAGAAAAAATGACTTAATAAAGCTTTTGAACCATCCACACAAGCACCCGAATGATTTTATGGTAACTATAAATGGTTCAAAAAAACATGTGTATCCATTAATGAGGTAATATATCCTCTATTCCACTAATTAAAAGATGAAATTACCAGTGTTAATAATTTAATCATCAATAATTTAGAAATAATAAAATGATATGATTATCATTATTTGGATAAATTAATTATAATGAAAATGTCATTGAATAGAGTCTTAAAACATTAGGGGATTTTTCTAAAAAATCATTAATTTAATATCAATTTTCAAGACATTCATTTTTAGTTTCATCTTATATTTATCCTTGTTGGAGAAAAAAGGTTGAATTCCAAACATTCCGGCAGGTTCTTTATCTACAAATGAAATCACCATCATGATCTATATATAACAATATGATATGAATTTTTTTATAATTTTTTTCAAGTGATGGATTATTGAAAATCATTGTATGATAATTTGGGAAAATAATTTTAGACCCCATGATACATCAGTGGGTCTTATGAGTCAAAATAGATATTTTATTCTGGGTACGTCTATTCTATTATATAATCTATCATTCCACTCACCCTTTACATTACTATTATAAACCATGATATATAACATTTTATTAGGATTATATTTAATAATATATCCATCGAAATTACTAAATAATATTATAATTTACATCATGTATTAAAATCATGTGAAAATATTGTGGTGGATATATATTTATTCTATAAATGAAGATGAAGACTCAGTTGTGATTAAATTCCAATGTACTCTCAATAATAATACTCCTCTACATAGACATAAACATATTCTATTATGTATGATAATGATGATATAGTTTTTAAATTATTCTATGTTTCCCTTATCAATGATTTCCACCATTTTATATAGTTTAATTTAGAATAACATTATTACTAATTTTTTATTAAAGAATAATTGAATTCTATTATATTTAAAAATGGGATTTTGAAAAAATTTATCTTCTTTTACCATTCAAAATCATCGATTGTTCATTTAATGATATCATTTTATAAATTTAATATTATATATTTCAACAAATAATATGTTTAAGTCATTCATAGGGTAATTTCTAAGTTGATAATATTTAATTCTATAACCAAATATGAAAATTCTCTTGTTAGTTGTCATTATTTGTTTTCAATTAATGTCTCTTCATTATTACATCTTGTTTATTAGATTGATATGATCTTGAGGGAATTTTTACATGAATTTATTTCTGAAGGTAAACCATTTTTAATTATATTTATAAATTTATTCACTTTGTAGTGTCATTATTGTTAAAAGAGACTATGAGATTTCACAGTAGCTATTGATGGATAGGGGAAAGGGTGTATAGTGAGAGGAATTACCGATTGGAAATATTGACCTATATTTTATGTATAGTGAAATAAGTTCAATAATAATATTTTTAATACCAATTTAGGGAAGGGGGAATTTATATGAAAATACATTCTTATTATTTCTATTGTAGGAAGAACTCATTTAAGTTCAACATCACGAACAATGAAGATTCAAATTTAGTGACCTAGAAAGGAATTAAATATGTTGGTAATTTTTGAAAAGGAATGTGATAATTGAGTATCTTAGGATTAAAATTATATTAACCCACTAAATCCACATTTATTTTATATTCAGAATGATTACCCATGAATAAATGACTCTCAAATTGATGATTCTTTACTGGGTATTGTAGTCAAAGATTCTATAACTCTTAACAAATCTTCTCAGGGAGAGGCCAGGAAGAAAACAACTTTACTGAACTATGAAGATAAAAATTTAATCATTTTAATAATAATTTTTTATATGAATATATATATATATATATATAAGTATTTTTATGCGGAAAATTCAAATATAGAAAACTTGTTTCCATATGTTATAGGTGATTCTCATGATGTAGGATAATTTTATATCAAAAAAAATATAGGTGACTCACCCTTATCACCCATATATGTTATGGTTAATAAATTCTATAATTTAATCAATTTTAGTTAAAAAATAATATTTTTGTTTTAAAATGATTCATATTATTCCAAAAAAACAATTGGAAGAAAATAAAAACATTTTATTGGGGATTCCACCCTCATGGCCACTAGAACGAACTCTAAAGATTTTTGTGGAAATATTATATATATATTTGAAACTAAAAATTCACTTAATAAGGGTTTATCTAAATAGGTACCTATTGAGAGTATATAATCTAACAGAGACATTAAAAGGTTTAAAAATTTATTGGTTGATTTTATGTATAAGGAAATAATAAAGAGCTAAAAATATTCATTCATAATCATATTAACTCCAAAAAATTATGTATTTATTGGAAAATGAGTTATGACAGTAAAGGTATCAATCCCAACTATATTATCTAAAAAACTATAATGCAGATTATGGGAAATTCATGGAATCTATTCTGTCATGAAATATTGATTTTAAGAATAATTTTTTTTTTGATGTGAAACTAGGTTTTATATGAAATCGACATCATTTTGGTTGCATGATAAAAAGATATTATAATTATTTATTATTTTGATTGATAATCTCTTTCAATAGATAAATATTTTTATAACATGGTTTTTAGTAACTATGAGTGATGGTTCTATATATTTATCTTTTTGGGTATAAAATATATAATTTAATTTTAATTTATGTTTGTAGTCTCCCAATACTATTAAAGCATATAAAGCTCTGTATTTTCTTCTTATATATTGCATAACATTGACCACTAGTGATGGGTTACTAGATTCCATGTTGCTATAGTTCGCATGGGAGAATGTTTGGTAGAACCAATTGGACCAAAATGTAGAAAAATTTAGTAATATTACAAAGGTATATGATAAAAATATAACAAATATTTATAAATTCATAATGGAAACATATAATTAAAGAAAATATTTTTTTTGGAATTTCCTTAAGAATACAAGATGCATATAGAAAAATTAATTGTTTTATTCAATTTGTTATTAACATATTAAATTTTTTATAAAATGGAATCATCTTGAAGAAACATGAATTGCATCAATGGTTCTGGATATTTAAAGTAATGCTATTAATAATCGTGGTTCTAGATAGATAATATTTGTTTTTAAATCAAGGATATAGGATACAGATTTAATAATATGAAACCCCATAAAAGATAATATGTGTTTGAGTTTTAAAAATTAACATTGGAGTATAAAATATAGTATTTTACTCGTGAGTATTTTTTTATGTTGATAATGATAAATTATTTTTTTAAATATTTTAAAATTCTAAATGTATTAATTAAATTGACATAATATTTTTTAATTTTATGATGACTCTATCAAATATTATGTAACAACCTGGTTCTGGGTGCTGCCCAAAAGTGCCATGTACTAGGATTGTCACGTGGCCTCAAGAACATTTCCCCAAATGCCAGTGGCTTCCAACTAGTAATAAGGGATTGGGGTGTGATAGTGTGGAAACTATGCCCTCATAGTAGAGTAACACAGCAGAACAACAATAATATACAACAGTGGAAGTATTAATAAAATAAATAAGAAAAAAGAGTAATACATAAATTAAATAAACAACTAGAGAAAATTTATAAATGATGATCATCGCATATGTGTAAGAAATCTGCCATACATTTTATAAATCATGAAATACAGTACTAAACCAATGTACAAAGAAAAAAATTAAACTCTAGTAGCATCGCAAGCCTTAGCATGGTCCCATGCTCTCCATATCTACTACCATCATGTGCTTGAAGTATAATGATGATTTCCTGTATCTATAACTACAACAATATAATTTGTTTGGTGCCACAATCATGTCCCAAATAGAATGTGATATGAATCTCATTAGGTAACCACCAAAGAATATTTGCCTAACTATATGCGAATATGTATAGCCATGAAAATGAAAAATGGTGTAATAAACAAGAATGTACTCAAAAGTAACCATCCCTTCAGTGGAAGACTGCATTCATTTACATATATAATTATCCAACTATTCATTAACCAGAAACCCTCTAAGAATGTTCTCACACTCTAACCCCTCTGTATTCAAGAAAAGAAATACCCTATGAGGAAGAACTCATTGTCAATTTCCTCTATTGTCTTCTAAAGATAACTATAGACACTATGATGTATCTCTCAATGTTCATTCACCATGTGGTCTCGTAATGGTATACAACAAAAAATATAAGGGATCACTCACCATCCATCCCCCGTATGGTATCATAATATAAAAAGTATAAAAGACACTCTGTGGAATCACTCAACATCAATTCCCCCTATGATCTAACTATAACATGTTCTCATAGCCCCTTGTAATACAATCGTGCAAAAATGATATCTAGCTACCAATGAAAATTCATCTACTATAAGGCAACACAGCTACAATTCATATCACAAGCATGTCATATAATATCAAATGTATCCTAACAACACTAGGCAATAAAAGAAATTATCCAAACAGGAAGTTCTAGACCCAATGAACAATATCAAAAAAAACATGGGAAATCACATCCATAAACATGGTAAGAAACAAAAATAATAATCTAATACATCTTTCAAGAAAACAAAACATTAAAGGCCTAAAAAGGGTTAAATATCCAAAACACACAATACCCTAAATTAGGGTATTCAACACTTTTTCCATATATAATCCAAAGACAACTACATAATGGCACAAACCATCTACTATGATGTTTTATGATTGATATAGTTGATCCTAAGCATTGGAATTGACCTAGAATGTCATAGATATAAAAACCATCCAAAATATTCAACCTAGAATATCTCATGAAAGTAGATAAATCAGGAGGAGGGGATCTAGAAGAAGAAATAACTCACATAGGGGACTCTAATGCAACAAAAAAATGATTGAATTAGAGAACATATGGTGGATCAGAGGCTCGGAGAAGAATCGTCGAACCTGATTACTCTTGGATGATACTGTGTTAGAATAACGCTATCTTTGGAATTAGACATGACCCTATTCCGATTTAACCAATAAATGAAAAAGTACAAGACATGATAATTTTATGTACATGTCGTGTACATTCCATAACTGGCCCCCTCTTTAGGCAGTCTCCAGGTCATCCCACACGGCCTTGTCTTGGCATTTACACAGCCAACACATGACTTCTTGTGGAAACATGGAACATGGCATATACTTCTATGTACACGGCATGTACTCCTTAAATTTCCAAAACTCTACTTTTTTCTCAAAACCACACACAATCGAGGTCCATACATGAAAATATGATCAGGGTTCTAAAAAACACCCCCTTAAAAATCATCCCTGAATTTCCCAAACATGGATGTGAAGAAGAATAATACTTGAAAAACTCCAGCCACTATGATCACACATCATTCTCCCTCTCCCATGTCTCTCCATTTACTCACCTGTGCTACCACAATACCCATACTAGAGGAACATATCACCCATAGAGAGCCTCCACGATGAAATAAAAAATCTTGATAGGATGCTCTTCAAACAATGCTTCCGCCTCCAACTCAACCTACTCATGTTAAAATACATGATACATGTCTATAAAGTAATGATGTAGCTATGAAATGGGGAAGATGTCATGTATATCCAGATACCTATGAGGTCACAACAATTTATAGACAACCGGACCAACACTCTCAAAAACCTCAAATAGCTTGATGTATCTTGGTGAACGATTTTCATATCTCTTAATCCTCCTCTTTCAATCCCCGATGTGATACATAGGAAACCTTAATATCTGACCTCAATCTCTTGAAGTCACCTTCATATATTAGCATAAGACTTATGTTGTGACTGTGGAGTGAACATCCTCTTCCAAATCAACTGCATCGTTTCTGTGGTCTCCTGGACATGACAGGTCCCCACATCATCTGCTGTCATACATCTAGCCCACAAAGGGTTGATCGGCAAGGCCTACCATACAAGGCCTTATAATGTGCCTTTTGATTTGTATAATTAAAAATATTGTTGTAGGAAAAATATACCAGAGGTATGTGCTTCTCACAAGAACCTCCAAAATCTAGAACGCATACTCGAAGAATGTCATCTGGCACCTGAATCATGCATTCGGATTGGCCGTCTGTCTTGGGATGGTAAGATATAATCAGATATACCTATATACCCAAATCTCATTGTAGTCCCAGCCAGACCGGAGAAGTAAAATGGGCATCCATGTCTGAAATGAAGGAATACGGAACCCCATGTAAACATATAATCTCTCAGATATACAACCTTCCATTCTCATCAAAACTAAAGACCTCCCGGGTCGGTAAGATGTATGAATACATCAAGAGTCTATAAATGACAACAAAAACTGCATCATTCCATCAAGGTGACATCGGTAACCCCTATCACTAAATCCATCATGACATCATTCCACTTCCACTCTGGAATGGGTAACTTCTTCAAAATCCCGGTTGGTCACTGATTCTCTTCCTTCACCTACTGACAGGTGGAACACCTAATAAAAAAACGAGCAATATATCTCTTCATACCTAGACACAAATACTAACATTGTAGATATCAATACATCATTGTGATACTAGGATGAACTCCCTAAACTGAAGAATGAAAATCTCTCAACAGCTCCTCGCGTATGTCTGCGGACACCCATACACACCCATGAAAATGCATGATCTCATCCCCAACAATGTTCCACAAAATAGTATGGTCTTCTCTTAAAAAAATCTCCCATAGAACTAGGACATCAAAATCTAATAGCTACCTCATTCATTCGTGATCAAGTATAGTAGAGGTAATAACTACAGAAGAAAGAAATGTTTTCCCATATCTATCATAGAACTCCATATGCATCTTGGACAACTGGGCCATAATCTATCAGTCCCTAGTGTCCTCCTGAACTACCTCTATCTAATTCCCCATGCTCAATGCATCATCCACTGGGTTCCCTTTCCCAGATGTGTATAAACACTCAATGTCAAAGGACGGATTGTACTCAACCCACCTTCCCTGCCACAAATTCATATCATGCTTGGAAATGATATACATGAGATTATTGTGGTCAATGTACACCAAAAAATTATCTCCCAGAAGGTAATGTATCCTAAAGCGCAAGGCATGAATACCTGCTACCAACACAAGATTCTTCGTTGGAAAATTATTATCATGTGGCCTCAACTGCTGAGACCTGTATGCAATGACTTCTCCCTCCTACATAAGCATTGCTCCCTGATCAATACCTGTTCAATCATAGTAAATGGTTTATCATTTTTCCAACTCTAAGAAATAAGTTTCAGTGATGATGTAATCTTACCTTTCATCTCCCGAAATGCTGAATTATAGGAACCTATCCATAGTAACTTTAAACCATTCATAGTGAGGGCCCTCAGTGGTGCTATTAAGCATGAAAATATCTATATAAAAAGTCTATAGTAACAAGCTAGCCCATGAAAACTTCGTAACACGAAGACAATATTCATATTATTTTTGGAAAAAATGCCGTTTACATTCTCTGGGACTATTAATACTCCTTTCTCATAGATAACATGACTGAAAAGTGATTCTCTTCCATCCTGAAGTGTCATTTTTAGAGCTTAGCATATAATTTATAATCTCTCAATGTACTCCAAAATGATCTTATGATGGGTATCATGGTCATTTCAGGTGTGAGAGTACACCATGATATCATCCACAAATAATACTCCAATAAAATAAAAGTATGGATTGAACACTTGATTCATCACTTCCATAAAAACTAAAGGAATGTTTTTGAGACTGAATGACATAACCACATATTTTTTGAGACCATTCACGATCAAATAGGATGTAAGAGGTATATATGATGGTCTAACACACAACTGATGAAAAACATATATCAATTCAATCTTCGAGAACAGCCGAACTCCTCAAATATGATCAAATAGAACATCAATCCTCAAAAAGGGATATCTATTCTTGACAGTAAATTGGTTCAACATCCGATAATCCACACAAAGTATAAGGTTTTCAACAAAAATTTTCACAAGTAGGATTGATGAACCCCGTGGAGAAGTACTGGGTCAGAAGAAAACCTTTTCCAGTAACTCCTATAACTACTTCTTGTGCTCCTGTAACTCTAGTGTTGCCATCCTATAATAGAGAATGGACATAGGTGCTACACCAGGCACATGCTCAGTAGAAAAGTGTACCTCTAACTCCAAATTCAAACCTATAAATTCATCTGGAATGTTATCCCTGAAACAATCTACCAAATAGAGGAATTTATATCTGTGAAGTGCCATAATCATCTAGATACATACTTGAAATTTGGGATGTAACTCTTCCAAACTTTTTATGATTGGGTCAATCTCTACTCACCCAGACATCCCATTCTCCTTTTTGTAGAAACAATCCACCATATGGTAACAATAAACTAACCCTATGACCATAGAAATCGACAATGTCCAGGAAGGGATCAAACCATTCCTTTCCAATAATTAATTAATAGCCCATATTCTATAATACATAAAGGCCCCATAAGAAGTCACTCATACCACTCTATGTAGGGAACTCCTTGCACTAACATACACTAGCTATTATATTCCCCATAAGTGTGTCCAGTGTCAGGATATCAGTAGATGTAATGATAAAGATCCCAAGGCTCTCCACAATAGTTTGATATATGATACTATGGAAATACCCTATTTTGATAAAAGTATAAAGTACAAATGAGAAAACCAATATCCTACTGCTAACCGTAGAGGGTCAGCGATCCTTCTCTTGCTGGGTATGCTCCAATGTAAAAGTTTGACCTGCTCTAGGATGCTGTGAAGCGGTTGGAGATCCATGAGCTTATCCACCTATGGTAGTCAAAAACCATCTTTCTGACCAATACATCAATGACATCGAACTCAACCTGAAAGGCCGGAAGAACCCATGTTCACTAACTGATGAGAAACTAGTTGTCCTACTCCTGATCGTATAGACATAACAGAACCTCTATTACAACCTAGTGGTGAGAAAAACTAACAAACATGAAAATGATGACCCATCATGATATAATATCAGATCTCCCATTGGTCTGTTGTACAATGTGGCCTCATATTCCCACTCTTCTGACATTGGTAGCATACCACCTAGCTACCTGAATGATTATCTCTCTACTAGAATCTCCGCCAGTAGACACCATGCGATAATTCCTATTATCATATAGAGGTATACCCACTCCATATAAAAATCCTTTCTAGCTCAAAACTCTATAATATCACATTTTAACCTCTTTGATCAGGGCCTGGTTGACTATAGATGTTATGGAAGTCTTCCTGAAGATGTTCACCTAGGATCAAATGTCTTCCCTTAGACCATCCTAAAACATCCTCTCTAGAAATAACTCATCACCAACTATAATGGGTGTGAAGCACTGATGATCTATGACGTATGAATAATACTCCATGTCTGAGAGGGTACCCTTCTACAAACTCATGAACCCCTAGGCTTGGATGACCGTCAAATTCTCTGAGTAGAACTAGTTATAAAAGGTATGCTGGAACTCATCCTAAGTCATAACTTTTTGGAATATCGGCTAGTAGATAACATCCCACATTCTCAGGGAATAATCTCCTAAAATGTATATAGAGTGATTTACCATCCTATCTGGAGGCATCTCAAGATGTTCAAAAAAAGGCAACATGACTTCCTTCCATGAATCTGCAGCATGAGGTCCCCTGTCCCCTGAGAAGGTGGGAGGATGGTACTGCTGAAAAACCTACGTCCACTCTGCCATAAACATGGCGGGATGCAGTGCTCCCTAGAGGATCTGCATCATTCTCATGAAGCCTTATCAAAAGTGTGCATCAGAACATGTGTCTAGAATGATCGATGGTGCCAATACTGGTACAACGTGACGGTCAGTTGGTAGTCCCTGATGTACTGTTTCTAGTGTCTGTTCATTGACATGTATCTGGCGTACAAACTGAAGACTTCTCGGTGGCATGACTCTGCATGGTAAACCACTCACAATAGTTAAAAATTATCTGCAAAGAAATTAGATGTTCAAGAGGGGAACAAGAAAAGTAAAACATCATTATTTCGAAAATAGTGCTACACATCGTGTATACCCTCAACCCAGCATGTTCCATTTTGTTTTTATGATGGCATGCTCTTCTATCAAACTTAGTTGTATAACACAAATACACATGACATATTTCAATTGAGGCATGACATGTACATGAATCATCCCCCCTTCCGGAGTTCCTCTACATGGCTAAACAACACAGTTATATTAGAACAGTATTACACAGTGTGTTTAATCCAGAAATAGTGTGTACTGGAATGATTTCACTAACCCATGTCATTAGTCACATAGTCGGATACATTATCTCTATAACACGGAGTGTTCTCCCTATACACAGCATGTACCACTTATGTTTTAACCACTCGTGTCATTAGTCACACAAGTGGATACCCGGTCTTTACAAAATGACGTGTATTCCATGCACATGTCATGTGTCACCAATTATTTCCCAACCCCATGTTTCTGATCACATATTCAGTCACACATATAATTAAAACATGACGTGTATATACACTACACAGTCTGTACTTATGGAAAAACATTTTACCACAGAATAGAATAATACATGGCATGTATTCATCATCACACACCCCGTATTCTGAGTTTTTCCTAGATTGTAATACTCAAAAATTACTCTGGAATCCCGAAAAAATGAAACAATAATTAATGTTCCAATATCCGATCTATGATGGTCCATGCTACCCCTGAATCAAATCTTGGCATAATATTCACATATATAACATATCATAATAGTACATTCAATCACCTGATCAACCAAATTCTGATCCATGAGGGCCCATAACACCTTAAGGACCAATGTTTGGAACCCATTCGAATGAAACATTACATATTAGAAAAACCCTATCAAATTTAAGGTATTGAATCACAAAATCTATCACAAAAACAAGCATACCTTTCACAACATCTATCAAAAAAACATTCCATCAGGAATTCACCCTAAATGACATGATAGGAATGCATGAAATGTGATCTCTGGAATGATCCTATTTGATGAATGATATGGAATAACCTCATCTCATTTGAATGAAATAGAAATATAACATCAAAAATATTAATTATAATATTAAAAAATGTCAGTCACCCAATAGTGAAATCAAATCAACCGTAACAAATTTCAAAAAAAGGAAAATTGCAATAATTGATGTAAATTTGCTTTTTCATGTACACAGGTTTTCTACTATCGGGAAAAGATTATTAGCAACTACCCATTCATATCTATCCCTATATATAAGTACCAAACATTAAGACAATGTATAAAAGAAACCCCTTTTCATACCACTTTTTAGCATTCTAATCCCAGGTGCCGCCCAAAGGTGCCCCATAACCGGTTGGTCACATGGCCTCAAACACATTTGCACAAATTCCAGAGGCTTCCAAATAGCAGTGAGGGCCTTGGGTGTGATAGTTGGGAAACTAGTCACTTATTAGTAGTGTATCACATCAAAATAACAATAATATACAACATAATAAGCCGTAATACCATATAATAACAAAAAATGGAATAATGAATGTAAATAAACAACTTGAGCACATATAAATGATGCATGTTACATATGTCTAGGAAATCAGTCAAACATGTCACAATTCTTGAAATATAGTAATAAAACAATGTGCCTAAAAATGTAAATTCTAGTAGCATTGTAGGACTCATCTTGGTCACATGCTATCCAACTCCACAACCATCAGGTATCTAATGTTGAAGAGCACTTGTCCTTATATATACATGAAACAATATAATCTTTTTGGGCCTAAAGTCATGAAAAAAATGTGTGAGAATAATATTAGTAGGAAACCACCCAATGATCAATGCATAACTGTCACTAAATATATATAGTAAGAAAAAAGAAAAATAAAGTAATAAATAAGAAAATTCTCAAAAGTAAACAGTCCTACAGTTTCAAACTACATTCATTTACATTTATAATTATTCAACCAATCATTCACACGAAACCCTCTAGAAAAGTTCTCACTGTTTAAACCCTCTAGTTTAACAAAGTCAAAAATTCTTTGATAAATCACTAAACATTAATTCACCATGTGGTGTTTTAACGATAACTACAGAATCTATGATGAAGTAGTCAATGTACATTCCCCCTTGGGTCTCATAACTGTATACTATATACACTCTGAGGGAGAAATCATCGTTCATCCACCTATGGTCCCACACCATAAAAAGTATAGAAAACACTATGGCGAATCCCTCTATGTTAATTCCCCCATGTGGTCTAACTACTCCAGGTTCTCATAGTCATGTGTAATACAATCATCCACAAATGATATCTGGTAGCCAAATTAATTTCATCTACTACATTGATATATAGCTCGAATATATATCACAAGCATGACCTATAATATTAGCTCCATACTAACAGCACCAGGAATGGAAAAAAAATATCCCAATAGGCAGTTCAAGACCCAATGGACAATATTAATCAAAATTTAGAAAACACATCTACTAACAAGGTAATAAAACTAAATCAAAATCAAAAACATTTCTCAAGAAAAAAAAACCTAAAAGGCATCAAAATTTGTTAAATATTCAAAAAATTGCAATAACTTAATCTAGGGTATTCAAAAATTTGGCACATATAATCCATAGAGAACTACAGAAAGGAATAAACCACCTACCACGATTTTTTAGGATAGATATAGTTTAACCTCAACATATGAATTGACCTAGAAAGTTTTAGATATACAAAAACGTAAAAATATTTCATCCTCAAATATGTCTTGAATGATTAAAAATCAGGATGAGAGGCTCTAGAAGAAGGAAGAACTCACCGAGGGGATTCCCATGCAATCGACGGTGTTTGATTTAGAGAACAGATGACCAATCAAAGGCATGAAATAGAATCGTCACTCCTAATCACTTCTGGATGAGGTGGAGTTAGAAGAATAAAATTTTGGGAATCAGACGTGACCCTGGTCCAATTTAACAAATAAATAAAAAAGTACATGAAATGTTCACGTAATGTACACTCCGTGAACATTCCCTAACCGACCCCCAAATTAGGCGGTCTCCAGGTCATCCCATATGGCCATGTCTCGGCCGTTACATGGCCAACACATGACTTTGCATGACAACATGGTACATGGTGTGTACTACTACGTACATGGTGTGTACTTTTTAATTTTCCAAAAACTCACTTTTTTCAATAACACTCATCAAAAGGAATACCTAAATAGAAGATCTAGGATATTACATCTGATATACTGTATTTTATTATTATATTTATAAATTGTATTAACATTTTATCTTTTATTAATATTATAATTTTTTTTAAAAAAATGATTAATTTATTATGATTTCAATAATTAAAAGAAGAATTACATTATGTTTTATTCTTTAATGATTATATTGTATAAATATATAATACTTTCGATAAATATTATTGTATTAATTCTGAAATTTTAAAATTTAATGATACATCCATCAAATAATTTTTTATAATTATTATCATGTGATAATAAACATTTTTTATTATCAATCACGTTACTCTCACTCGATTGTGACAATTTATTTAAAAAATATATATTTTTTCAGAAACGGCACATTTATATTATGGGGAAAATTTTATAAATTTCTATAAACAATTAAAAACAATTCATTAAATATTTTTAGAAGTCTTATATGTTATTTATGTCATTTATGTTTTAATCTATATAGTATTACTGTTAATTAAAATATTATTGAAATGGGTTTTATGAAATTTAATATTATAAAAATTATTTGGAATAAATTATTTTCTAGAATACACTAAAACTATATTAGAAAATATAAATAATGGGATTTTAATATTTTTCTTTGGAATATTTATCTTTTTGAAACATAATCTAATGTTACATTTAGTATAAACTATTTTTAATGAAACAATAAAGACTATAAACATCCATATTTAATTATAATTGTTAATATATCATGTACAATTAGAAAATTATAGAATATTTATGATGTAAAAATTTATATAAGAGTTGATATTTTTGAGACCCATATATTTAAATATAGATTTTGTTGGAAAGATATGCACATGTCAATAATCATATAATTATATCTATATTTTATAAAAATTATTTTTAATATTATATTAATAAATAGTAGATAACTAAATAATGAATCATAATATCTATCGGTTAGTAAATTAATATTGATTTAATAATATAATTAGAAAATTAGAAATATATTTTATTATAATTGTATAACACAATTAAAAAAGTGGTATTCACTATGATAGATATAATTGTGGATATAACATGCATAATAATATATTGAAACACAATAAAATTAAACAATATATGATTGTATTACTTAAAGTATAATTCAAATTTATGATACATTGATATTATAACAAGTACCGTAATAACGGAAATGGCCATGATATTGAAACTAAGTGAATGAGGTGAATGATATTAGAGGATTGAATAATGTAAATTTATTTGAAGAAAATATGGCTATTTGAATAATACTATTATGAATTATTCCATTAGAATAGTCATTTTCATTTGATCAAGAACATATTAATTTTGGGTATAATTCCAAAAAAGTACTCATGTCAAAATATAAATAGAAAATTCAATTATGATCTAAAAAATGAAATTTTATAAATGTATTTTAGAAGTGAAATATATATTGAAAATCATATATCTCCACATATTGTGGATGTTATAATTCATGGATTACATTATGCTTACATTTTTAAAATTCAATTATTTTTAGGTTAAAAATTAATAATAGAGCTACCTCATATAATAATTTATATTGATTAAGTAATTTAATAAAATTTTAATTTTTTACAGTGAACTAATAATGCAATATTATGAAATTATAAGTCATTATTTATGGGGTCTCAAGATAGTACATAACATTAAACCAAGATTAACAATACATCATAGTAAATATTAAAAATCACATATTTAGTATAAATGTAAAAATATATTCATGAAAATAATTTCATTTTTAGAATCAAAATATTATGATTTTCCAAATATTTATTTTTCAATAATTTTTAAATATAGATAATTTTTTGAATGAATTGTGAAATATATTATGTCCACGTTTTCGGTATTATAACGTACTTAAGATACTATAATTATTAAATAAATAATATAAATGTTTCATCGACCAAATTTATTTATAATTTTCAATTTGATAATATGAAAACCATTTTTATAGACCAATTATAATGTTCCAAATGTCTGAACAATATTTTATATCTACATAAAACATTATATTGAGTAAAAATATTTATCGATGCCGTAAAATATTTCAAAATTTACAATTTTTCATAAAAAATTATTGTCAAAACCAATTGTTTAAATGTAAAATACCATGAAATAAGTCCACATATTAAGGGAAGCACACATTCAATCATGTTATGCAGTGTTGTCAATAGGCCTTGCGCTCCCAGTAGGAAGGTGGGTCGATGGATCACGTGGATACCACCTCTTGGAGGCTTGAATATGAATGTGCAGTAATCCCTTATGGGGGGTTTTGAGAGGAGGATGGGTCATTATGGATTCATGAGGCTTTGAACTCATGGGTTTGATTGCATTCTATAAGAATGCATCCTCCATAGGCGTATAGGTACATGATAACCTCTCATGCAATGCGATATACAGAAGGCACAACTTCCATGTGGCAGAGTTCGAATCAGAACTTGAACTTCTAGTGATGTATATTTAGGGGAGACACAAGGTGTCATTGAGATTAAAGTACCCAATTCTATGATGTATCGTGGATTATAATCTCGGGCATAAAGTGAATTATGTTTGGAGGGAGTCCAACTTCATGGAAGGCTTGCTTGCTCATTTGGGAAGAATGAGTGAGGGTCTTGGTATTTTCTAAACCATAGGGTCACATCCTATGGAATGTAAGGATGTAATCCAATGGGACTACCTTGGATTGCACCACTTTCCCCATTTAAGAGGTTTTACCAGGATCTTCCCCTTCTATCGTCCCATGTTTAATGAAAAAAAATAATCTTTTAGTCATATAATAATTATCCACCATCATCTTTACATATCCCCAAATAACCTTATACCACTTCCTTTTAAAATCATTAAACAGGACTTTAATATTTATATACCTACTTATTGACTTTCCATGAATTAACTATGGTTTTATGTTTAAAACTCTATGATTTTAGAATGTATTTCCACCAAAATAAATAATGTGTGTTCAATATCTTCTGATATACACAAAATGAAACTAAAATAAAAAACTCCTTCTTTATTTTTTGAATAAGTTTTTATTATAAAATTAAATATTTTATAAGTCTAATAAATGATAGAATAATATAAAAAATACTAATATTTGGAAACAAGAAAAATTAAAATACTTCTTGTTCAAAATTATCATCATCGCAATTGTCCATTGAAACCACCTAACCAATGATGTGTAATTAATTAATATAACTAATTATAAATATGATAAAAATAAGTAATAGAAAATTATTTAACATGATATATTGTTTTATATACATATTCAAGGATATACAAAAGAGTAAAATATAATAATAATAAATTTACTTTTGGTAATATGGTCACAAAAATATGATCATTCGATATATTTTACTCAAATATCTTCATTGATGTTATTTAATTATTTGTAAAAATTTAATGAGATATAATTAACAAATACTAAATTAATTTATTGATCAGAAAATTTTAATTAATTTAATGTTTTGTAAAAAAAATGAATTTTTGTTATATATAAATATATATATTAATTTTTTTATTGAAGGATTTGATGTGTTTATAATGTTAAAATATTTATTATACAAAAAATAATTGATAATATATAATTATCTGAAATAAAATTATTAATTTTAACGGGATGAGATTAAAATAATTTAATGATAAAATGGATATATATTATAAATGAATTTTTATTTAGATGTTTTTTTTATTTTTTTATTAACAAAATTTTTAAATCTCATAGATTTAAATTTTCCATTCCTTATGTCGTCCTAGGTCTTAGAGGTTCTATGAAGATGTTAACAGATATTTCAAGATGCTAATGATGTGTTTGGACCTTCCAAAAGGACACCACATTATGGTGCTATAAATAGTCAGGAGGGAGATTAACTATAGTTGTGGGGCTGGTCAATGAGTGATTCTGAGGCTTGATCTTTGGACAATGAATTTTGAGTTTTGGTTTTAGTGATGGGGTTAATAACATGATATTAATCGAACATAATGCTTGACATATTTTATTGAGTGATCTCCATATTCTTAAATGTGAATGAGAAATTGACATATTAGATGGGATTTTGGATTTGTGAGTCACTCTATGTGAAACTAGGTTTCTCCAAATGGAATGGAACATGTTGTTACAGTAAGGGTAGATCTATTATATTATGGTATGCATAAAATTATCAAATGGTAGGTTGTGACCGTATGTGGATGTGGAGGAATTGCGTGATTATGTAACATATTGATTCTCGTCTACTGGGTTCAGAAGCGATAAATTAGAACTAACCATTAAAGATATCCCAAAGACCAATAAGGATTTAATGAAAAAATCAATGGATTAAAAGAACATTGTGGGTGATTCACCATCTAGAAATACAACAACAAGAAAACAATTCCAAGAAATTTATATTATAAATCTGTAAAATAATACAACAAAAAGATAGACATGATAGAAAAAAAAATTTGACTGAAAAAATAAAAACTACAATAAAATAAAAAATAAACGAAAACATTCAATATAGGTATTTGACTGGCATAATCCCATGAACCACACAAAATAGACCCAAACACCAAAACCACCATCTAGATTCTTAGTATCATGACAAATCAGAAGATAAATTGGATAAATTTACAATTCATGTGTATAAGTATAAAATATATACAATGAAATTAAATTTCCAATGAATGGGGTGATTATAAAACACAATATGTTATCCCATATTACATAAAGATACCCTCTAGTTGGAAAAGAAGCGAATAAATTATTTTTTATAAAATAGATGATGAACAATTGAATTGATTATAAAAAAATATCAGTGATATCAATATGATAAAAAACATGAAAAAATGTCACCATTCATTAATACATGGAATATGTATTCTTTTATGTAAACACACACACACCCATTAACCCACTCATTCTTGGTGTCACTCATTTTTTGTGGTACTTTTTGATCATAAACTATCCCATTGTGATGGTGGTTCTTCACAACAATTTTCCATCCCACATTGGTGAAATGTAAACCTAATTTTTTAAAATTATATATTGATTGGGGTAACCTAGATAATAAAGTCTTTTGAAAAAATTTCATTAAATAAATTTCACAGAACAAAACATAATAATAATTTAAAAACAATCATTTCATAAATATAAGAAAATAATTTTCCCCAAAATCCATTAAATATTAAAATATTATCAAAATATAAAACAAAATAGTTTTCATCAAGACTCCACACAGTTTTATGTCATAATATTCAAGGAAAACCTTTAAATTAATCCAAGATAACATCTTATAGAACAATTTAATATGAGATAAGATCTACCTTCCTATCACGGGATGATTAAAATTATGAACAAAAATAATAAATTCTTGATAAAGCCTATTAAAAAATACCTTGTATTAACCAAACTAGATCTGATCAGGATTCACATCATAGAACACAGATCTATCAAAAAAAATTTCGATCGATTTAACCAAGAGTTATATGGGTGAAATATTTCTTGGACGAATAAAGATAATCAAATGAATTCTATTAATTCTAGATATCTATTACAAATTTACTCATATATATTTGTTTCTGTCATACCAATGGTAATCACCATGGAATCCTATGAGATGAGAAGAGTTTGAGACCCATTTATAATAGTATAAAAACGATTTTTTAGTGAATTAATCAATGTTTTATTTTAGTTTCAAATTATTAAATGTCTATCACATGGTTAGATTGAATGGATTAAACAGTTGTGTTCCCACAATGATCAGGATACTATAAATCAACCCGGTAACCACACTTTTTCTGACACATGTTTTGGGAGACAATGTTCCAACTAATTTATGATATTTTCCCAGAAATATCCCCACCAATAGCTGGTTCTCATGGTTTTAAAAATTAATAATCTATTTATTTTTACCCAACCATATCCACTTTCATAAGTTATCTTGGTAACCCTCATAGTTTGATAAAAAAAATTGAACAATGTTTCTACAGTGTCACTATAAACATCACCTAGAATGGTTTCTTATTGATAGTGTATGATATCTACTAATGGTTCATGAGATTTTTACCACCAAAAAAACATCACAAACAATCCAAAAAACTATTGGAAACACCAAAAATTCATCCATAATATTATATGAAAAAATATGAATAAAAACGTGTAATTTTCCATAAACCCCAGATGATACTGATTTCCTTCATGGATACCCATTGAGAAATAGGGAGACAAACCCCCCAATGTTTCTAGGCATGGTGGATGTTATGTTCCTATATGAAAAAAGGTAATCCAAAATAGGATTGAGGATGATTATGGCGTATGATATTATGGACAAGTAGATCAAAGTGAGGATCTAAGGAAATTGGATTGTGGGGGTCCCGACATAATGGTTTTTGGAATTATATAAAAAATCCTATGATATTCCACCACATTATTTTCCAATGTATTATATTATCTAGGATGATTTAATCAAATATTAAAATTGAAATGATGTTTGGGTAGGTAAAACTTTTATTATAATTATATATTTAGACATCCCTTTGATACAGTTTCAGCATGTTATGGGGAACATCATCTATTCACGGTGGTGCCTATCTAATCCTCCAATATAAATTATTTTTTAGATTCAAATTAGTTTTTATTATTTGTTTTTCTACTAAAACATAGTCAACCAAACGACCTCTCACCACTCTATAGCCACTTATCATGATAATATACACCTTCTGGTACTTATAGATAAAAGATACAATAATCAAGGTAGGCTCTATTTTCTTCACATATTTTCCCCCTATTATATTAAATTCTAGATGGTATTTTTATGGACTGTTTTTAGATTTAGTAATTGATCAATATTTCATTATATAATATAGTTGATAGGTTTTGGTTGTATCTCTTAATATTCTAGTTAATTGATAATAATTTACTCATTCTCAATAAACGTTGAAAATATAATCAGTTGAGTATACCTAATACGTAACATTTCATTTATGTTCAATTATTAATGTATCATGCATTAGCTCTTTGGGGCACTGTAGTATTATCTTGATAATGATAATAATAAAGAAGTAATTGGTATTTGGTTATATTGATCACATGTTATATTTTCAAGTAGATTTTTCCACTTGATATGAAATATATTGTATGATTTATATCTTATGTAGTTATTTTTGATTATCATGAATAATTTGATTGATATTTTTATGATAACATAATTCTTGAATAATTAGTTTATTAATGAACAATACATTTTAATTTTTTACAATTATTTTATAAATTTTAATAAATATGGATTTAATACTAATGGAATCATATTAATTATTTAATAATCTATTATTACAAAAATCATTGATGGGTTTTTATATTTATCCTATTCATAATGAGATTGAAAATTATAGTCAGTAATTAAGTGGTAATTTTTCTAAAATAATTTTTTTATCAATGAGAGACAACATTCATATTGGATAAACTTTTTATTATCATGTTGATATTTCATTAATATCCCATTATGTGTGCCTTTATGAAAATAATTTCCCATTAATATATACTTGAACTTGGATGTCAGTGCCTTTATATTTTTTTTGGTATCCTGTAATTATTGTCCACTTTTTTAACCAATGTGGGGGTGTTACCATGGTCCATGTAATTTATTGACCTTAATGATTGTTTTATGGAATGTGTTGTTAAAATTTGTGTTAATGGGAACACCAAGGTAGTTTATATGAAGTATGATCTTTATTCTTTATAAGTTGTTTCTTGATATTACTTTTGATTGTCAGACTATCAAATATTGGTTATTAATACTTCTAAAAGACATGTAGTTTTATTTTTATTGAATAAAACATGTTTTTATTCATATTTTAGGCTATGATAAGTCAATGAGTTCCGAAAAATTTATCAAATGAAAATTTTATTAATAAATTAACCAATGGTGTAAACTTTTGATTATATAATAAATAAGGAATTATTTTTTTTGCTAATGGGAGCCATTTAATTGATATTATTATTAAAATATATGAATAGAATCTATAAAATTAAAATGGTTTATGAAATAATGGTTTCATAAAATGATATGGAATTCATAAACAATAATTTTATATGTGTTTAAGGAATGAAAATGTTTAAATATATTAATGATGTGCCATTATATTTAGATAAATTTTTTCATTACTAAAAAAATTAATTTTAATGTTCTAAATTACTATATACATATGTTTAAATATTTTAATAATTATTCTTGTGTTCATATATGAAACTTAATCAAAAAGACCATAGTTCTAGTAACCAAGTGTCTTATGAGATGATAAATATACTTGATTATATAGAAAAGTTGTTTCCCTTAGTGTAGTTGTGTGAGATAAATCATTATATTTTAAGTGTTCATATTCTTTACTGACTAAATTATTATGGAAATAGACTCCCAAATGTTTTGGGTGGTGTTTTCTCCAACCATCATGTTAGCAAGGAATATATATTTTACTACAATGACCACCATCTCACCAGTCAACAATAGTAATTTATGGGAATAATAGGGAAGTAATTACTTATTATATATTTTATAGAGTTATGTGGGATGGATCTGTGATTAATATATATTTAGATTGGGTTATAATAGATATATTATATACTATATAGTTATATCTAATTATTATGGATACAATTTCCAATTAAAGTATATGTAGGGGTTCTTGTGGGTTGTGGTGTATGAAATCATACAAGGGTTTTCTTTTCATAAAGACATATATTTCAATTTTATAATCTTATGAAGCGAAATATGGGATGTATTCATGTTTTTTTGTGATTTTTTATATTTGGGTAGGAAGATTTATATGACTTTTGGGAATGAAATGTGAGTAATTTTTGTTCTGAGATCAACACATTGGTTGGGAAGTGGAAGTGGGGTACCCGACAACAATATAAATACAATCAATATATATTATCTATTTTTATTTATTACTTGGGGAATGATCCATGATGATGATGTGATGTAGTTTTACCTTCTTTTTTTACTGTATTGTTTCATTACATATACATTGGGTTATAATATTATTCTTTCAAATTTTCCAGGAGGTGCATAGGAAGGATTATATTGAGTTTACATTTATACCCAACCTATATATATATAAAATATTTATTAGGTCTTGTATGTTAGTCAAAAATACACCTAGGTTTAAATAAAATGGATTGATTATTTATGTTATGTAAATGTTAATTTTCATTTAAAAAATTATTTTTCTATGAATTCGTTCTTTTGGAGCTAATGGTGAACATTAAAAGAATGTTTTGGGATTGATTCATTATGTATGAATGATGTTTATTTTTGGTATCTCATATTATATCTTATTAATTAAACATACATAAATATAGAAATGCCTCCCATTTGTTATTATATACCTTCTATACTGGTCTACAAACAATTGTATATATTAGGTTGGATTTGAGGGTCAGCTTGTCTCCCTTAATAGAAGTTCCATGATGGGTAATATTAGATGGGGTAATGAAAATGTTTTATCAAATATGATATTGGAATTATAGTGTAACGTTAGTTAATATGTATAATAATGTATATATTATTATATTAAAAAAGAGTTAGTAAATAAGAACAATAAATGATTCATTGTTTTTCCCTAAAATTTCATTAGATGCGCTTTGTATAATATGTAAACAAGGGATATTTTCTATTAGATTAGAATTTATGGAGCCATATTATCCAATCCATGTAATATTATTATATAACATGACAAAATATGTATTTTTTCATTTAGTGTATTGTCCAAGGTAAAAATTATGAATTGTAATTTTATGAACCTGTGTTTAAATTCGATAGAAAATTGGAATTTTTTTAAGAATTATATATAATAAATATCATTAAATATTACATTATTTTCAATTAGGGAGTTCCTAAAATTTTCATTGGAATTGCTCTAGGTCTATTTCATCAAAATGTTTTTGGTAAATATGTTTATGTAGATTTTTAGTATATCTACATTGGGATGAGGTTGAGGATAACAAAAAATGGAGGAGGATAACTCGAGTGTTTCAAAAACATATATTTTGAAATATGAGGTATTTATTTCAAACCATGAGATAATGGATTGGTTATTGGATTTTTTTTATTAACTTTAGTTTAATTCACACTATAAATGATAATTTGGAGACTTTGGGTTGTTTCATTCTACATTGGGTAGATAATGATTATTGGATATTATTCAACAAGGATCACGATGAGTACTTTTTTGGGAGAAGTAAAATGAAAAATTCTATGTTGGGTTTCTTTCTTCATCTATGATGGTATTTTTTTTAAATGGATATTATTACCCTAAATAAGTGAATTATAATATGTGTGAGTTTATTATCTACTAAAAAATTCCTACATTATGCTTCAGTTCTTTTCTATTATGAGGCGGCTTCGGTGAGTCATTTTAGGTGTATTTGTAGCCCCATGACCCCAAAATCCTGATTTCAGTGCATTATTTCATTATATTGTCATGATTATATAAAATTAATTTATAACTATAAATTTTTTAGCTATTTCGGAAAACCAAATGACATAGATGATACCCAAAGTACATTTGAATATATAAAAAATGCAACATGTTACTAAAATAAACTACCTCCTTTAATGATTATTCAATGATATATTCTGCATAACCTAGGGAATGAAAATATTATAAGGGTGAGATAAAATTATTATAAAGGGTAATATTAAGTGTAATATTGAATAAATAATATGTGAATCATAATTTATTAGACACAACTAATACGGAATGGTGAATAAATGAAATCACTTTCCCACAATAATCTGAGAATAAAAATGCATCATTATATTTATTCATAATGAAAACCTCATAGAACGAAATAAATTAATAATGAGAATGATTATTATTTTGACGTTATGTTTGTGGAACATGAACCATTATACCATTGATATGTTTTATTTATTTTTATAGAAACCCATCTGATTTTTAGAAACAGACATGATGGTTTTGTCGCCTTCTAATTTGTCTCATTATACCTGTCGATCAATCGAGGGGATATAGTGGGAACCACCCATCACTTCCATCCCAAATAATTAATTATAAATATATTTCATATAATATCAATATGAGTATTTGATGTCCTTATTGAATAGAGGATATGGATTCATTAGTATTTCCCCAGTTAAAATTGTATTCAAAATAAGCACCGTATGTGAAGTGGTATACATCATAAAGAAATAATCATATCCATTCTACAAGAAAATGGATATTTATTAGAATAAGAATTTCATATGAAAATCTATATCAATGGTCTGTAAATACAGAACATATTAATGACTAGCTACACAATACAAAGTATGTCTCATTGAAATAGAAATTGAGACAATGTCTTTTACCACATTGTAATCAATCAAATCATATAAATACAAATTTATAATGAAAAAGAAGTCCTATATTACCATGAATATAAAGAAAATATTGTTATTATATATATAATATAAGTACACATAAACCACATACATGAAATAAGTGGCATGTAATGCAAATCTCACAGAATTAAAAGTGGGATGAAAAACCCCATACATTATGTCTAAATGAGTTCATCAAATGATCTTAGTGGCCTGAATAATCAAATATATATTAATTTATTAATCATTAAATAACCTCATCTTCATGTAATTGATTTAGCATAACCCTTTTAGGATCCTTCATGGAATTTTGAAGGGATTAATAGGTTCAATTTATTGTTTTTGAAGTATTTTTATCCTTGGTTTTCATGAATAGTTTACCTATATTCATGATTGGGAGATCATGCGAAATGTGGTTAAACATACAGAATTATTAATATTTATAACTAGTGAAATTACATAGATGTAAATAGTCTTTAAATTATTTGGTTATATACCATGTTTAAGACTCATTAGATTAAACATAATAGTAAACACATGGATTAACTTGGTAGTTTTTGGCACAAGGAACAAGATTTGTATAATTATTTTATATTATGTCTGTGCAAGTATTCCTAAACATTTCATAAGATAACATACATGTATTACGAACTGGTTCACCAATTTAAATTCATTGATGGCCATTCTCGAAGATACTAATTGAAATTGAAAACCTATCGTACTTGGCTGTGTTAATTTAACACATCCTGGAATGTTTTTTTGTTTATAGTATAAGATAAGGGGGAAAATAAAGATTATGGTGAAATATTCCATTACCATAATAAAATTTATTTCACTAAATTTATTGGAATTATCATATAATATGGGGGATCGTATGTGAGGAGTGTAACACCCCGAGATTTTAGGAAAAATATTATTTTTAATTAATGTCTTTTGTTGTACGCTACACCAAAAGGAGGTTGCACAACACGCATCCCTGACTTGCCTTGCATTACACGCAATCGCGACCATCCTCGATATCATGTGTTGTACGCAATAGCAGGTTTTACTAAACAATGATATTTTATTATAATATTATTATGAAGTAGCCGTTATGAATATTATTAACTAAATTTTGAATTTTATAACATTACTATTCATCTTACACATTTTCTATAACATGGTATAAGAACAAAATAAATTTTTCGGGTAAAATAAGTATTTTTCAAAAAATAGAGTTTTGCCGCCTTTTGATGGAACACATAATTTAAATATAGTTTTTGACATGTTTGTAAGTTCAATTTGACAAAATATAATTCTTATTTGTAATAAAGAAATAAAAATTTACTTTGGATAAATTTTTCATATTATTCTGGTTACTTTCATATTTTGATGAATAATAAAAACACGCTATATTTTAATTAAAAACATCTTTTTTTTATCACAATAATTTATATGGTTAAATTATAATATTTAATTGTTTTAAATTATAAATAGAATATATTTTTACCATTTAAAATAATGTATGCCATTAGCATTTATTTTACATTAAATTCGTAGGTTAAATCAATTCAATCTTTTGCAATGTTTTAAAGAAAAACCTGTTTTCTTTCGACAACGGGATTAATTTTAATTTAATTTCTGCAACTTTTGTGTATTTAATTTGGAAAAATGGATTCCATATTTATAATCAGTGGGTTCAAATTATGTTAATAAGCTACTTTTTATTTTTGGGAATTATGAATAGTAACTACGGTAAATTTTATTTACCATAGTTAAAGGTAAATCGGGTAATTAAGGGTAAATATAATATTATAAAATTACCCTAACACATGCCAAAATTCTATTGGATGGCTCAAAGTAGACCCATATATCCTAAGGGTCGGATTAGATTTATTTTATGGACTTTTAACCATGAAAATAATTTAATTATTATTAAAACCAAGGAAAGTGACAACATGTCACTCTCTTAAATCTTATAAGTTTAATAATATTAATTTAGTGATAAACATCATAATAATTCAAACATGAATAGTCTCTAGAAATCTAATATAAATATCTACATCATGATGATTTTATTATAATTTTAGGGATTAAATAATTCTCATTAATGGTGATACATTAATGATACAGAAAATATTTATTAAGTGGGAAATAAGTAATATAGTTTTTATTGAAATAATAATACCCATTAAAAGGCCCACAAAACAGACCAAAACTTATTGGTAGTGTATATATACACCTTAATTATCCAATGACCTAATATATAACCGTTTGGATCCTTATAAAAGTGATTATGACACTTATATTATTTTATTTTAAATGATGCGAAAGTTGTCACCTTCATAATTTAATAAATATAACAATTTAAATATTTTGATTTTAAGATGATAAATTAGAGTAAAAGTATTATTGTAAAATTTAATAGATATATCTTCATAATAGGATTTTATTTTTAATTTTTATACAACATATCAGTATATTAAATAATTAGAAACAAATGTTGTAGTAATTATTTTATTAAGAGATAAACCAAATAAATGGTTTAAAAAATAATAAAATAAATATTATATGAACTATTTAATGTGATACAATAATTTTATATATACATATGACCTTTTTTGAATCTATTAAAACTTTTAGTTCGAATAAATATTCTGTATATATTTTATTTAAATTCAAATAAATTAATATTGTCAAAATTGACACTATTGTTATTTTATAAAAATAACATATTATAGAATTGTTTAAAATTTAAAAAAATATTTAAAAATTATAAATTTAAATTTATTTGGTCTATAATGTTATAAAGTAAACAATTATGGAACATTCACAACCAATAAGTAATTATTTTTTATAATTTAAAATTTATAATTTTATTACCACAAATAAACTTAAATAAATTAAATAAGGATAAATCAAAATGATAAGGTTTAAAATTAGATCCAAACATGTCTAAATTTGATTGGTTGACGTGATTACAACCCTATCCCATATAATATTCTAATATTAGTCATTTTTGGATGTTTTTATGTTGGGTTAGATTTATTATAAATTAATATTTTTAAGAATTCCAAAGGTGCCCCTCTCCTCCCTTATAAAAGGGAACCTCCTCCCTCTCATCCACACACCACATTGAGCTTTCAATCACGTAAAAACCCTTCCCAATTATCCTCTAAACTTCCCTAGAAACATCCTAGAGGTCCTGGTTTTCTTGAAAGACCAATTAGTGACCTAAGAGGAGGTCTCAAAGAGGTGCTTCAAAGAAGAGGTAATTTCCGTTACAGATTCATTCACCTTTATTTCTTCTTCCACTTCTTCTTCATAGGCTGATTCATTATGAAGTAATAAAATAAGTATCACACATATACTGATGTGTTATTATAAGTATGAAAGAACCCTATTTCACCATCTATCCATCCTACGGAAAACAAAATCACCGCGCGTGCGTACGTACGGAATACCGTCTCCACGCCGTGGTGTAATCTATTTTCCACCACCACCTTCAATGGATGGATATAATGGTGTAAATAATAACTATGTATGATTATTGTAAATTTATATTGATTCTGTAATAGTATACATACACTCCAATGAAATTCCACGATCATGGGAACGATATCATTGCTCGTGCGTACATACGGAATACCGTCTCCACGACGCGATGAGATTCATTGTCAATGATTAACCATTCATAAATGATTATAAAGTATATATAATAAGTAATCATGAAATATATGACATAATAATGGTACTGGATTTATATATATATATATGCATCCAATTAATTCAAATTCAACTCAATGAGGAAACGAAAACAACGTTCATGCGTACGTATGACCTACTGTCTCAATGGATGGTGTATTTCTTTCCATTTATAGATCTATTATATATATGTATATTCGGAATATATATTATATATAAATCATGTTTTACATACTGTATGTATGTAATCATGATCTAAGTAATCATATGAATAATTACAAGTCAAAACACGGACGACAAATGAAACAATTTTACCCAAAACACTCTTTAACATGGAATTTACAAAAGAACGGGTAATATAAAGTCATAAGTGAACCCTATATGACATCATAACAATTAATATGATTATATAATAAGTAAATAACATTATTTAAATCATTATACAGGAGGTTTGGATACGTACGAAGCATATCAGACCTAAGGTAAGGGATAATTTTCCAAATCTCATTTTTATCCGAGATTTCTTAATCATAAGTATTTACTGGGGTTATTTCTATCATCCAGGTCCATTTTTTATAAAAGTGTTTTCATGTATTTTTAAATTCCTTTTTATCCATTTTTTACTTTTACTACATGGTATGTAAGGAATCTATCTTTTTTTTACATTACGAGGTACTTTTTGAATTTTCCAACAAATGTACGAGGAGAATGTAATTTTTAACTTATACGACGTGAATGGATTTTTATGGTTTCATAACGCCTCATTTACAAGAATCTTCCTCTATAAGATTGCATGATTATTTTCAACAAAACCCTTTTCTTTTAAAATTTCATGGAATTTTGTGAAAATAAAATTATTTTAAAGAACCAAAGATATTATCCTCAGGAATTCATTTCAAGTGTTCTGCCAAAACTATTTCCATCTAAGATGACATTATTTCATATGTGTATGTTTCAAGTAATATGTCTCTATCATTTAAATTGTTTCAATTTTATTATGATGAAATGATATCAAACTTTTATGGATTATGTTATGATGGCATGATGTTTAAGAATCCCATTTTATTACATGGGTTATGCTATGAGGTATGATTTATGATTTTGTGGAACACAAAAGAATGATTTCATTATGAGATGGGTGGGACCTATATCTCCCTCCAATGCATTGGGTAAAGATTTTATATCTAATGAGATAGACATGTCTGGAATGGTATGTCAATCCGGTTCAGTGTTACAGGACTGAAACGAGGAGTGAACTCGATTCAGAAAGGGACTTTGTCCACTAAGATGGTCTTGGCAGCAATGCCTTGGCTAATATGGAAATCATGACATGTGCTGAATGGTTGCCAAAATTACATGTTTTATTCCCATTCTATTTTATCATGATTGATGTTCCTTTAGGATATATGCCTTATGTATTTCCAAGATTTATGTCTTTGCTCAAGGTTTTAATGTTTAGATTTCATGTTCTAGTTTTTGCTTTCAAATGTTTATGGATTGATTTATGTTCTCTATGATTGCCCTTACTGAGCATTTGAGCTCACCCTTTTTGTGTTTTATTTTCCCCAGGAAATAAAGAAAGGTTTTAGGTAAGGTAACAAAAAGGGGAATATCGTTATGGGAGATGTTGAAGATCTTTCAACATGATTAGTTGTTTATATTCCGAGTTTCCAAAAACATTAAACTATTACGATCCTTGTGTGTCTTTTTTGTTATGTATTAAGTATTCCGAAAAATTAATGTAATGTCCATGTACGTTAAGCTTCAGGTCTCTACAGTTGGTATCAGAGGAATGGATTAGTCAACCTTTGTAAACTAGGATGCGATAACTATAGTGAGATCCCTAGATATATTTCTATGGTATGTCTAGGGATGTCCCTATGGATAAGTAAAAGTATAGGTTATAGTCCGATAATTACGGTATTTACCATAAAATTAAACCTAAGATGTTAGATATTTAAGGTACTCCACCATTACTATGTTGTTTTCCCTAGCATGATTTTTTCCTCTCACACTATTCTTTTTGGTTTTTAGACGATGGATGGAACCCGAAGGAACCATGTGGATCAATGCAATGGACAATGCAATGATTATCCTCCTGAACAAACCAATGTTATGGGAGATGGAGTGAAAAATCTTATTGCTATAATTACACAAGATATGAATCATTCTGGACTTCCAAATGAGCAGATAAGGGAACAATATTCTATTGAGTCCTTCATGAGGCAATGTCCACCTTCTTTCAGTGGGTCTTCTGATCCACTTGTTGATGAACAATGGATTAATACCACTGAAAAGATATTTTCAGTTCTTCAATGTTCTGACCATGATAAAGTCATCTTAGCAGTGTATCATTTGAAAGGTGATGCTGATCAGTGGGGGAATATTATCAATAATACAAGGCCAAGAGATGAAATTGAGTCCATGGAATTGGATGAGGTCAGGAACTTATTTTTCAATAAGTACTTCCCTCGTATTCTTCAAACAAAGATGGAGAAGGAGTTTCTTGAACTGAAGAAAAAGGATGATGAATCTGTTGGTATATACGAAGCGAATTTTACAAGGCTTACAAGGTATGCATTTGGCTTTATCATCCAACCTGAAAGTAAAGTTGATCGATTCTTCAGTGGCATAAAACCAAATCTTCGAAGGGCATTAGCTATAAGAGACATCAGTAGCTATGAAGAAATTGTGCATTGTGCTATCAAGGTAGAAATGGAAGTTGGTGTTACTTATCCATCTCATAGTTTTGACAAGAATCAAAGGATGGAGTTGAAGGAGAAATCTCAGAATAATGGTGAAAAGAATATGAACTATTCCTTATCCTCAATGTGTGGAAAGAAGCATGGTGGAGATTGTCATAAAGGGACTAGAAAATGTTTTAATTGTGCAAAATAATGTCATCGAGCAGCTGAGTGTCGAAATAATGGAAAAAGGGTTTCTAATGATATGAATAAAGAAAAGACTGCAGAGAACGCACCACCAACACTTCAATTCATCACGGGCAAGTAAATGGGGCATTATGAAAATAAATGCCCTAATCCAAGGGTTAGTGATGATCTGCATGAGCAACCACATAAGGCAAAGGACAAAGGGAAGTCACATGCGATCACTTTTGGCGATGTTGAATATGACAGCGATGTGGTGGAATGATTAAGTGTTTATGTAATGGGATTCCAAAATAATGTTGTATATAGTATCATGGAATATTCAAATATTTATGTATTGGTCTATGGTGGTTTTCAATAATTTTATGGTACCGGTAACAATGGAAACTGATTGAGATATTTTTGGAAAAAAAGATGATATGCGCATAATGAAGGGAAAATGAGAAAATGAAATTTTTGACAGTATTCATGAGCTCATGACTGATATAAGGAGAAGGTTATATCATGGTTTGATTATATAGAATTTTTGGATTTTGGTATGTGGAAAGAGTTAAATTTTACCGCATTCATGTTTTCACTAAGGTTTAATGGGTATTCATTTTTCAAGAGAACACATGATTAAGGTATTCACCTGATTGGAATTTGACCAACATGATATATGGGGGATAAATGATAGTATTCACAGGCTTGGTTGGTGACATTTCAAGTAATCATTTTCTTTAAACCATGAGCTTGGACCATAGTATTTTAGATAAGCTTAAAGATTGGAATGGATTATGTTGGACATAAGTTAGTATTGATTAATGATAGAACTTTTTTTGATATTATTGATGGGATGTTATAGTAATACAGTTTTAGAAAAAGGACAACCTGTAGGACGGGTGACAACCCATCGCGTCGGACAACGATGTTGGAATCGAACCCACAACCGAAGTGTGACTGTCCTTTATCGCCTACAATTGGCCTACAGGAAGTCCCTGATTAGTAGAAACTAGTTTTATTTTATTAAGCGGTATGATATATGAAGTATAAGTTCATTTTTAGGAACCATATACGATTAATATAACCATAAGATGGACTTATAACTCATGCTAACCTTTTGTTTGAAAGAGATGGAATGACCCATCATTCTATCACATGATCTGCTAACGCATCACGAATAACAAATTCAACTTCATTTCTTTAAGGGATGAAGTGGAAATTGTTCAATTTACGAACAACAGTGAGATTGTACTAAAATAATGCAATTATTTCTTTTAATTCATCAATTTTAGGGAAATTATCTTGAAAACCAAAAATAATGTTGTCCTAGTGCTCTTATATCTGATGAATCAGATGGTACCTTATGTCATCGCAAATTTATGGCTTTGTGATTGTTGGCTTTTTCAAAACCATGTTCTCTACCACTCTCCATCAGAACTTGATGGATATATATTTCTTCCATATCCAAATTTTCACCCATGTTCTCCTACGTGGAAACCCAGTGATGAGTTAATTTTGGTAACCGTTACGTTTCATACATCAGTTTTTAAAGCCAAATTTTGGTATAACTTTTTTACGTTGTGGGTTTCTATTAAAAAAATCTTTCGAGTAGTAAACCATTTATAACCCCGAAAAATTTCGAAGGCGAAATTCATTTTAAGTGGGGTAGAATGTAACACCCCAAGATTTTATGAAAAGTATTATTTTTAATTAATGTCTTGTGTTGTACTCTACACCAAAAGGAGCTTTCACAACACGCCTCCCTGACATTCTTTGCATTACATGCAATCGCGACCTTCCTCGATAGCGTGTGTTGTACGCAATACCGGGTTTTACTAAACAATGATATATTATTATAATATTATTATGAACTAGCCTTAATGAATATTATTAACTAAATTTTGAATTTTATAAAATTACTATTCATCTTACACATTTTCTTGAACATGGTATAAGAACAAAATAAATTTTTCAGGTAAAATAAGTTTTTTTTAAAAAATGTAGTTTTGCCGCCTTTTGATGGAGCACCCACTTTAAATATAGTATTTGACATGTTTATAAGTTCAGTTTGATAAATTAAAATTATTTCGTTGGAATCAGGAAATAAAAATTTACTTTGGATAAATTTTTCATATTATTCTAGTAACTTTCATATTTTGATGAATAGTAAAAACACGCTATATTTTATTTAAAAACACCTTTTTTCATCAAAATAATTTATATGGTTAAATTATAATATTTAATGTATTTAATGTATAAATAGAATATATTTTTACCATTTAAAATAATTTATGTCATTAGCATTGATTTCACATAAAATTCGTTGGTTAAATCAATTCAATCTTTTGCAATGTTTTAAAGAAAACCCCGTTTTCTTTCGAAAACGGGATTAATTTGAATTTAATTTCTGAAAATTTTTTGTATTGAATTATTAAAATGGATTCCTAATCAGTGGGTCCAAATTATGCTAATAAGATACTTTTTATTTTTGGGAATTATGAATAGTAACTACGGTAAATTTTATTTACCATAGTTAAAGGTAAATCGGGTAATTAAGGATACATATAATATTATAAAATTACCCTAACACATGCCAAAATTCTATTGTATTGCTAAAAGTAGACCAATATAACCTAAAGGTTGCATTAGATTCATTTTATGGACTTTTGACCCTGAAAATAATTTAATTATTATTAAAACCATAGAAAGTGACAACATGTCACTCTCTTAAATCTTATAAGTATAATAACTTTAATTTAGTGATAAAAATCATAAAACATCGAACATGAATATTCTCCAGAAATATAATATAATTATCTACATCATGATAATTTATTTAGTATTTTTAGGGATTAAATAATTGTCATTAATGGTGATACATTAATGATAGAGAAATTATTTATTAAGTGGGAAATAAGTAATATAGTTTTTACTGAAATAATAATACCCATTAAAAGGCCCAAAAATCTGACCAAAACATATTGGTAGTGTATATCTACACCTTTATCATCCAGTGATTTAATATATAACCGTTTTTATCCTCATAAAAGTGATTATCACACTTATATTGTTTTATTTTAAATGATGCCAAAGCTGTCACATTCATAATTTAATAAATATAACAATTTAAATATTGTGATTTTAATATGATAAATTCAAGTAAAAGTATTATTGTGAAAGCTAATAGATTTATCTTCATAATAGGATTTAATTTTTAATTTTTTTGCAAAATATAAGTATATTAAATAATTATACAAATATATTGTAGTAATTATTTTATTAAGAGATAAACCAAATAAATGGTTTTAAAAATAATAAAATAAATATTATATGAACTATTTAATGTGATCCACTAATTTTATAGATACATATGACCTTTTATGAAAATATAAATTATTTTATTTAGAACATATTTTCTGTATATATTTTATTTAAATTCAAATAAATGAATAGTGTCAAAATTGACACTATTGTTGTTTTATTAAAATAACATATTATAAAATTGATTAAAAATGACAAAAATATTTAAAAATTAAATTATTTTTATTTATATGGTCTATAATGTTATAAAGTAAACAATTATTGAAAATTCACAACAAATAAGTAATTATTTGTTATAATTTAAAATTTATAATTTTATTACCACAAATAAACTTAAATAGATTAAATAAGGATAAATCAAAACAATAAGGTTTAAAATAAGATCCAAACATGTCTAAATTTGATTTTTTGATGAGTTTACAACCCTATATCATCTAATATTCGAATATTAGTCGTTTTTGGTGATTTTGAAGTGGGGTTTGATTTATTATAAATTAATATTTTTAAGAATTCTAAAGGTGCCCTTCTCCTCCCTTATAAAAGGACACCTCCTCCCTCTCTTCCACACACCACTTTTAGCCTTTTAGCTCGGCCAACCCCTGACCAATTCTCTTCTCCACTTCCCTAGAAACATCCTAGAGGTCCTGGTCTTCTTGAAAGACCAACTTTAGTGCCCTAAGCGGAGGTCTCAAAGAGGCGCTTCAAAGAAGAGGTAATTTCCGTTACCAATTCTTTCACCTTTATTTCTTCTTCCACTTCTTCTTATTAGGTTGTTTTATTATGAATTAATAAAATCCGTATCACTAAAATACTGATATGTTATTATAATTATGAAACAACCCTATTTCACCACCTATCCATCCTACGGAAAACGAAATGACCGTGCGTGCGTACGTACGGAATACCGTCTTCGCGCAGTGGTGTAATCTATTTTCCACCACCACCTTACATGGATGGGTATAATGGTGTAAATAATAACTATGTATGATTATTGTAAAGTGATATTGATTCTGTAATAGTATACATATAGTCCAATAAAATTCCACGATCATGGGAACGATATCATCGCTCGTGCATACGTACGGAATACCGTCTCCACGACGCGATGAGATTCATTCTCAATGATTAACCATTCATAAATGATTATAATGTTTATATAATAAGTAATTATGAAATATATGACTTAATAATGGTACTGGATTTATATATATATATATATATATATATATATATTTGTATGTATTTCATCCAATTAATTCCATTCGATTCAATGAGGAAACGAAGACATCGTTCATGGGTACGTACGACCTACCGTCTCCATGAACAGTGTATTTCTTTCTATTTATCGATCTATTATATATATGTTTATTCTGAATATATATTATATATAAATCATGTTTTACATTCTGGATGTAAGTAATCATTATATAAGTAATCAAATAAATAATTACAAGTCAAAACACGGATGACAAATGAAACGATTTTACCCAAAACACTCTTTAACATTGAATTTATAAAAGAACGGGTAATATAAAGTCATAAGTGAACCCTATATGATATAATAACAATTAATATTATTATTTAATAAGTCAATAACACTATTAAAATAATTATACAGGAGGTTTGGATACGTATGAAGCATATCAGACCTAAGGTAAGGGATAATTTTCCAAATCTCATTTTTATCCGAGATTTCTTATTCGTAAGTATTTACTGGGGTTATTTCTATCATCCATGTCCATTTTTTATAAAAGTGTTTTCATGTATGTTTAATGTCTTTTTCACCCATTTTTTACTTTTAATACATGGTATGTACGGAATCTTTATTTTTTTTTACATTACGAGGTACTTTTTGACATTTCCGACAAATGTATGAGGAGAATGTTACTTTTAACTTATACAATGTGAACTGATTTTTACGGCTTCATAATGCCTCATTTTCAAAAATCTTCCTCTACAAGATTGCATGATTATTTTCAACAAAACCCTTTTCTTTTAAAATTGCATGGAATTTTGTGAAAAGAAAATGATTTTAAAGAAGAAAGGATATTATCCTCAAGAATTCATTTCAAGTGTTCTGCCAAAACTATTTTCCATCTAAGATGACATTATTTCATATGTGTATGTTTCAAGTAATATGTCTCAATGATTTAAATGGTTTCAATTTTCTTATGATGAAATGATATCAAACTTTTATGGATTATCTTATGATGGCATGATGTTTAAGAATCCCATTATATTACATGGATTATGCTATGATGTATGATTTATGATTTTGTGGCACACAAAAGAATGATTTCGTTATGAGATGGGTGAGACCTATATATCCCTCCAATGAATTGGGTAAAGATTTTATATCTCATGAGATAGACATGGCTGGAAGGGTAAGTTAATCCGGTTCAGTGTTACAGGACTGAAATGAGGAGTAAACTCGATTCAGAAAGGGACTTTTTCCACTAAGATGGTCTTGGTAGCAATGACTTGGCTACTGTGGAAACCATGACATGTGCTGAATGGTTGCCACAATTACATGATTTATTCCCATGCAATTTTATCATGATTTATGTTCATTTATGATATATTCATTACGTACTTCCAAGATTTATGTCTTTGCTCAAGGTTTTAATGTTTAGATTTCATGTTCAAGTTTTTTCTTTCAAATGTTTATGGATTGTTTTATGTTCTCTATGTTTGCCCTTACTGAGCATTTGAGCTCACCCATTTTATGTTTTATTTTCCCCAGGTAATAAATAAAGGTTTTAGGTAAGGAAACAAAAAGGGGAATATATTTATGGGAGATGTTGAAGATCTTTCAACATGATTAGTTGTTTATATTCCGAGTTTCCAAAGACACTAAACTATTACGATCCTTGTGTGTCTTTTTTGTTATGTATTAAGTATTCCGCAAAAGTAATGTAATGTCCATTTATGTTAAGCTTCGGGTCTCTACAGTTGGTATCAGAGGAATGGTTTAGTCAACCTTTGGAAACTAGGATTCGAGAACTATAGTGAGATCCCTAGATATATTTCTAAGTTATGTCTAGGGATGTCCCTATGGATAAGTAAAAGTATAGGTTATAGTCCGATAATTACGGTAATGATCATAAAATTAAACCTAAGATGTTAGATATTTAAGGTACTCCTCCATTACTATGTTGTTTTCCCTAGCATGATTTTTGCCTCTCACACTATTCTTTTTGGGTTTTAGACGATGGCTGGAACCCGAAGGAACCGTGTTGATCAATGCAATGGACAATGAAACGATTCTCCTCCTGAACAAACAAATGTTATGGGAGATGGAGTGAAAAATATTATTGCTATACTTACACAAGCTATGAATCATTCTGGACTTCCAAATGAGTAGAGAAGGGAACAATATTCTATTGAGTACTTCATGAGGCAACGTCAACCTTCTTTCAGTGGGTCTTCTGATCCACTTTTTGCTGAACGATGGATCAGTACCACTGAAAAGATATTTTCAGTTCTTCAATGTTCTGAACATGATAAAGTCATCTTAGCAGTGTATCTTTTGGAAGGTGATGCTGATCAATGGTGGAATATTATCAAGAATACGAGGCCAAGAGATGAAATTGTGTCCATGGAATGGGACGAGTTCAGGAACTTATTTTTCAATAAGTACATCCCTCGTATTCTTCGAACAATGACGGAGAAGGAGTTTCTTGAACTAAAGAAAAAGGATGATGAATCTGTTGGTATATACGAAGATAATTTTACAAGGCTTTCAAGGTATGCATCTGGATTTATCATCCAACCTGAAAGTAAAGTTGATCGATTCTTTAGTGTCTTAAAACCAAATCTTATAAGGGCATTAGCTATAAGAGACTTCAGTAGCTATGATGAAATTGTGTGTTGTGCTATCAAGGTAGAAATGGAAGTTGGTGTTACTTATCCATCTCATAGTTTTGACCAGAAACTAAAGATGGAGTCTAAGGAGAAATCTCAGAATAATGGTGAAAAGAATATGAATGTTTCCTTATGCTCAAAGTGTGGAAAGAATCATGGTGGATTTTGTCTTAAAGGGACTAGAAAATTTTTTAAGTGTGGAAAAGAAGGTCATCGTGCAGGTGAGTGTCGAAGTAATGGAAAAAGGGTTTCTAATAATATGAATAAAGAAAAGACTGCAGAGAACGCACCACTAACACTTCAATTCTTCAAGTGCAAGGAAATGGGGTATTATGCTAATAAATGCCCTAATCCAAGGGTTAGTGATGATCGACATGAGCAATCACATAAGGAAAAGGACAAAGGGAAGTCACATGCGATCACTTTTGGTGATGTTGAATATGACAACGATGTGGTGGAATGATTAAGTGTTTTTGTAAAGGGATTCCAAAATAATGTTGTATATAGTATCATTGAATATTGGAATATTTATGTATTGGTATATTGTGTTTTTCAATAATTTTATGGTACCGGTAAAAATGGAATGTGATTGAGATATTTTTGGAAGAAAATATGATATGCGCATAATGAAGGGAAGATGAGAAAATGAAATGTTTGACAGTATTCATGAGCTCATGACTGATATAAGGATAAGGTTATATCATGGTTTGAGTATATAGAATTTTTGGATTTTGGTATGTGGAAAGAGTTAACTTTTGACAGCATTCATGTTTTCACTAAGGTTTAATGGGTATTCATTTTTCAAGAGAACACTTGATTAAGGTATTCACATGATTGGAATTTGACCAACAAGATATATGGGGGATAAATGATGGTATTCACGTGCTTGGTTGGTGACATTTCAAGTAATCATTTTCTTTATACCTTGAGCTTGGACCAAATTAGTTTAGATAAGCTTAAAGATTGGAATGGATTATGTTGGAAATAAGTTAGTATTGTTTAATGATAGAACTTTTTTCGATATTATTGATGTGATGTTATAGTAATATAGTTTTAGAAAAAGGACAGCCTGCTGGATGGGCGACAACCCATCGTGTCGGACAAGGCTGTGGGAATCGAACCCACAACGGAAGTGTGACTAGCCTTTATCACCTACCACTGGACTACAGGAAGTCCCTCGTTAGTAGAAACTAGTTATATTTTATTAAACGGTATGATATATGAGGTATAAGATCATTTTTGGAACCATATACGATTAGTCTAACCATAAGATGGACTAATATCTTTTGCTAACCTTTTTTTTAAAAGAGATGGAATGACCAATCATTCTATCACATGATCTTCTAACACATCACGAATAACAAATTCAACTTCATTTCATTAAGGGATGAAGTGGAAATTGTTCAATTCACGAACAACAGTGAGATTGTACCAAAATAATGCACGTATTTATTTTAATTCATCAACTTTAGGGAAATGATCTTGAAACCCAAAAAAATGATGTCCTAGTGCTCTTATATCCGATGAATCAGATGGTACCTTAGGTCATCGCAAATTTATGGCTTTTTGATTGTTGGATTTTTTATAGCCATGTTCTCTACCACTCTCCATCAGTACTTGATGGTTAGATATTTCTTCCATATCCATATTTTCACCTATGTTCTCCTACGTGGAAACCCAGTGATGATTCAATTTTGGTAACCGTTACATTTCATACTTTAGTTTTTAAATCCAAATTTTGGTATTCATTTTTTACGATGTAGGTTTCTATTTAAACAAACTTTCGAGCAGTAAACCATTTATAACCCCGGCGAATTTTGAGGGCGAAATTTATTTTAAGGGAGGTAGAATGTAACACCCCGAGATTTTATGAAAAGTATTATTTTTAATTAATGTCTTTTGTTGTACGCTACACCAAAAGGAGCTTTCACAACACTCATCCTTGACTTTACTTGCATTACACGCAATCACGACCTTCCTCGATAGCGTGTGTTGTATGCAATACCGGGTTTTATTAAACAAAGATATATTATTATAATATTATTATTAACTAGAAGTTATGAATAGTATTAACTAAATATTGAATTTTATAACATTACAATTCATCTTACATGTTTTCTAGAACATGCTATAAGAACAAAATAAATTTTTCGGGTAAAATAAGTATTTTTAAAAAAATGCAGTTTTGCCGCCTTTTAATGGCACAACCACTTTAAATATTGTTTTGAAATGTTTATAAGTTCAATTTGACAAAATAAAATTCCTCTTTGGAATCAAAAAAAAAAATTTACTTTGGATAAATTTTTCATATTATTCTGGTAACTTTCATATTTTGAGGAATAGTAAAAACACACTATATTATAATTAAAAACAAATTTTTTCATCGCAATACTTTATATGGTTAAATTATAATATTGAATGGTTTTAAATTATAAATATAATATATTTTTACCATTTAAAATAATTTATGTTATTATCATTGATTTTACATTAAATTCGTTAGTTAAATCAATTCAATCTTTTGCAATGTTTTAAAGAAAAACCCATTTTCTTTCGAGAACGGGATTAATTTTAAATTAATTTTTGGTACTTTTGTGTATTGAATTTGGAAAAATGGATTCCATATTTGGAATCAGTGGGTCCAAATTATGTTAATAAGCTACTTTTTATTTTTGGGAATTATGAATAGTAACTACGGTAAATTTTATATACCATAGTTAAAGGTAAATCGAGTAATTAAGGTTAAATATAATATTATAAAATTACCCTAAAACATGAAACAATTCTATAGGATGGTAAAAAGTAGACCCATATACCCTAAGGGTCGGATTAGATTCATTTTATGGACTTTTGACCATGAAAATAATTTAATTATTATTAAAACCATAGAATGTGACAACATGTCACTCTCTTAAATCTTATAAGTATAATAATTTTAATTTAGGGATAAAAATAATAAAACCTTGAACATGAATAGTATCTAGAAATATAATAAAATTATCTACATCATGATAATTTATTAAGTATTTTTAAGGATTAAATAATTGTCATTATTGGTGATACATTAATGATAGAGAAATTATTTATTAAGTGGGAAATAAGTAATATAGTTTTTATTGAAATAATAATACCCATTAAAAGGCCCACAAACCTGAAAAAAATTTATTCGTAGTGTATATCTACACCTTAGTCATCCAATTACCTAATATATAACCGTTTGGATCCTTATAAAAGTGATTATGACACTAATATTATTTTATTTTAAATGATGCCAAAGTTGTCACCTTCATAATTTAATAAATATAACAAATTTAATATTGTGATTTTAAGATGATAAATTCTAGTAAAAGTATTATTGTGAAATTTAATAGATTTATCTTCATAGAAGGATTTTTTGTTTAATTTTCTTGCAGAAAATCAGTATATTAATTAATTATAAAAAAATGTTGTAGTAATTATTTTATTAAGAGATAAACCAAATAAATGGTTTTAAAAATAATAAATAAATATTATATGAACTATTTAATGTGATCCACTAATTTTATAGATAAAAATTCCCTTTTATGAATCTATTAAATCATTTAGTTCGAACATATCTTCTGTATATATTTTATTTAAATTCAAATAAATGCATAGTGTCAAAATTGACACTATTTTTGTTTTATAAAAATAACATATTATAAAATTGATTAAAAATCACAATTTTTTTTAAAAATTATAAATTTAAATTTATATGGTTTATAATGTTATAAAGTAAACAATTATGGATAATTCACAACAAATAAGTAATTATTTGTTATAATTTAAAATTTATAATTTTCCTACCACAAATAAACTTAAATAGATTAAATAAAGATAAATCAAAATAATAAGGTTTAAAATAAGATCCAAACATGTCTAAATTTGATTGTTTGATGATATTAGAACCCTATATCATCTAATATTCGAATATGAGTCATTTTTGAAGGTTTTTATGTGGGGTTAGATTTATTATAAATTAATATTTTTAAGAGTTCTAAAGGTGCCCCTCTCCTCCCTTATAAAAGGGCACCTCCTCCCTCTCTTCCACACACCACATTGAGCCTTCATGCTTGCACAACCCCAGACCAATTATTTTCTCCACTTCCCTAGAAACATCCTAGAGGTCCTGGTATTCTTGAAAGACCAATTTTAGTACCCTAAGAGGAGGTCTCAAAGAGGCGCTTCAAAAAAGAGGTAAATTCTGTTACCGATTCTTTCACCTTTATTTCTTCTTCCACTTCTTCTTATTAGGTTGTTTCATTATGAATTAATAACAACAGTATCACTCATATACTGATATGTTATTATAAGTATTAAACAACCCTATTTCACCATCTATCCATCCTACGGAAAACGAATTCACCGCGCGTGCGTACGTACGGAATACCGTCTCCACGACGTGGTGTAATCTATTTTCCACCACCACCTTACTTGGATGGGTATAATGTTGTAAATAATAACTATGTATGATTATTGTAAAGTGATATTGATTCTGTAATATTATACATACATTCCAATAAAATTCCACGATCATGGGAACGATATCATCGCTCGTGCGTACGTACGGAATACCGTCTCCACGACACGATGAGATTCATTCTCAATGATTAACCATTCATAAATGATTATAAAGTATATATAATAATTAATCATGAAATATATGACATAATAATGATACTGGATTTATGTATATATATATATATGTATGTCATCAAATTAATTCCATTCAATTCATTGAGGAAACGAAAACAACGTTCATGCGTACATACGGCCTACCATCTCCATGAACGGTGTATTTCTGTCCATTTATCGATCTATTATATATATGCATATTCTGAATATATATTATATATAAATCATGTTTTATATTTTGGATGTAATTAATCATGATCTATGTAATCATATGAATAATTACAAGTCAAAACACGGACGACAAATGAAACGATTTTACCCAAAACGCTTTTTAACATGGAATTTACAAAAGAATGGGTAATATAAAGTCATAAGTGATCCCTATATGATAACATAACAATTAATATGATTATTTAATAAGTCAATAACATTATTTAAATCAGTATACAGGAGGTTTGGATACGTACAAAGCATATCAAACCTAAGGTAAGGGATAAATTTCCAAATCACATTTTTATCCGAGATTGCTTATTCGTAAGTATTTACTGGGGTTATTTCTATCATCCATGTCCATGTTTTTTAAAAGTGTTTTCATGTATGTTTAATGTCCTTTTTACCCATTTTTTACTTTTACTACATGGTATGTAAGGAATCTTTCTTATTTTTACATTACGAGGTACTTTTTTACTTTTCCGAAATATGTATGAGTAGAATGTTAATTTTAACTTATATGATGTGAATGGATTTTTACAGTTTCATAACGCCTCATTTTCAAGAAGCTTCCTCTATAAGATTGCATGATTATTTTCAATAAAACCCTTTTCTTTTAAAATTGCATGGAATGTTTTGAAAATAAAATGATTTTAAAGAAGAAAGGATATTATCCTCAAGAATTCATTTCAAGTGTTCTGCCAAAACTATTTTCCATCTAATATAAAATTATTTCATATGTGTATGTTTCATGTAATATGTCTCTATGATTAAAATGGTTTAAATTTTCTTATGCTGAAATGATATCAAACTTTTATGTATTATGTTATGATGGCATGATGTTTAAGAATCCCATTTTATTACATGGGTTATGCTATGATATATGATTTATGATTTTGTGGCACACAAAAGAATGATTTCATTATGAGATGGGTGGGACCTATATCTCCCTCCAATGTATTGGGTAAAGATTTTATATCTCATGAGATAGACATGGTTGGAACGGTAAGTTAATCCGGTTCAGTGTTACAGGACAAAAACGAGGAGTGAAATTGATTCAGAAAGGGACTTTTTCCACTAAGATGGTCTTGGCAGCAATGCCTTGGTTACTATAGAAATCATGACATGTACTGAATGGTTGAAACAATTACTGGTTTTATTCCCATGCTATTTTATCATGATTGATGTTCCTTTATGATATATGCCTTACGTACTTCCAAAATTTATGTCTTTGCTCAAGGATTTAATGTTTAGATTTCATTTTCCAGTTTTTGCTTTCAAATGTTTATGGATTGTTTTATGTTCTCTATGTTTGCCCTTACTGAGCATTTGAGCTCACCCTTTTTATGTTTTATTTTCCCCAGGAAATAAAGAAAGGTTTTAGGTAAGGAAACAAAAGGGGAAGATCGTTATGTGAGATTTTGAAGATCTTTCAACATGATTAGTTGTTTATATTTCGTGTTTCCAAAGACACTAAACTATTATGATCCTTGTCGGTCTTTTTTGTTATGTATTAAGTATTCTGTAAAAGTAACGTAATGTCCATGTACTTTATGCTTTAGGCCTCTACAGTTGGTATCAGAGGAATGGTTTAGTCAACCTTTGGAAACTAGGATGCAAGAACTTTAGTGAGATCCCTAGATATATTTCTAAGGTATGTCTAGGGATGTCCATAAGGATAAGTATAAATATAGGTTATAGTCCGAGAATTACGGTAATGATCATAAAATTAAACCTAAAATGTTAGATATTTAAGGTACTCCGCCATTAATATGTTGTTTTCCCTAGCATGATTTTTTCCTCTCACACTATTCTTTTTTGGTTTTAGATGATGGCTAGAACCTGAACGAACCGTGTTGATCATTGCAATGGACAATGCAATGATTGTCCTCCTGAACAAAAAAATGTTATGGGGGATGGAGTGAAAAATCTTATTGATATACTTACACAAGCTATGAATCATTCTGGACTTCCAAATGAGCAGAAAAGGTAACAATATTCTATTGAGTCCTTCATGAGGCAACGCCCGCCTTCTTTTAGTGGGTCTCTTGATCCACTTGTTGCTGAACAATGGATCAGTACCACTAAAAAGATATTTTCAGTTCTTCAAAGACTTGAACATGATAAAGTCATCGTAGCAATGTATCGTTTGGAAGGTATTGCTGATCAATGGTGGAATATTATCATGAATACAAGTCCAGGAGATTAAATTGAGTCCATGGAATGTGACGAGTTCATGAACTTATTTTTCAATAAGTACTTCCCTCATATTCTCCAAAAAATGATGGAGATGGAGTTTCTTGATCTAAAGAAAAAGGATGATGAATTTGTTGGTATATATGAAGCGTATTTTATGAGGCTTGAAAGGTATACATCTGGCTTTATCATCCATCCTGAAAGTAAATTTGATCGATTCTTCAGTGGCTTAAAACCAAATCATCGAAGGGCATAAGATATAAGAGACTTCAATAGCTATGAAGAAATTTTGTGTTGTGATATCAAGGTAGAAATGGAAGTTGGTGTTACTTATCCATCTCATAGTATTGACAAGAAACGAAAGATGGAGTTCAAGGAGAAATCTCAAAATAATGGTGAAAAGAATATGAATGTTTCCTTATGCTCAATGTGTGGAAAGAAGCATGGTGGAGACTGTCTTAAAGGGGATAGAAAAAAAATTTATTCTAGAAAAGAATGTCATCGATCAGATGAGTGTCGAAGTAATGGAAAAAGGGTTTCTAATGATGTGAATAATGAAAAGACTGCAGAGAACGCACCACCAACACTTCAATTCTTCAAATGCAAGGAAATGTGGCATTATGCTAATAAATTCCCTAATCCAAGGGTTAGTGATGATCGACATGAGAAACCACATAAAGCAAAGGACAAAGGGAAGTCACATGCGATCACTTTTGGCGATGTTGAATATGACAACGATGTGGTGGAATGATTAAGTGTTTATGTAATGGGACTCCAAAATAATGTTTTATATAGTATCGTGGAATATTGGAATATTTATGTTTTGTTCTATTGTGGTTTTCAATAATTTTATGGTACTGGTAACAATGGAAAGTGATTGATATATTTTTGGAAAAAAAGATGATATGCGCATAACGAAGGGAAAATGAGAAAATGAAATGTTTGACAGTATTCATGAGCTCATGACTGATATAAGGAGAAGGTTATATCATGGTTTGAGTATATATAATTTTTTGATTTTGGTATGTGGAAAGAGTTAACTTTTGACAGTATTCATGTTTTCAATAAGGTTTAATGGGTAATCATTTTTCAAGAGAACACATGATTATGGTATTCAAATGATTGGAATTTGACCAACACGATATATGGGGGATAAATGATGGTATTCACGTGCTTGGTTAGTGACATTTCAAGTAATCGTTTTCTTTATACCAGGAGCTTGGACCGAAGTATTTTAGATAAGCATAAAGATTGGAATGGATTATGTTGGACATAAGTTAGTATTGTTTAATGATAGAACTTTTTTCGATATTATTGATGGGATTTTATTGTAATATAGTTTTAGAAAAAGGACAACCTATAGGATGGGAGACAACCCATCACGTTGGACAAGCCTTTGGGAATCAAACCCACAACCGAAGTGCGACTGGCCCTTATCACCTACCACTAGCCTACAGGAAGTCCCTGGTCAGTAGAAACTAGTTTTATTTTATTAAGCGGTATGATATATGAAGTATAAGTTCATTATTGGAACCATATACGATTAATCTAACCATAAGATGGACTTATAACTTTTGCTATAATTTTTTTTGAATGAGATGGAATGAACCATCCTTCTATCACATGATCTGCTAACACATCATGAATAACAAATTCAACTTCATTTCTTTAAGGGATGAAGTGGAAATTGTTCCATTCACAAACAACGGTGAGATTGTACCAAAATAATGCAAGTATTTCTTTTAATTCATCAACTTTAGGGAAATGATCTTTAAAACCCAAAAAATGTTGTTCTAGTGCTCTTATATCCGATGAATCAGATGGTACATTTGGTCATCACAAATTTATGGCTTTGTGATTGATGGTTTTTTCATAGCCATGTTCTCTAGAACTCTCCATCAGAACGTGATGGTTAGATTTTTCTTCCTTATCCATATTTTCACCTATGTTCTCTTACATGGAATCCCAGTGATGAGTTAATTTTGGTAACCATTACATTTCATACTTTAGTTTTTATTTCCAAATTTTGGGTTTCCTTTTTTACGATGTGGGTTTCTATTAAAAACAATTTCGAGTAGTAAACCATTTATAACCCCGACGAATTTCGAGGGAGAAATTCATTTTAAGGGGGGTAGAATGTAACACACTGAGATTTTATGAAAAGTTTTATTTTTAATTAATTTCTTGTGTTTTACGATACACCTAAAAGATCTTTCACAACACGCATCCCTGACTTTCCTTGCATTACACACAATCGTGACCTTCCTCGATAGCGTGTGTTGTACGCAATACCGGGTTTTACTAAACAATGATATATTATTAATATATTATTATGAACTAGATGTTATGAATATTTTTAACTAAATTGTGAATTTTATTACATTACTATTCATCTTAGACATTTTCTAGAAAATGGTATAAGAACAAAATAAATTTTTCGGGTAAAATAAGTATTTTTAAAAAAATGTTGTTTTGCCGCCTTTTGATGGCGCACCCAATTTAAATCTAGTTTTTGACATGTTTATATGTTCAATTTTACAGAATAGAATTCTTCTTTGGAATCAAGAAATAAAAATTTACTTTGGATAAATTTTTCATATTATTCTGGTAACTTTCATATTTTGATGAATAGTAAAAACATGCTATATTTTAATTAAAAACCACTTTTTCATCGCAATAATTTATATGTTTAAATTATAATATTGAATGGTTTTAAATTATAAATAGAATATATTTTTACCATTTAAAATAATGTATGTCATTACCATTGATTTTATATTAAATTCTTTGGTTAAATCAATTCATTCTTTTGCAATGTTTTAATGAAAAACCCGTTTTCTTTCGACAACGGTATTAATTTTAATTTAATTTTTGCAAGTTTTGTGTATTGAATTTGAAAAAATGGATATCATATTTGGAATCAGTGGGTTCAAATTATGTTAATAAGCTACTTTTTATTTTTGGTAATTATGAATAGTAACTACGGTAAATTTTATTTACCATAGTTAAAGGTAAATCAGGTAATTAAGGGTAAATATAATATTATAAAATTATCCTAACACATCCCAAAATTCTATTGGATGGCTAAAAGTAGACCCATATAACCTAAGGTTCGGATTAGATTTATTTTATGGACTTTTGAATATGAAAATAATTTAATTATTTATAAAACCATAGAAAGTGACAACATGTCAATCTCTTAAATCTTATAAGTATAATAATTATAATTTTGTGATAAATATCATAAAAAATCGAACATGAATAGTCTCCAGAAATCTAAAAAAATTATCTACATCATGATAATTTATTTAGAATTTTTAGGGATTAAATAATTTTCATTAGTGGTGATACATTAATGATAGAGAAATTATTTATTAAGTGGGAAATAAGTAATATAGTTTTTATTGAAATAATAATACCCATTAAAAGGCCCAAAAATCTGACCAAAACTTATTGGTAGTGTATATATAAACCTTAATCATCCAATGACCTAATATATAACCCTTTGTATCCTTATAAAAGAGATTATGACACTTATATTATTTTATTTTAAATGATGCCAAAGTTTTCACCTTAATAATTTAATAAATTTAAAAATTTAAATATTGTGATTTTAAGATGATAAATTCGAGTAAAAGTATTATTGTGAAAGTTAATAGATTTATCTTCATCATAGGATTTTATTTTTAATTTTTATGCAACAAATCTGTATATTAAATAATTATAAAAAAATGTTGTAGTAATTATTTTAATAAGTGATAAACCAAATAAATGGTTTTAAAAATAATAAAGTAAATATTATATGAACTATTTAATGTGATACACTACTTTTATAGATACATATGACCTTTTATGAATCTATTAATTCTTTTAGTTCGAACATATCTTCTGTATATATTTTATTTAAATTCAAATAAATGAATAGTGTCAAAATTGATACTATTGTTATTTTATAAAAATAACATATTATAAAATTGATTAATAATCACAAAAATATTTAAAAATTATAAATTTAAATTTATATGGTCTATAATGTTTTAAAGTAAAAGATTATGTAAAATTAAAAACAAGTAAGTAATTATTTGTTATAATTTAAAATTTAGAATTTTATTACCACAAATAAACATAAATAGATTAAATAAAGATAAATCAAAATGATAAGGTTTAAAATAAGATCCAAACATGTCTAAATTTGATTTTTTGATGTTATTACAACCCTATGTCATCTAATATTTGAATATGAGTCATTTTTGTTGGTTTTTAAGTGGGGTTTGATTTATTATAAATTAATATTTTAAATAATTCCAAAGGTTCCCCTCTCTCCCCTTATAAAGGGCACCTCCTCCCTCTCTTCCACACACCACTTTGAGCCTTCATGCTCGGCCAAACCTGACCAATTATCTTCTCCACTTCCCTAGAATCATCCTAGAGGTCCTGGTCTTCTTTAAAGACCAATTTTAGTGCCCTAAGAGGAGGTCTCAAAGAGACGCTTCAAAGAAGAGGAAACTTCCGTTACCGATTCTTTCACCTTTATTTCTTCTTCCACTTCTTCTTATTAGGTTGTTTCATAATGAATTTATAACATAAGTATCACTAATATACTGATATGTTATTATAAGTATGAAACAACCCTATTTCACCATCTATCCATCCTACGAAAAATGAAATCACCGCGCGTGCATACGAACAGAATACCGTCTCCACGCCGTGGTGTAATCTATTATCTGCCACCACCTTACTTAGATATGTATAATGGTGTAAATAACTATGTATGATTATTGTAAAGTGATATTGATTCTTTAATAGTCTACATACACTCCAATAAAATTCCACGATCATGGGAATGATATCATCGCTCGTGCGTACGTATGGAATACCGTCTCCACGACACGATGAGATTCATTCTCAATGATTAACCATTCATAAATGATTATAAAGTATATATAATAAGTAATAATGAAATATATGACTTAATAATGATACTAGATTTATGTATATATATATATTTATGTCATCCAATTAATTCCATTCAATTCAATGGGGAAACAAAAACAATGTTCATGCGTACGTACGGCCTACCATCTCCATGAACGGTGTATTTCATTCCATTTATCGATCTAATATATATATGTATATTCTGAATATATATTATATATAAATCATGTTTAAAATTCTGGATGTAAGTAATCATGATCTATGTAATAATATGAATAATTACAAGTCAAAACACGGACGACAAATGAAACGATTTTACCCAAAACGCTCTTTAACATCGACTTTACAAAACAACAGGTAATATAAAGTCATAAGTGAACCCTATATGATATCATAAAAATTAATATGATTCTGTAATAAGTCAATAACATTATTTAAATCATTATACATGTTTTTCAGATACGTACGAAGTATATCGGACCTAAGGTAAGGGATAATTTTCCAAATCTCATTTTTATCTGAGATTCCTAATTCGTAAGTATTTAGGGGTTATTTTTATCATCCATGTCCATGTTTTATAAAAGTGTTTTCATGTATTTTTAAAGTCCTTTTTAACCATTTTTTGATTTTTACTACATAGTATGTAAGGAATCTTTATTTTTTTTACATTACGAGGCACTTTTTGACTTTTCTGACAAAAGTACGAGGAGAATGTTATTTTTAACTTATACGGTGTTAACAGATTTTTACAGTTTTATAACAACTCATTTTCAAGAAGCTTCCTCTACAAGATTGCATGATTATTTTGAAAAAAACCCTTTTCTTTTAAAATTTCATGGAATTTTGTGAAAAGAAAATGATTTTAAATAAGAAAGGATATTATCCTCAAGATTTCATTTCAAGTGTTCTGCCAAAACTATTTTCCATCTAAGATGACATTATTTCATATGTGTATGTTTCAAGTAATATGTCTCTATGATTTAAATGGTTTAATTTTTCTTATGATGAAATTATATCAAACTTTTATGGATTATGATATGATTGCATGATGTTTAAGAATCCCATTTTATTACATGGGTTATGCTATGATGTATGATTTATTATTTTGTGGCACACGAAAGAATGATTACATTATGAGATGGGTGGGTCCTATATCTCCCTCCAATTCATTGGGTAAAGCTTTTATATCTATTGAGATAGACATGGCTTGAACGGTAACATAATCCAGTTCAGTGTTACAGGACTGAAACGAGGAGTGAACTCAATTCAGAAAGGGACTTTGTCCACTAAGATCATCTTGGCAGCAATGCCTTTGCAACTATGGAAGTCCTGACATGTGCTGAATGGTTGGCACAAATACATGTTTTATTCCCATACTATTTTATCATGATTGATGTTCCTTTATGATATATGCCATACATAATTCCAAGATTTATGTCTTTGCTCGAGGTTTTAATGTTTAGATTTCATGTTCAAGTTTTTTCATTCAAATGTTTATAGATTGTTTTATGTTCTCTATGTTTGCCCTTACTGATCATTTGAGCTCACACATTTTATGTTTTATTTTCCGCAGGTAATAATGAAAGGTTTTAGGTAAGGAAACAAAAATGGAAGATCGTTATGGGAGATGATGAAGATCATTCAACATGATTATTTGTTTATATTCTGAGTTTCCAAAGACACTAAACTATTACGATCCTTGTGTGTCTTTTTTGTTATGTATTAAGTATTCCGCAAAAGTAATGTAATGTCCATGTACGTTATGCTTCGGGTCTCTACAAGGAGAGATAGACAAAACAATGGAACCTGTAAAATAAGTTGAAAGAAAAATGATGAGAGCTTCACATCTTGAGTTATCCTCCTTGAGAATCACTTAAAGGCCTTTTTATTGTCTTATTGGTGAGTACAAATGGTCTTGGACATGAGGGAGGTATTGGTATGTGTATTTAGTAGAACTTATAAATGGGTAAAATCATGTGTTCTGTGAGAGGATGTGAGGTGAGGGTGGTTTTTATAGTGTAAGGGAGGAGAGATTTCATAATATTATAATCATTAGTTGAATATTTTACCCTTAGAAAAATAAATAGTAATGATTCCGTGGAAAAAAAATAGAAATTTGTGAAATTAAATTATAACCATGTGTTCTTACCTCAATAAGACATCATCCATGACACAATAAATCATGTATTTAGCATTTATCATAATTTCTCATATTTCACTATTCACTAAGAAATGCCAGTATTTCAGATAAATCCCAAAAAATCACCCAAACCCGTTTTTTGATGTGTTGAATCCAAAAATGAAATTCATTTTTTAAAAATGTAATTCTAAATATGAAAAATTTAATTATTAATTAAAATAATCATTTTATCGAAAAACAACAACTATTAAAATATTTTTCTTCATTTTTAATGTGTCTAAATATTATTTACACATCCATGGGTAAGGTTACCATTCATAAGGGTCACATTTCTATTCTTATGGGTAGTTTAATAAGAACAAGGTTCTATTACAATTCATATGTTTAAGTCACTATTCATTGCAAATTATCATGATTCTATAAGACTCCAAATATCACCCTGATCGCAACTGTGTATTTCGGTTTTTATAAATTCAAAACAAAAAAGTGGAAAATTAATTTTTAATGGCCATGATATTAATGTATCATATAAATGACCAAATATTGTTTCACAGAGACAAAACAATTAATAAAATATACGCTATCTATTGAATTGAATGTATTTAAGAGACACATACCCTAAACTATTTAGGTCCTCAATATTTTTCTTGTATAAAGCCCTTTAAAAATATGTGGGTGATTTTTAATTATAACATCCATAGGATCCCACATTGATTCCCCAAATTTATGGTTTCTCCAAAAAAACCATGACTAGTTGAGTTATCTTATTTCTCAATACCTACTCCATTGTGTCAACTATATATATAGGCTCTTCTGATAAGGAAAAATCAGGTTCCATTCCTATTCTATCTTATGTGACTACATGCATTGTGTATGGAATGTATTTATTTAGCAATGACGCATGTAACACATTATGAACATTGGAGAGACTTCGTGGCGTTGCTAAAAAGTATTCTATAGCTGCAATTATTTCTAGAACTTCAAAAAGTCAGAGGCACCTAGGGCTCAGTTCCGAATAGATAATTTTAGAAAGACATGATCTCCAACATCAAATTCCATATCCTTTCTCTGTTTGTCAGTATAACACTTTTCCTTACATTGGAATTATTTAATATGGGCCTGAATTTTCATTACATTTGAATTTGTCTCTTCGACATGTTTTTGGACAATAGGTTTCCTCTTTCCAAATTCATCCCAACAAGTTTTTTTAACCCTCTTTCCATGAAATGCTTTATATGGCGTCATTTGACTTCTATAATGGAAGATATTGTTTTTTTGAAAATTACACCAAAAGGAATGTATTGATTCCAAATACCTTAAAAGTCATGATATGATGATTTCTACAAGTCTTCCAGTGTTTGAACAGTACTTTCAGACTATCCCTTGATTATGGGGTGATTTTTCCTACTCATATGAAGCTTAGTATCCAAAAAAATTTGGATAATTTTCCAATATTTTTATTTAAATCGTGGATCTGAATCCGACACAATCGATATAAGTAGTCAATGAAGACTTACAACATAATTAATAAAAAGTCTTTACAGGCACTCCATTGGTAAATCCTCTCTTATAGTAAGAAAATGTGTTGATTTTGTAAGGTAATCAACAATTACCCATATTTCATCATTCCTTCCAGGTTTCCATGGCAGTCATGTAGAAATGTCCATCATAATGTCATCCCAATTCTATATAGTAATAGGTAGAGGTTTCATGACCCCTATAAGATAATTTCTATCTTCTTTCAGTTTAATGAAAACTAGACAACTTGACCCATAGTAACCAATTTCCCACTCCATGTTATCGAACAAAAAATATTCCTTAATATATCTATACATCATGGTGATATTAGGGTGTCTGGAGAAATATGACCCATTCTCATCATCTAATAGTTCCATTTTTATCATTTGTACTAATGGAACACATAACCTCTGTCCAAATTTTAGAAGTCCATCCCCATACAAGAAGTCTTCCATTCTTCAATACTTAAAAAATATAATTTTCTTTTGTATATTCTCATCACCATAATGATTTCTTTTAATATTATCTACTAAATATGGATTTCCAATCACTGAAAAAAGAAAATATGTTTCCCCTTACTTAATGATTCCCATATAAATCATTAGAAGACCCATGTATATAGGATCTCTGTCAATCATTATTTGGTTAAGAAGTCAAAGATATTTCCTGCTTAATGAATCGTCCACCAAATTTTCCTTTCCTTGGTGGTATTTTATTGAACAATCACAATCTTTTAGTAACTCGATCCAACTCTTTTTCATCTTGTTGATATTGTTTTTTGTAAAAATGTATTTCAAACTCTTATGATCTGTATATATCTTACTTCTCCCACAATAGAGATAATTTCTCCATATTTTCTTAGAAACGATTATAGATACTAGCTAAATATCATGATTTAGATAATGTTTTTCTTGGGACGTCAGCTGTCTTGAAGCATAAGAAATAACATTATAATTTTTTATAATGATTGAACCCAGTATATTCTTTGATCCATCACTATATATGAAAAATCCTTCATTTCCAATTAGAAGAGTCAAAATTAGGGCCTTGACCAATGTTTTTTCCTATTCATCAATGAATTATGTACATTCTTTCATCCAAAAAAACTTAACCCCTTTACATTTGATCTTGGTTATATGGTTATCCAATTGAGAAAAATTCTAGAAAAAATACATATAGTAACTGGAAAATCCAATTAAACTATGTACCTTGGTTATGTGTGTTGGTGTAAGGAATTATTGGGTTTCCTTTGTCTTCAAAAGATCAAATATGATTAAATTCTTTGATACCATAAATCTATAAAAATAAACTTATTTTAGACAAAATTCACACTTGATAAACGTCCCATATATTTCATTTCTTCTAAGAGTTTTCATAATAATCGGTATGTAATTCTAATTGTCATCGTTTAGTTTAGATTATACAAAGATATCATAGATAAATAACACAAAATATTAATCAAATATTACTTTAAAACTATATTCATTAGATTCATGAAATCATATGGTGCATTAGTTAGTCTATAAGGCATTAATGTAATATCCTAATGTTCATACCCAGTTTGAAATGTTTTCCTTGGAATATCTTCCTTACATACACATTACTGAATATATATAGATAGAAAGTTAGAATTAAACTAATATTGGGCTCCATGAAGTAGGTATAATAATTCAGCAATGTGTGTAAGAATTTACAAGTTAATTATTTCAATAGCATTGAATTCCCTATAATCAGGGCATCATGGATCTTACTTTCTTTTTGAAAAAGTGGAGACGTGCTCCCCATAGAGAAACACTAGGTTGAATAAATCCATTTTCACTTGATTATTATAGTTGTTTCGTTAGCTCCAATAATTCCATAGTGGCCATTATATAGGGATTCATTGATATTGGTCATTCACATGGAATTAAATAAATATAGAACTCAACTCTCAACTCTGGATGTTGATATGGTAAATCATGTGGAAATGCATCAATGTATTCTTTAACAATAGTTACATCATTAATTTTAATATTTCATTACTCACCCATAAATATTTAGTTATATTACTCATGTAGAATGGAATTTTGTAGAGCTACTTAGGGTGGATCTAGATATGAATCGGATGGTGAGGTGTGTACTCTGAAGATAAGGGATTATACACCATTCTGAAAATTGAAAACTCCCATATTCATGAAATTGATCTTCAAATCATAATGTGAAATCCAACTACTGCATATCAATTTAAATCATGATTATGATGATATAATTAGAAAATAAAGCATGTTTATGTGTCATGAAAGGGACTGATTGAAACATCTTTGTTGCAATGATACACCCCTTAGGTGTTTTGACTTATAATTCCTTTATTAAATTAAACTGGACAAGTCTAATTTCATTGTAAAATAGGATGATATAAATGAATGAGATGATCTAAAATCAAATAATGCATTGGCAATGTTTGACGAGACAATTGATGTACTTTCCACCAAATAATTAGGAACTTTAACTTCTGCGGTTGTAATCACTTAATCTTTATGGTACTCTAGTGTCTGTTTCTGATGATTGTTTCCTTGGTTATTAGGAAACTCATTTTCATAGTGTTCCACCTCTTTAAAAATGTTATATTGATTGTCATTGACTGATTTATTCCCTTTTTATTCATTATATAGGGGGCCATATTCTCCACACATATAGTAATCTCACATGCCTTTTAATAATTTCCTAGGTCGATTCTTTCCATAGTTCATGCATAATAGGAATCTCTTCATTCCCAAATTTTTATTTGGTGCCTCACCTATTCCAAGGTTATCAGAGTTCTAAATCATATCTTGGTTTCCAATGACCTAATTTGATCTAGAAAATTCATTCTATATTTTGATGGAACTTAATATGATTTTATCACATGATGAAAATGTTTGAGAATCTATTCCACTTAGAAGACATGGCATCATACATTTAATGAAATGATCAATAATGTATTTCAAATCATGCACATAATCTATAGAATACATGGCTCATCTTTTGAACATATCTTTGTACTACACAACAATCCCTTCTTCACTTTTCTTTATCGTAAGGAATGTACTCTTCGTTTCAGTTTTTTTCTCATGATAGAAATATTTTTCGAATAACATTGACTTAAAATTACTCCATTATATATCTTATATATCATCTTCCTCCATTGTCTTCTGGATGAAGGACCGGGGATAATCAGCATCACCCATGAGACAATATTCTACAAGCACTACCTTTCCATTTTCATGGCATATTAGTGCCATGAATATCTTCTGAGGGGTCTTAATCCATAGCTAAACTACCAATGGATTTCATTCGAACAAAAATATTTGTCCTTACGATGCATGAAACAATCCAACTTTGGTGTTTCATGGTTATTCATCACCTCTTTATTATATTTTCCCAATATGTTCATTATATGATATGGTCAAATACAGATTTTTTCGTCACACTTGGGGTGAGTCCATAAACTCTCCACGGGTATGGATAACACATATCTCATTAGGCGACATCACTAAACAATGGAATACACTGAATTAGGACATAACTCATAATTTATTACTAGAAAACATTTATCTTAGTATAAAAATTTATGCACAACTAATCTAATAATAATAATCGTTATTAATATTTACTTTTAAATACTTTATATTGGATTGAAAAAAAATATGTGAATTATCCAAAGCATATCTCCTAGGAGTTTCAATCCAAGTGCGCAGTACGTCCCATTGTCATATACCAGTATACCTTGGATGATGTTTGAAACATCTTTTCAGAGTTGTCACTCTTTGTTACATTTGTAACAGAACCACGTCCACTTATAGTCTCTAGGCTAGGATGTATTTTCTGGGAATATCCATATAGTATCTACCTTACCAAAATTACAGGATTTTAATATATACTTATAATTGAACTAAATCTTATGGTTATGTCATCAATGTTATGATTCCTAAATCTGTTTTCAAAGGTTGCTGCAAAACATCCATTGATAAAAACTGTAGCACCCTAAACCTGGAAACCCGAAAATAGTGTATTATCTAAATATTTTAGAATGATTATAATATATGAATATAGAAGGAAAAATTAGTTTATCTTTTTAGGAAGACCATATCATGTACATTATAACAAAATTATATATTGAAAGACAAAAAATATAACTTTATTCTAAAATAAACTACCTCCTTGAAATCTTATTCAGGGTTCTATTATTCATATCACGGGAAAAGGAAACACAATTAGGGAGATATATAATTCGTATTAAGGGTTACATATAATGTAATAATTAATCAACAATAGGCGACTCATAATCAACTAGACACATCTCAAAAGGCATTGGAAACAAATGAAAACACATGCAAATAATAATCTGAGAATAAAAATGAATCCATAGATTCTTTTCATAGTGAATATAATTGGGAATGAAACAATTGATACTAAATGAATATAATTTTCATTATTTTAATTTCATGTATCTAGAAAATGAACTATTCTAATGTCGAAAGGGTTTTACTTTGTGGGTAGAAACCTGCATAATTTTTGGAATCGAACTCGACGGGTTTGTCGCTAACCGATTTGTCTCATGAAAACTGTCAATGCATAGATGGTAATAGAGGGCCCCAACCATAACTAAAATCCATAGTAATTATTGATACATCGAATTAATAAAATAAAAACTTTTCTTTTATATATCCTTATTGAATATAGTATATAGATTCATCATTATTTTCTTAGTTCAAATATCATTCAAAATATGAAACATATGTGAAATTATATATGGATTAAGGAAATAATCATATTAATGAAACAATAAAATTTATATTTGGAAAAATTATAATTTCATATTAAAATTTACCTTAAAGGGTAGTACATTCACTACATAAGAATGATTAGGTGAACAAAACAAAATAAGTCCCTTACCATATTGTTGTCAATCAAATTGTATGAGAAAAATTAATAATCCCCAAAAGAATCACTGAATTCTATAAATACAAATAAAATTGTGGTATTATATATCAAATGGATGTCCACATGCACCACATTCATGAAATAAGTGGAGAGCAATTGAAATATCCCAGAATTAAATTTGAGATTAGAAACCTGTTACCTTATGCCCGAATGTTTTCATCAATAGGTCATAATGACATGAATAACCAATTTTAGATTACTTAATTAACAATTCTATAACATCTGATACAAGTAATTAATTTATTATAACCTTTTTATGTTTATTCATTTCCTTTTTAATGGGTTTATGAGGCTCAATTTGTTTTTTTCTTTCATTTTCTTTCTAAGGTTTCTTGATCAGTTTAGATGTATTAATGATTGTAAGTTCATTCAAAATGTGGTTAAACATATGAAATTGTTGATAAATATTAATATTTAAATTAATTATATATTAATGATATTATAATGATTTCGGTTATATTCCATGAGGATGACTCATTAGATAAAAGGTAATGAAAAATACTTGGATTAACTTGGCAGTTTTCTATACAATGAAATTGTTTGGTATTATTATTTTATATTATTACTGTGTACTGACTATATAACATTAAATAAGATAAAATAAATATATTATTATCTGGTTCAACCATTTAAAATTTATCATTACAAGTCTTGAGGATTGTAATGTAAATTTAAAACTCGGCGTCCTTGAATGTGATAAATTAACACATCTTGGAAGATGTTTTCATTTATATTATAAGAGGAGGGTAAAAGAGATATGATGATCAAATATTCCATTAGAATAATAATACAGTATTTCATGTATGTTACTATAATTATCATATAATGTTTATTATGGGTGGTGGGGAGAGAGAAACAGAAGAATGGAAATTGTAAAAGATACTGAAAAAAAGGAAGAGATGTTCACCTCTTCAGTAATTCTCCTTTTGAATCTCTTTAAGGCCTTTTTTTCCTTTTGGTGAGACCAAAAAATATTATTTTTGGGGTTAGGGATTTGGAAGTGTATATGGAAGTACATAATAATGGCTCAATGATTTTGTCGTGTTAGAGGAAGAGGGGGTGAGGGACAGTTTATAAGGTAGAGGGGAGGAGTGTACTCAAAATATTTTAATCATTAATTTATTATTTTTCTCTAAGACATGAAATAATTATGCTTACATTTCCAAAAATAGTATTAATTTCATGTGATTTCAAAAAAATGCGCTTTCCTCAGTAAGAAATAATCCATGACTCAATAAATCATGTATTTAGAATTTACCATAATTTATCATATTTCACTATTCCCCAAAATATCATGTATTTCAAAAAAAAATTAACCTTAATTATTTTACAATGTGTAGAATCAAATAATGAACACAATTTTTCTAAGATAATTTACTAAATATGAGAAATCTAACTTTTAATTAAAATCATCATTTAATTGAAAAATACAAACACATAAAATATTTATCGGCATTTATAAGGTGCCTAAATTTTATTTACAAATTCATGGATAACATTACAATTCAAAGGATTCATATTACTATTCAAAATGGTATCATACCATTCATAAGGTTATATTACTATTCTTATGGTTATGTTACTATTCAATTAATACTCACATCATTTTATCAGATTCTAAATATCACCCTGATCACAATCGTGTATGTCCTTTTTTCAAAATCGAAAACACAGATGTAGAGAATTTAAATTTAATGTTTTTTTATGATTATATCTAATAAATAACCATGTTTTGTTTCAAAGAGAATCAATGCTTTATTCAATATAGACTACCCAATGAGTTGATAGTATTTAAGAGACACATACCATAAAATGTTTGGGGTGTTATAAGATATGGGTTATGAGATCCATTTCTGGATCACATTAATTTTATTGAATATATTCCTTGACATTCTGCTGATGGAAGTTGTAATTGAAAAGACTCCAATATGAACTAAATAATATATGGAGGGAAGTAATTTTAATTTTCTTGGGATTGGATCTATGAACTGATTTTATCTATTTCCCATTTAAAAGAATCTTTATATTGTTAAGAGTTGGTTCAGGAATTTTTCATCTTGTTTATCCATACATCTTTTTCTAAGACCGTTTAAGGTAGATCAAGCATACTTTATTATTCTTGTGGAGGATGTGTTCATCAGAATTGAGAGTTTGTGACATTTTTTATTATCATCATACATGTTGTATTGCAAATTTTTCACAATAATACAAAATAGTCCTCCAAGAAACATGCAGTTGTAGGTTTCTGTAGTCCATTATGAATAGAGATATGTTGGATTTAGCATAATATACATATATTATTCCACTCACAGTCAATGATTCTGAGTGCAAAACTACATTGTATTTGGTCCCCACTAAAATTATAAAGGCCATGGTATGATGCATACCATATAGTTTCCACATATGGTTTTCCATAATTTATCCAATGTGAAATATATTAGTTTTATACAGGATTCAATCATTCTATAATTTTTGAGCTATGAAATACATTATCAAATCCTCCATAGTCTATTCTATGGGATTATGTGTGTATTGAAATCACATTCCCTTATCGTTGGCTACACTAGTTTGAGGTTGATCTAGATAGGGTGATATATATAGATATTGTGAGATGAATCTTGTTAGAATATCTCATTGGGATAAATGTAATTTTTAGAGATACAACTATACAGAGTCATCATTGACCAAAATTTCATATATTGGATATATTCCATTATGGATTAATTTATGAGATACATTACATTAAATGACACTAACAGAGACATCGTTGTGTTTTTTTAGGGAATGAGAGCCTAAAAGTGGAAGGTGTTATATTGATATAATATAATCCTTGTTTACTCGGATAATGTTGATTTCAGTATAGGACCAGTTAATAGTGCTTCCTATGAATGTTGAAGAGTACCCATATGTATTTTCAAAATACATTAGTACACAACCTCATAAAGATAGATTCAGTCTACAATTGAGATGATGATAATTGTTAATCATATATTTATGTTTCCATGTAGAATGACCCTCTATAGGATGTGTGTGGTATTACTTAATGTTGGCTATCTACTGAATAGTGGATTCATATCACTGGATGTGTACCATTATGATACTTTAGTTATTTTTTAGAAGAAGAAAGATGATAGATTTATTTTGTATCACTAATTCCAATTTAAAATTTGTGATAGTGAAGAACCTCAGTCCTCTCCCAGGGACTGGTAATTTATTTGATCAGTTAAATGGGGACAAAAACTTTTGGAAAAAAATATTTTTCTTTATTATATAAGACTATATGAGTAAATAATGAGGATATACAAATGACACTATTATCATTCAGATATGCGAATAATGACTTCATTATAAAATTATTTAGTGTATAATAATATATGTTCATGATCAAGGGACTCAAAAATTCATCTTTCATATATTTATTGATCGATTCATAGTTCAATTGATTAAGGACATCATTCTACTCTCTAAAATTGAAGAGGACAATGTTGATCATCATTTAGTTGTATTGTGAGTCCTATATAATTGTTTTCCATTATTAAAGATGTTAAATTCTTGAGTATTGGGCTTATGAAGTCAATTATGTATGTTATATGGTATCTTGACATTGATTGAACATAATTACATGGAATATTTAGGCGGTAGTTTCTTGGGTATTACCCAGGAATAAAATGTAAATTCATAGTTTTTTTGGAAATTATAAATTGAGATAGTGGTTCATTCTGGAAGACATTAATATTATTATTTTGTTATTTTTCATTTCAAGAATTATAATGGAAAATTATAATTTATTTGGAGGAAAATATATTATAGAATATTTTGGTGTCGTAGTGTTTTCTTTAAAATCGTCTTTGGTGAGGGAGAAAATGGATGAATACTCCCTCTTTAACGGTTGAAACAATTATTAATGAAAATTACTCTTGATATATTTAATTGTCGTATTATGTTAAATGGTTATAAAAAATATTCACTTTCTTCGTTTTATGTTTTTGGATACCGTTAAGAATTGTTGTGCTTGATTATGTATCCATTGAACAGTGTAACATGATTTGTATAAATATATGGCTTTAACAAATCCAATTTACGCAGAAAACGGAAGTGATGACCTCATCCTTTAGACTTTCCCCATACGAAGCCTATTATTAAAGCTCTAAAAGGAGTTCACATCATTGGGATTCACTCTTCACCAAGATCAGGTCGAGCATCAACACATTATGCGTGAGACGAACCGCTTACAAAAGAGGTGAAAGTTGATAGATATTACCACCCGAGCGATGTTTTTAGAGTCACCCCAAGAGTCTGTCACCGTCGAAAACATTTCCCCTTAGTCTTATGTATTTATTACAAGGGGATATGTACCAAGATCCTAGAAATAAGATTATGTACATTATTTCGGTTTAGAGAGTATACATTCATTTTGTTAGTGTTAATTTTTAAAATGTTTTTAAAGAAAAAATAGAATTTAATTAGTCATTATTCAACTAAGAAATCAATTTTAATGAATTAATGGATTTTTGAATTAAATTATATTTTAATGAAATAATATAACTAAACTAATTTTTATTAAATATAAATGATTATCTAATTTTTATGAATAAAATTAAAATATTTATTAACGTTTGAAAGACATTTTTTTCAAACACCGTGAATTTTTTATAAATATCGATTTGTATTTTAAAAGTAAAAATTCACAAATTTATAAAAAATCATAGATAAAATAAATATTAATTTATGTAATCAGGATGTCTAAATTATCAAATAGTTAAATTTTAATACTTTTTTCAGACTATCGATTTTTTTGGTAAAAATTAAATACCATTTAATTGTATAATGCGTTTTAGGACTTCATAATGACACAAAAGATATTTAATAAAATACTATAAGTGGGATGTTTGGTAAATATATTTTTTTACCATTAAAATAATGTGATTTTATGTTTATTTGATTAATATTAAAAAACATTAGTGGACCCACCATGACTTATAGAAAATGTTATATTTTTAAATGATTTAATTAAGAGTGTGACTCACCTCCACATAAGAAAGCCTAATATTATAAAAGGATCGTACATTGTCCTTATAAAATTATTTTTCCACTCCTCTTTGTAAAAAACCACGGGATATATACATCGGTTTGTTTGTGGTATTTATTAGTTTAATGTCTCGTGGCCAAAACCTTAATAATAAATAATTACATCTCTTTTCCTATATAAACACACCCATTCACCCACTTCCTCTTAACTCAAAGAATTTTCTGCTCTGAAATCCTATTCTATCCTCTATTTAGAAACCCCTAATGTCTCACCAAGATCCCTAGAAGCCTCTCTCAAGCCTCTCCCATGATTTTGGGATAACACTTCCATGTAAGGAATTTTCTTCTTTTCTCATTTTTTCCAACATTATTTATATTGTTATTCCCTTTTAATATCAATTAAAAATGTTGGGGTATGATTTTGAACCACCCCACATACATCCCTCTTAATTTTTTAATGATGATAGATCCCTTTCTCTCTTATTAATTCCACCCTTTTAAACCTATTACCATACCGAAATTCCGTAAGGAATTTCTCTCTTCTCATTTACATTCAAGCAATTATTTTGTATTATGAATCTAAATTCCATTACATATATTTGGACATGCATATATATTTCCCCCTTACAATCCATTTCATGTATATATGATGATACATCACTTTATCTCTCATCATACATTTTTTTTAATTCTTATGTAACTCATTTATGATGCCGAAATTGCACAACGATTTTCCGAGCCAAAGTCATTGTGTAGTGAATACCATGCCCATATCTCTATCAAGGGTATTCAACATTATTCACATTTATCTATTTATAATGGGGTTTCATGTATGAATTGCAAATTCGTTTATCGTGGAAGAAATTATGATGTTTATTGAATCCATGTTATATGATTCATGTGGTACACTTATGCATGAAATGAAATGTTTAAGAAGGGTGTGTCCCGATAGTGCTCCATTGCATTTGGTAAAGATTGGAAACACAATACATCAAGTGAAATGATTGTTTACTAATGGTAATTCATTTTCAACGATGGTTTACTCATTCTCAATGTTCAATGAGTCTTGTCACATTCTAATACAATGTTAAGTGTTGTTGCCACATTTTCATGTTAGGATAATCATGCTATATCATGCCTTTATGTTCATATATCTCTAATTCTCATTTGATATGAATATTTCCAAACATGTATTGTATTCATCATATTATGAATTATTTACTACCTTACTTGGATTTATGGCTCACCTTTTTATTATGAATGTCCTAAAGTTATACCATCCAATGCTAAGTACAATGTAATGTAGTGGTCATGTAAAGGAATATTTCAATAAAGAAGTTTTGTTTCATGTTTTAAGTTGTAATGGAATGTTACTAATACCCAAGACATTATACATCTTTATCATCGATTATATATCATTTGATGAGTTTATGTAATAAATCATGTTTATGTGTGTAATAAATAGTTGGATTTTCATAGTTGGTATTAAAGGATATGTTTGGTTATTTTTGTTATATGTATTAGAAAACCATTGTGAAATCCTTAGGGAGAAGACTATGTTTAATAAAAACATCCCTATGTTTTGGTGTGTATTGAGTATTTGGTTAATGATGAAATTAAATCATTGTCTGAATACATGAAGGTAGATGCGACTCTAGCATAGAAGTACCTAGGAGTGAAAAATCCGAAAAGGTGTTTCGAGATTGACCCGAGGAATCCTAGAACATGACAATGGAACTTACTACACTGTTGTTTATGACAATCATGAGGGATAAGATTTTTTAAAATTACAATCTTAGTATCAGTCGTTGTTAAGGGAAAAAAATATGCCCCTAAGAATAAATATTTGGAAGTATATCATAGATAACATAGATTGAAGCCTATAGATTCAGATGTTAAAGAACTAAAAGTTATTTATATGTCATCTATTTTTTTCATTGTATTTCCCTTTATGTGTTGCCCAAACCATTCCTTTTATTCAATCCAATGGACGGTACTAGGAGGACTCATACTAACAACTAATGTGACGATCATTGTGATGACTATTCTGTTGAGATTCCCATTTCAATGGGTGCAGAAATCATGAACATTATCACGATACTATCTCATCAAAAAAATAATTTTAATATAAACATGGGTTAAGAGAAATGCTCACCCCCTAATAAAGAACAATTCATAATTGAAAGCTTCATGAGACAAAGGCCTCCTAATTTTAATATATCATCTGATCACTCAATTTCTGAATAATTAATTAACTCCATTGAAAAGATATTCTCTATCCTCCAATGTTCTTAACTTGAGAAGGTTCTTCTAGCTGCTTATCATATGGAGGGTGTAGCCGATCAATGGAAGACATTGATCCAATATACAATGTATAAGGAGGATATTGAGGAATTTGAATGGAAGGATTTATAGAAATGTTTTTTGACAAATATTTTTCTCACACCCTCCGACATAAGATGTAATCAAACTTCCCTGCCCTCTAGAAAAAATATGTTGAATCAATCATAGAATAATAGGAATACATGAAAAAGATTCTACAATACTCCTTCGATATTGTCGTTACCCCCGAATTTATGGTTTACCTCTTATTTAGTGGGCTAAAACCTAGCCTATGGAAATCCATGGTGATCCATGACTTCAATAGCTATGAAGAAATTATTTGATGATCCCTCATGTTCAAAATAGAGATCAGATCATCTTAGGGGTATCAAGGGGATATAAATCCTATGATGTACATCAATTATGGTAGTCTGATGGATAAATTGAATGTTTCTTTGAAAATATAGCACCCCACATAACAGTGGTGTGGAAATAATCACCCTGTAAATTGCTAGAATGTGGCGAGGATATGCATTAGGTGTGGAAGAGAAGGGAACCTTCCTATTTATTTCCGTCAAGAGAAACCAGCTACTACGACATAGGTGGGGAACACTCTATTTGACCCTCAATGCATTGTTCATTTCTTCAACTACAAAGAACCAGCACACATTTCCAACCAGTTCACTAAGACAATTGTTTTGGGAGGCAATCGAAAACCTCAGAGGAAGTAAGGGAATGATTTTACTATCACTACTACTGATGTGAACCCTAAAAACAATGTGGTGTCTTGTATGATATTTATTCATTCATGAATAAGGAATATAATTTTTTATTGTACTTCTATGCAATCTATTATATCCTGAATGTTTTGTAAAAAATCCCTACAACACCCTAAATTATGGAAGTAAAGATTTAAGTGAGTATGGAAAATGGGGAAATTATTACTACACATGAGTATAACTCATCCCCGGTCACAATTAGTGGATTGAAATTTTCGTAGAAACTCATCAAACTCCCTCTTGTGGATTTTGATGAAATTATCATCATGCATTGGCATTCCATATATATAGCAAAAATAAATTTCCATGAGATGGAAATCACACTCATTTTGGATAATTGAGCCGCAATTCTACACATGTGATGGAGGAAGATGAATATTCATTTTCTCCATCATCTCAATTGTGGATATTACTACCCTCTGGGAAAGCGTATCTTGCTAAAATGATCATGTCCTAGGACGAAACCATCCTTGAAGACATGCATATTTTGTGGGAATTTGATGAAGTGTTTCCTGAGGAATATCCTGGCCTTCCTCTTACAAGATATGTTAAATTCTCAATTGATAATATACTTTGGGCATTTACAATATCCAAGAATCTATATAGAATGGCTGTTTTGGAGCTTACAGATATGAAGAAACAAATACAGATAATATAGATACAAGGTTTATACGTCCATGTGTTTCCCTATGGGGTGAACCAGTCCTCTTTGTCTAGAAGAAGGTTGGGTCATGGAACCTTTGAATTTATTATCGTGATCTCAACAAAATCCCAATAAAGAACATGTATCCTATTCCCCGAATTAATGACTGGTTTGATCTGTTACATGGATACCAATACTTCTTTGAGGTGTATTTGTGATTGATTTATTACCATGTAAGGGTGGAAAAGATTATATATCCAAGAATACACTTCACATAAGATAAAAGAATTATGAATTCATAGTGATGACTTTCGGACTCACTAATTCTCCATAAATATTCATGGAATTAATTAATATAGTTTTATTATATTACATCAAAAAAATTGTGGTAGCCCATGTAAACGATATTCAACCATACTCCATAACCACATATGATAATGAGGAGTATATGAGCACTATACTAGAGACCTTGAGAAAGGATAATCTCTATGAAATATACAAAAAGTATGGGTTCTGGTTAAAGGATGTATCATTATTGGATCATATCAGCAAAAGCTATGTGATATCTGTGTACCCCTCCAAGATAGCTGTTATTGTGGGATGGTTGAGGAAAACATCATTAATAGATACCAGTATCATCCTGGGGTTAGCTGGATCTTATCTCTAATTTGTGAAAAATTTCTCACGATTGTCCAACCCTGTTACAAAACACACACGGAAGGAAGTACAATTTACTTGGAGTGATGATTGTGAAGAGAGATTCAAAGAGATGAAAAGTAGGCTAATCACTACGTCCTTTCTCACAGAACCCATAGGTGGAGAATTTTTGAGGTATTCATTTATGATTATAATAATGGACTGGGTTGTGTATGGATTAAAAATGAAAAATAATTGGATATTATTCAATGAAATTAAAATTTCATTACAAAATTATCCCATGCATGACCTAGACTTGGCGGCAGTGATATTGGCTAAAAAATTTGGGGACATTACCTCTTTGGATGGAAGTGTGAAATATCTACGGACCACAAAATACTCAAGGATATATTCACATAAAAAGAGTGGAATATGCACCAACAGATATATTTGGAGATGATAAAATACTATGCCGTCTCAATCCATTACTACCCTCTAAAATAGAACAAGTTGGAAGATGCTCTAAGTAGAAATGATCCATGATTTCCAATATTAATGAGAATTAAAATTGATCCAATATTCATTGGTTTTATTTGGATGGACATGGGAATCATAAAAAAGAGAAAACCATGAATCCATCCACAAATTATTGCTCAACTATCTCTTTTTGAAAGGTTATTGTATTTTAAAATGGATGATGTGGGAATTTTGAAAATGTTGGAAACTATCAGCAATGTGAAATTCTTTGTGTTCAATGACAATGAACAAGTAATTTTGATAGTTGGGAAAGTCTATGTGTTCCATAAATTTCATAGTTGAAAAAGAACTTTTGTATTATGCACATAATTCTAATTTCTCTATTCTCCCAGGGAACACAATGATGCATCAATATCTCTGAGAGCATTATTGGTGGGAAAACATGACAAAAGAGATCGAGGAGTATACATCAACGTTCCCGTTATGTCTACAAGTGATGTATGTGTGGCAGAGGTTTATGGGGATGATACATCCATTACACATACCAACACTGAAATAGAAGAACATCAACATGGAATTCATCAACCGGCATCGGATGATATCCAAAGGAAACAATGCTATCCAGGTCGTTGCGGATCGTCTTACAAACACTGCACACTTCATTTAAATTTGATAGGATTTCATATTGGATCAAATAAAATAGGTTTATATTAGAGATTGTGTCAGGCTACATGGATTTCCTCTATCGATTGTATCCGATAGAGATCCAGGTTTCACCATCAAATTTTGGAAGAGTCTTCAACATGATATGAATACTGAGTAGAACATCAGTACGACTTTCCTTCATCTAACCAATAGCCAAAATAAGCCATTTATCCAAACACATAAGGAGATTATGAAGGTATGCTTGATGGACTTTAAAACAATAATGGATTAACATCTTCCTCTGGTTGAGTTCTCTTATAATAATAGTTTCCACTCTAGCATCCAAATGGCTCCTTATGATGCTTGTGTGGGAAGAGGTGTAAAACACTGGCATGTTGGGATGATGTTGGGGAGAGAATACTCATAGGTCCTCAAATGGTCAAAAAAATGGTGGATATGGTTAAGTCTATCCTGCGACACATTAATGCTGCTTCGAGTTGACAAAAGAGCTATGTTGATAATTAAAAATGAGACCTAGAGTTTGATGTCAGATACATGGTACTCCTCTGCATATCTCCATGGAATAGTGTTATGAGATTTGGGATGAAAAGAATGCTTAGTCCAAGGTACATCAGACTTTTTGAGATCCATGATCACATTGGAGTAGCGGTCTATCGACTAGGACTCCCACAAAACCTATTCATGTACATGATGTATTCAATGTATCACTCTTGAGGAAGTACATACCTGACCCATAACATGTACTGAATCTAGAGGTGGTACCCTTGGATAATGACATCTCTTTTGAAGAAAAGTTGATGGAGACCTTGGATCATAGTGAAATGTTATACGAATTATGAAAATTCCCCTCCTCAAGGTGTTGTGGAGAAACCACATGTTTGAAGAAGTAACATGGGAACTAGAGGAAGTGATGAAGAAGAGTTACATGCACCTGTTTTATAGTGGGAAAAATAATATTTTGAGGGAAAAATTTCTCATTGGGGAAGCTAGTAATGACCCAAACTTTTATTAAATAAAATTCATCTTTATATAATTAAATGACTTATTATGTAAAATAGTTATATAAAATATGAAAATCCTTGGTTTTGAGTTTTTTTATACCATTATGATTTGTTCCCATTGATAATATATCTGTTGAACAATGATCACATGGTTAGTATAAATATAGGGCTTTAACATATCCAATTTACTCAGAGAAATGAAGTGATGACCTCATCCAACAGAATTTCCATATATCAAGCCCATTTGTTGATGCTCGAAAAGGAGGAGGTGTCATTGGGCTTTGAGTTTGGCCAAGCCTAGGAAGAGCATCAACACATTAAGCTAGAGTGGACCCGCGTACATGAGAAGTGGAAGTTGATAGATATTATCACATGAGCGATGTTATCAGTGCCACCCCAAAAGTATGTCACTATCACACGCCTTACCCTTCAGAATCATGCAGGTCTTATAATGGGTTATGTAACAAGACCCTTGAAGAATGATTATGTACATAATATATTTATAGATAATATACATTTATATTATTATTGTTACTTTGTAAACAATTTATAAAGAAAAAAAAGCATTTTTAGTTAATATTCAATTAAGTTATTTATTTTGATGAAATAATGGATTTTTTAATTAAATAATATTTTAATTAAATGTTATTAAAAAATTATTTTTTATAAAATATAACTGATTATATAATTTTTATAAATTCAATTGAAATTTATATTAAGGTTTGAAAGCTATTTTTGTCAAAACAATGAATTTTCAATAAATGTAGATTTTATTTTAAATGTAAAAATTAACATATTTAGAAAATTATTTAGATATAATTAATATTATTTATTTAACGAGGACATCAAAATTTTGCAATGATGAATTTTTCATAATTTTCGGAGTCAGTCAAATTTTTGGCTAATAATTAAATACCATATAATTATATAATGTGTTTTATGATAGCATAATGATACAATAGTGTTCTAATAAAATAATATATGTGGTATGTTCGACCAATATATGTTTAGCATTAAAATAATGTGTTTTTTGGTTTAGTTGAATTATTTTACAAAACCATAGTGGACCCTCCAAGACTTATAAAATATTTTTTCATTTTTAAATGATTTCCTTGAGAGTGTGACTCACCTCGACATAAGAAAGACTAATATTTTCAGAATTTAGGACATTTTCCATATAAAATAATGTTTTCCACTCCCATTTGGAAATCATAATCTGCAAAAACCATGGGTTGGTTTGAGATTTTGATTTTTTTTAATGTGTGGTGGTGAAAACATAAATAATAACGAATTCCCTGTCTTTTCCTATATAAACCCACACATGATCCCACTTACTCTTTACTCAAAGACACTGGAGCTAGACCAACCACTACCAAAATCCTTTTTATATTCCTCCCAAGGAACCCCAAGCTCCCACAAATCCTCTATCAAGCCTCTCCAAAGCCTTTGTCATCACACTTCCAAGTAAGGGATTTTCTTCCTTTCTCATTTTTATCGAACTTTTATTATGTTGTTATTACCTTTTAATTTCAGTTAAAAATATTGGTGTATGATCTCACACCACCCCATTCATTGATCGTTATGTTTTAATTATGATAGACCCCTTTCTCTATCATTAATGCCTCCAATTTACACCCTTTAATAGGCAAAAACTTCGTAAGGAATTTCTCCCTTTTAATTTACATTCAAGCAATTCATATGTATTATGAATTTAAATTACATTACACATATTGGAACATGTATCTATATGAACCCCTTAATTTAAATTTCATAAAAATATTATGAGACATCCCATTCTATATCATCCACCATTTTTTATGAATTCTTATGTCACACCGTTATGCCACCGAAATTGCACCGCGATTTTTCAAGCCAAAGTCATTAGGTATTGAATAAAATGCCCATTTCACTATAAAAGGCATTCAACATTATGAATATTTAAATACTAATAATAGAGATTCATTTAGTAATTAAACATTTCTTTATCGTGGAATAAATGATTATGTTTAAGGAATCCATGTTATATGATCTTGGTGGCACACTTATGCATGAAATGAAATGTTTAAGAAGGGTGAACCCTGATAGCACTTTAATGCATTGGGAAATGGTTAATATCATTATATGTCAAGTAAAATGAGGTTTTACTAATGATTATTCTATTTCAATGAGGTTTTATTCAAACTCCATGTGCAATGAGTCTTGGATCATGTTAATACCATGTTAAGTGTTGTTGTCACATTCCCATGTTATGATAATCATGCTACATCATGCATTTATGTTCATGTTTCTATTATTATCCTTTGATATGCCTATTTACAAAAATGTACTATATTATTTGTGTTATGCTTTATTTAATCCCTTAATAGTATTTATAGATCACTGTTTTCTTATGCTTGTTCTCAGGTTATCCAATGAAATGCTTTGTTTGAGGGAATGTAGTGGTCATGTAATTGAGGATTTCAATAAAGATGTTATGTTACATGTTTTATGTATTTATTTAATGTTCATAATCCCCAATTACACTAGACATATCAATCTTATATGTTGTATCAAGTGATGATATTTTGTAATCAATCAGGTTTAAGTCTGTAATAAAAAGCCGGGTTGTTATACCATCTCCCCTACTCTCCAATCATTTATATTATTATATGGGAATACATGTGATGTGATTATATATGTTATAGGGTATGTAATAAAATAGGATTTCATATATATCTATTTCCATTTAATATTTTGGATGTATTTAACAAATTAAGGTTCTTACACGAACAAAAATTTCATCCTAGTTTCTACAACTTACTATAGGAGTACATATGTGGGCCATAATGGAATGAGGATTAATCCATGATACATGGGTGGTGATGGAATGTAGAATTATATATATTTGTTATTAGATAATGAGTTATATTATGGGAAATGAACTAGTTATGATAAGAATTCATAAGTTTAGAAAGAATGTTACAATCTTGGGATGTGCATAAGATGTGAGTTCTCCGAGAGTGATAATTACTCCACAGTAATAAATAGAAGTGAGTATATATATATATATGTGTGTGTGTGTGTGTTCAAAATTTCTTTCATATTTATATTTGTAACATGATGTGTTTCCTCAGGAAATGATGACATATATCTTAAGAAACCTAGTTGATGAGTTTGTTTCATTTCTTATTCATTGGGTTTTGGTATAATTGTTTCTCAAACTGCATGAGAGGTTCCATTAAAGATCATAATGAGTGTGACTATTTTATAACACTATGTATATATTATATTTCTTTTATAAAATATTCATTTGGCGATTAATCTTGTAATTACTAGCTTAGAGTATTAATTTATTAGATTTTGGAGTTCATTTTCACTACATGGGATTTATTTTTCTATGTTATCACTTATTTTAGTAAATATATGACATTACATTCATTTATTGGGATTGATCATTTATACATTCATGGGTTTTATTGGTGGTATATTATATTATATATTATTCCAATTATATATAAAATTATGTTAAATCCTCATATTTGGTGTTATATAACTTTATTGCTTATCACAAATAGTTGTCTTATTTGATACAAGACTTGGGGGTAATTATATCACTCATCATTGTTGTGATGAGTAGGGTAACAATGGATGGGATATCCTGAAAGAAGTCAAAAAAATTATTGACGATTCTAATAAAATGTAATTATTTAATATAAAATCACATATTTTCATAATCATTAAATTATTTATTTATATGAAATAAAAAAACATATTAATTATAGAATAATTTATCAATATATATAGTTTGTTCAACATATTATATTATTTCATTTAAATGAAAAGCTTACCCTATTTATAAAATAAATAATATTACATAGAGTCAAAATGTTAACACAGTACATCAAAATAAGGCAATATGATCAATATAAATGTTTTGTCAACAACTATACTACCACGGTAAAATAGAGTTTCTATAGTAATGGTAAACGAGTAAAAATAATAAATTTGGTAAAAAAGTATTAAAATATCAAGAAAAATCCCATTGATTCTTATATGAGTGGATTTAATATCGTTAAACATTATTTCTACAATATTTAAGTAATTTTGATGTCAAATTACTACATTACATATTAGGGATTGGGTATTTGTGTAAATGAAAATTAAAACAATCCAATAAATGTAACCCTCTTATACCACAAAAAAATTCTTTTTATATGGTAATATCTAAATTATTTTCCCAATTAACCTCTCAAAAAACCTAATGACATAGTTAGTTGATTCTAGTTTCCAAACGATGGGATAAATACTCTATTTTGACAGAAACCATTTAAGGAAGGAGGCAATTCATCAATGTAAATAATTATTTACCATAATTATCAATTTAATTATCAACCAATCTCTTTATAAACATCATTTTACCTTCAGGTGATGTCATATTAGCATCATTTTTCTTTGTGAACAATCATATTTAATTATATAACTATATACACATAATTATTCATTAGTTTGACATTATATTTTTTTGTTGGTTCAACTAAGATCTTTTTCAATGATAATGTGTATTAAGATAGTATTGTTTTTAAAATGTGATATGGTTGAGTAATTTACATTTCGAATATGGTCTATAAGTAGAAAAAAACTAATGGATATAAGAAAATTTACATATTTTTCATTATATTACCAAACACATGATCTTCATAAATAGTATTCTCACAAATCATAACCATAAATTCCATTTAATGAATATCAGATATCATAAATTATTACACAATTATGTCATAAATACCTTAATGGATTGGGAAATGTGTAAATATTTATTTAATAACAATGATTGAAATCTCTATTGAGGTGAACATAGAACTCCATATATACATATTATATCAGTTCACATGATTATTCAGTAAATATAGTAATATATCACACCATAAAACCTAGAGCTCTATTGTGTTATGATATTAGATATATATATATCACCATTCAATAAATTTTTAACATTTACCAAGATAAATATAGTCACATAGTACCCTTATAAATAATACCATTCTTCGTAACAATGGGAATGGAAACATAAGAAATGGTGAAATCTGAAAATAAATAAGGGAAAACATATAATAATTCAATTGAAGATCTCAAGTGAAAATATGATCATCTGGAAAGAATGAAAATATAACCATGGTTCGATATATTTTCAAATTATATTCAAAGCTAACAACACATAAAATATAATTCAGGATTTATTGCATTAGCATCTTCCATAGCCTTATATTTGAGTAACAATAGTGTGAATACATGAGTTAATATTCATCATATTTGATAAAACTTAGTAAAAAATTTATGGATTTAAATTAAGATTAGAAATCCTTAAATATATCATCTACGACCTTCAAGACAATATTATCATATGGTAAAATTATAACTAAATATCTATATTATAGTAAAAACATGTTAACCACCATTGTCCCCAAAACTATTTGGAATTGGGATAACCATACATATCTTTAAAAAATATCATGAGATATAAAAAGTTTCCCATTTCATTAGAGAGAAATAATCGACCCCATATTTCAATTAGTAGAAATAAAATTCTGTTTGACATTATTTTTTTTATAATTCTTAAATCATTTATAGTTTAAACCATGAAAGTAAATGATTTCATAAAACCAAATGAATGAAAATCTCATAATCCATTGGGAGACTCTAGGTGAATTTTAACATTAGAGTATTCATATAGAATAATTTTATTTAAGAGTACAAAAATACCATTTTCTATTCATTTTTAATTAGTTTAAGAAAAATATTACAAACTCCATGCTTTTTTATACATATTATTTAAAAAAAGTAATACAAAATAATAATAAATATATTTTTAGTTACAAATAACATTTTTAGATTAATATTTATAGTGAAAATTTTGGGTTTTCTTTTTATTGGGAAGACGTAGAATGAAAACATACCTTTGAAAATTTGAAAGGAATTTCTTGTTTTTAGGGAATTACTATAAAAACAATTAAATAATAATTATTTTTAAATAGAAAGTCAATAAAATTGAAAAATACACTATGTGATCAAATAATTAGTGATAAGAACAACTATACAACAACATAATGAAAAAGGAATTGATGATAATGAATTCTTACTCGATATAAGTGATATGGTCATTCATACATAAACATTTCTTTTCAGATAAATTGTAATACAAAGGATGTTAAATTATAATATAACAAGTAAACCGCTTTAATAGAAATAGGTAATGATATATGTTGTTTAATATGTAAATCACCAAAAATTTCCCCATATTTAAATTCAATGATTCATGATCTCAATTGAAATGTGTGATTGGTAAAAAAAATACCTCTATTCTCAATGTCCACAAATGTTATATATCTTATAGTATAATAAACATATTCATATAGACAATTTATTTAAAACATTAATCAAATCTATTAACATATATACTATTCAATTATGATCATTATTTTCACGCATATATTTTTGTTATTATTTTGTTTTATTCATCAAATTATATTAATAATGATGATTTTTTATCTTCTCTCATAATAGATCTAGACATAACCTTTATTTCATATGAATTTCATCATTCCATGAATATCATGCAAGTACAATAATTTATTTTCAACAATTTATTTTAAAACAAATTCATTTTCAGAATTATATGGGAATGGTTTATATTAATGGAATCCATTTAAAATATTTTTCGGGTAATTATCTTTAATAATGAGTATAATTTTAATGAAAATTAATTTTATTATCCTTCTATGAAATTAAAATTTATATGTATTTATAATTAATATCATATTTAAAACATATTGATATCTTTAGACATATTCATGGAATAAATGGTTATTATTTTATAGCATCACATGTGTTGAAATATGAACCAATGCAAACAAGAACATGTTATTAAAATGAAATATTAATTGTTTAGATTTATATAATATTAATATTATTTTATTTGATTATTATTTATGTAAATATAGAATTACCATATTTTAGAATGTTTTTTTTATGATTTGTTTATATGATAAGGTAATTGGTAATTTTTTTAGAAGGATATAGATACTTCCAAGAATAATTCTCTAATTCTTTTCAAATTTTACTCTAGTAGAACGGATTCAAGATTCACTAATTTAACCAAAATTCAATCAATAACTTAAAAGGATTTGCAACATCACATATTGGAATATATTCAACAGGAAATGCGACTATTTGATTGATTTTTGAGAGGTAATTTAGGGTTCCTTTATAAGGTGATATTTTGTGGGATATACAGAAATACTCATATCCTATGGTATGATGTTTTCATTTTAAAATATAAATGTATACAAAGTGAAAAACTAACAGAAGGGGTATAATTTTTGGTTGATAATCCTTCAATACACACATTTAATGATTTTTTTAATAATATATTATGTTATTAAAACTTCGTTAATATGATTTATACATTATTTTACTTTTACTAAGGAAACATACTTTTTTAACATGGTAACTAATTTGAATGGGTTAATATTAAATTATCAATATTAACTTATTTAGAAATTTTCACTACAAATTATTAATTAATAATATCAGAATAAATTTGTAAATATGATCCATTTGTATTTTAAATATGATTAATATATATGAATATAAACTGTTTTTAGTGGGATATTTTTTTAGCATTATTTATTATTAATCTTTAACGATGTCAAATAACAATTAAATAAAAACTTAACTATTTTTAGGAATAATAAAATATATTATATTAATAGTTTAAAATAGTTCAATTAATATTATAAAGATAAAGATGCATATTAACTAAAAAATATTTTATTGATAAATTTATTTTTTTGTAAATAATTTTAACCACATAATATTAAATTATATTATTCATTTTTTAACCCTTTAATGATATAAATGAATTTGTTTTAAAATATATAATTTATATTTTAAGAACATATTATAAATTGATTATAATAATAATATGTAAAAATTTAATTTTTAATATAATATTTTAATTTAATATATTTTCTTCAGAACCGAGCGACGGCGCGGAGTGATGGTGCCTGCTAGGGTTTTCTACTAAGATGGCGCTTCCGCAGTTCCTTGGATTCAATCGCCTCGACATTCGAACGATGGGAAAGGATCAGGTTCCGAGTGGTATTTCCTCTGCGCCGAGTTCCGATTTCAGAAAGCCAGCAGCCTCCTCTTCTGATTTGCTCGCGTCGGCTGGTGGTGTTGTCTCATCCGGCGAGCGACGGTCTTCTGGGAAGGATGTGGTCCCGAGCAGCTTCAAAAAACTTGAGGCTTCTTCTGCTGATGTCGCATCGGTTGGTGGTGCGAAGGTCTCCTCTTGTGAGACTATTTTGCTGAGATCGGAGGATGGTGCGGCGAGGGTGGACCGGTTGAATCGCGTCGCTATGAAACCTCCGCCCTGCAAATCCCTTAACCAGTGTGCTTGGGATTCTTCGAGGTCCATGGTAAAGGATGTTTTGAAGATTGCCTCTTACGATGTCAATATTGGTCATTTTCAGGAATCTGTGAGTGTTCCTTCTGGTGTCGCATCATGTGGTCAGCGTTCCTTTGTTGATGTGATGAGGGATTCTTTATCGGATCAGAAAAAGATTGATAATTCCTTCTTTAGAAGGATTCTCCGAAAGGGATCTTTGGCTCACGTTGAGGCGAACCCCGGTGTGATTGCTGAAAGGTTGGCATTGGGTGAGAAATCATTGATTTCTCGCATTGTTCTTCCTAAAGGTGCGCAGCCCTGGAAATGTGAAGATTTATTCCGTAGAATTTCGATGTTGTGGGGCTTTGCTAGCTGGAAATGTGTCTCCCTTGGGCGGGGATTCATTCACTGTTTGTTTCCATTGGCGGATCTCAAGATTAGGGCATGGAGTTCTGGTTCCATGTTTTTAAAACTGGGATGGCTTCATCTGCACGAATGGTCACGTGACATTAATGTCTCGAATGCAAAAAATGTCTTCTCTCAGGTATGGGTGCGTCTTCATGGTCTTAATTTGGTTCTTTGGCATCCAGAGATCATGCATGATATTGGAACGGCAATTGGAACTCCCATCCGCCTTGATAAGGAAAAAAATGATGTCAGATTTGGGCACTTCGCGAGAATGCTGGTGGAAGTTGATCTCAGATCCACTCTCATTGATACGGTAACTCTTTCTATTCCGTCTGATCAAATTCTAATCGATGTTGAATATGAAAATAAACCTCTTTTCTGCACTAAATGCATGACTGTGGGGAACTCTTTGGAGTTGTTTCGTAAAAACAACTCTTGTAAGGATAGTGGGATGCGAGGACACCCCTCCAATCTCTGTCGAAAAAAGGATACTTTGAAGGAATCGTCCTCCCCAAAGAATGTCATCAAGGACAGCGACCCTCCTATGAAGGCAGCCCCTGATGTGCCGACTCCTGCAAAGGGAAAAGAGTTGATTGTTGATTCTACTCCGACAAGATCATATAGAGGCCCTTCTAGAGATCATGAGGTTATCACTTCTGATAATTTGAGTCCTGAGTCAGCATTGGTGGTGAATGATTCATCACAGCTGAACATTCAGAAGCTGGCTAAAGAGGTTCCTCTAGTTGAGGAAACCCCCATGCGGACTCCTGAACGGGTGATCCCTGACTCTCACCAGTTTGATGTCTCTAATCAGGGTGATGTGCAACTACATGTTGATTATCATCATGAAATCTAGAAGAAATTTCAGATATCTGAGTTACCTGAGAAATGGGGGAACATTTCTGAAGATGAACAGGGGAGGGTGCGTACCCCGATCAGGGTCTCGGGCAATGGGGACAATCCAAAGACTACTGAAGGTGAGGTTCCTCCCCTTATGGATGCAAATACGATATCATATACCGATATTGTCCGAGGAGAAAAGAAAAGAGGCTCTGGCAATAAGGGTGTCAGATCTACCCCAGTTTCAAGGAAACCAAGGAAGGACTACTCTGCAGTTCCGAGGACCGTGATCACTAGGGCATCTGCCAAGAAGGAGATTGAGAAGCTATCGAAGGAGTAGCTGGACAAACGGAAGTTCTATAAGAAGTTTCTTAAACAATACGAGACCCAATCAGAATGGGAATCAGCTGATGCTGATGACATGATCGGGTATGGGGGTGGTGACTATGAATGTTTTGACTTGTAATCTCTCTCTATTCCTTATCATGTTTCTGCACTTTTATTTTATTAATAAATTTGGTGTTCCAAGCTTGCTTGGATCGGACTTTCTGGTATATTTTCTTCATATCATTAAATAATTATTTATTATTTTTTAATTATCACGTTTCTATTAAGTAGCATACCCATTAGATATACCTCATGACCATATATCCAATGAACATCATTCTAATTATCATTTATATAAAATTGAAACATCATACATACATACAAACATATATATATATCCATACACAAATTAGCAAAATCATCCATTCTATTCATTTTCATCCCTCACAAGGTGACTATTATATTTCTCATTCCTTCAAGTATATCTATTATTTCAAGACATGTAATGATATACATGGATGGATATGAATTTAAAGATATTTTTCTGATTTTATATTTATTTACATAAGGATTTAATCTAATTGTACTTTTAATAATGATGTGTCATATTTCAATTTTATATTTTAATAATAATTTTTTTGTGTTGCAGTATTTTTTTCTCAATGAACTATATCACATATATTTTTAGTTTTATGATGAAAGTGAGTCATTTTGTTCAACATGATATATATTTTAATGGAAAATACATAGATAAATGACTGTTATTTCATTCTTCACCACATAAAATATTTTTTTCTAATCAATCTTATTACTCTGATGAAAACAATTGAGGCATGTTTTAGAACATTACATCTGGGGTTCCCATATATATTAATAAGCATGTAATTTATCTATATAAATTTTATAAGGTGAGTGGTCATGTTTTTTTAATCTATCCCTATAACCCAATATTTCTCTTAGTTTCTCCTTTTATGAACAGAAATGTTCTATTTCTGAAACATATAAATTAAGTATATTTGATTGGTTATCTATGTCCATTTCATGTGAAACATTAACCATATCATGAACATGGGTGAGGTTTAGTTGGTGTGAATGATGATAATTTAAAACCCCTAATTGAGCAATTATATCAAAAGGGTTAATGTTTCCATTGCACAATATTCCCTTCTTATCGAATATCAAAACCCTCATCCATGGTACTGTACCATTGACTAAATTATCCTTGACTCTAATCTCTATATATAAGTGTTAATTAAAATTATATATCTTTTATTGAATCTATTTAGTTTTAATATACCACTAAATATTTTGATTAATTTATAAAATATCTTAATAATGATATGGTAAAATCCATTTACCCGCTCTAACATCATACCAATAGGTTGTAGTCAAACAATCATTCAATATTGATCCTAGTACGGTACAATTTTATTGATAGTATTGAAAGTGTTATTTTATGATAAATCTATCTGGGGATGGTACTGATCCCAAACTGCTTGAATATCCATTGAATTGAATCTTATAATACCCTATAGAGTTTGATTGTTCCTTTGAGATTTACAATAAGTCTAGTAATGATAAATGGTAATGATGCACAATACTGTATCCAATGGATATTAAATTATATGAAAAATTTAATGTAAAACTTTCACCTCAATTAGATACAACCTCTAGTAGTAATGTCTACTATGACACAACTCACATTATATAATTTATGTCAAGATGATCAAGTGATAAATATTCTCAAATACAATGAAAATGTGAAAACATTATAAGTGATCCAACCTCAATACTAGTCGAATAATAATATATAGATATATTTTGATGTCCTAAAACGAAATTAATTGTGATTTTCACCCATTTATAGATTGGTATGTGTAACAGAAACATTATTTCCATACTTGTTTTTATTTTTGAAAAATATTACATCAATTCCAAGAATCATGATACATATTTTTTAACATTATATGGTCTAACTATATATTATTATTGATATCTATATATATATATGTTCTTCCATGATGGATAAATAATGATGATATATATGAATTATTCTTATTCTACTTTTTCAATTCAGGTATGGATGTAATACATATTTGTATCCATAATGTTATAATTCAATCAATGTAAATGATAAATTATTTAATATTTCCTTCTATATTATGTAACATGTTTCCTTATTTTAGACCTAAATTTTATATAAATATTTGCCCTGTTGAGAAGTCATTTTGGAAATATTGGATATATCCTACCTCAATATATCATGTTCTATCAATTTTAAATCCATGATTATTGTGCATATTTCAATCCTAATCAAGGAAAATGTATTATTATCCTTCCTACTAATACCATTTCCCACCATTTTCCATCCCAATGTGATATTGTTTTATAATTAAAAATACATGTTAAACTATAACCATATCCAGGAGAACATGATTAACTTTTTCATTATGAATATAGATTTTAATATATTGTTATTATTATATATGTCACATTATCTAATGTAAAGATAAATCCTCTCCATAATTAATGATAATATTACTACCTCTAACTCAAAATTATGTTCTAAGAAATATTTTTCCCGAGTAATTAATTTATGGATGATATAAACTATCTCAATGGATTTATTCGTGAATACACATCCAAATCCATTCTTTTATGAATCAATATATTTAAAAAATAATTTTCCCCATTATGGTAGATTAGGTGCATGAATAGTTACTAACCATTACAAAATTTTATTTAAATTTATTGATATATAGTGATGCATTAAATACGTGATTCAGATGTGTCTTCAAAAAGAAGTACATGGGGATATATTGTTCCTAAAATTAATTTATTGTTCAAGATAAAAATTATATGACGAATTATTTGTAGCTAGTATAGGTATTATTTTTGCTAAATATATAATGGAAATATCCTTAATTTATGTTTTTTAAATATATTCTATTTAAAAGATTATAATTTATATATTGAAGGAAAATGATTAGAACGTTAACAAAAATATATGGTTTTATTTTATTAAGAAAAAATTAATTCTCAACACATTACCACACAACTATGGGAAAAATATAGATAATTATCTAAGCGATAAGATTCTTGCTATAATATCCATAATAGGATTTAAAGAGATCAAATACTAATAGATTCGAAAATTTTGGTATAAAAAATCATAAAGAATATGGATAAATCTATTCATTCAAACAAATTGTCATTCGGTCACCATTGTAAAAATCAAGGAGGTGTAGAAAGATGATAAATAACCAATGATGATGGTATAAAGCATTTTAATGTTCAACATTATTATGATGGATTTATCTATTTTTGAACTGAATATTTGTATCGTAATTAATATTATTGTTGAAGGTGTTATGGGTTGTTCCCATTATCCCAATATTCTCTATCTTAATTTAAATTAAAAATTATTTGTAGGGATCTCCAGGATCATTTTTGCTGGAACAACAATGAAGGAAGGGATTAGAGTACATATCATGATGTATGGAAAACTTATATGTTTAGTCAGAATGATATTTAGGTTGTGGAATGATAAAAATAAAATACAAACCCATATATAGATAATATAAAATCCGAAGGGTTTTCATTGTTGGTCTTGAAATATTCTCAAAAGACCATAATTCCATTTTGGGATTTTATTGATCACCTTAAATTTTTTGATTATTCGTAGTTATTTGAAATCTTTTCTCAGTTGAAAAACTGTGTAATTTACAATGAATGATTTTAGGATTCATGAATTTCCACTATAAACTATGTTTAATCAATATATGATTATGACCTCAATTTGATTGTTGATTATTCAATTAGAATTAGACATAGATATAATATTCATAAAATAATTTCCTCCAAAAATTGATGCTCAATGTGAAAAGATAATTAAAAACATTGAATATATGTTAAAATAGTATATGGTGGATTTTAAATGTGGTTTGAATCAATTTAATTCTATGGTGATTTCATATAAAAAAATAGACTCCCGTATTGAATTCATATTCCACAGTATATGTTTGTATATGGGTAGAGGTGTAGAACTCCAACTTAGTGGGATAATGATGGAGAGTGTATTCATATGAGAATAAATCGTACTCATGAAATGATAGATATTATTTTAAGCATTTTTTACACATTAAAATTCTTAAATGATGATTTATTTATTTTTTTAAGAATATCTATTGAGATATTTAATTTTTTTATGTGGAGGTTAATCCTTCGAATAATACCATGGAATAGTTGTATGATATTAGGGATGAAGGTACAGCAGAATCCAAGCTATATATTCATATTTAAAATCACTAATAATATTTTGATGGAATAATATCACCATTCACTTCCATCGAACTTCATTCAAGTTATTCTAGTATTCCACATACCGTTGTTTTCTAGTTACATATTTATAACTTCATATGTCCTGAAAAAAGGATGTATAAATAGAACATTCTCTCTGTAATGATTTATAATGTATCGAAATATTACATTTAAAATGAAATGTACGAAAAATTCCAAAAAATGGGATATCATTAAATAATTAAATCAAAAGATTAAAAATTTAATATAGGAACAAAAATCTGTAATTAAAATAATTAACATCATTTTTTGTTAGAGTAAGGAAATTCTGGAGTTAAAATATATTTAATTGGTGTAGAATTGAACAGATCATGATTTCATAATGTATTTTTATTTAAATAAATCATATTTTTTTGGTAACATAGGATGCATGTATCAATGAATAAAAATGAACAATTCCTTTGTTTCATTTTTGAATTATATTTAAATAAAAAATGAATTTGGTTAAATGATATCAATATGATACATAACTAGTAAAATAAATAATTAAATTAAAACACAATAAAATTAATATGGTATAATCTAAAACCTCCCATGAACATGATCTTTTTTAAATACCAAAATATCATAAATTTATAAATTATATATCACATTACAAACATGATAAAAACATTAAAATAAATTTAGAGAATATGATGAATAATTTTATATATGTATTTAAAACTAAATATAGGAATTTAATATGGCCATTTTATATATTATTATTTGTAATAAGGTGGTTAGATGTATGTTCATTGGATATTAATAAATTAATCATCATATAGGATCTGGTTTGGGAGTAGAAAAGGATCGTTGTGGTGTCACGATCTGTCTTAGAGGGCCCTTTGCTATGACTACCCCATGCCCTCTCCAATAAGATAAGGGATGGTAATTATCACTAAGTAGGCATATACCAAAAATGGGAGGCATTAGATTAATGTAAATGTACGCACACACACATCTCCATGCCACAAAATAATAAATTTGAAATCCCAAAGTAAACAAGGCATGCCAACTACTATATCCCACACCAATAGTACAATTTTGAAAGTAAGAAAAAGTAAATAGGGATAGAAAAATCCAACCAAATGTAAAGAGTATGCATACAACGCTCAAATATATAAATAATGGTGTATTGGGACTATTTTCTAAAAATTTTCTTGGACACACCTCAGTCCATCTGGTCTCACATGGCACTATTTGGTCGTGGTATTCTTTGAAATCTATTAATTGTTTGATCATTTACACAAAACAAAAAATATTTTGTGAAAGCCCGTGCATGTGTGAGTAAAAAAATACTCATCAGGACACCTAAAACCACAAAGGAAATTACATGAATAAAATAAAAAGATGGAAATACCACCAAAGAAATACACTGAAAAAAATACCATAAACAAAATACCACCATGGAAATAAAAAAATAAGATACCAAAAAATAATTACAAACATGAAAATACCCTGAAGGAAATACCACCAGGTAAATACCATGAAGGAAAATTCACAGTCACCTCCATACAAGTGTATTTATAAAACACAAGTAAAAATAATATCTACATATACTCATACTGATAAGACACACAGTCTAAATAAGAAACATAGTCTGTATAAGACATGCAGTCCCCATAAGACACACATTCTCCATAATAAACATACTCTCTATAAGTCACATAGTCTCTAGGTAGTACCTAGACATAAAAATGTTTTCTCAAAGTATGTTTTTACCGGGAGAACTCACACTTGATACAATTAGAACATATATACACTCCCCAAAAACAAGCATAGGTTGTCTCCAAATGTTCATCTAATCGTTTTTGTTCCAACAACATTGACATATAATCAAAAAAACAAAGCATTTAAATTTAATTGTGATTTTTGGTTCAATGGATTGGGTTCACTAGGCCCATAGACAAAATCATGCTCAGTCTTCCCCATGGTTGACTTCCCTGTGTTGAATTCAAACAATTAAAATGTGATAGTTCGATCTATTTTGGTGGTCGACTACCACAGTATACTCTCTATAGTCAACCATGTGACCACCCGGGGTCAATCCAAGGTCAGACCTGGGTCTGAAATCAATCTGGAATGGTCATGTAGCCCAATCTGTCTCACTCCGTCAGGTCCAAACAATCCTTCTCTTTTTGGCCTGACAATCTATACTTGTTCCTGGCCCAACTACCCATGTCCTCCCAAGTCGAGCATTGGGAGATCATATGTGAGCTACCTAGCCACATTATCCTCTCCACGCGGTCTCCTATGATGGTCGCCACCACTCCACTCACCCACCCTAACATGTCTCGCAACTCACCTCCTCCACATCCCACATGGCACAATCCACCCCCATTGTTATTATCCATCACTATAGTTGCAGCCACCGCCTTCGACAACCCCACCACCTTTCCAGACCAACGTGATGGACCAATTCTAGTGGTCCATTCCATGAACCACAGTGCCGCCTCTGATTTACAGATTTAAAAATTTTCACATATCCATGCTTCCCGAGAAATGATCTATACAGAACAAGATTTCATTTTCAGGTTCACTCCAGTTTGGGGGGTCCGATTTCATTTTAATCCACTCCACAAGTCAAACTGTGGAAACAAGGGCACAATGGAGACAGATGCAGAGAATAATAGAATAAGGAAGGAAAAATAATTCCCTAGAAACTATCAAAGTCCATTATTGATTCCATCCCTAATTAATTATCCTTATGATGAATAATGAAGAATAATGAAGAATCTAAAAAAACTCCTGTTAATTTAGCAAACAATTTTATAACCATCCCACAGTTATCAAACTGCGGATCTATCTATTAATGGATTGACAAGTGTTCATCGTGAAAATCATGAAACAGAAAATGGAATAAGAAATCAACTTTCATATCGAGGATATGGATCTTTTGATGTAGAGGATTGACTATTGTTGATGATTCATCAGGAAATATCATGTATCCATGTGATTATCATCGCTATAGATATAATTATCTAAGTATTATTTCTAGAGCCTCTAAGAAATTTCCAGGGTTATAATCCTAACCCATGATTCCTCCCAAGAACATCATTATAGAGAAATACCATCATTAAGTTGATTTATAATCAAAATAAAATAAACACACATTTTCTTTTATTCAATTGAATGTCCAAAAACTAATTTCATAGCCGACCCACGCTAGCCGATGTTAGGCATCACCTAGGGAAAACACCATATTTCGAACTCAACAGTTGTCTAAGATTTCCAATCCGACTCACTGTTAATGAGTTATTAGGATTTTATAATAAAATATTATAATTATTAATTTTATTTAGGACTATGTCCTGCTTCACATTTTCTTCAGATGACCCATTCCAACCAAAGATATGTCGCACCTATGGCGATGTATTAATTTTTATCTCAATGATGACATTATATTTTTAATCTAAAAACCTATTTAAAAGATATCCCACTTTTTTAAAATGTTGAGTCTGCGTTATATTAAAAACATATCATTTTTAAATTTAATTTTCTAGGAACATGAGGCTTCAGAATAACAAGAATACTCAATGCCTGGACCACTAATTTTTCAAAATAATATCTAGAAAATATAGGTCTTATATTCTCCCCATCATAGGTATTTACACCCAAAAAAAGACCAAAAAGGGCAACTAAAACAAATGAGTGAAAAGAACATGAATATGCGACTCCATATCCTAGTATATCTCCAAGATATTCTCGTTCTACTAGAAAATGTGATCCAAATTAATTTACCACCCATAAATAATTCTCTCACACAGATTCTAGATCTCCACCGAGTACTCAGAAAAAGTCATCCAATCATCGATATCTGTCTTTCCCAATCAACAACATGGGATGTGTCATGAATGTACCACCACAGATATAACACATTGAAGGTGTTGTTTACCCACTCTATTAAACACCCCAAACTTTTACGATACGCTTCTATTTGAAAAATACAGTAGCGTGGGTTGTACACAACTTCGAGTTCAATACACCACAACCAATCAAACTAGCCGTTATGAATAGTAATACCCAATTTTTTAAATTTTATAAATTTTAACATTTAAAATAGGCTTTATTTTTGGATTCATAATTTGAAAATTCTCTTAGGGTGATGTTTTGGTATTTTTATGAAAAATTTCAATTTTTGATGAATAGTGAAAAATACAAAATTTTAATTAAAAACATCTTTTTAATCAAAATAATATATAGTGATAATTTATAATATTTAGTGGTTTTGATGTATAATTACATTATATTATTACAATTTAATCCTATGTTGGTCATTGTACATAATTTCAAATTTAAGCTGCGCATAAGAAAGTATCAATATTTTGATAGTTTTTATTTCTTAAAAACACTCTTATTGTTTTGACAACAAGAATTAATTTTAAATTAATTTATACCACTTTTGTGCATTGAATTTATAAAAATGGATTCCATATTTGGAATCAGGGGCCCCAAATTGGGTAAATAGGTAACATTAATTTTTATACATTTTGAATAATCACTTCTGTAATTATTTTATTTACCCTGGTTAAAGGGTAAATCCGATAAATAAGGGTAAATAAATAATATTATAATTATATGAAATTATCCTAAAATGTGTTCTAAACCAATTTTTTGATACATTTACAACCATGGTCATCCTTGGGTCGATGTAGGGATCCCATAGAACCACTTTTAAGTGACAATGACACATTACATTAATGAAGTAAAAGTAAATACAAAAATAACATAAGCATAAATATTTTAGTAAAACAATTTTTACATAGAGTTAAATATGTTATATCTTCTACTATAAATATTCATTATAAAGGAAAAAATATTTCATACATAATGTTATTTTATTTATAATTTTATGAAATGGAATAATTAAATTTATTTTTGACACAATGATGATGCAATATTTTTCTTTATTAATGAAAGAATCAAATAAATGGTATTATAAATGTTAAAATAAATATAAATTTAATGTTTTTAATGAATTAATTAATTTTATAGGATAATATGACATTTTGGGATTGATATAATGAATTTATTTTGAATTAATAAAGTTTTTAGTAATTTTACAAAAAATGAATTATTAAATATTGTCAAATTGGAATAAAGGAGTTTTAAAAACAAATATTATATTATTAATTGATATAATATTCCTAAAATATAAGGATCAGCCGAATGACTTATATAATTATATTTATATAATTAATGAACCACTTGTGGTTCTCTTTGCAGTTTATTGTATGTTTATTAAACATGTAATATAAAAATATAAAGAGACATTGTAAATGTCAAACTATTTAACTAAGAGTTAAATCTAAAAGATATGGTTAATATAGCGACCAAAACCTATATAAGTCCTATTTTTCTTATCTGTTTTTAACCCATACCCACCTTAAACATTATTTAATTTATTTTGAAGCTATTATAAATCGAAAATGAATTTATTATAAAATAACATTGCTAGCTTTTCCTAAGGTGCCCCTCACCCCTCTTATAAAAGGGCCCTCACCCTTATCTCTAATTCACACCATGAAAGGCATTTGGATCGGCAAAAACCTACCCAAATACCCTCTAAAATGTCCTCACATAATCATATAGGTCTTACTTTAGTCTTAAAGCCTACCTATGGATCCCTTTTGATCAAATAAAAATGAAAACCCCGAATAAGAGGTAAATATTTCATCACCTCTTTCAAGTTCCATTTTTCTTCTACTTCCTATTTCTTTTTTGTTTCCATTATAAAATAATAACTCCAGTATAATCATTATAAATTGATGTTATTATAAATATAGGACAACCATATTCAATATTTTATTCATCATTGGAATGACATTTCACCATACATGCGTACATATGGCTTACCGTCTCCACGTATGGTGTAATTGTTATTCAATACATTATTATTTGGAAGGGTATAATAATGATGGGTAATTTATGTAAACTATAAATATAACATGATAATTATATTTTATATATGATATAACATCCAATTATATATATATTTTTAATATCAAAATAATGATATTGTCACTCATACGTACATACGGATTACTGTCTCCACGAACATGACGAGATTCATTCCCCATCATATCCATTCAAGAATAATTTTTCATTACAAGATTAAAAATAAGATTTAAAATATATATATATTTCTGAATATGAATAATATATATCCAATCAATAACTAACATTACTCATGTATCAAAACATATAAAAGAAAACAAATTAGTTAACACCTGAAACGATGATAATAGTAAGATATTATTAACAAAGAAATGTTAAAAGATCATAAAGGATATCATATTAATGTATATGATTTTTTATAATATAAAAAAAATTATTTTACCATTATAAATGAGTTTAACATACCGTTGACCAAGGAAAAGTATAAGGTAAGGATTAATTTCACAATCTCTTCATTATCCGAGGTTGTTTTTACGTATGTATCTACTGGAACCTCTTTATAATCCACATCCATGTTCATAAAAACGTATTCCAAAACATTTTTAATATTTACTAGACTATAATTTAATTTGATTTATACCCTTTTTGACTTTTTATAAAATGGATTGAATGGAATCATTCCTTTATTTTACAAACAACATACCTTTCGACCTTTTCATAAAAATTAAGGTAAGAATGTTTTTTTAACTTATATAGTGGGTGTGTCTATTTTCTGATGTTATAACATCGTAGAAGCTTCCCTTACAATATTATAAGAATATTTTGAAAATAAATGTTATATTTATCATTATGGTACTCTTAAATGATTTCAAAATGGAAATTTATATTTCCCTAAAAAGGTTTTGACTTTATCTATGTCAACATCCTTTGATGGATTTTATGATTCTTTGAAGTTAATTTATTGTGATACAAAACATCCATATTGTATTTAAGTTTTGGTGATATTATTGATTTTGGATGTTTTATTTGATACCGTTCCTAGTTTATGGATAAATTATTGACATTTCGTATTCTAGTTTCAATATGAATGATTAGGTTTGGTTTAAACCTTTTTATATGAGGAATGCATTGGACATAGTATGTGACGGGTGGAGCCCGCTATAGCTCATCAATGCATCGGTAGGTATCATGAGACAAACTAGTGTCTTGGAAAAAGGCATTGACAAAAATATTATTTTTAGTCGTGGAAAAAGGTCATGACCATGTGGTTATGAAGTCTAGCATTATACATTCCATCCTTATTAAAGTGGCTATTGATATTGCATGTGATTATTCGACTTTTAGAATATCCATGTGAGTTAGTAAATGGCATTTTTTTATTTATATTTTCCATATTATGATTAAGTTTATGATTAAGAGGATTTTGTTTTAGTATTATATATTTCCTTAAATGTTTATGCTTAGTTATGAATGTTTTTGCTATATTGTTATCCTTATTGAGCATCTGACATCACCCCTTTCAATGTTTTTTCCCAGTATGCGAAGATGTATATAATGAACGACCTACAGGGATAGTCTATGGGATCTCAGTGTTTTCTATTGAAACAATGTTGTTGTATTTTTTCATTTCATGATATAATGGAATCTTTATGAATATATCTAGTACATCCAAGGCTACTAAACTAATCGGTCTTTCGAGACATGATCATTTATGATCATGCCAATGTTATGTAATAATTCACTGACTCTGGGTAATTGGGGTCAAAGTGTTACTATTGTTATTAGAGGATGTTTAATACCAACCTTGGAATCTAGATTTAGAAAATCTCTGATTAGAGCATATTACCCTAAGATATACTTTTAGGATTTTAATAGAATAAATTCATAAAATTTTGGTATTTTAGAGATTTTTTGAGTCTTCCAAGAAATACATACCTTTTTGGATATGAGTAGGTAGATGCGGCTCTGGTACTGATATACCAAGGGGTAAACCCCAAAAAACAATGCTTTGAGCTAGACTCGAACAGGTACTGGTGCACGACAATGACACTTGCTGCACTCTTGGTAACGACGCTCTCCCGTGATATGCTTAGGATAATTCTCATTATCTCTACAATCCATTATGAAGGGTTTATGAGTATATACTTCCTCAATGACATTTTTATGATTATGGATTATATCTGTATACTGTTCAATTTATGTTAGGTGTTTTACATGTTTGGAATTATGTATTGCGATTTATAAACTAATATAGATTACACCATTGTTTAGAAATGGCACCTAGTGGAAGGAATGTAAACCCTATCAATTTACGTAATCCATGTAGGTATTTCACTAATACTCAACATAATTATATAGGAGATGGTTATGCAACTGGTGCTGATCAGTTTATCACGATACTGAGACAACTCACTCAGGTTATGAATAATAACTTTACCCATATGGAAAACCCTCATCCGTAGTATGGAGGATCAATGATAGATATCTTCATGAGGCAACAACCACCAACATTCAATGGGGGTACAAATCCACTTGTATCCAAGAAATGCATAAATTCCTTAGTGAAAGAATTCCACGCCTTGGGGAGTACCGAAAGGGAAAAAGTTTTCATGGTAGTTTACCGCCTCACTGGAGATGATGATCAATGGTAGTCATTAATTCAAAACACATAGGAAGATGATGAATTATAAAATATGTATTGGATGTAGTTTAATGAAATTTTCATAGAAAAATACTTTCTTCATGACCATTGAGCAGATATGGAAAGACAATTTCTGAGTCTGAGGAAAAAGAAGGATTAGAATTTTGAAAAGTATGAAGCTAACCTTACATGGTTAGTGAGGCGTTTTGTAGATTATATACATATCCCAAGAAGTAATATTGATCATTTCATTTATGGGTTAAAACCATTTCTCCATTGATCATTAGTATCAAAATCCTTCTCATCATGAAAATATATTTTCCTATGCTCTATCAAGATAGAAAAAGAATTATTTATGTCTTATGACTTTAATGAAAGGCAAGAGATGAAGAGATCAGTTGAACACTATGGAAATGGAAATAATGGGAAGAAGGGAAATTTTTATATCTATATTGCTGTAAATGTGGGAAGAAACATCCTGGTACTTTTCTGAAGGGAATGGGAGTCTGTTACAAGTTTGGTGAAAAAGCCACCATGCTCGTGATTTCAAGGGGAAGAAAGAAGTTGTCGATGTTGAATACTAAAATTGTAGAGAAAGGGGTATTATGTGAATGAATGTCCTAAGATTCATGTGAACTTACCTCATAAAAGGACAAGGGATCAAGCCCAAGATTATACTATCACTACTACAGAGGTTGATGCTCTGAAAGATGTGCTGGCAGGAAATTTAATGGTTTCCTCAAGTTTAGAAAATGCTTTATTTGATTCTGGATCATCACATTGTTTCATATCATCCCTGTTTAGTAAAAAAATAGATATTTCCAATTTGATTAACAAGGGTGTTGTCAGTCAAAACTCCTAAGGGAAGTGTCATTGCAATAATTTTTTTTAATCAATTCCCATTAAGGCATATAAACATTATTTATTTGCTGATCTGACCATCATATCCATGATTAAATTTGATATAATCTTTTGTATGGATTGGATTTTGGACCATGATGCTAAAATATTTTTTAAGAAGTGGGAGGTTACAATTTTTTATGATGATGAGGATTACATTATCTTTAGAGCAGAAAAGTCACCAACTAATTCTTATCTAGTTCCACCCCCAGTTGCTTAACTAAATTCAATTATTGGGGAGGAAGAGAATTAAATAAATATGGGTGAGGAAATGATTATTCAAACATAGTATGTACCTATTGTGCTAGAATATTTTGAAGTATTTCTAGAGGATATACCTAGACATCCTCCAGAATCAGAAATTGAGTTTCCATTGATTTAATTCCTGGTTCAAGGCCCATATCGAAGACCCCTTATAGATTGGCCATTGTGGAATTAGTGTAACTAAGGAAAAAACTAGAGGAATGGAGTAATAAGGTATTTATTCACACTACTGTTTCTCCATGGGGAGCCCCTGTCCATTTTGTTAAGAAGAAATATGGATCTATGAGGTTGTTCATTGACTATATGGAGATCAATGATATTACAATAAAGAACAAGTATCCCCTACCTCAAATTGATGATTAATTTTTCCAACTTCATGTAGCTCAATAATTTTTAATGATTGATCATCGATATGGATATCATCAGTTGTGTTTGATGAAGGAAGACATTCTGAGAACAACATTTCGAACTAGGTACAGACATTAAGAGTTTACAGTAATGCCTTTTGGATTGTCTAATGCACCCTCTGCCTTCATGAATCTGATAAATAGAGTTTTCATCGAATAACTTGATGACATTGTAGTGGTATTTATTGATGATATCTTAGTATACTCTAAAAGCTACGAAGATCATGAAAATCACATTCACATTATCCTAAAGACTCTTAGAAGACATTATTTATATGGGATGTTTAGAAAGTGTGAATTCTCACTTCAGGAGATTTATTTTCTTGGACATATTGTCTCTAAGTATGGAATATTTGTTAATCCTTCTAATTCCAAGGAAATCCAATAATGGCCAGCACCAAGGAGTATAACTTAGGTATGCATTTTTATTGGTTTAGAAAGTTATTATCGACGTTTCATCTAGAATGTTTCCCGAATGGCTAACCCATTAACAAAGATCACACAAAATGGTGTTAAATTTGTTTGGACAAAAGTGTGTGAAGAATGTTTTGAAGAACTAAAGAGACGATTAGTCAATTCTCATATATTGACTCTACCATCAGGGAATTATGGGTTTGTTATTTATTAAGATGCTTCAATGAAAGGACTCAGTTGTGTCTTTATGTAGAATGAAATTGTTATTTCCTGGTCTTCACGATAGATAAAAATTCATGAGCAAAACTATCATACTCATGATGTTGAGGTAGAAGCTATAATCTTTGCTTTGAATATTTGGAGGCACTATCGCTATGGTGAAAAATGTGAGATATATACCGATTATAAAAGTTTGAAGTATATTTTCTCATAGAAATAACTCAACATGAAAAAAAGGATATGGCTTGAACTACTCAAGGATTATGATTTCACTACACACTACCATCGGGGGAAGGAAAATAAGGTGGAAGATGCTTTAATTAGAAAGGATCATGGAGTTTTGAACAATATGAGAGTTGAAAAGTATCCTATATACATGGATCTAGTAATGATTGATATGAGAATCAACTTGGAAGGTGAAACATCAACAATTTTTTAAATGGTTTCCAAACCATATTTACTAGAAAGGATAAAGAGTTCTCCGACCAAGGATGAAGAGTTTCCAAAGAATATTGAGGGTGTGAATGATGGGATATTGAGTGACATCGTATATGAAGATTGAATTTTGAAATTTGGAAAGATACTTTGTGTTCCTGTTATAACTGATCTTAAAAGAGAATTTTTGGATGATTCTCATTACTCTAATTTCTCTATAAACCATGTGAGCACCAAAATGTATAGATATTTGAAGGAAAACTTCTGGTCCGACAACATGGAGAGGAATATTTCTGCTTTTGTGTCAAGATGTATGGTTTTTCAAAAAGTGAAAGCTGTAAGGAAACAGCCTAGATGAGTCATGAAACCTCTTCCTATACCTGAGTAGAAATGGGATAATATTACTATGGAATTTTTTCGGGGACTACCAAAGACTCCTAGAAGGAACGATGCAATATTGGTGATTTTTTATCATCATAACAAGTCAGCACATTTTCATGATATAAGAAAAGATCTACCACTTGAACGTATAGCACGACTATATATTAATGAAGTTGTGAGTCTTCAGGGAGTACCCCTATCCATTGTTTCTGATCGTGATCCACATTTTACATCATGATTATGGAAAAGTATTCAGAAAGTCCTAGATACTGAGATTTATTTGAGCACTACATACCACCCCCAAACTGATGGACAATCAGAACAGACAATACATACCATATAAAAACTTGTTGAGATCAAGCTCACCGGACTTTCAAGGTATGTGAGATCAATATTTACCTATTGTAGAATTTCACTATAATATTAGCATCCAATAATGTATTCATATAGCACCATATGAAGTGTTATATGGAAAGAGATGTCGTACACCAACTTGTTGGGATGATATTGGTGAAAGAAAACATGTAGGCCCAGAACATGTTGAGTAAACGATTTAAAAGGTTAAGGTAATCGAAATCCACGTGAAAGAATCTCAAAGTATGCAGAAGAGCTATGCTGATAACCGATTGAAGGATTTCAAATTTAATGTAGGAGATCATGTTTTCATGAAGGTATCTCTATTGATGGGTGTTATACATTTTGGTAAGAAGGGTAAATTGTGTCCCTGGTACATCAAACCTCACCTTATTCTAGACCAAATTGGTGTTGTATCTTACTGTTTTGGAATGCCACCAAGTCTCTCCAAAGTTCACGATGTGTTCCACGTATCAATGTTGAGAAAATACATGCCTAACCCAACACATGTACACATCTCTAATGAATTAGAACTAGAACCAGATCTTCCTTATAGTGAAGATCTATTCAAGGATCTTTATTCAAGAGAACAAGTGTTGAGAAACCAGATAACTCGTCTGGTAAATGTTCTATGGAGAAACCATAATATGGAAGAGGAAACGTGAGAGCACCAGGAACATATGATGAAGAACCACCTGAGCCTTTAACACTGTAATAATCTAGAAATATCTAGGAAAAATTTATTTGAATGAGGAGATAATATAACACCCTAAGCATCCACGATATTCTTCTCTTTGAATAATATAGTAGTTTGTGTTGTACAAAACTTTGTGTTCTAACACAGCACAACCAATCAAACTAGTCGTTATGAATAGTAATAACCTATTTTTGAAATTTTATAAGTTTTATCATTAAAAATTGACTTCATTTTTGGATTCAAAATATCGAAATTATCATAGGGTGAATTTTTGTTAGTTTTGTGAAAAAGTTTCAATTTTTTATGAATAGTGAAAAAAAATTTAATTTAAAAAAATTTAATGAAAATAATTGATAGTGATAAATTATATTATTGAGTGGTTTTTAAGTATAATTAGATTATATTTTTACAATTTAATACAATTTTTGTTATTGGACATAATTTCACATTTAAACTGGACATAAGCAAGTATCAATATTTTGATAGCTATTATTTCTTAAAAACATGCTTTCTGTTTTGACAATGGGAAATAATTTTAAATTAATTTCTTCCACTTTTATGTTCTGAATATATAAAAATTGATTCCATATTTAGAATTATTAGGTCTAAATTTTTTAAATCGGTATCTTTTATTTTTAGGCATTTTGAATAATTACATCGGTAAATATTTTATTTACAATTGTTAAAGGGTAAATCTGATAAAAAAGGGTTAAAAATAATATTATAATAATATTAAAATACCCTAAAACGTGTTCTAATCCAATTGAATGATACATGTCCGACTATTGGTGTCCTTGGGTCGATTTAGGGACCCCATGAAGCCACTTGTAATTGATAATGACACATTATATTAATTAAGTTAAAGTGAATGCAAATTTTACAGAATCATATTTCTTTTAGTAAAACAATATTTACATAGCGATACATATGATATCTATTAGACTATAAATATTAATTATAAATATAATAATATTTCATACAAAATGGTTTTTTATTTATAATTTTTATACATTGAATATATAAATTTATTTATGACACAATGATGATGGAGTATTTTCTTTATTAATGAAAGAATCAAATAAATGGTATTATAAATGTTAAAATAAATATAATTTTAAAGTTTTTATTACAAAACAAAATATAGGTTTATATGAAATGTTATAATTGATTAGATGAATTTATTTTTAATTAATAAGTTCATAGGACTTTAACAAAAAATCAATAAATAAATAGTGTCAAAATTTCCATAATGGAGTTTTAAAAACAAATACTATATTATTAATTGATATAATATTAATAAAAATATAAGGTTTAGAAAAATTACTTATATAGTAATATTCATATCATTAAATAACCAATTTTGGTTCTCTTGGTAGTTTATTGTATGTTTATTAACCATATAATATAAAAAATAAAAAGAGACGTGGTAAATGTCAAACTATTTAACTAATAGTTAAATAAATAATATATGGTTAATATAGAGACCCAAACCTATCTAAAACCTATTTTTTGGTAGTTTTGGACACATCCCAAACTTATCCTTTAAATAATTCATTTTTTAGTGTTTATAAACCGAAAATTATTTTATTATAAAATAATATTTCTAGCTTTTCCTAAGTTACCCCTCACCCCTCTTATAAAAGGGCACTCCCCCTTCAATCAAATTCACACCATAAATGCCATTTGGATCGGCCAAACCCTACCCAAATACACTGTAAAATTTCCTCCCTTCATCGTAGAGTCCTTCCTTTAGTCAGAAAGCCATTTTATGGATCCATTTTGATCAAATAAAAAGGATGAACCCGAAGAAGACGTAAATATTTCATCACCTCTTTCAAGATCCTTTTTCCATCCACTTCCTCTTTCATTATTATCTCCATTATAAAATAAAAAACCCAGTATCTTCTATATATGATGAGGTTATTATAAATATGGCACAAACATATTCATTTTTTGATCCATCATTTTAATGACATGTCACCATACGTGTGTACGTATGGCTTACCATCTCCATGTCGTGGTGTAATTTTTATTCAATGCGTTATTATTTGGATGGGAATAATAATGATGTGTAATTTAGGTAAATAATAAATATAACATGATAATTATTTTTATATATGATATAACATCCAATTATATATTATTTTAAGATCAAAAGAATGATATTGTCCCACATGGGTACGTACGGATTACCGTCTCCATGAATGTGATTAGATTCATTCACCATCATATCCATTCAAGACTAATTTTCATTAGATGATTAAAAATAATGTTTTAAGACTTAATATAATTCTTAATATGAATAATATACATCCAATAAATAATAAACAATACTTTCAAAACAAATCATATAAAGGACGACGAATCAGTTAACACCCAAAATGACGATAACAATAAGATATTATTATCAAAGCAATGTTAAAAGATCAAATATGATATCATATAAATGTATATGATTCTTGTATAATTTAATAACAATTATTTCACCATTATACATGAGGTTATCCTACCCATGACCAAGGAAAATTGCATGTTATGGGTTAATTTTACAATCTCTTTATTATCCAAGGTTGTTTTTACGGAAGTATCTACGGGGACATATTTAACATCCACATACATGTTTCTTAAAAATGTATTCCAAAACATTTTTAATATTTACTATACTATGGGTTAAAGTAATTTATACCCTTGTTTGAATTTTTATAAAATGGAATGAATGTAATCTTTCTGTCATTTTCCAAACAATGTAACTTATGACCTTTTTGACAAAATTAAGGTAAAAATGTTTTTTTAAATTATACCCGTGCAACTATTTTCTATTGTTATAACACCTTCTAAGCTTACCTTATATGATTATAAGAATATTTTCAAAATAAATATTTTCGTTAAAATTATGTATCTATTATATGATTTCAAAATGGAATGAGATATTTTTATTAAAAGGTTTTGACTTCATCTATGTCAACATCCTTTGATGGATTTTATTATTGTTTGATGTTGATTTATTATGATACAAAATGTCCGTATTGTATTGAAGGTTTTGTGATATGTTTGAATTTAGATGTGTTATTTCATACCATTCATGGATTATGAAAAATGTATTGACATTTCATATGCTAGTTTCAATACGGATGTTTATGTTTGGTTTAAACCTTTTCATATGAGGAAGGCACTGGACTTAGTATGTGACGGGTGGATCCCGCTATAGCTCCTCAATGCATCAGTAGGTTTCATGAGACAAATTTGTGTCTTGGAACAAGGCCTTGATAGAAATATTATTTTTAGTCTTGGCATAATTCCTTGACTATGTGGTTATCAAGTCTGGCATTATGTATTCCATCATTATGAAAGTGTCTATTGATATTGCATGTGATTATTCGACATGTAGAATATCCATGTGAGCAAGTAAATGGCATTATTTTGATATATATTTTCCATATTATGTTATGTTTATGTTGAAAATTATTATGTTTTAGTTTTATGCATTTCCTTAAATGTTTATTCTTATTTATTAATGTCTCCGCTATATAGTTATCCTTACTGAGCATCTGAGCTCACCGCTTCCTATGTTTTATTTCTCATAGGATGCGAAGAAGTATATAATTACTGACCTATAGGGATAGTCTATGGGATATCAGTGTTATCTATTGAAACAATGTTGTTGTATTTTTCCATTTCATGATGTAATGTAAACCTTATGAATGTATCTACTACATCTAAGGATACAAAACTAATCAGTCTTTCGAGACATGATCTTTTGTGAACATGCTAATGTTATGTAATAATGATTCGACTCTGGGTTACTAGGGTTGGGGTGTTACACTCTATATACATATTTATATCCATGATTTGCACCACCCCTCCAACTATAGGTAATATCATGAGATATATGATGAACCTCAGAGATAGATTCATGCCCCATCCAAATATCGGTAATCGGTGTCGCGGTTTAAACTAAAGGAACAACTGGTATCCTTCCTCAATCTCCCATGTCCTAATCCTCTTTTAAGTTTTAGACTTATTTAATCTCAATGAATTATTCATACACTCCTAGATGATCTATTCCTTCAATGTGGATGCTCACACCAACTTTGAGCCCACGATTTCTAACTCTCCTAGATCATTCCAACAAAGTGGTGACCTGTATGGTTGCATGTAAAATTCCTCGAATGGATTCATACCCATGGTGGAGTGATAGTTATTGTTGTATAAAAATTCCACTAGTGGTATGTGATCCTCCCTACAATGTCCAAAATCAAAAATGAAATCTCATATCAAGTCATCCATAACATATATGGTATTCTCTATCTGGACATCTCTATGTAAGTTAAACAATGTGCTAAGGCATAACTGAGTCCCAAACACCTCATGAAACCCCCTTTCAAAAAAATGATGTAAATAGGGGATCTCAATATAAGAATATCATCAATTAAACTCCACAGAGTCAAACTATATCCTTCAGGTAGATGCATCCCAAGCACTCTACTGAAATATGGCCTGGAAGTACTATGTAGTGGGCCAACATGGTGTGTCTTTAAACGGTCATATAGATGCTATAATTTACATTATATGTACGTGGTAAAAAATTCCATCAATTTACCTTACCAATTATATTTTTGTACCTCAAGGGGTTGATTCAAACCCAGTAGAACATTGCTCTTAGTTGTCACATATTGACTAGTGATGCAGTGGGAAACAAACTCTGCAACTCTATTCTTCATCCATAGCCATGAATACCATCATAGTAGGACCTTGTATATGTTATCCACTCCAGGATATAATAATAATATCAATGTATGGAACACCCTCATAGACTCATCCCACAACGCCACTGGTTCAACTGTGAACCCTCTAAAAAGAACGACATTCTCCCCACCATTGGAATATCTATAATGTTTATGACCTATATAAATATGAGAAAATCATGTTTTTCTGTTGGTATCCCAAATCTATGCCTCCCTAAATTTATATAATAGTGGTGGTGTAACAACCATTTCCTACAGGTAAGCTTCTCCATCCCTATCCACAAAATATATTTACAATGACTCCAACTACTATGATGCCTCATTCACCATTTGTGAACTTGATATCCTTATATGAGAATATAATACCATGTTCCCCTTCCCATGAGTATAGAGAATCCCAAAGTCATAGTACTTGAGGTACTCTATCCATTACCTCTGTCCTATGTTCAGGTCGTTCTGAAAGAACATATACCTGGGAATATTATTGGATGTGTAGACGATAAACCAATCACTCATTATATAGTGTCCATGCATCTTTAATATAAAGACTAGTACTAATATCTCAAGATCATGGTGCATGTATTTATTTTTGTTTGGTCTGAACTTGTCTGATCCATATGTAATCACTATGTACCCTGAAGTCAAGACACATGCATGACTGGTCCCAAATGCATCACAAAACACTACGTACCCGACACCATCCACTGGTAATCTCATGATTCGAGTTCACATCAACCTCAGACTCTTTCATCAAAGAATTGTTGGTACTTATCCATCCATAGGAAAGGATTAAAGATCATTTTAATGAGTCCCATAAATAGTGCTCGGATTTTCTTCATGCCAACAGGAAAAACCAAATATTCATACTGACCGTAACAACATCCTAATGTTTTCTTTGGCATATCCTCATCTCATAAATACATTTATTGTTAGACTTATCTTAGTTAAAAAATCAAGAACCCCCAATACCATTTAAACTGATCAAAGAAGTCATTGACCCTTCATAGTGCATACTTATTCTTCATGGTCACTCGGTTCAGGAACCGACTGTCTGCAGATAACCCCAAAATCTTGTCTACCTACTTGGCATTAAAAACTAAATCTACACATGGTGAAACTTTAGGTATCACAAATACCATAGTTTTTACGCCATCAAGCTATTCCCTTGACTCAAAAATCTATACATAAGACATCCAATATTTTGTTGTAGATATCAGTTTATTCCCTTGGTATATATCAAAGAATAAGTCTACCTCGTTAGGTGGAGGTAAACATGGAACATCCACATGAATGATATTTCTATACACTTCCAACACTATAGGAAACGATTTACTCAAGTAATCCAATGCACTGAGGGGGAGGATAATCAACTGATGAGTAATCATATGCACCCTCTACAATATGAATCAATCTGGTTCTTCTTGAATTTATTTTTCACCAACAAAGGAAGAACTGGTCCCATCTCTACGGACACACTGCCCATTAAGCCTAAAATAATTCTTCTGATCCAAATATTTGGAAAAACATTCTATACCAAGAATGATTTCATAAGTCCTTAACACCACTGCCACTGATTCCAACCCATAATCTCACCATTAATAGTCTGGGGAAATTGTTGGAACCATTGTTTGACTGTATTATCTTCTCCTATAGGAGTCTCCAAGCGTAAAAATAAAGTCAGTGATTCAACTAGAATCTCTGGGTCCTGAACAAGGTTCATGGAAATAAAGGAATGACTAGAACATGTGTCTATCCAACATATAGATAATGATGGAAAATAATAAAACATACATTAAATCATCCACGGATTTTTTTGGGTAATAATCCTCCATCTCCTATAATTGGCCTTTTCCTTGTCCACTGTCTCCCTAAGCCTAGTGTGCAACACCTAGGGTTGGTGGTGGAAATGGGTTAGACTACTGACCACCTCATTCTCCCCTAACATATCCTTTATTAGATATTCATCCTATAGAACACCTTTATCCTAAAACAATCTCTACCTTGTAGGAACATCCACCATCACACTCTCAGTAGTATGATGGGATGAAAAATATCTAGAGAGATTTCCTATAACATCTCATGAAAAGAAAATCCACTCTATAGGATGACTAGACTAAACATGTGAATCCTGAGATATAGATACCATGTCCTAAGACATCCTCTTATAACATCATTCACGTCCAAATACATAAGACTAACATCGACCCCCTACTATCGAGGTGTCTACAACAAATTTCGCACTTCTGGTAATAACTGGATGTATCTGCCCAAACAAGGAAATATCAACCACATAAGTTATCTATAGAATTATATCATTTGATGGAATATAATAATGATAATGTCAAATATTATGTTCCTATTTAGACCTTGTTCAATGTTCTTATCCCTGAAGCACTGGTCGTTTATCACATCAATCAGGTACCTAGAATGTTTGTCATGTGTCGACGAATAATCAGATGTGTACATGTTTCCCTTCTGGAGATGTAGATTCTCATGGACATGCATATAACATAGATTATAAGCTAATAAATCCTCTATGAAAATTATCTCATACATTTTCCATGGAGGAGTCGCATCATTCCAAGATTGGGTAATCAAACACCACCATTGCCCAAATTATCTACGTAAAAGGATCCTTACCAGGAAAAGCAGCAGATCTATTTGTGTCCTGACAAGGAAAAAAATCAGATTAATTCATGAATCCTTTCCTCACCCTCTTGAGGGTTGGGATCACCTTCTAACCAGTTGGGTCCCTACTGATAAAACTCAATATGCATGCTCAGCACATGTTCCTCATCCACAGGTACTGCGGGTTGCATGTGCTACTCCACAAGTGGTGGTATTGCTGGTGCCACACCTATATGTGGTATCTCTGATACAAATCCTTGTACCTATGTCTCATAAACATGTGGACAATTGAAATGATCTTGTGGATGATTCTTGCTTGACTATCTACATGGAGGCATATTGATATAAAAACATTATGTACCATGCTAAATATAGTACATCTGGAGAAATGACTGAAGTGTGACATGGAATACGAAACCATTCTAATATGATCCATGCACAATTATTTTTTCCTTCCAAACGGTTTTTTTAGGTTACGAGTTAAAAATGTGGAATCCTTAATCATAGTGTATTGAAGCATTGGTCTACACACCAACTCCAGATTTACAGGCTCGAAATCTAATCTTGAAACACATAAAATTGTTTTTCCAACCCAATATCATAGAGTCACTGTCATAAAATTGAACCAAGCTCCATTAATACCAATCTTTCATGGCCCATCCAAGTGGGGATTTTGTTATGACTACACCAAGCTAGACTCCAATAGGCTAGGGTCTGGTTACAAGCGCAGAGTAGGACTATTCCACATATCAGAGGCATTATGCTAAAGTACATGTACACACTAACACATCTCCCAGAATCACATCCTAAAATATAAAATCATGACATAAAAAATGAAAAAAAAAACCAAAATACACCATAAATAGAGTACAATAGTTAATGCAAATAAATATAAATAGGTCCAGGACAAACCGAATAAACTAAAAGAGTATTCAACCACAAGTACACCCAGTAATGTAATTGGTACTAGGACTCCTGTCTAAAAATCATCCAAGATAGATAACTGAATATTCAATATCATATTCCACCACCCAGTCCTGGTCATCCTGGAACGTCATCGAAATTTGAATCAATTTTAAAATACATGACATGTCTGGGAAAATCCCATGCTGGGGTGCGTAAAAAAGTAATCAATAGGACACCCCAATACCACAAAAAGAATTACCACAAATGAAATATCATGATGGAAATGCCAACAAGGATATATCTTGAAGGGAATACAATGACTGAAATACTATGAAGGAAATAGAAAAATGGAAATACCATATTGAAAATAAAACTAGGTAAATACCACAAAATAAATTCCTCCAAGGAAATACCACCATGAAAATACCATGAATATAAATTCATAGCCATCTACAAATAGATGTATGTTTACCACATATGTAGAAAGAACATCTAGATATACTCAATATGATAAGACACCCAATCTAAAAAAGACATATATTATACATAAGACACCCAATTAAATAAGACAAACAATATCAATAAGGCACATAGTCTCTATAAGACACACAATCTCTATAATATGTATAGTCTCTATAATAAACACAATATCTAGTTGATAGATAGCCAAATAAATGTTTTTTTGAATTGTGCTTGTTCCGATAGAAATCACTCATTAATCTATTAGGTTGTATGCACCCTCCCAATAAACCCCACATTGGTTTTCTTGAGATGACTATCTTTTCGATAGGATCCCAACACAATAGATGCCTCATCCAGTGGACACAATGTATGAATATTACGGGGGTTTGATGTTGTAATGGATGTGGGATCTCTAGGTCTGTCAACCGCCCCAAATAAGACCACCTTGTGGTCAATCCGTGTGACCATACCTTGGATGCTTGATTTTATACGGTGGTCGACATCCCATATTGACCAAGCAACCACCCTGGGTTGATTCGCGGTCTGAAATGGATCTGGTCTGGTCCATTGGGCCGACCAGACCCGTTCGGTCAAGACCAACCAAACAAACATGGATTGTGCCCATATCATTCCACAAGGGCCAGTCCAATCTATCTTAACCTATCCCGCTTTAGCGCACTCCAATGGGACCATTGCACATAGCATGACTAGCCACATCCTCCACTCCACGCTGTCACCCACGACGAACGATGACATATCACATGGCATCCCCACCACATCATACGACCAAATTTCTTTATTATGTTGCCACCATGACTCTTCATGTGGCCTCTCTACATCATTTGGCTTCATTTAATCATTCCACATCCAGCTAGCTCCATGAAATCCACTTTCATCCATGGCCATCATAGCAGCCATTGGCTCCGGTCGCCACACTACCTTGCTCTGCCTCACTAGACCACCAATCCAAGGGTCCAATCATGTTTGGATCTAACCAATAATTCTAACTGTGGCTACATGGGTCAATTAGTGTTGAAAATAAAAAATAGGGGATAAGGATAGAAAAATACACCCCTGGAATGAACATCGATCTTTTTTTATGTCAGATTGTATTCATTATACATAGAACAAAGAATGAAGGACCAATGATGATGAAGAATCTAAATCATACTCTCATTAATTAACCCCACAATCTTAACCCCCCCCCCCACAACAATCGCACTATAGATCATCCTTATCAAATATTAACACACGTTCATTCTGAAATTCAAGAATGGGGAAAGGAAAAAATAAATCAACAGTCCTACCTATGATATAAATCATTTTCAATCAAGCATAGGTGGTTGTTGGCGTTTTTTCATGAATTTTCTATAATATTGGTTTTTTCATCACTATCGAGAGAATTATCTATTGATTTTCTGTAATGTCGCCAGGGAATTTCCAGGTTTATGATCCTAACCCTGGGTCCCTACATATCCCTTTATTGAATAAATACAGTGTTGCTACATTGATGTAATATTAAATTATAAAAAACTCATAATTTATTTAATTCATTAAAATGTTGAAAAATTAATTTTCAAAACCGACCAACACTGGTGAATATGAGGCCTTGCCTTGGAAAAACAAAAAATTACAAAAAATTTGTTGTTCTTAGATTTTAAATTTGAGTCACCGTTCATGATTTATTAGGATTTTAAAATAAAATAAAATTATTTAATTTTTTTATTTTTGGTTACGTCCTTGGAGACTTTTCCTTTAGATGACCAGGGATGAAAAATGTTAGGTCACACCTTGGGTAAAACCACCACTATGAGTTCATATGTGCACATAGAATCCATATCTGGGAACCAATTTAATTGATATTCCACTTTTTCAGAAAACACATGCATGGTCCCTTAAAAACATAAAAATTATCATAGAATTTTTCCGAGCACACCAGACCCCAGAATCACATTCCATCTCAGTGTCTGGTCTTTTAATTGTCCCAAACAATTCATAAAATAGTTAGGAAAAATCAAGTCATTACATGTTGTACTCAGATATACCTCTTATCCCAATACACATTTTTCAATTTAGGTCCTAAATATGTAGAAATTTCTCCATCATAGTACTATAACAAGATATTTTATACTAACAAAGCCCATAATTTGGGGAAATTTTATAGATGATACAGTGATTCACGGATGAATGCTGTGGAATTGGTTAGTTTCTATTATTTACGATAGAGTAACGCACTGCAGGGAGATCCTAGTAACATGAATTATGATATGATATTAATAATAGATACCCTTAAGGGAACAAATTTAATTTGTCCCTATGTAATTCATCATTTTGTTATCTCTCCATGGAATGGGTATGCCATCCACATCATCAGAGTGAATTATGCGTGAGATGTTCAAGGTGTTGTGGAATATAATAGGACCACAATAGTATGGTATTATAGGGCACTTTTAGGCGATGCACTAATAACCTATGTATTATTACATTGTACCCCTACACATAAGAGTCATCCAATTCCCCCACCACTTAGTTTAAAAAAGATATATTTTTAAATTACAATATTCGAAACCCTGTACTTGTGTAATTTATTATTATTGAATTCATTAACAATTTGTACTAATAAAAATAAAATTATTATAACATTGGATTGAAAAACATTATGGGTTATGATATAAATTATTAATTTTAGTAGAATATGATTAAAATCAAATTACTTATAAAAATGACATATTTGAAGTAATTATTTTTTAAAACTGTTGTATATTTTTATCCTAAATTTTTTTATTATTACCTTTTAAATGATGATTTTAATAAAATTTATTCATTTAATTTTATAAAATATATATCAAAACTATTATATGTATTAATTATATTGATAAATTATTATGAAATCACAATGTTTAGAATATCATAATCCTATATATATATATATATATATTATGTCTAAAAACAAAATTTCTTCTTATTACCATTTTTTTACATTACATACAAAAAAATCATCTAAATCATCTCATTAAAAATATTTAAGAGTTTAATTTTTTTTCTCTTTTTAAAGAATTGAGGTACGAATATGAGGATTGAGGTAACAAAATAAATAAAAATTGATGTAAAATGGTAAATGTAGGGGGAAATTTTCTATAAAAATTATCTAAAAATAACTCAAATATTTTTAAATGTTGCGATTAATTATGTTTCTCCATTTTATTTCCTCTTTGGATCCATATTACTTTTAAATTGAAAACCATTCACCTAATAGAGTATGTATTTGAGAAAATTATTCCTAAAAATAATTTTGAAATGACCCCACATCCAATCCACTTGAACTACTATATTTCATTGATTTTTGGTTGATTTATTATTAAAAATATAAATCATTACAACATATCTAGTTTTTAGTATCTTATGGTTCCAGGAAAGATCCCAAAATCCTTAATTTTGAAATAATTTTTTTGAGTAGGGATGAATTCGTCTAAGTATCATGTTCTTTAGCATATTATTCAATTAAAAACTATTTTTAACAGATTAATGATATTATTCTACAATAAAATTACATTATTTTAATAGTATTTTTATTCATTGAAATTTATGTTATCATAATATAACTCTATATCCAGACTCATTATTCTATATAGAGAGTCTGTGTTTTAGAAGGTTCACCATCAACATGAACATGGTTTTTCCAAAAAAATTTATTTTCATCATTGATGAGTATAAGGACATTAATAATAGTCATATAACATATTATGGATTAATTTATGATTGATATATTTTTCTGGAAGGGTAATAAAAATGAATGGTAATTATAAATTAACACATTTTAATTGTTAAATTAACAAAACCATACACAATAAACACTAAAATCTAATAAAATATACCCATTCATTCCCTAAAAATAGGACTTGATTATGCAAAATGAAAATTTTATTTCCTCGGATAATATGTTGAATATGAACTTGTTATCAATCTAGGAAAAATGATATCCGAATAATGAGACATATATGAATTAATAAAAATTACTAAAATTTAATGTTCAAAATAAATAATAAATATATAAATATTATGCATTAAGTCAATATAATTAAAGGTAATAGATGGTAATAGATATTAACACAATTATTTAATATGTTATAAATTTTTTTATCTTTCTTTTATAGGTTGATGGAAATTATTTGTGATGATATGATTAAATACAAGGGTTTCATTAACAATATCACTTTGAAATCAGGATTATAGATTTTTAAATTCCCATTAAGAGAAATAAAATAATATTCTTATATAAAATCAAATATTTTTTACTTCTCTTAGATTTTTTTGGTTTTTATTTATTCATAATATTTCCCTAACCAAATGATTATAAATTAGCTGGAATTACAATTTTATGTAATTCCAACATAATCTAGTATTTTATGTCATGAAACAATCAGCTCTATACCGATTATTTTTATAATATTTTTTGATACCCATATCCCTACTTATTTTATTTATTAATTTCATTTATATTTTCATTTATGTTCATTTATAATAGTGTCATTTAATTTTTTTATCATTTATCAAAATGTTTCAAATCGTTTAATATTTTATTTGGATTTAATTATTAATATCTATTTCTAAATTTAAATGGTTATGTAATGTAATTTTAATTTGATTTTTGATTATTTTTATTCAACAATTATCTTAATGAATATTTTTGTTTAATATAAATATTACCAAAAAGTGAAAGTTATTTATTCTTATTTTCTAATGTAATTATATGTTGTACGTATATACTATTTTTAATACATGTCAATATCATAAAATTTTATATACAATCCTAATTTTAATATCTAATAATACCATCCAACTCCTCTCTATGGTTTTGTTATGATCATTTTACGTGTATTTTGTTAGGAGACCCATACATTGGACATTGAAAATTTATACCATTATAATATTAATAATTCTTTCATATAATTCATGAAAACATACATATGGGTATTCAATATATGATTGGTTTCCATGAAATTAGGTGTCATTATCATTCATTAATTAATTATTACATTATTAGGAGATTATATTTAATGGGCTGAGGGGTGAACCTAATCCACTATGTTATGATTATCTTACCAATTTTTCATGGTGGTTTTGGTTTTTAGATTTGACATAGGAATTGATTTAATATTCTTATTTATGTGAAAAAAATCCTCCCTTGTATTCTATTCTATATCATATTATTAGGTTTCATTTCCCTGGTTTGTGTGAAAAATCTCAAGATCCATAATCAATTTCTTCATATTACATGTTATATCAAAATCATTTTTTCATGATTCTTGAATAATTTTCCATATTTTCTAAGGTATGGGTTATTATGAAATTATATTATGATATCAAACCCCAAAAATCAATTTATACACACATATTATATTTTATTCAAAATCTATTATGTTAACTCATTACTATGTGATTGTGTTAATCATTTATTAAGCGTGTTTGTAGAGGGATATGAGGAAGAGTATTAGGTATTATATGTATATAAGGGTATCTTTAGATAAACAATATTTTAAAGCGATGTTGAATAATGTATGTAGAATATATTAGTAATGTTTTTTATTTCAATGACAGTGAAACTATATGTAATGTTTCTATAATTTTTACAGTTATATGTATTGTGTATTTAGGTAATATTATGTTGTATGTTCATGAATTATTATTGGGTTGTGATATTTTAGTAATATTTATTAAATTTTTTAATACTATCTTGCATGGCTAGGGTTTCATAATAAATTCAATTCATTTCGTTTTTTTAACTCTTTTCAAATTACCTATATGTCCATATCCAATATTTATTTAATTCATTATTATAAATATATAATTGAAGTTTTAATGATAAATTTAGGTTAAATTTAATTGTACTACCCTCATAAGTCTTTATAATACCATAATATTAGATAAATAATCCATTATAAAAATCTATATGAATTATATTTATTTAAGTTATTATAGATAGCTTTTTTATATGAGGGATAATTTTTCATATGATGGCTATAGGTGATAAACCCAGGGATGGATAAATTGTGTCCTTACTAAATTATTATATCCTTTCATAATGTGAAAAATTGTAATCATATAATGTCAAACATAATGTTTCAAATGAAAGAAATATTTTGTCCATACAATGTATTAATTTTTTCACTTTCATCTAATATATTGAAGATATTAGTATACTATTACATTAAAAACCAAAAATTTAAAAAAATTGGTCTTATTTGTTATTATTTAATCAATTCCTTATACAATGACATTTACCTACCATATTAATCACTTATCATTTATTATTTATGGTTACATTTTTTTTAACATTGAATATGATATTATTTCTATTTTATTGTTGGATAATCAACTAGATTAAATAATTATCCCAATACCAGAGACCTATGAAAATGTATATATCTATTATTTATATTGATAAAGTTATTGTTTATTTAGTCATGATTATGTATGTGATTCTAGAAAGAAAATTATTATACATTATTTTTTTAATGGTGGAAGCATTGTTATTATTACATAATGGGTATGTTCTAGAATTATATAAAACCCCAATGAATTGGACGGTCTCATGAAAAAAATAGACATTGTATTTTATGTATGACATCCCTTTAATATATGATAAAATGAAATGAGGAATTGTTGGTATTTCTATGAGGCCGACAATTATACATCCCTTTATTATGGTTTTTTTATTTAAATCCATGGCACTATTTATTTACATTGTTTTAACATCCATAAATATTTAATGTTCATATTATTAGTTATATAGAATCATAATAATATTTATTTATTCTATTATATGCAAGTCCAGATTATTCCTTAATAGCTTCAACTATTCATTACCCCAAACTGAGCATCCAACTTATCCCATTATATTGTTTCCTCATGTCATTGAAAAACTATGAATAATACATCATGACACATAACGAATTTACCATATGAAATAATCGTGAAAATTATTTTATTAAGAATTATTCCATGTCACAAATAGTATTACAATATCCACACACATATATATATATATATATACTATCTAGAGACTATTAAAAAATAGTAACATGTGTATTTTGATTTTTTCAACTATAAAAAATAATTAATTACTCTAGGATACCAGAATAATGGATGTCATTATAAATTTATTATGGTTCTGTGGATAATAGAAATATATATTTTTATAGAATTTACAAGTTCAAGACAATATGATATTCTTGTTTTGGAGGTAGTGTGAGAGTGTTTTGAGGTAAAATGATAAATAAAACTCACATATTAGTTTCTAACCAAATAAAAAAGATTATTTAAAACCAAAATACCATGGTTTTCAACACAGCCATAAATGTGGAATTTATTATGGTTTCTGTTCATGGTTCTAGACAAATAGTGGAAGATTTTTTATTTTCCACCATAATTACTAAATTATAACATGGTTCATATAAGAATGAAATTTTTTCCGTATTATATTTACTTTTAGATTCATAATATGAAAATTTATTTTGTAGTATTTTTTATTGAAATTGGATATGCTCTATAAATCAGTTATTCATCATGGTTGAAAACATTAATCAATTATAATGAAATCCATTATGATTGTCTCAAATTCTGAAGGAGAAGTCCAAGAAATTGTGACATGTATGATGGTCATGGAATAGATTTAGTCAAATAAATGTTATTTTAGAATACAATTCTAGATATATTTAAGGATATTAGGTTTGGAATTACCCTTATTTTTGGTTCATTATTTATTAAAAAAGACTGAGGTTTAATTTAATATTTCACAACACATATTTTTAAATTAAAATATAAAAAAATTAGAAAATAATTCTTTCTCTTTTTAGTTCTTGTGTCACTCTTATTACCTAATATGGTTAAGCTCTTATAATGGTTTTAGTTTGGTATTATATTGGTAGATCCTTTGGTTGAAAATAATATATATTTAATTCAACATCATCTAAGAAAACTGAATTTATTTTATCCATCATTATTCTTCTTAATCACCCCTTCATAGATTTTATGGGAACTAGTTGATGTGTTTCTGTAATTGTGGATTGAAATATGGGTGCTGGAATCATGGATATATGTGCAGTACATTCAATAAGATTGGATGTTTCAGCATCACAATTCAATACCAAATACTATCCAAATGGTTTATTATTTGATTAATGGTGTGCAATTTTGAAACATATAGTTTACATTTTATTAATAATAAGATGTATAAATATGTTTTTTCCCATGTTTTTTGGATTAGTGTAACAAATATGATATTTAAAAATTTATGATGATTTTGATTTTTATTGGTATGTGACCAATTTCTAAATGTTTTTTATAACAAGATGGTTAAATTATATATTTTTTAATGGATGAAGCTTGTTTTTAATAGTTGGAATCCCAAGGAAAAATAAGTTATTTTATGTGCATTTTACGAAATTCTATTATGGTAATGTTAATCGGTTGAATAAATTATTCTATTCTATGTATTATGTATTAATGTGGTGTAAAAGATATCATGATGTTGTTTATTGATGTTGTGTCGTGTCATAAATTTCGTGTATAGTGTGGTATAACATAATGTAATTGTTAAATTTAATAAATACAATGACTCAACTGAATTAACTAAATTAGGATTGTTTTGGGATGATAGTTTCCTTCTTAGGAAAAGTGTTGAATTGAATTATATATATAGTGACTGTTATTATATATGGTAAATAAAACTAATAATGGTGAAATATAAAGATGTAAATAGCCAAAATTTAGTATCTCAGAATAATTTTTCTCAATTTTTAAATAATTATACACATAATAAATCTAATCCCAATAAAACGAATAGTTTAGTATTATTAGAATACGACATTTATAAAAAATTTCATGTTACTTTTGAAAACACAAAAATATGAAATTGTATTTTCATCTAGGAAGAAATTATTACAATTAACATTTCCATATATTTCTAAGATAAGAAACATCCCTACATCCTAAGGATAGAAATGGAATGATGGGGTGATATAATTTGATTATTAATGACTTTTATATTGAAAAATATAAATATTGAATTAATAATATGGAAATAATAATTAATGATCAAATAATTCCCAATAATTAATATATTGATGAAAAAGTGTATCCATGTTTGTAAAGAAAAATAATACTGTGGACATTAAAAACTGGTTTCATAATGATATAATTTATGACATCTGAAACTGAATTGTATCATCTAGTTATCATGTCAACACATTTGAAAATAACATCAAGTCACTGTGTCAACACATCTTCAATAATAGTTAAGGCCTCATTCAAAAACCCAATCTAGTAAGTCTCATGAGACCTATGAATTCCTTGAGTGGATATTATGGTCCCACTCTATAACATTTTATGTCTATAGCATTCATTATTTAAATAAATAATAAAACAGGATCAACATCTTTTAATACTAAAAAACTATCCATATTTGATGAATTGGAACATGAAATAATAATACATTACCTAGTCCATATAATCCTAAACCATTCCATGAAATCTTGTAGATATTATCATAAAATTATAACTATAGTGTTGTATAATTTTTTAAAATGGATATTGACATATATAAAAATGAATTAAAATTTTCAATGGAAAATTTCATTAGGAAAATACCCTTTTAACATTGAAATCATATAAGTAAATTACCAAAAATTACAAAAATATTATTTTAAAAAAAATAAACTAATTCTCTAATATATTAAATGTGTATTAAAATATGTTTGAGGTCCTGAATGCATTAATTATTTTTCATTTTTATAAGTATAAAATCGTTCCTCTCAATGTTTTATAAAAATATGAGAAAGAACTAATTTGAAAAGAGATATGAATATTCCATTTCACCAAATAGTATAACATTGGTTAAAATTACTATAATAATAAATTGGAGAATTGTGAAAATATTATTTACCATAAAAACATGGAAGAGAAATAATTTTCTATTGAAAAGAGAAATATCATATGTTTTTCTTAAACAAAATATTCGCAATCGTTTTTTGTACCATTGACTAGAAAATTAAAATCATAATCCATAAATCACGAATTACTAAATGATAATTAAATATATATATATATATTTTGATATAAATATAATAAATTAACCCAAGTTATATATAAAAGTAGTAAATCATTTATAATGATGAGATTTTAAAATGAACAATTACCGTACTGGTACATTTTGAATCACAACACTTATCAAAAATAATTCACATGGAAATTTAAATACAAAAAAATAAAGATATTCAAAAAATAAAATATCAATGTGGTATTATATGTACCACATAAATGGAATTTGTGTTTAATTATGTATATGCCTCAAGAATGTATATATGAGATGAGAAAATCGTTACATTATGATTGACATCCATGATGTGTTGTAAAAAATACTTGTATAAAAATATATATTTATTATATAATTATAAAAACACAATAATGAAACATTTCCTTACATATTTTATTTATATAAAATCTTTTATAACTTATTTATTACCAACTCATTATTAAAATCACAATTCTGGGTAATAATTACTTTGTATTTCATGTTTGATTTTATTCAGTAGTTTTATTCCATGTAAATTGATCGTGGTTATATATATTTTAAAAATAATACTATTATTATAATAACTAGACATATTAATTATATTCACATTTATACTTATCTTCAAAAAATTTAGATTGAAAAATAAAGTTCAATATTCATGGTGACGGTAGGTTGTATGCATGCATGAATGGTGTTCTAATTTTTTGACCATTGGAAAGAAAAAAATGTAAATAATAATTCTATTTTAAATCATAATTTTTATATCATATTTGTAATAAATAATTATTAATTATATTCATCTTATCCTCCATAAAAATGAAAAGAAAAAACAGATCACATCACTTTATCACGGGGTTATTCCACATGTATTCACAAGTGGCGTTATCGTTTCCAATAATATTTAAAGGTAAGATGCTATATATTATATAATAATTTTATTGAAATATTTATTTCCTATATTTCATATATAATCCTCAATTAGATATATTGATCTCACCTCATCATTGTAGAAAGTCAATATTGATGGTACTACATCTGGTACACCAAGACCTTTTGGGTGTGGTGTGGTGTTCTGTAACCATCGAGGCATAGTTAAGGGCTTCTTCTATCATTATATAAGAATTAGTTCTGCGCTTGTTGCAGAAATATGGGCTATGATTAAAGCTGTCCACTATGTTGTCTACCATGGTTGGAGGCACATAACGGTGGAATCTGACTCAAGTACAGTGGTGGAATTCTACGGGCAAGGTCCAGGTATTTTCCATGGAGGATTTTTTCACTATGTATTGCATGACTATGTCTCCTTGAGAATCTTCAAATATATGTTAGTCATGTATATAGAGAAGCAAACCAGGTTGTTGATGCTCTGTCTAAGTGGGCTGTTATGGAGGTCCCCTCATGATAGTCCTTTGTCATCCCAGAATTTTTCTCACCTATTGTGGAACTAGACGCAAGTGGTATGCCTTATTCTCATCTTTGTAAACCCCATTGCGCTCCCACTTTTGTAGTGTTTTAATATATTTTTAAGGTTCGGGCTTTTTCGGGATCCTGGACCTTCTTTTATATATATAAAAACATAAAATTAAATTAGTGGTAAACAAAATAACACCACTACATAGAGACGGTGACTCGTATGTAAAAATGAGTGATGGAGTAGTTTCATATGATTAGTAAGGTATTCAATGTAGTTTTTAAATATAAATTATTAGTTTTAACTTTATTTATGATTCTATATAAATAATTTTACTTTGGGGTAAATTTTTTTGAAGATGTAGACGAAGAAATAAACTTGACGGACAAAGTCAAGTTGTTTACCTATTCTTCAGTAGAATTATTTTTTATATATTTTTAAGGGACATTGAGATTTCCTTTGGGAATTAGAAGAAGCATTATTTCATAGATAAATTGGTTTTCAATAGAAATACATATGTTTTGATGATATATGTTACTAAATGCGGTGTGATGAATTGAGAGATGGGGATATCATATATTATTGTGGGGAGGGAAATTAATGTAATTTCATAAAGTATTAAATTAATATAAAGTCTATTCATTTTACAAATCTCCAAAAATTACTATCATTATAAATTAGGAACATCATCAATTCAAATAATCTAACAAATTAAATTCGGGAATAATTTACTTCTGTTTTGACATTTATCATTTAGTTTTATCCCAAGTTAATCCTTTTGATTGTTATTTAAATGTAATTTTTGTTTGGTTTCTACGGGTTAATAATTTTACTATAAAATAAATAATAAAAAATAAATATATAATTGTTGATGTGTATAACTATATAAAATTTATTTGATAGATTTGAAAATTTTATTATTTTTAAATCATTTATTTAAGTATTTTTTATTATCAAATACAACTAATATCATTTTTACATTATCCATTTCAATTGATTTTAGATTCCTCAAAACAATGGTTAAATTAAAAAATAATATTCTCGTACAACCATAACATGTCATAAATAACTATGAAAATATTTTGATTCATCATTAATTTAAATTGTGGTAGTATTGGTTTTTTAAAAATTGGTTATTATTTTTTTACTAAATTAACAATTGTTGTGTCAGTGATGCCATGGAATATAAGATTACTATTTATTCACTAAAAATGAAAAATAATTTAATTTGATGAAAAAAGTAAATTATATTTAAAATGAATATTTATAACTGAAATATCCAATATTTTTTAATTTTTAATATGTTTTACAACAATAAAACAAGTGGAAATTTATTTTCAACTTTACGTTATATAAAATAATATTATTGGACAAAATTAAAACAAAACTGAAATAGAAGGCCATATAATTGAATTTTTTATGATTATGGATGAGATATAATTGTCTAATAAATTTATGGAATGTGATAGGGTACATATTCAGTGTTACATATTTTATTTTTAAATTTAATTACATGATTTACCCATTACCGGGATAGAAGGATTTTAATGTTATTCATCATAATGTCTAAAAATAAATGAGAAATATTTAAAAAAATAGGACCCATTGATTCATAATATAAAATAAATTTTTAAATAATCAATTTAGAGAGGTGGTATAAATTACTTTTAATAAAAATACAGAAATCAGAATGATAATTTTTAAATAGTTCATTTTTAATAAAAAAAATATAATTATATCAAAATTATGTTTAATGATGACTCAAATGATGTTAATTTGACTATATGTGATTAAATAATATGTAAAAAAACATAACATAAAATTAAAATTAAAATGGTGGTTTTTTATGAAAAAAAAAGATAGATTAAGAAAAATATTTTTTTTCACTCTTTAATGAAAAATAAATAATTTTAGAAAAATAAGACTATTTGTCCTTAATAAAATTTTGATACAATAATTTAAATAAATTTATTAGTTTTTTTATAAATATAAATTTTCATCTTTTATATAAATTAATTAAAATCTATTATCATAAAAATAGAATAAAATTTTTAGTGAAGAAAACATATTTATAAAGCATAAAATAACGTTACTGGAATTTGTATAGTTTATCCAAAATAATTAAATAATGATTTTTTAGGAGTTAGCACTTTAAATATATTTCAATGTTTTTGTAATCATATTTCCACCCACAAGTTCAATGTCAAAGATATAATGTTCATATTTAAATAACAAATATTTTTTCATTTGTTTAGGCTCCATGTTGCGTGTTGTATATGCTATTAAACATAGTATTATATTAAAAAATCATGGTTGTACAAAAGGCTAATAAAATATATGGAATATTTTGTATATAAATTTTTTAGTTTTTTTGAAGAAATTTATAATATAATAAAATGTCTTTAGATATGTGGTTTAAAATGAAATAATTAATTATATGTTTAAAATTTTAATTTATATGAAAATAGTGTATAAACAAATTATTTATTAATAAATTGATTATGTGGAAATTATTGTGTGCTATTTGTTTTTATTGATATTGTTTGGTCTTATATATAAGGGTGGAAATGTATGTCACGTGGTGATACAAATAATTTTAATATGATGGTTTTAGAGTAAAGTTGATTTGAAATAGACCAAAATATTGGATTGTGGGTTAATATATCATTGGAAATTATGTTATTTAAATCACACCATTAGAATAAATAAGAAAATTTTTAAACACCTCAGTAATATTATGTGTATCATGTAAATACCCAACATCTATATTATCGGTCATATTGATCTAGGAATACTACCACTGGAAGGGGCTACCTACTAATAAATGTGTATTTATGTTGAAATAGTATTGGTAATGTCATATGGTATTCATGTTTTTCGTATGAGATTAATGAAAGAGATAATGTTTACATTTTGTTATGTGTATTTCAATGAAATATTCCCAAATAAATTATCATTTTATTTGAAATTGATTACGTTTTTGATCTTTGATGAGTTTTTATAATAAGAGATAAATTTTCATAATTTGAGAAATTTTACAGTTTTCACTCGTGTCGTTGTTACATGAATATCAATTCTATTTTGACCTAAAATTGCCTAATTATTTTCAATCATCATATGTTCTTGGGATTCATATATTTCAACATGACATAGTGATAACACAAAATTCATGAGGTGCAAATAAATGGGTCAACTTGAAAACCATTTATGGATAAAAAAATTGAATCCACTTAATTAAACGATTGACATATTAGGATAAAAGATTTAAAATTCATTAAATCCAACTATACATTAAATATATTTCAAAATATGAACCCTACCTTAATTTTACTATTTAAAATTAGTCATTATGATGGTATTCGATCTTGTGGAACAAGATGAAATTTACAATTCTCACTGGATAGAAAAATGTTCATCAGTTATTCAATTTTAAAATTAATTGAAATTTTCAAAATGAATTCAAATGTGTTGGTTTTAAAATAAATTAATTTTAGATTTTCGTTCTAAAATACATCATTCCCTGATTTTTCAACGAAGTATGACTAAATAGAGTGATCTTTATTCTTATAGTATCTTTAAATCATACATCCTTTCTTCAACATCTTTTAATTACCACCTCTAGAAATATTCAAGGGTTGTTTTTAGATATAGAGACAAAGGGGAAGGATTTTAAATATATTTTGGTAAATATTATATGTATTTATTCAATAATATTTGTGATTATATATGGTCATGTGATGTTGGGCTATGCATCGATTTTTTTGTGGATGATAGAAAGCAACAGGAATTCTCTATTGAGTTATGATATTCATGAAAAATTTAAATAGAATAAATTTTTAATATATATATTTTCATTAATGAGGTCTATTTTGATTGGAAAATATTCTCCAATATTTTTTTGGGTGGTTTTTTAGTTGTTCGAGTAAAATAGTTGATTTGAATATTTAAATTTTTTTGGTGAGGTCTTGTTGTTGAGCATAGTGATTTTGATTTGGTTTTATTTAGTGGAGGTATGTAAATTTATAAATAATATTCATAGGTGGTAAAATAAATAATAATTATTTATTGATATGATATACATGAATAATAGTGTGTTCATCTAGCAGTATCTAGGTGGTCGTTGAGAAACACAAAATGTAAATAATTTTTTTACATGGAAGTGGGTAGTTTCCAGATGTTTTATGCTAGTTCATGAATGAAACTTAAATTATGACATCAATTATGACTTCATTACATTTTATCATTCAAATATATATTTAATAGTTGATGTTTATGATATTTTTTGCCTATTTATTTTTTTTTCTACAACAACTAATCAAATCAATGCTTTTTTCTTCTTGAAGTACGAGTGAAGTCAATAGTGAATGTTTTGTAACTAAAATTAAAATCTCCTTGATTGAAAATCCCAAGACAACTATATTTCATTTATATGTGGGACAAATTTCATGATTTTATTTTTCATGAAACAATCCTCAGATCAATAGGATCCATTTTACGGGAGGTTTTATGAGTTTATATATTTAAAATTAATTTTACATTTATTGAAATTATAACCTGAACATGTTACCATTAAATATGAATATTAATAGAACTAATCACTATAGGCATAGTGATTTTGTTAATCCCACTATAAATCACATTGATTCATCCACTAACACATCATGTGGATGAAAAAAGAACTTTTAAATAATTGAATTTATCATTTGAGAGAAATCAATAAAATAATGTGGAATGACAAAATGTATATAATATATTTGTAATTAAATCTATTTTAATTCATAGTATTAAAAACATTATCTTACATTTCAATGAAGATACCCATAAAATTATTCAATAATTTAGTTTTTTTGTTGATATGAACCGTCAAATGATTTGAAAAAAAAATAAAATTAATATTAGGTTATTCCATATTTTTATTTAATTTTGTATCCAAAGTATGGTTTTTTATATTCACAATAGAACGTGATTAGATATAATGATTAATTAAATTTTATATTGATTAAAAAATAGATCCAGTCATCGTAAAATAATTACAATAGAAAAAATATTTTAGGGATTAGTGAAACTCATGTTGAAACCATTCATGAGTACTGGATATGATTCAAATGACTAATTTTTTTCATTCTGCTCCAATAAAATCATTCACTGACCCATGATTTCATATTGTTTTAAATTATTATGTATAATGGATAGGAATATGATTTATTCTCATGTGGTGGGTGATTTAGTTTAAAAACCACCAGTTTCATCTACAAAAGTAATTGAGAAAATTGTCCAAATTGTCAACAATTTGGAATTAGAAGCCTTTTTCATTTGAAATCTTTCCATTCATTCACTAAAAGATTTTCTAAATATAAAATGATTTCATTCCAAATTTATGATCTTACCACCATGGTGAGATCTCTGATTTTGTCCAACATCAAACTGACTTCTCCTAAACCTAATTATTATTTTCTTATTAATTTCCATTATAGAGTTTTGTTCATCAATGATGGTTTTATTGACCCATTACCATGAATTTAAGATCATTTTGAGAATTAATTTTTCACATTCCCTATAAATCAATTCAATAAAACATAAAATTCATTTTTAAACCAACCATAATTTTGATCTTTGTTAGAACAACCACAAAATGAGTGGAGGTTTACCTTCATGACAAAAGATAATATAATAGATAAATTTAAGGAAAATTTAAGAGCTTTGGACATTAATAGTGGAACAATATTGAATTATCCTCACACTAGGAAAATCAAACCTTTTATTCACACTATAAAAGTGATTCCAACCACTGATTAAAATGAAACTATTTCTAAGTATTATTTAAATGAATACTAAAATAAAAGAGAATAATTTTTTTAAGTGAACCAATCAGTATTTGAATTATATGTTGGATCCTTATTTTTGTAGTGTATTTCTAAAAATATACTATAAAAATTAAAAAAAAGTTATTTCAAAGGAATTAACCATAGGTGTAGGAAATTGCTGAAAATGAATTTGATTAATAGGTACTGAAAAATGCTAATAATATTAATTTGAACATTATTTTTCTCAAAGATAAGAAATATATTTCATGGTATCCTTTTTTATAATGATTTTTGTACACAAAAAATGAAATTCAAAGGATGTTAAAAAATTAAATCTCTTTGGAATTATACATAAATGATATAACATGATTTTCTTATCAATTGTAAAGACCCATGAACCTTTAAAATTCCATGAATCATTGGAGAAGGAAAATGCATGGATATCATTCTTGATTTTGTAGCATCCATAAATGTCGTGAAACACACATTTTATTATCATCCATACAATTAAGTATAAATTATTGATATGTTTTTTAATAATATTTTTATTTAATCATAAAATGATAAACGACCAATGGATATATGAAAAGATAATTCTTTTTATCTAAATTTGATCAATAAGTGTGTGACGAAGAAACAACTATTGTGACTTGTAATGTTGACAGAACATTAAAATAGATAATTGAATTGAAAATTGATAAATATTACATTCTAGAACCCCTTGGTCTTGTATGTTGTTTTCCTAGATGAGTTTCCATATATATAAATTAAATAAATATATTAAAAATTAGAATCTATAAAAATGATGTAGAATATGAATGTACCTTAAAATATGGAACAATACTAGAGAACCAAATTAGGAACAGTGTTTAATGAACAATAAAAATACCTTTACATAAGTTATAGATGGAAAAAAATTATTGATTACCAGAAAAAAATATTTCATACATAATAAGAAACAAATTCAACTCAACATTTCAAAATATTTTTCAAGGGACCATGGGAAAACACTACTAAATTTCATTAAAAACCAAATTAATCTGATAACATATGCCCAAATTTTAAAACTAGAATTATCCCCTCTGTATGAATTACAGAATATTGTTTGTATAAAATTTTAAACCCATGTGCTAGTATAAATTTAGATTGAACACAAAATTTTTAGAGTTTCTTAGGAATGAATTCACCAACTAGTTGGATACTAGAATTTTATTTCCAATCATGGATTTTAAATGGAATAACCATATCTATGATGTCTGAAAAATGGTGGCTTCACAATATGAATGAAGTATTTTGGAGATCATATATCTGTTTGGATTTTAAGTAATAGGATAGTGTAAAATAATTACTGGAAACAATTTTTTATCAAGAATAAGACACATACCATTTCAATATCATGATAATTTCGTCTAATAAATTTCTAGGATACCTACTATAGTTTTTTTATCTGATTAAAATCATATTTCAAATTCATATTTTATTGATTGGAATCATTTAATATATAAGGATTCCCTTTGTTTAATTTAATAATCCTAAAAATTAACTAAGTAGTATGATTAGAAATTTACCTGAATTTATAGAAACATTTATAGAGTTTTTTACGATTACATCGCTATTTATGGATCAACATTTCATATTTATTTCATATGTTTAGATCATGTTCATGAAATAATAATTAATAAAAATAATATCCTCACTTATAGAAATTTTCTTTTTAGGATAGATCAAGGGATTATGATTGGTCATGTTGTGTATCCTTTTTTAATTGATGTTGATCTATCCAGTGGTTATTTAATTTCATTATTTTCAAAAAAAAAGTGAGAAATGCTATAAACATCATAGGTAATGATGAATTTTTAATGGAAATGTGAAAAGGTTTTCAGTTTGAGTGCACATATTTTTCCAAGATTGATCTAAAAAGACAAACCATTTTTCATTGAAAAAATGTTCTAAACAGACATTATTGAGCGGAAGTAATGAAAGGTTAACCCCACATATTTGTCAGACACCCAAATGGGAATTTTTATTTAAAATCATGACTAATGAATACAAATATTCTATAGCGGTAGTTTTGAGGAATATACTATAATGAAAATATCATGGGATTGGATTTAATTCAAGAAACATAGATTACGAAAAATTGAACTACACAAAAACAACAAATGAATAGCATCTTATTTTATATTCTCATGAAATTGGTATATGTTATCTAATAACAAAATGTGTAATTAATTTCACAAACCATTTAATAAAGTGATTTATTATGAAGAAGAATGATGAAAATCGTGATACTTGAGATGAATTATTTTAATATACAAGTATGATTATGAAATACTATAAGAGATGGAAAATGAATACCATTTTTAAGATCAATGGAATTGGATACAAATGATGATACAAGAGAAATCCCAAGGAATAATTATTTTGGGAATTATTTGGATACTAATGAAGTTACATACTATTTTCTAATAAAAACATTTCCAAACAAGTGAGTGATTTAAAGAATTAAATTTGTGACGATAATCACCAATGAAATGTTAGATGTGATGAAATTATTAGGATATGTATTCAGAATTCTGAATTTCAATCAATTGTATATATCTTCACACTATTAGTTATAGAACACATATTAGATCATAAGTAACTGAATGAAATTTTCTAGATTTTGATTTTTACTGGCCCACCACGGTTTGAGATTCCATTTATATTTTTATAACATCTAAAATTTTCAATTTTTATGAACCCTTCACAATAGTAATGGGAAACATACACAAACACTTTAGAATTAGGATTTTATTAATTTTGTGGAAAGGATTACATTAGATATTCTTCCAATTTTTATTATATCCGTGCATATTTATTGATGTCGATTATGTATCCATGTGGGTAGAGCTATTTTCCAATGGGGGTGATGATGCAAAAACTATATCTATATTTTAGAATGGAAATATATTTCCTAGTTTTTAATTTGCCATGATTTTTAGTGAATATTGTGGAAGACACATTATTTATAGTACATTGGAATATATTTTGAAGAAATATTGATTTATAAATGGTAATATATATTCCATGTAACCCTGAAAAATTTAATGGATGAGTTTTAAAAAATATAAATCAAACAAAATTTTGGAAAAAATTTGAACCCAAATTCAATTTACTAATGTTTGCAACTAGATGATGAACTATTGGTCTACTATACTGAATTAAAATCTACAATTATAATTTCAACATTTATATTTTTTAATGGGTTTTATTTTCTGAAAAAAAAATTAGAACATAGACTTTTTTAGGACATTAATACTTGTATAATGAATCTAATTTTTGCTAGAAAGAAAACTTTTTGGAAGTACTTGAAGTATTAATTTTTTATTATAGATTGAAGATGTTCCTAGTAAGGATTTATTCCAACTAGTCTATTCTTTTCATTATTTTTTTACATTTGGTATTATCCCAAAAAAAGAAATAGAAAAATCGACAACATTAAATATCCACGGGAAATGATTGAGACTATTTAGAGTTACATTTAATGTCTAATTAAGGTAGGATATCCATCTTAAAGAAGGTTAATACCATTGACTTATTGTTGTGTATTTCCTTCTCACTTATTTTATTTTATGTTAGTAATTTTATGAATTTCATTTTCTCACATAAATTTAAAGGCCAATGTTTAAATTTTTAATAAATAATAATTATGGGAGGAACATGATACATATATTGGGATTTTTTTTCTTTCATTTCATTTTTCTAATTTAAATTTTAATGTAAAATTTTGGTTTGTTTCTATCAATTTTTTAAATATATTTGTGTTATTATTTAATATGTTTTTATTTTCTCATTAAAATGAGATCTCAAACGATTGGTTTTCATACTTGAGGACTATTCCAATGAGTGAAATAATTTATCTGAAGAATTAAAACATTAATGAATGCTGAAAATTAGATTCTTTCAAGTCCAGTACTTTATAAATATCATGAAAATTACACTAATTTTAGAATGTCTTTCCAAAAATCATAGTAACAAACATTAAAATCCTTTTCCTTTGAGGCCTCTAAAACCTTTTGGAATATTATTTTCCTTTTCTTTATTACTTGAGAGAAATCAGTCATTCATTTATTAACTATAACATATTTTTACTATAAAAACAACATTATTGAGGTACTTTTGTTTTAAGTGATTGTAGAACTTTTTTTATTTAAAATACCAATTCTCAAGGGTATAATATTTTTTTAATTCACAATATATTTGATAATTATTACCCTTTTTTACTTTTTAGTAATAGTCATGATCACCACATTGTAAGTGAATTTTATTGCTCTAACCTTCTCTTGAAGAGAAGATAAATGATATAGTTAAACTTATGTGTGGGGGGAAGACTACTTATGGTATACCAAATCATTTGTTTCAAAAATTGGGGAAATAGAAATTATATTTGTATTATATTTATTATTAATGTGTAATTTAATATAATATAATCCATTATATACATTTTGAAGGAAAATGAACATTTTCATTTCCAGAGATTCTAAAGAAATGATGTTGTGCATATAAGAAAGATTTTAATAAAATAAAATAAGGTAAATGTAATTTTTATATTTTAATGATAATGGTGTTTCATGTACATGATATTTTTAAAGATTCATAGAACTTATATATTCTACGGAGTTGAGGGAGTAGGAGAACATACTTGAGTGAAAATTATAATCATGGATTTGTTATCCAAAAAGAGCCAAACCGTCCTCATTCATACTCATTATTTATCATCCAAAAAATTCAATGATAAATCCATTGAATAGTCTTAAAGATTACTATTTATGATAACATGACCGTGAATCACATTGGATAATTATGTAGTAGTAAATTAAAGCTATGGTGATTCTTGATTGAGTTTGGATGAGAAAATCATTCTTAAAATATATATTTGTCGGTTGAGAAAAAATTAATGGGAGGTAAGTATGTTTTGTAAATAAAAAGAGAATATAAGTGGAATTTCCTTGAATTATAATAAATAAGAACATAAAATATGTTTTTTAATGTTACATAATTTCTTTGTTTTCTTATGGTTAAACTGATTGATCTCATTGGAATGTGTTTTGAATTTTCCTTGATTTTTTTTAGTTCTCCATTGTCCAGGAGTCCACGTACATAGTGAAGGGGAACTTTTAGAGGCTAAATTTACATTCTTTTTAAGGTTTATTTTAATTAAATAGTAACTATAAATTTATCATTCTATGTTAAATTTGATCATTTTTTGATCTTGGATGATTTTTCAGAACTAAAGTGAAAATTTCATTATTCAAGATATATAGTTGTTTTCAATAATTGATATATTTAGAGAATAAATTCATATTTATTGATCCAAATTGGGTGTTTTATTTTTTATTCATTATATATCTATGTTCTATAACTTTTTAAATTGGACTTTGTGATGATTCATTATTCTAGAGGCTCAAATAAATATATCAATGTTAAAAATTGTTTTGGATGAAAAAATTGACCTCAGTCCATTGAATGTCATATATAATGGGGTAAAAGTATCATAATTAAATTATTAAAATTGGAAATGAATGAAAATTTGAAATAATACTTCTCCAAATAAAATTAATTAGATGAACAATATGGTACTCCAGTGTACAAAACATGGTGAAGTTTATGAGTCTATTCAAATAAAAAACATAACGGATGTAAATATTGGAAAAATTTCATCCATTCTTCATAATTTCTTGATATATTGAGATGAAATATAATTAAAAATTCAAAAAAACAATTATAGGATTTTTTTAAAATAATTTTTTTGGAGGAATAAATTGCAAAAATTTGGACTTCTAGAAACTAGACAGAAGATTTTAAAAAATCATTCTATTTATATTTCCATCTCCACATATTTTAATGTGTGGTAGTTATTTTGATATATCAAGGGGAGGTTGTCATACTGATTCTGTGGAAGAATATATGAATTTATGCTAGTGTAGATAATATTGATACAACTCATGTTTTGCTAAGGAAATGTTCCAAGTGTTTTTTAACGATGAAGACAAAAGGGAACTTTATTCCTATTATTTATCTTTAGGTTTATTTTATTTTGAATCTTTCTTGAGCATATATTTTTTGTTTAAATAGTTAAATTTATTTATTGAATAAATTTACAACTAGTTTTTTTTAATATTTTGTTCAATTAATGTAGTAAATTAACTGATTCTGGTAATAATTGTTTTTTGGATTCTTATTTCTATTATGTATAGTGATAATGATTAGATTAGTTTTTTTAGAGATCATTTTGATTTTTAATAACATATATAATTGGGAAAAAATAATATCAAGGGCTTTAAATTATACCCTTTAAATCTATGGTGTTCATAAAAGGTATTTTGGGGGAAATTTTAAATTCTGATTAGGAATTAATTATTAGAAGAGAATGATGGTAGTGTCTAGAGGGTCTAATATTATTCACATTTAATGAATTAGTTTCTATTTTTAAATCATTTTCTTCAATTAAATATACCTTTAGTTGTTCAATTTTATTTCATTTTATTGTCTATATATTTTATATTTTGTAAATTTTAATCAATTTCCCCAATTTTTCTTCTATAAATATTGATGAAATTAATTGTGATAGTATTTCAATTCATACCAAAACCTCCATGAGTGATAAAACCAGGAACAATTCTCTATATTTATCAAGGGATATATTCCATAATTATGTATTTTTGGAAAATACCCTCAAATTTATTTTTGTATGTGACTATGGTGTATGAATATGTTGCATGGATATGGTTTGTTAGAATGGATTGTTTTGTGTTATGTATATAAGGCAAGTGATGGGAGAGATAAAAACTATTCCATTAAGACATGTGGGTGCTTATTTAGTGGGGAAGTATGTACAATATTTTATAATATATATATATATATTAAATGGATTTACAGATTTTTCCTATGGTAAAATGGGTTATGGTAGATCTTCTATGGTGTTTGTGTAGGCCTATGTATTTATTTTTTAATAACTAGTATAATTCCATGAAAGGTTAATGATTGAGTCAATTTAGGAACAAATTTACATTATTTACTTAATTACACATAAATTACAATATTAATTTATAAATTTACATGAAATTTTCAGAAATTAGATTGAATTGTACTACATATGATGTATGGATGAGTAAGATTTTAAGATATTAATTTTGTGCTATGAATTGGTTTATTTAATAGTCTTAGCAAGAGATAACATGTTTGACATTTTTATTACCTTTCATGAATAAATTTATTATAAATTAGATTTATGGATTTACTTATGTATTGATGGAAAATTGAATATTGGATTCTTTACATTTCTTAAAATTTATTAGAGTAATTCCACTAATATATTGTTTTTACATACCATCAACATGTGGATTATTAAATCCCAAATTGGGTACACACTATACTTAACTATGAATAGATGATATATTCTTGTTTAGACTTTTCTTTGTAGAGGGGTATCAGAGATATTTTTTTAATATTTTATGATATTTTTCCTAAAAATATATGAGAATATACTGACTTTGGATGGGAAACAATTAATTTGATCATAGAATGTGATGTAGGACTGAGAAATAAACTCAGGTGTGGAATGGAATATTTAATCTGACATAAAACAAATGAAATTATAATACTAAATAAGAATTTACAATTTTCTAATTATGAGTCAGAGACATAGATTTTAGACAAAAAATATTCTTTTTTTAATGTGTTTTATGTAATGAATATTATTTAGAATAAAAAAATGAAATAAATTCTTAAAATGATAATATCATTTCCAATTATAATAAATAGGATCTAATTTATTATATTATAGATATACCAAACAATAGATAACCATTCATTTATCTAGATCATGATGTTTATATGTCATATTAGTTGATTATATATTACTTGACCATTGGGATGAAGTATCATAGGTTATAAACATGGGGGAGGTTTAGAGAATGTTTCAATTCATGAATGAAGTGTTCTCCATAATTTAGATTATTGTGAGGTCGATTTTTAATATTGAGATCTCTTTTGGGGTGATTCAAATATTGATAATGTGTTATATTTATTTTGTTGTCAGTTTTTAGGAGTCATAGAATGATAATGATGAGATTTTATTTCATGAATAGTGATGAGCTAGTGGTTTTATTAAAGTATTTATACAATATACTCTATGTCAATTTATTATCATTAATTCAAAAATGAAATTTGGTTAGTGGAGTTTCTGACCATCAAAATGAAGTAATCAAGGTTCCAGGTGTTTTATAATTTTCTTTATAACAAGCACCATTATTCTCATGATATTTGATTACATTGAAATGGTTTGATGTTTTTAAGATTATATATACAAAAATATCATGAAAATTTTTAATCCATTAATGTTTTAGATTTAAATTTAAATGAATAAAATTTCTAAAGAGAACAATAGGATATTGGTGAGGATTAATTTTACATGGGAAAAATATTTTGAGTACCTTTTTCCATGTTTTCCTATAGATAATTATTTTAATTTGATAGAATAGGTAAGGTTATATCAAATTAATGGTGGTCCCTATAATTTTATCTATAATTTATCAATATTAAGTAATTATTATATTTTTTCCAAGAAAACTATTTTTTTATAAAGTTGGTGAATAAATATATATGTAATATTTACAATTTTCATTATATTTGGGAATAATGATGAAGGGGTTGAAGTGGATAGGCCATTACAATTTTATATTTTTTTTGTACAATTAATGTTTATAAAAATATTAATATCAACTAATTAATCATATTATTGTATATATAATGCATTATGTGCTAGGAAGAGGATATCCTGGAGACATTCTTGATTATTTTGATGAGAATGTTTTCTGTGGTTAAAAATATTATGAATGAACATGCTATGGTATTAACAATTGTAATTTCTCATTATATATTGTTTCGAAAACCTAAAAGATCCATGAACATTTGATACACCTATTATATGTATTATACTCACGTTTTTTCTTTGATTATTGATAGATCCTTAAACTCTTTCATCATATTTTCCTTACACCAGGAACTATAAAATAATATAGATAAGTGTTGTCTTCAATTATTCATTATTACACTAGTTAGAGGCTAGCATAGTCACGAAGATGGGATCAATCATGTGAGATGATGATAAAAAAATTATTTGATTAATAAATTCTTATAATTAATGATACAATCATATGATGTAATACTAAAAATATATTGTATGTATTATTTAATGGATATCATTTATTGTTTTAAAATAAAATAATCCATATCAGACATGAAATGCACGAAATTGATATCTTTTAGACTGTGGTATAGATAGATAAAATGAATATTTACCCAATATATCTTATGAAAACTAGTAAAAATAATATTATAATATAAAAATGTGTTATAAAGGTTTATAATAACTATTATGGAGGAGTTATCAAAACATTCTCTCAAATTAGTTATGTTATTTCATTTTCAACATTAGATGGATTTGGAAATTGAGATTCGTCATGATCTCCTTATATTTTCTAGATCCCGTTATATTAAGAACGATTTGAAAATGTGGGTGGTAGAAACTCATTCAAACAATTATATATTAATGAAATTTATATAAAAATCCATATATATATATTGGTAACTCATGTGTTTTTAAAAAATATCATGGATTGTAGTTTGATGGTGGGGATAGTATATTTTGAACTGAACAAGAGTACTTCACCCATAAAGATTGATCCTCAGCGAGCGGGAGCAGAAGATGGGAAGAGGGTTTCTATGTATTTGAGGTTGGTTTCGCATGATGCGTCCGAGAGATTTGGAAATAAATGTGATGAGGGGAAAAGCCTTTCTGTTGATATTTCTGGTCGAACTACAAGTATTTCTACTGATGCACCTGAAAGGCCTAAATTACAGCATGAGGATGGGTGGAGTGTTGAAATTTCGGATCTTAAGGTGGCTCAAACTGCTCCAGTGATCAGTAGCCATGGTTTTCAGGATGAGTGTTCTTCAATTAATCACACTTTTACATGCTTCAAATGAGTAATTGATCCTTCTATTAGAAGAAAAGAGAGTATTGTGCATATTAAATCCGATCTTGATGCAGTATAAGAGTGACTTAAAATGGGTGAGTTCTCAATTATTGCTTTCTTATTTCCGCCTAATGGTACTCAGCTTCTAAAAAAGATGATGTCAAGGTGAAGATTTCTTCAATTTGGGGGTTTTCATCTTGGAATTGTGTATCGGTAGGATGAAGATATTTTCATATCCTCTTCCCTTCAGAATAATTGAATGTCCGAGCCTGGGGATTCGATTCAATAGTGCTTAAACCTGGGATTATTCATTTGCGTGAATGGGAAACAAATTCAATCTCTTTGAGGTTCATAACTCCACTACTCAAATCTGGGTACGAGTTTATAGTTTAAAATGGATTATCTGGAATCCTAATATCTTGTACGATATTGCCTTATCCATTAGTATCCCGATCAAAATTGACAAGGAAATAAAAGTTTTCCATTTTGGGAACATTGCAATATTATCAGTTGAGGTTAAACTAGGGTCCACTCTTGTTGACAAGGTAATGCTTGAAGATGATGACGATATTATTGAGTTGAAGATCATTTATGAAAAATTTCCCAAATTCTGTAAAGAATGTAATGTTATTGTCCATGAATCATCTACCTATATGTGATCTATAGTTTGTATCTTCGGTTGTTTTTGTGGCAATGATGTGAGTATGGGTATCAAAAATAGAAAAACTCATGCTCTAAAAGCTCATGGTGTTCCTCCGTATCAACATCATGTACCTTGTAAAAGTGATGATAAAATAGGCATTAAACAGAAGACAGAGGTGCAGAGTGTTTTTTCAGAAATAGGAGACCATCCAAATTCCTCCACCTTTGAAAACAAGATGAAATCTTGGGCTTTAATCTTTTCTGAAGAGGTGAATGTGCACAATGATGATACTTATAATACAAGAAATGTACTCCAGTTTGAGGTGGATCACCAGCTCACAAAAAAAAAGATGTTTGATTCAGGTAACAAAAAAGGTAAAAATATCTTAGAATCTGACTTTATAGACTTTTCTAAATCTTCAACGCCTATTGTGGATAGTAGAGGATTTCAACTGGTTTCATATGAAAAGACAAAATACCCGGTTTCCACTCCAGTGGTGGTTAAGAATTCAATTTCCGTTAACAATGCATCTTTATCTTAGTAGAATATAGGTGACATTGAGATGAATGATTCAATGTCGATCACTCTTAATGAGAAAAAGAACCAAGAAATTGTGGACTCGGCTGAAGCAAAGACCACTGAAGGAATAATGATTCATGTGAAAAGAGACACTTCTCCTGACAAATGCAATGAATGATAGGAGGATATCTTGGATTCTGAAATCACTGATGCATAGATGATTTTCAAAAGGACGCAATCACTTCCTTCATGTAGGGGGTGATCAGGAGGTTGGGGGCTCAGTCGTGGAAGGGTAGATTGGAACGCCCTTCATGAAGAAGAAAGTATAATAAGTGAACGACTGTTGAAAAAGATCGGTAAGTAGTTACTGCTTTGGGTTTTTCCTTGTTATCTTGTACTATTCTCATCTACTTTCTTTTATATTTTTCTAATAAGAGGCCATACCTTCATATTTCTCATAAAAAATATATCCACACCTAAATATTTAACCTCTGTTTTATTAGTTGAAGGGATCTGGATAGATCCCGAAGTCTGATGTGAGTTTTGGATACCATGTGATGGGGTTGAGGGATATTTATTTAAAGAAGATAACCTTAAACTATTTATAAGGACACATTTTCCATATAGTAAAACCATTAGAGATCACAAATACAATACATTTTATTGTTATTTATGAAAAAAAAAATTATGAGTCCATGGTGTAGTTTTTGGTTATTCACATCCATGATATACTTGCGTATTTGGGGACAGAAGAGGTTCCATATATGAATTGGTGGGTTGTTATGAAAATAATTGAATGAAATCAGATGTATGATGAACTATCCATTTTAATCTCTAAAACCCTATTTTTTGTAATTAAAATTCCCTTTTAAAAAAATACTATGTTCAATCACTTATTTTATACCTAGTAATTATAATAAAATGATCCATGATTTCCTACTAATTTAAAAAAAATCTTATAATTATAATATAATAGGTGAATTAGTTTATATTAATAGATGAATTCAAATAATGATATATATATTTATTGGAAATGTAATGTAATATAGTTGTGGGATACCACATTATGGGGATCATGTATTCATTCTTGGAAATGATGTAGCATGACCAAGGCTATCCCTATATCATGCCTATAATGAATTTCAATTAGTATGGATGTAGAGAAATAATTTTAAAGATATGTTGGAGCTAATGGAATGAACATTGAGCTTCATTATTTCTAAATAACCGTTAATGACAACTATAATTTATTTCCATACCATTAATTGTTAAACATAGGCATTTAGTGTATTTTTATAATATATTTTGGCTGACATAAATATATAATTATTAATTTAAAATTTTAACATTATTATATTTATTTTCTATATTTATAATTTCCATAAAACAAACACATAATGAAATAATAGAATTAATTAATTTATGATTTATTTAATTAAATTTTATTCATGAAAACATTAAAAAAGGAATCATTATTATTCAATTTTAAATTAAATCTCTTAATGTAATAAAATGATATTTTTTAAAAAGTATTTTTTAATATATATTTTTTATATTTAAAATAAACAGATCATTTAAAATTTATTATTATATGAAAATTATTCCACTTAAAAAGAATTATGTTCACACTCATTTAATTAATAATTGAGAAAAAATATGATTATTAACAAAAATGTTTAAAAATTCCCTTTTCAAAAAAAAATATTTTCAATATATTTCATGGTTTCTTTTAAAATTTGTATTCTAATATTTATAAAATTTACTTGATAAAACAAACAACACAATTTATTTTTCATTTAATAATTTTCTTATGACATGATATTTGGATTTTTATAAAAGGGTTGATTTTTTTAGTAAACACTGAGAATATTGTTTTTAGAGATGCATTAAATTTTCCGAGATCATCGAAATTAGAATTTAAACTATATTTTATAAATTATTTTCAACAATATAAATTATATTTTATGTGTAAAATAATTAATTTAAAAATTATATTTTACCTTTATAAATATATGTTTTATATGTTGAAACTAATGTTATATTTTATTATTATATAATTTTTTTCATCTTCCTATAATTATGTGTGTAGATTATTCCTTTCGGGTATGGATTGGTTTGAAAATAATATAACTATTAATTGTTAAAATAAATTCAATTCAATATAATCAATAAAATTCATAATCATTGGTCTAAATAATTATAAATTCGTTTTTATACTTAAAAATACATGTTTCCTAAAAATTGTATTTGACATTATGCATACTATTAATAAATGTTATTTTAATCACTCTTATAATATCTAATAAAAAATATATATTCTATTTAAAATAAAATTATCCCACTTTGGTTATATGGTTACTTCAAATTTTGTTCATATAATTAATTTACCAAATATAAATGGTAGTCACCATGGTAACAGATAAATAAAGTTCAATATGATAAATTTTGAGATATGATCACAAAATATCAAAAACAAAACACATCCTTAATTGAGTGTATGAGGTATTAATCATCTACTACTTATAATATTTTAGTTACTTTTCAAATATAAATACACATTATTTGAGTACAATGTTCATGTTATATATATATTAATAATTATTTATGAAAACAAGAATCCTATAATTTATAAATGGAACCTTATAAGTAATTTGATGTGATGCATAAAATTGAAATTATATGAAATAACATGTGATATTAAATTCCCTAAAATCATCCAACATGTTCGAATTATTTTGTTATGTAATGAATTCCTAGATTCCTTCTACATCAAGATGCGTGACAAGGGAAAACATTATATTTCATATATATAATAACTTCATATCATTATATTTCATTTATCATGTTCATCCCCTACTTATATTGTTTTATTCTTGAATTTGATTAAATCATAATGATATCCATATTATTTTTAAATGAGGATATTATATTATAGTCACATTGATAACTATACTCAAAAATGGATTATAACAGGCCCATTTTTCTATTTTTTTAACCACCTACATGGAAGACTATATACAATTTTATCATGTATGGTTTTATAAACATAATTAATGTAATTATATGATATTATTAGGTATGTAATTAATATTTACGACTATATTCATGATATTATAATTTAAATAATTATGAATATGAAACCCTTTATTCATTTTTTTTCTAAATAAGAACGATATAGATTTTATCTTGATGAATCATGTTTTAAAATGCCAATGACTGATTCTCAAACACTATAAAAAATTATCAAACATATTTTTCAATAGCATCACTATAATAAAAGTAAAGAAATTATAAAAATATAATGATAATTTAAAACATTATAAAGTAATAGAAAATTAACCGTTAAAACCACTAACACTAATTATCAATATTAACCAAATTAAATTTAATAACTAAAGAATAAATGATTATTAAATATTTATATAATTTCTTTTAATAATGAATTTGATCTGAAAATATATGGTTATTATGTATATTATTATATAGGATGATAAGGTGTGTCTATCTAAGTGGGGATCCATGTTGAGGGTTTTTCCAAAACTATTTCCTTTTTGTCAGGGCATAATCTTTTTTAATGATAATTTTGTTTTAAGATTATTTTACTCTAACATTTACATACTCTCTTTGGTGTTCTCATTCTATATGTATAAATTTCATGTTTACTTCAAAAAATCTTCATTAACGTATTTAATTATATTGAAAAAATTATTTTTTTCAGTATAGTTCCAATATATTTTAATGGTTTTCATCCTCCATGTCCATTCACTTTATATTGTTTTTGGAATGATATTTTCTATAATTAAATAAATTGTAATGTTATATTTATAACATATTTTAATTTAATATTTATGATTGTAATGGAAATTATTAAAAAAATTACATTTATTAATTATTACATATTTAACACCCCATGATTACAAAGTATGCATCTCTTGGAATAATACAGTAGCATGTGTAATACGGAACTTCGAGTTCTAACATACCACAACCAATCAAACTAGCCGTTATGAATAGTAATACCCATTTTTTAAAATTTTATAAATTTTATCCTTCAAAATGGACTACATTTTTGGATTCGGAATATCAAAAACATATTAGGGTGAATTTTTTGTATTTTTCTGAAAACATTCAATTTTTGATGAATAGTGAAAAACATTTAGTTATAGTTTAAAACTGAATTTTTATTTAAATAATTATTCATTATATTTAAATTTATTTTAGGTAAAAATATATTCATAATACCTATATAAGTTTAGTGTAATTCATTGGAGTTAATTTATAATAATTTTAGATATATTAAAAATTTATTGGACTTTTCATCCTCTTTTACCCACATCCTAGGTGAATTTGAAAATTAACATAAAACATAAATTTTACACTTATATGAGTTGAATATAAAAACTCCAAAGGACACGGTTGATATAATTAAGTAAAATGTGCTTCAATAAGATTAAAATAATTTTTGGTGAATAATAACGTTTTACATATATTTACCACGGTTAAAAGTAAATAGAGTAATTAAGGGTGAAAATGATATTATTATTACCCTTACACATATCATAATTATATTGGATGTGTATATTTTGACCAAAAAATCCTTAGGTATAAATTATTAACCTCTTTTTTCCTTTTGGATTACATTAGGACTTTTATTATTATTTAATTCAAAGAAGAATTAACGGAGTTAAAATCAATGTTTATTAACTAAATAATTATTAATATAGGGTTACACATAAGATAAATTCGACTAAAAATTATATTAAAAAGATGAAATGATTTCCTACATAATGGTAGTTTATTTTTTTAGACATTAAATAATTTAAGTTATTTACGACACAATGATGATGTAGTAATTACCAAATTAATGAAATATTAAAATAATTGATATTATAAATATCCAAATAAATGTAATTTGAGGTTTTTAATGGATTTCACTAATTTTAGAGGTTAAAATGAAATTTTAGGGTTGTTTGGATGAATTTTTTTCAATGTAATAATGCCTCCTTGAATTTAGAAAAAAATACCAAATAGTGCCAAAATTGACATAAAAGAGTTTGTAAAACAAATATTATATTATTAATTGATATTATATTCCTAAAGATCAAAGGTTCAGCCAAAGGACTTATATAATTATAGTTGTATCATTAATTAACCAGTTGGGGTTCACTTTGATGTATATAGTATGTTTATTATCCATATATTATAAATATACAAAGAGACGTGGTAAATGTCAAACTATTTAACTAAGAGTTAAATCTAAATGATAATGTTAATATAGTTACCCAAACTTGTATAAAACCTATGGGTCAAGTGGTTTTCGACCCATACCAACCTTATACTTTAAATAATCTATTTTTCAGCCATTAGAAACCGAAAATTATTTTATTATAAAATAATATTTCTAGCTATACCTAGGTGCCCTCACACCTCTTATTGAAGGGTACTCCCCATTCCCTCTAATTCACATATTCAAAGGAATTTGGCTAAGACAACCCCTACCCAAATACCCTCTCAACTATCCTACCTTAATCCAAGATTCCTTCTTTTAGTCAGAATGCAAACCTATGGTGCCCTTTTGATCAAATAAAAAGGAAGAACCTTGAGAAGAGGTGAAGATCTAATCACATATTTCAAGTTCCTTTATTCTTCAACTTGCTCTTTCATTGTTGTTTACAATCTAAAATAATAACTCCAGTATATTATATATTCTTTTATATTATTATAAATATGGAATAACCAAATTCAATATTCTATCCATCCTTTGAATGACATGTCACCATACGTGCGTACGTACGGATTACCATCTCCACGCCGTGGTGTAATTTTTTTTCAATACATTATTATTTTGATGGGTAAAATAATGATGTGTAATTGATGTAAATAATAAATATAACATGATGATTATTATGTATATATGATATAACATCCAATTATATATTATTTTAACATCAAAAGAATGATATTGTCTCTCTTGCGTACGTAGGGATTACTGTCTCCATGAATGAGATGGGATTCATTCCCCATCATATCCATTCAAGACTTATTTTCATTTGATGATTAAAAATAATATTTAAAGACTTGATATAATTATGTATATGAATAAGATACAGCCCATCCATAGAATATATGACTCACATAACAAATAATATAATGTAAAATGAATCTGTTAACACCCGAAACGACAATAATTCTAAGATATTATTATCAATGAAATGTTAAAAGATCATATATGATATCATATTAATTTATATGATTCTTTTATAATTTAATAAAAATTATTTCGCCAATATAAAAGAGGTTAATATACCATATACCAAGTAAAAGTAAATGGTAAGAGTTAATTTCACAATATCTTTATTATCTGAAGTTGTATTTACGTAAGTATCTACTAGGATCTCTTTATCATCCACATCAATGTTTCATAAGAATGTATATCAAAAAAATAATACATTTTTATTGAATATAGGTTAAAGTAATTTATAACCTTGTTTGAATTTTTATAATATGTTTATAATGTAATCTTTCCGTCATTTTCCAAACATGGTCCTTTATAACCTTTTCGACAGAATTAATGCAAAAATGTTTTTTAACTTATACGGCGGGTGCGGAAATTTTCCACCATTATAACATCATAGAAGCATCCCTTACATGATTATAATAATATTTTCAAAATTAAGTTTTTCTTAAATGATTTCAAAATAGAAAGTTATATTTCTCTAAAAAGGTTTGGATTTCATCTATGTCAACATCATTTAATGGATTTTAAGCTTATTTGAAGTTGATTAATTATCATACAGAACTTCCATTTTGTATGGATGGTTTTGTGATATGTTTGACTATGGATATATTATTTTTACACTATTCATGGTTTATGGATAAATTATTGGCATTCTGTATGATAGTTTTAATACAAATGTTTATGTTATGTTTAAACATTTTCTTATGTGGAATGCATTGGACATAGTATGTGACGGGTGGAGCCCGCTATAACTCATCGATGCATCAGTAGTTCTAATGAGAAAAACTAGTTTCATGGCACAGGGCCTTAAAAAAAATTATTTTTAGTCTTGGAACAAGGCCATGACTATGTGGTTATGAAAGTTTGGCATTATGCAATCCATCATTATGAAAGTGCCTATTGATATTGAATGTGATTGTTGGACTAGTATAATATCCATGTGAGTAATTAAATGGAATTATTTGATTTTAAGATTTCTATATAATGATGAAGTTCATGTTTAAAAGGATTTTGTTTTAGTCTTATACATTGCATTAAATGTTTATGCTTATTTATGAATGTTTCTGCTATATTGTTATCATTATTGAGCATCTGAGCTCAACCCTTTCTATGTTTTATTTTTCCGAGGATGTGAAGAAGTATTTTATGACTGACATGTATGGATAGTATATGTAATTCAGTGTTGTATATGGAAACAATGCTTTTGTAGTTTTCAATATCATTATTTAATGTAAAACTTTTGAATATATCTAGTACTTCTAAGGGTACAAAACTAATCGGCCTTTCGAGACTAGATCTTTTGCAATCATGAATATGTTATGTAATAATTCATCGACTCCAGGTAACTGGTTTGGGGTGTTATCGTTGGTATCAGATAAAGTTTAATACAAACCTTGGAAACTAGATTTATATAAACACTGATTAGAGCAAATAGCCATAAGATAGACATTGAGGATTAGTTATAATAACTTCCTAGAATTTTGGTGTTGTAGAGAATTTGTGAATTTTACAATAAATACATCCATCTTTGGATACGACAAGGTAGAAGAGGCTCTAGAACATATGTACCTAGGGGTAAAACACAAAAAAACGCTTTGAGCTAAACTCAAATGGGAACTGGTGCACGACAATGGGCCTTACTGCACTCTTGGTTACGACCCTCCCTGGGATATGATTAGGATAGTTCCCATTTTATTGAAAATACATTGTAAAGGGTTTATGTGTATATACATCCTCAAATAATTTTTTTTATGATTATGGATTATATCCATAAACTGTTCAATTTATGTTAAGTGTTTTACTATTTTGAGATTATGTATTTTGATTCATAAACTAATCTAGTTTATGCCATTATTTAGAAATGGCATCTAGTATAATGAATTAAAACTATATACATGAACACACTCCATGTAGGTATTTCCCTCCAACTCAAGATAATTATAGTGGAGCTGGTGATGCAACTGGTGATGATCAACTGATCACCATACTGAGAAAACTCACTCAGGTTGTGAATAATAACCTTACCCTTATGGACCACCCTGATCTGCAGTAAGTTGGATCAATGTTAGATTACTTCATGAGGGTAAAACCACTAACATTCAATGGGGGTAAAAATCCACTAGTAGTTGTGCAATGGAGAAATTCGTTAATGAAAATATTTAATGCCTTGGGGAGTAGTGAAAGGGAAAAGGTTGTCATGGAAGATTGTCGCCTTACTCGAGATGCTGATCAATGGTGACCATTGATTTGAAACACAAAGGAATATGATGAAGTATCAAATATGGAATGGATGGTGTTTAAAGATCTTTTCATAGAAAAATACTTTCATCATGACCATCAAGCAGATATGGAAAGGCAATTTCTGAGTCTGAGGAAAAAGGAGGATGAGAATGTCGTAAAGTATGATGCTAACTTTACAAGGATTACGAGGCATGTTGCAGATTATATACATAACCCAAGAAGTAAGATTTATAGTTTCTTTGATGGGTTAAAACCATTTCTCTATCAATCATTTTTCTCTCAAACCTTCTCATTGTACAAAGATATTGTCTCATGTGCCATCAAGACAGAAAAATAATTCACTAAGTCTTATGGCTTTAAATTAAAGAAAGACAAGAAGAGATCTGCTAATAACTCTGGAAATGGAAATAAGGGTAAGAAGAAAAAAGTTGAATATCCATACAACAGTAAATGTGGGATTAAATAACCTGGTACGTGCCTAAAGGGAATGGGATTCGGTTACAAGTGTGGTAAAAAAACAACACCAATCTCGTTATTTCAAGTGAAAGAAAGAGGCGGTCGATGTTGAATGCTACAATTGTAGAGAAAGGGGGAATTATTCCAATGAATGTCAAAAGTGTCATGGTAAATTACCTCAGAAAAGTCCAAGGGATCAACACCAAGCTTATGATAACACTACTGCTGAGGTTGAAAATCTGAAAGATGTGGTGGCAGATAATTTAGTGGTTCCCCAAGTTTTGAAAAAGAATTATTTGATTCTGGATCATCACATTGTTTCATATCTTCCTATTTTTCTAAGAAAATTAGATATTTTCAATTTGATTTAACAAGGGAGTTGTCAGTCAAAACTCTTAAGGGAAGTATCTTTGCAATAAGGTATTGTGAATCAGTCCCCATTAGGGCATATAAATGTTCTTTATCTACTGATCTCATCATCATAACCATGATTTAATTTGATATATTCCTCATTATGGATTGGATTTAAGACCATGATGCGAAACTTTGTTGTAATAAGAAAGAGGTTATAGTTTTATATGATGATAACGAGTACCTTATCTATTGAGAAGAAACAGCACCACCTAATTCTTATCCAGATCCACCCCTAGTAGCTCAACTAAAATAAATTATTGGTGAGGAAGAAAATGAAATAACTATTGGTGTGGAATGAAATTTTTGAATAGATGGCGTGCATATTGTGCAAGAATATGTTGATGTGTTTCTTGAAGACTAACCTGGACATCCACCAGAATGAGAAATTGAGTTTTCCATTGATTTAATTCCTAGCTCAAGGTCCATATCTAAGACCCCTTGTAGAATGGAAACTATGGAATTAGTGGAACTAAAGAAAAAACTTGAGGAATTGATTAATAAGGGATTTATTCAACCTAGTGTTTCTCCATGGGGAGCCTCTGTACTTTTTGTTAATAAGAAATATGGATCTATGAGAGTGTGAATTGACTATAGAAAGATCAACGCTATAAAAGTAAATAACAAATATCCAATACCTCACATTGATGATTTATTTGACCAACATCCTAGAGCTCAATACTTTTCAATGATTGACCTTCGATCTGGATATCATCAGTTGTGTGTGAAGCAAGAATAAATTCCAAAAATAGCATTTCAAACTAGGTATGGGCATTAAGAGTTTATAGTAATTCCTTTCGGATTGACTAATTCACCCTCGATCTTCATAGATCTAATGAATAGAGTTTTCAAGGAATATATTGTTGATTTTGTAGTGGTATTTATTGATGATATCTTGGTATTAACCAATAGTTACAATGATCATGAAAATCACTTCTGCATTATCCTAAAGACACTTAGAAGACATGAATTATATGTAATGTTTAGAAAATTTGAATTATGGTTTCAATATATTTCTTTTCATGGCCATATTGTCTCTAAGGATGGAATCTCTGTTGATCCTTCTAAGACCAGGTCAATCCAGTAATGGCCAACACCAACGAGTATAACTGAGGTACACAGTTCTATTGGTTTAGCAGGTTATTATCAACGTTTCGTCTTGAATTTTTCCCGGTTGGCTGACCCATTAACAAATCTCACATGAAAAGGGGTTAAATTTATTTTGACAAAACAGTGTGAAGAATGTTTTGATGAACTAAAGAGAAGATTAGTCAATATTCCTATATTGACTCATCCATTGGGGAATGATGGTTTTTTATTTATAGTGATTCTTCATAGAAAGGACTTGGTGGTGTCCTTATATAGAATGACATGGTTATCGCCTATGCATCACGATATCTAAAAATTCATGAGAAAAACTATACAACTCTTGATCTTGAGTTAGATGTTGTAATGTTTGCTTTGATGATTTGGAGACACTGTCTCTATGGTGAAAAATTTGAGAAATATACCGATCACAAGAGATTGAAGTATATTTTATCATATAATGAAATCAACATGAGGTAAAGGAGATGGATTGAACTACTCACAGATTATGATTTCCATATACACCACCACCTGATGAAGTCAAATAAGGTGTAATATGCTTTGAGTAGAAAGGATTATGGAGTTTTGAACAAGAAGAGAGTTGAAAAGGATCCTATTTTCATGGATCTAGTAAAGATGGATACTGGAATAACCATTGAAGGTGAAACATCATTACTTTTTCAAATGGTTGCCCAACCATCTTTACTAGAAAGGATAAAGTGTTCTCAGACCAATGATGAAGTGTTCCAAAATAAGATTAATGTTTTGAATGATGGGAGATTGAGTGACTTTACATATGAAGATGGAATTTTGAAACTTATGAAGAGACATTTTATTCTGGATATACTTGATCTAAAAAGGGAATTGTTTGATGATTCTCATAGTTCCAATTTCTCTATACACCCTGGTAGCACCAAAATGTATTGATATTTGAAGGAACATTTTTTGTGAGACAACATGGAGAGAGAGATTGATGATTTTGTGTCAAGATGTGTGGTTTTTCAACAATTGAATGCTCGAATCCAACAGCCAGGAGGAGACATGCAATTTCATCCCATACCATAATAGAAATCGGATAATATTATGATGGTCTTTTTCATGGAACTACCAAATACTCCAAGAAGAAACGATGCAATTAGGGTCATTATTGATCGTCTTCCCAAGTCAGCAAATTTTCGTGCTATAAGAGAAGATTTACCACTTTAACGTTTATCAAGACTGTATATTAATGAAGTTTTAAATATTTATGGATTACCAATATCGATTGTTTTTTATTGTGATCCACATTTTACATCAAGATTCTAGAAAAGTCTCAAGAAATCCCTAGATACTGAACTTTGTTTGAGCACTACCTACCACCCCCCAAACTGATGGAAAATCAGAACAATCTATTCAATCCTTAGAACACATGTTGAGATCATGCTCACATGATATTCAAGGTATGTGGGATAAATATTTACTTATGTTAGAATTTTCTTATAACAACAGCTTCCATTCAAGTATTCAGATGGCACCATATGAAGCGTTATATGGAAAGAGATTCCACACACCAACCTGTTGGGATGATGTTGGTTAACGAAAACCCATAGGCCAATAACTTGTGGAGGAAATGATGGAAAAGGTGAATGTAATCCAAAACAACATCAAGGCAGCTCAAAGTAGGCAGAAGATCTATGCTGATAACTGAAAGAAGGATTTATAATTTTAGGAAGGAGACCATTTTTTCATGAAGGTATCTCCATGTAAGGGTGTTATATGTTTTGGTAAAAAGGAAAAATTATGTCCCCAGTGAATCAAACCATTCGAAATTCTAGAACTACTTGGGATTGTAGCTTACTAGTTTCCAATGCCGCCAAGTCCCTCCAAAGTTCACGATGTGTTCCACATATCAATGTTGAGAAAATACCAGCCCGACCCAATGTATGTACTCACCTAACAGTAATTAAGGATGGAACCTGATCTGTCCTACTGTGAATGTCCTATCAAGGTTCTTGATACAAGAGAACAAGTGCCGAGAAACTAGATGACTTTTATGGTAAAATTTCTATGGAGAAACAATAAGATAGAAGAGGCAACTTGGGAACTCAAGGAACATATAATGAAGAACCACCAGAGTTTGTTTATGCAGTAATACTCTAGAAATTTTGAGGAATGAAATTATTTGAAAGAGGGGAGAATGTAACACCCCAAGCTTCCACGGTACGCTTCTCTTTGAATAATATAGTAGTGTGTGATGTACACAACATTAAGTTATAACACATCACAACCAATCAAACTAGCCGTTATGAATAGTAAAAACCATTTTTCAAATTTTATTAATTTTATCATTCAAAATGGACTTCATTTTTGGATTCTGAATATCGAAATTATATTAGGGTGAATGTTTTGTATTTTTCTAAAAACTTTCAATATTTTATGAATAGTGAAAACACGAAGTATTAGTTTAAAACCAGATTTTTATTTTAATAAATATATAATGTATTTCAATTATTTTTTTGTCAAAATAGATACATAAATCTTATATAAGTTCAATGTAATTCATTGGAGTCAGTTTAAAATAATTTTAGATATATAAAAATTTTATTGAACTTTTCAACGTCTTTTACCAACCTCCTAGGAGAATTTGCAAATTTACAAAAAAACTATATTTTTCCACTATTGTGAGTTGAATTTGAAAACAATGAGACACACAGTTGATATCAGTTTGTAAAATCTAAATCGATAAGATGAAAAAAAAATTGTGATTAGTAACTTTTTTACTTTTATCTTCCATAGTTAAAAGTAAATAGGGTAATTAAGGGTAAAAACAATATTATGATTACCCTAAAACATGTACTAATTATATTAGATAAGTATAATTTGACAAAAAAAACCTTAGCAATAAAATATGAGCCTCTTTGGTTCACATGGATTAGATTAAAACATTTATTATTATTTAATTCAAAGAAGAGTTAAAAGAGTTATAATCACTGTTTAATAACTAAAACATTTTTAATATAGGGTTACACATAAGATAAATTCGACTATAAATTTAATTAGGAAGCTAAAAATATTTCCCACATAATGGTATTTTATTTATATAATTTAGATATTATATAATTTAATTTATTTATAACACAACGATAATGTAGTAATAACCTAGTTATTGAAAAATCAAAATAATTGTTATTATAAATATCCAGATAAATGTAATTTGTGACTTTTTATAAATTCCACTAGTTTTATATGTCAATATGACATGCTAGTGTTGTTTAGATGAATTTTTTTCCAAGTAATAATGCTGTTATGTATTTAGAAAAAACAAAATACCAAATAGTGTCAAAAATTGACATAAAAGAGTTTTTTAAAAAAATATTATATTATTAATTGATATTCTATTCCTAAAAATATAAGGATTATCCAAAGGACTTATATAACTATAGGTGTATCATTAATGAACCACTTGGGGATCTATTGGAAGTATATATTATGTTTATTAACCATATAATATAAAAATAAAAAGAGACATGGTAAATGTAAAACTATTTAACTAAGAGTTAAATCTAAAAGATAATTTTAATATATTGACCCAAACCTATCTAAAACCTATTGGTTGAGTTTTCTTAAACCCATAACCACCTTAGACATTAAATAATCCATTTCGGGTCCATTACAAAAAGAAAATGATTTTATTATGAAATAATATTTCTAGCTTTACCTATGGTGCCACTCACGGCTCTTATAAAAGAGAACTACCCCTTCTCTCTAATTAAGACCTTAAAAGCAATTTGGATCGGCCAACCCCAGCCCAAATACCCTTTAAAATTTCATCCCTTCATCCTAAAGGCCTTCCTTTTTCCATAAAACCATCCTATGGAGCCTTTTTGATCAAATTAAAAGGAATAACTTGAAGAAGATGTAAATATTTCATCACCTCTTTCATGTTTCTTTCTTCTACCACATCCTCATTCTTTGTTGTTTCAAATATAAAATAATAACTCTAGTATCTTCTATATACTGTGATGTTATTATAATATGGTACAACCATATTTATTATTCTATTCATCCTTTGAATGACATCTCACCATACATACGTACGTACGGATTACCGTCTCCAAGTCATGGTGTAATTGTTATTCAATACATTATTATTTGGATGGGTTTAATAATGAATTGTAATAAATTTAAATAATAAATATAAAATTATTATGATTCTTTATATATGATATAAAATCCAAATTATATATTATTTTAATATCAAAATAATGATATTGTCGCTCGTGCGTACGTACGGATTACCGTCTCCACGAACGTAATGAGATTTATTCCCCATCGTATCCATTCAAGACTAATATTAATTTGATGATTAAAAATAATATTTAAAGACTTGATATCATTATCGATATTTATATGATACATCCCATCCATAAAAAATATGACTCACATAACAAAGAATATAAAGGAAAATGAATCCTTTAACACCCGAAACGACAATAATAGTAAGATATTATTTACAAAGGAATGCTAATAGATCATATATGATATAATATTAATGTGTATGATTATTGTATAATTTAGTAATAATTATATAATGATTATAAATGAGTTTATCCTACCCTTGACCTAGGAAAAGTACATTGTAAGGGTTTATTAAACAATCTTTTTATTATCCGGGGTTATTTTTACATAAGTATCTACTAGGACCTGCTTATCATTAAAATCCATGTTTCTTAAAAATCTATATCAAAACATTCTTACTATTTTCTAAAATATAGGTTAATGTAATTTATACCCTTGTTTGACTTTTCATTATATGTTTATAAAGGAATCATTCTGTCGTTTTCAAATCAAGTTCCTAATTATCCTTTTCGACCAAATTAAGGTAAGAATGCTTTTTTAACTTATATGGAGGGTGCAATTATTTTCCATTGTTATAACAACATCGAAGCTTCCCTTTAATGATTATAAGAATATTTTCAAAATAAATTTTTTTCTTAAATGATTTCAAAATATAAAGAGATATTTCTATAAATAAAGGTTTTGATTTAATCAATGTCAACATCCATTGATAGATTTTAAGATTATTTAAAGTTTATTTATTATGATACAAAACATCCATATTTTATTTATGGTTTTGTGATATGTTTGACTGTGGATATTTTATTTTTACACCATACATGGGTTATGGATAATGTATTGGCATTGCATATTCTAGTTTTAATATGAATTCTTATGTTATTTTTAAACATCTTCATATGAGGAATGCATTGGAATTAGTATGTGACGGGTGGAGCCCACTATAGCTCCTTGATGCATCGGTAGGTCTCATTAGACACACTAGTTTCTTGGAATAACATCTTGAAAAAAATCTTATTTTTAGTATTGGCACAAGGCCTTGAATATGTGGTTATGAAAGTATGGCATTATGCATTCCATCATTATGAAAGTGGAAATTGATATTTCATGTGATTATTCGACTATTAGATTATCCAAGTGAGTAAGTAAACTGAATTATTTGATTTTATCGTTGACATATTATGATGATGTTCATGTTTAAAAGGCTTTTGTTTTAGTCATAAACATTGCCTTAATGTTTATGCTTATTTAAGAATGTTTCAGCTATATTGTTATCCTTACTGAGAATCTGATCTCACCCCTTTTTATGTTTTATTTTTTCCAGGATGTGAAGAAGTATATTATGACTGGCCTGTAGGGATAGTATATGGAATAACAGTGTTGTCTATGTAAACAATTTTTTTCTTGTTTTCCATTTCAAGATGTAATGTAAACCTTAAGAATGTATGTACTAATTCCAAGGCTACTAAACTAATCTTTCTTTCTAGGTATGATCGTTTATGATCATGCCAATGTTATGTAATAATGCACTGACTCTGGGTAACTAGTGTTGGGGGGTTACAACATTATTTAAAAAAGTGTAGAAATAATATAATATTTAATTTCATAAATGATCTGGAATTATCCTAAATTTTTAAACATTCTTATTAATGAATATTACTATATATGTTATCAAATTGATTCAAAAAATTTATTATATAATAAATAGCTTCTAAATCGTAAATTTATATTTTTATATTTAAAGAGAGTAAATATTTATATTTTATTGAACTTTTTTATATTTTTAACATACACTCTGCATTTATTATCGTTAAAATATTTAAATTTTTTGGTTTTTTATATTTTGAACTCCTTTAAATATATAGTATTCAATTTACACTTATATTACCCAAAAACTAGATTTCAGGGGTAAGATATATTTTTATTTTTTTATCAATTTTACCAAATCATCCATTAAAATTTCTATTCCTATCTTTTCTGAATAGATATACCTATTATAAAGTATTTACCATAATCAAAATCAAGGTGGTTTTATGATTATTTTTGGAGATTAAATTTTTGGTATAAATACATCTACCATTAAAGAAATGTTATGTGATACTATTAATAAATTATATTAGACCAATTTTCATCCAATGGTATAATTATGATCGGATGTACAATTATTTTTATGTTAAACATATGGGTATGGTATGTTTTGGTACAATGTTTGTTTTTCTATATATACCTCCAATGAATTGTTAAAATTTTCATATCTTCTGAAAGAATTATATTATCTGTCAAAATTTTATATATTCTCACAATAGAATTTGAAATATTTTTTTCACAAGATTGTGCATATTAATTATTGGTATGTTCATAAAACTTGTTTTAGACCACTTTCTTTGTTATCCATCCCAAAAATGTTATGAGTTACAAAGCTTATGTATATTTAACATTGGTATGTTATGTAACATTCCAACCTTATTATCCTTGGATAATGTTTATTTCATCATTTACCAACTTTATTAAGCCATAATATGTGCTTTAATATCATATTATTCTATATCCATTTATCATTGTTTTGGAAAATTCTATGGATTACATGTTCTTTTTAATTAGATATTCATCTCATGCACATATTTTATGATATGATAATGATATAACACTTGATAACTCAATGATATTTTATTTACCTTTTTTGAGTTCTATATCACTCATTTTTATGTTTCTCACTTCCCTAGTAAAGAGTATAATATAAAATTTACATAAAAAGTATAATTTACATATGTTTTTTTGGAGATTTTGATGTAGTGTTGTGTAATGGGATATAAATATAGAAGATCAAAAAAGACAATAAGATAATGGATTCTGTTGTCATTTGATTTTATGATATTTATTAATTTTATTACAACAATTATAGGAAATTTATTTATGTTATGATAGGTTTATCATATTATGTATCAAATAATATGTGTATTGTTATTGATTTTATCACTAGAAATGATATTTTATAATATCAATTGTCCTATTTTATTACAAAGGTAGGTCAAGTTATTAAATTTTATAAAGTTAATAACTAATAGGGAACCCATAATAATAAAACTTATGTTAATGAAAATGTTTCTAAAGATAAATCAATTGTTTCATAGAATAAAATTATAGTTCCATACAGTATTATGTAAAAAGATAGACTTTTTGAAATCATATAGTTGTTTACTCTAATTTATTTAAGATATTATTTTTATTTATCATGATAAACCATTGTAAAATTATTATGTATTTATAAATACGATGGGATAATGGAATAATTGGTGTGAAGGAATATTAATTAGAATTATAAATATAAAAAAATTAATGAGGTTATATTTCCAAGGTTATAATATTTGGATAATTATAATTTCCTTATGTCTCCACATTCATGCACCATCATTTATTTCTCAATTCCTAAGGTTATATTTCCTTCTATAATTCATTATAGATAATACTAATATTCAAAAATATATTAATCGGGTCATTCCCCCATGATTGCGTTTAATCAAATATTTATGATCTAACCCTTTTGACTAATCGATATATTTTTATCATAAACATGCATTTGATTCGTCCCCTTCTTATATATGCATCATCATCTATAAATTTTGCGTAGGACTATGTGTAGAAATGAGTTTAATGTCAATATGTTTATCGGTGAATTTAAATCCATAATTTATAATATCATATTCATATATTTGGACACCAAAGACCCTACATTGTTTGGATATAAGAATTTTTTTTGAGACATAATGTTTTTATCATAATCTATACGTAAAATATATTTTTTTATGATGAATCTTTCTCAATTGGTAAAAAAAGTTATGTAATGATTATATACATAGTATCAGATATTGGAGATTGGTTATAGGGAATATCATATGGTTTTAGATGCATGAGGTATATTTTCTATAACATGTTGTTTCATTGTTTGGTGTGCCTTTTGATTGATGGTATATATTTGATGTACCTAGGAATGTCATCGAGTTGTGTGGTATCCCAAGCCATTAATTATATTATGGGATATATTTTTATAACGTAGATTAGATCATGAATTATTTTAAATAAGAAATTATTAAGGATCATGATTTTTATATATATATTCCATCTAAAGTGAAAATATTTTCTACTGAAAAGATAATATGATCAAATATTCATAAGGAAATCAATTTGTAGGAAAGCAAATTGTACAGGGTAAAAACACTCATATGTATGGGTATTTTTTATATATATCTTTAGTTCAATGGGTATTTGTGTTTTTAGGCTTATTATAGATTGTCTCAATATAGAATAGTATACATGTAAATGAAATATTTTTTAATATATTTTAATTCACATTGGTATTTATTTCGACACAAATATAATAATTACCTTTATAATCATGAGGTAGAAATGGTTGTGATTTTCTGATTCTTTGGTGGTATTATGTCATCAAGGAGTATTTTTTCTAATTATAAATCCTAAAAGGCTATGTAATATCTTACATTAGATTGTTTAATATTTTTCGAACTGGTTATAAGTGGTGTTGTTTTAGGAATAAGGCTTCCCAACCTATTAAACCATATTGGGGGATAATTTAATTTCTAATTAAATTTGTAAGAATAGTATTTTTAATATTATGATTCAGGAAAATTATAGTCATTTAATCTTTTCCTCTAGAAATACTGGAGGTTAGTTATTAAAAAAATTATTAGGTTCTGGTGAACTCTCATTGATAACAATGGGAGGATGTGTCTCGATTTCGAGATCGGGATTGGGTGGTATATATAGATAATATTATTCATAAAGATGAACATGAAAGAGGGACATAGGATATACCACATTGATTATTTCTTATGAGAAGTTATTTTATCTATATGTTTTGCATGGTTTTTATCTTAATGTGTTTATTTTCTCACTATAATTAGTAAATATATTTATTTTCAAGATTCATTAATCCTTAATAGTGATGTTTTGGAATATTTAAATGAATAGTTTTTTGTAAAGTATCATTGGATGATAACATATTTGTTAAAACATTATTTCCCAACATTGAGTTTCAATGGGTTCTTATAGTATTCTATATATCATTATAAGATTATGAAGGATATATTTATGTAGTTTAGTGATTGTTCAAATTGATATTTTGGAGAAGTTTATTTTAATAAGTAAATTCATGTCATATAATTGATGATAACTCATTTCATTTCAATTCAAGTGTTTGGTGAAATAAATATGTTTTAATGACTCTATTTTGAGGTAATTGTGAGTTATCATGATGTTTTGCGGATTCCCATATTTAATCAATACCATTTTTTATTTATGAAATTCAATGGGGTTCAAAGTTAATTTTAATAATCCATAATACCTTTGTTTTCAAAATTCCACATGGGTATGAGAATGAACCATTTTTTAAAAGTTAACTATCCAATTAAATTTGGTTAATGGTACACACAATTTTTTTAATCAAAAACTAGAGTATATGTTGTCTAGTTCTCATATAAATGAACTTATTGCATTTTTTAAGACACAATAATTTAATTATGAGGGGTTCATGAAATACTTTCTATTAGAACTACATTTGACAAGTATTATAAAAATTAACTATTAAAACCATGCATTAATTTAGGGAATGTGAGATTTGTTATCGATATTTTCTAATATTTCTTGTTAAATTATAGTTTAGTTTTATTCCATAAATATTTGGAAATTATGAATTTATCCCAGTCAAGGGATGTGGTATGTGTTATGAATTTGGGATCAACACAATGAAATTTTTATTTTTCATATCTCTATGGTGGGAATTATATGACATTCTATTTTAATAAATTTAATAACGCATGATAATATATTTTTGGTCATGAGGAAACAAAAATTGTGGTTGTTTTTAAGGTAATGAATATATGATCTATGTTGTTCCCCATAAGGATAGGTATCTAGAACCAATAATGCACAATTTCAAGACATTTAGGAAGTAACATTATGCTGTAAAATTTATGGCCAAAGGACTACATCTGATTTCAATTAGTTTTATATCATTTGTAATATACATTGAGGTGTGAGTACCTAAAAATTGTTGTTTACATATGCATGATAATCCATTTCTAGTTCATTTTTACACATTGTGGAGGACAATTTACATTCATTCATCATATATTTTTACATTGATAAGTGGACAAATGAATGGGGACATTGTATATGTGAACAATTGGTTGAATGTTCGGACCTTCCCAAATATGGTAGCATGTTAATATAAATTACTAATTAATTTAACAAAATTTAGTCTAATATAATATCGTGTTATCTAAGTACTATGATAGTTTATCCATTATATGTTCATTTTAATAAAAAAATCCTTCTCATTTTTTAAAGATAATGACAACCATTATCATCGTAATACACAATTATTTTCACTTCTAGAATAATATTGGTCTAGAAGGACAAAAAATTTAAAATTTCAACCATGTTTTACAATTCCCATTATTATTAAAAATCATGATCAATCATGGGAATATAAGTTGTTCCTAATAAATTAGTGATATAAATCAAAAATCATTTGAGGAAGACTAAATTTAATCATAATTTTAGGACATCAAGCTACCTAAAAGTGTATTTATGATGTATTTTGGGAAACATCATTAAAAATCATAAAGTAAGCCTATGATGGTGACACTGATATGCAAGAAAACATCGCATGGATTTGAATACTGGTGTTGGATCCAATTAAAATATTCATTGGTGTGCCATCCTATTGATGCACCCTAGTAAATATGAGTTTTAACCATAGGTGTAACCTAATTATAAAGTGATAGGGTGTATTACATTAATATTGATCCAAAACAAGTTTAAAAATATTATATATCTTGGGAACATTAATGTAACTAGGTGATGTGCCTAATATGTGAACCTCTAAGGGGGAGAATTGGAAACTAAAAGAGAACCATGGAGGATGGAATGACATGGTGATTTTAATTTATCAACGTCAGCTATTTTTGTCCTTCACCAAATCTACAATGAAAATAAGGGGATAAATTGAATTGTAAAAATATTTTTAGTGTGGGACACTTTTTTAACCAAAAAATTCATGGTAGAAATTACATAGTATTTAATTTGGATTTAAAATCCTTGTGCAGTAGATTTTTTTTACCTTGAAAACTGATTGGGGAATTTGGTGTTACATATATCAGACATATTGTATCCTATCTCAATTGGGCATCATTTACAATATAGATGATGGAACTCGAGTCCTATTTATATGAAAATGGGGACTTATCAATTGGTTTATATTTGTAGTAATTTCTTACTACTCGAAGAATCAAGGTAGTGGTATATGTCAATAGATTGTCTATTTGGTAGGGTGTCTTATTAATGGTTTCCAATTATAGTTACATAGTCCAATGTGTTTTGATTGTTTGGAAACATTACCCTAGGTTCCTGAATGAGGTAATGAGATCACTATACCTAATGGAGGGGATATGGTCATGGTTCCTATAATAGTTCTTGGGTCCACGATGATAGACTGGTTCATGAATGGTTATAATTTTGATAGAGTCTAACCAATGAAGACATATACACAAGAACCACAATATTTCATTCCAAAACACTTTTATTCCAATTTAAATTATAATATTATTCAATTTAAGATTCACATATCTTTAATTATAAATAATTTTAGATCTAAAAACAATTATTCATATAAACTGTATATAATCAAGATAATGATGATCTTATTTTTAGGTAGTCACAACTTGGGAACAAAACTGACATAGGAAATATTATTCACTTGGCTTACTGTGGGGATCTCAACTGGTTATTGAAATGTGGGAATTCACCATGATATGTGATAAGTTAACACATGAAAATAATTATCTAACAAATTTATTGTTTTATTCCTTTTTTATAAATATTGTGGATCCAAAAATTAAGGACAACAATAAATACTATGAATCATGAATACATAAACTCTCTATTTTTAAATTACTCATTAACATCAACACTATAATTTTGGGTACCACTATCCAAAAAACATATACATTCTTATCTAGGTGCATACTCTAGAATCTCATTCAATGTGTGAATATCTAAAAATCAAAAAACATTGAGTGAATGTAAATGGGTATGTATAGCTAAGAGAAATCATAGAAGTTATATTTTATGTGAGCTAGTTTATATGTTGTTATATTTTCACATGCATCTATTTTAGGATTTGTTAATATTTTTCTTCAATTTTTTATTTATTAATACTTTGTTTTCTCTTATTTAATGATATATTTCATGAAATTTACATAAAATGTCTCTAACCATTGAAAATTGTTCAAAAAAGTAAAAAATAGAGAGCATCAAATAGATTAGTGATCAAGATATGGGAGATGATCGATAGTATCACCCATATATAGAATACCATAATTATGTTTTTACAACACACTATGATAGATATCAATTATAAATCCATTATCAATCTTATGTGAACAAAAACTGAGGTGAACCTGATAACCCATTATATAATAACAACTATCTAGATTCATGGTTCACCAATAGTGAAAGCATTTATTTTTCAATTTTTTCATCAAGAGACTCATTTTTAAAGCAATCCATCATGTTCCCAGAATAAATATAAGGACCCAGCCATAAAACATTACATAATATTGAATTAAATGAATAATTCACATTGAGGATCTTTTCAGGTTTAGAGTTTTAGAGAATTAGGACATAACTATTACATCACAAAGATTACAAGGTAGACACATATACTCAGTCTCCATTTTTTCACAAAATATAAACTCAAGGATAAAAGAGTCATGTCTAGTTCCATGTTTTAGACATCATGACATTTCCTTGATCCCATCATTGACTGTATTCCACTTATTCTTGTGGAGAAACATTTCAAAAACTTGGGATGAGCACAAAAATCTCAGTAAGGGATATAAAAATATGGGAAGGAAATATTAGTCCACGTATACATAAGAATCAATTAAAAACACATTACTCATAAAACAAAAGAAATTTAACATACCTCATGAAATCAAAAGTTTTATGAATAACTTGTAGAAATCATAAGACCTGAACGTAACTTGAGCCAGATATAACATACATACATTGTAGCTATCACAGCTACATAGGGATTCACATTTGGAATACCCATCATAGTATATTCCCTAAATCTATTAGGAGAAACATTAACTTTTACCTCCGTCATGTTACCCAATGAATTAGAGAGCTATCTCGGTCTCACCCGCCTTTAGTCTATCACGGAACCACCCGATTTCATAAACAATTCCCAAGAACCATAAAATAATCATAACTTATAAAACATGATTAAAGGAAATATAAAATTTCCACATTTCAATAAGAAGATATCAATACAACACATTTATATAATCCAAAAATTATCAAAATCCATTTTCAATACCAAAATACATAAAAGAGTATTTGGTATTTATTTTTCATTTAAAAAGTTATGGCTTGTAGAGGAAGCCGAAACTCGAATAATGGTCACGACGGTGGAGAAGTCGTTGTCACTGCATACGAAATATAAAAACATTCCCATTGTCATTTATTAAAATTCTTCATATAAAAATATTCCTTTTGAATAAAAGTAAAATTCAAAGGGATTTATACACCGTATAAAATAAAGTTGTGTATAAAACAAAATATGCCTCAATGAAAGGAGATTGAGACGAAGTTCTGTACAAAGATAGTATCCTTAGATTAATGATAAATCAATTATATAAATATTTGTGAAAAATATAAATACACCCAATATAAGTGGATATTTTGTGTAAAACAATCAGAGTCATTCACACATATTCATAGAATGACATATTCAATAACTACAAGTTGAACCCAAAGAAATCGAAATTGGGTTAGGAAGTTTCCTTGACAGTCTAACGACGTCACTTTAAAATTCAAAGAAAACCAGTTGATGAGACAAAAAGGGTATATCATAACATGGAAATTAATTTTACATCGATAAGGATATATAAGAACATATCCCAAAATAATAAGATGTAAATTGAAAGACCTAATAAAAGAAGTCTTTTAAAAAGAGGATGGTGAAAGGTCCCCTTACCGACTTAGGTAACATTCGAAACGTACACCCCATGAAAGACGGACTGTAAAAAATTTATTTAAAAATTCATAAATGAAATTATATTACACAATGAGTAGAATAATTGGATGTAAATACACCAATAAAAATAAATAGTGGAAAATATAACATAAATCTCACTAGAATAAAAGTGAGATGAATAATCCCTTACGAAAACTCGGCAGCCTAACGACGCCACATAAAACATCCAAAAATGGATTGCTGAGATCAAATTGGGTCTCTAATTATATGAACATAAAATTTAAAGTAAGGGTAATATAAAATAACATCCTCCGAAATAATAAATAGGAGCTTAAAATAAATGACATAAAAGAGAGTTCTTAAAAATAAAGAGAGAGGCAGGATCCCTTACCTCATGTCTGACTTGACTCGATCGTTCTTTAATCTCCTGAATAATAAACATGAGTTAATTTATACTTTCTTAAGAACCGTTTCAAGTTCATTATTCTTTTTATATCACTTATAACCACGTTATTAACACTTTGTAATTATTTAAGTTAATAACGGTTGTTTTGTCGATCATTGGTACTTGATTCAAAAATATACTCCTTATAATTACAAGTTTTTCATGTGGTAAAATATCCATTATATACAGATTTATATTCATGATGTAGATATCATATATATTATTTATATCTATTATATACATGCATTTATAATATTAAATAACATTTATAGGTAAGAAATGAAATGCACTGTTCATGGAGACGGTAAGTCGTACGTACGCATGAACGCTACTTTAATTTATATTTCGTATTTAATGGAATGAGATCATAATGATATAAAGGTATATTATAATTCCAGTATAATACCATATGTAATATTATTAACTCCATCCTTTACATGTCCCACATATGGAGTTAACGAATAAAATCACTTTGAGTGTGCGGTAGTCCGCACTCCTTAAAATGAAGATATCGCGTTTACCCATAATGGAATCCAAAACATTATTTCATAAATGAATAATAAATAAGCTCAAGGAAAATATAAACATATTATATATCATATATAAATATAGTTACAACTAAATGTCCACCTTTTAAGGTGTTAGAAAAATATTGAACAATCATCGTTTCGTGAGGCAGAACTTCGCCATCCACGGAAACAGTAAGTTCTTTAACCATTAGACGTAGGTGTGTGTAAATGTATCTCTAATAATTCTTATAAATACAACCTAGTATTTTTAAGATACTGGTGTTGTTAAAAAAGAATGTAATAGAAAGAGTTTAGGGGGTTGGAGAAGCAAAATAAAACAAAACAACATAAGTGAGGACATTACCTTTAAATCGGGTAACTCTTTTTGATTTGATCCCAATGGCTTCCTTGAAAAGGATTCATCCCAATTTGAGTCTTCTAGGATGAATATATTGATATTGGGAGATTATTTGAGTAGATCTTTGACGAGCCAAAGGGCTTGAGAAGTGTGAGATATGGGTAGAAAGCGGGGGTTTTTATAACGGAGAGGAGGGGCTCTTTTGAAAATCCTAAAATTATTATTTTATTATAAAATGAAATTCGGTTTATAAAGCTCAAAAATTCATTAAAGTAGAATATAAGATGGTCCATTTGAGAAACAAAATAATCCAATAATAATCGGACACGTTTTGGATATTATTTTAAACATTATCTTCTTATTTATTTAAATCATTCATTAATGATGTAAACACTGCATCATCATTGTGTCATAAATAATTGTATGTTTTTGATGTCTAAAACATATAAAAAATTACCATGTTGTAGGAAATCTTTTTAACTTTATAATGATTATTTTTAGTCAAAAATATAACATATATAACCCCATGTAAAAATTGTTCTAGTAAAACAATACATGTTTGTAATATTTTTATTTTTTACTTTAAATAAACGTTATTAATGTCATTATCACCCCAAGTGGATCCATGGGGTCCCAAAAATTTACCCATGGTTTTTATTGGTCGCACATGACTCAACCAATAAGGTTAGGACATTTTTAAAGATATTTTTATATTATTATAATATCATTTTTATCTTAAATTACACTAATTACCTCTAATTGCAGTTAACAAAACTCAAAAGTTTCTATTCACCAAAAAAACATATTTTAATCCCATTTAACAACATTTAACATCCTAATATAAACCATGTATTTCGGATTTTTGATATTCAAATCTCATAACTGGTAAAGTTTCATTTAAACGAAAAATCAGTTTTTTAACTACCACTTAGTGGAATCACTGTTCATAAAAAATTGAAGTTTTTCAGAAAAATACCAAAAATTCACCCTAAGATATATTTGATATTACAAATTCAAAAATGATGTATATTTTTCAAAATTCAGAATATATAAGATTAATTAATTAATTTATTTATTAATTCCCACTTTCAAAACAAATAGCGTGTTTTTAAGAAACAATATCTATTTAAAGATTGACTATAGTTTAAGTCCAATTTAAAAGTGAAATTAATTCCAATGACCACCATTGGATTAAATGGTAGAAATATATTATAATTTCACTTTAAAACAAATTAAAAAGATGATCTAAACATATAAATAAATTATATTAAAAGGTGGTTTTGAATTAAAATACAACATTTTTCACATATTCATAAAAAATGAACTTTATCGAAAAAAATAACAAAAACATACCCAAAGTAAATTTTGATGTCTCAATTATAAACAAATAATTATTTTTGTCTAATATAATGTATAATAATGACCAAAACTATTTTTAATGAGGATTCTCCATTACAAGGTTATAAAATGACCTTTTATTGAATATTAGAGTATTTATGCTTAAAATGGAATTCTTTTCTTAAAATGTAAAAACATTTAAGAAACCTATATAATCATATTATAGTTATTTCTACTCAGTCCCAGCAATACAATGGCAACGTGTTAACTACCATTTGAAATAATATTAATATATTATTAGAGTGCAACGTTAGATATCCAAGAAACTCGTTGTTGTGTATTGGGTACGCAAATGAGAAAAGTGTTCCCTTTAAATTAATATTTACATTTTATTCAAAAATATGGATAAATATAAAATTTTCATATTCATTATTTACCTGGGTTGTTACATCCTTCCCCCCTTTTTGGAATTGCATCCTCACAATTTTATAATTGGGCTCGGAAACATCATTGAATGTCCCACATCCGAACAAGAGTCTGTAAAACTATCACTTTAAAATAAAGAGAGAGAAGTACAAAGGACACTCGAGATAACCCATACAAGGATAACATGAAAACATGGATATGGTAGAGCAAAGAAACCATCATGTTCTGATGGAGAGTGATAGAAAACATGTATCTGAGAAGGTTAACCACTAGAAAATCACAAACTTGTGATGGGTTAAACGTATTTGATTCCCCAGTAAGAAAATTTAACAGAAAATGTTTTTTATTAAAGTTAATTTTTATTGAGGAATTTATTTATGGGAATAACTAAAACATAAGAAAACATAACTACAATTCATGATTACTTTCAACTTCTGCTAGAGTTCTTACAGAAATTCATATTTTCTCCAAAAGAGAAGTATTTAGGAAGACTAGTTCATATTAATAGTATTATAATCAACTTCGTGAGAATCACCAAATACTCAAATGAGAACTATAAATTTCCCATGTCATTATACGTTAACCAAAAACAAAACCAAAAAGGATACTACAAGATTAGATAATCCAAAAAACGGATAATTTTTTTACAAAAAGAAAAACTACTCCTAATCTCCAAAATTTGTCAAACAATACCCAAAGTTCAAAAAAGTCCATTCAATAAACATCTATCCATAAAATTCTACAGAGTAAACAAAACTAAGATTGAAACCCAAATCTATAAAGGATTTAAACACATAGTCTTCTGAGGTAAATTTTAACATTTATCTACAAATTACATTAGCTTCTCTTAAAGTCTCATATTGAAAAGAAATTAACCTAATCATATATCCTTCATTATAGGTCAATCATTTCCATAGATAATCCAAAATAAACTTACACTGGATTCATAAAATCATCTAACTAAAAAGAATTAGTCAAAACAACCAAGGACTTCAGGTATTCCAGTGGTAGGCGATAAAGTCCACTCGCACTTTGGTTGTGGGTTCGATTCTCGTAGCTCTGTCCGACACGATGGGTTGTCACACGGTTGTCATGTTGTCCTTTTTCCAAAACTATATAATTCTTATAACATTCCCCAAAAAGCGATAAAATCTTAAAAAATAACCATAACATAATTTAAGAACAATTTTATCTCATTTCGTTCATATTCCATCATAACATATAGTAACCCATAATTACCACAAATGTACGGATCATATAAACCCTAATTCTTACCTTTATAATTATTAACTGAACATCCACATCAAGTTGGTCCTCTCGTACTTGTTTCATTAGAGAACTCACCAAGGTTCAAGTGGTTAATCATGACTCCTAATAGTTGGTTTAGAATAACCACGAGATTTCTCATTGAATCCCCCATTTCATCCAGTCTCTTAATAAGAGAACCACAATAGTTTCCTTCAAACCCACTGTCACTTTGGTGCCTGCTAGATCCAGCCATTTACTAAAACCAAAAAGGTCAGTGTGAGTATATCAAAAAAATCAGCATGTACTAAAGAGGAAGATAAACAGTAGGGTATAATTATCCAAGTTATCTCAAACTCATTCCAACTTTCATAAATAACAATCACTCTATCTAATATAATAACCATTGTGGTTATAAACAATTTGTCACTTATGCTTAAACAACAATCTAACATCTAAAGTTATCTAAATAGACCTTTTATACCAACTATAAGGGCCCAGCCTTAATAGATTACATAATATTGAATAGAATGAATAATTAAAATTGAGGATCTTTTCAGGTTTATAGTTTTATAAAATTAGGACATAACTATTACATCTCAAAGATTACAAGGTAGACACATCTACTCAGTCTCCATTTTTTCACAAAATACAAACACTTGAACATAAGAGTCGTGTCTAGTTCCATGTTTTGGACATCATGACATTTCCTTGATCCCATCCTTGATTGTATTCCACTTTATGTCATGTGGAGAAACATTTCGAAAACATTGGATGAGCACAAAAAGCTCAAAAAGGGATATGAAAATACGGGAAGGAAACATTAGTCCAAATATACATAAGAATCAATGAAAACACACATTAATCATAAAACATAAGCAATTTAACATACCTTATTAAATCATAAGATTTATGAATAAATCATAGGAATCATAATACATGAAGGTAACTGGAGGCATACATAAAATACATACATTGTAGCTATCACACCTACATAGGGAGTCACATTTATAATACCCATCACAGTATATTCCATAAATATCTTTGGAGAAACATTAACGTTTACCTCCGTCATCTTAACCAATGCATTGGAGATCTATCTCAGGCTCACCCTCCCTTAGTCTATCACAAAACCACCTAATTTCATAAGCAATGCCCAAGAACAGTAACATAATCGTATCTCATAAAACATGCTTAATGGAAACATAAAATTTCCATATTTCAATAACAAGATATCAATACAACACATTGATATAATCCAAATATTATCATAATCCATTTTCAATACCAAAATACATAAAAGAGTATACTGTATTTATTTTTCATTTAAAAGGTTATGTCTTGTAGAGGAAGCAAAAACTCAAATAATGGTCACAGCGGCAGAGAAGTCGTTGTCACCGCAAACGTAAGATAAAAACAATCCCTTTGACATTTAGTAAAATGATTCTTATAAAAACATTCCATTTGAATAAAATTAAAAGTCAAAGGGATTTATACACCATATAAAATAATGTTTTGTATAAAACAAAATATGCCTCAATGAAAAGAGATTGCGATGATGTTCCGTACAAAGATGGTATCCTTAGATTAAGGATAAATCAGTTACATAATTATGTGTGACAAATATAAATACACCCAATATAAGTGGATATTAAGTGTAAAACAATCAGATTCATTCACACATATTCATAGAATGACATATTCTATAACTACAAGTTGAACCCAATGAAATTGTAACTGAGTTAAGAAGTTCCCTTGAGAGCCTAACGGCGTCACATTAAAATTCAAATAAAACCAGTTGATGAGACAATATTGGTATCTCATAATTCGGAAATAAATTTTACATCAATATGTATATAGAAGAAACTTATCCCAACATAATAATATTTAAATTAAAAGACCTATCAAAATAAGTCTTTTAAAAAGAGGAGGGTGAAAGGTTCCCTTACCGACTTGGGTAACTTTCGAAACGTACACCCCATGAAAGAAGAATTGTACAACATTGATGTAAATACTCATAAAAGAAATTATATTACCAAAAGAGTATAATAATGGGAATTACATACACCACTCGAAATAAATAGTGTCAAATGTATCATAAATCTCACTAGAATAAAAGTCAGATGAATAATCCCATACGAAACTCGGCACCCTAACAGTGCCACATAAAACATCCAAAAATGGATTGACGAGATCAAATAGGGTCTCTATTCATATGAAAATAAAATTTACAGTAATAGGAATATAAAATAACATCCCCCAACTTAATAAATAGGAGTTTAAAATGAATGACATAAAAGAGAGTTCATAAAAAGAAAGAGAGAGCTAGGATCCGTTACCTCGTGTCCGACTTGACTCGATCGTTCATTAATCTCCTGAATAATAAACATGAGTTAATTTCTAATTGCTTAAGAACCTTTTTCAAGTTCATTATTACTTTTTTATCACTTATTACCATATTTTTAACACTTTTTAATTATTTAAGTTAATAACAGTCATTTTTTCGATCATTGGTACTTGAGTCAAAAATAAACTCCTTATAATTACAAGTTATTCATGTGGTAAAATATCCATTATATCCAGAATTATATTCATGATGTAGATATAATATATATTATATATATCCAGTATATACATGCATTTATAATATTACATAACCTTTAGAGGTAAGAAATGAAATGCACCGTTCATGGAGACAGTAAGCTGTATGTACGCATTAATGCTACTTTCATTTATATTTTGTATTTAATGGAATGAAATAAAAATGATATAAAGGTATATTATAATTACAGTATAATATCATATGTAATATTATTTAATCTATTCTTTACATGTCCCACATATGGAATTAACGAATCAAATCACTTGGAGGGGGCGGTAGTCTGCACTTCCTAAAATGAAGATATCACGTTCACCCATAATGGAAACAATAAAGGTATTTCATAAATGAAAAATACATAAGCTTAAGGAAAACATAAACATATTATATATCATATATAAATATTGTAACATATTAATGTCCACCTTTGACGGTGTTAAAAGAATGTTTAACAGTCATCATTTCGTGAGGCATAAATTCGCCATCCACGGAAACAATATGTTCTTTTACCATTAGACGTAGGTGTGTGTAAGTGTAGCTCGAATCCTTCTTATAAAAACATCCTAGTATATTGAAGATACTTTTTATGTTACAAAAGAAAGGAATAAAAATATTTTAGGAGGTTTGAGAAGCAAAATAAAACAAAACAACATAAGAGAGGACATTACCTTTAAATTAGGTAACTCTTTTTGATTTTATCTCAATGGCTCTCTTGGAATGGATTCTGCCCATAGTGAGGCTTCTAGGAAGAAGAGAGGGATATTGGGAGCTTATTTGAGTAGATCTTGGACGATCCCAAGGGATTGAGATATAAGGCCCCAGCCTTAAACATTACTTAATCTTGAGTTATTACAAGATTACACATTAAGGATCTTTTTAGATTTAGAGTTTTAGAGAATTAGATCATGAAACTTGCATTACATTCCACATTTAAACAAAGTGGTTACATAAAAGAAAATATTCATTCTTCCCATCAACGAAAACGTATTTAAAATAAAACATGGATTCTTTCTTGACACATCCTTGACATTATCATCACATCATGTACCTTTCCCTTGACCTGTGAAAAACATTTCAAAAACTTGGGATGAGCATAAAAAGCTCAGTAAGGGTTATAAAAATATGGAAAGGAAACTTGAGTTTATATATACAAAAGAATGAAATCATACTTTACCCATAAAACATAGGCACTTTAACATTCTTCATCAAACCATTAATAAATCATAGAAATCATAAGACATAAAGGTAACTTGAAGCATTCATAACATTCTTACGTTGGGAGTAACCCTCTTGGTTACATTTGGAATAGCCATCACAATATATTCCATAAATCTCTTCGGAGAAACCATAACGGTTCACTCCTTCGCGTTACCCAATGAATTGGAGAGCTATATCAGGCTCACCTACCATTAGTTTATCACGGAACCAGCTGTCTTCATAACAATGACCAAGAACCATAACATAATCATATCACATAAAACATGCATAAAGGAAACATAACATTTCCACCTTTCAATAACAAGATATAAATACAACACATTTGATATAAATACATTATGAAAACCATTTTCAATACCAAAATAAAAGAAAAGTAAAACATGGTATTTATTTTTCTTTTAAAAAGAAGGTATGGTTTGTAGAGGAAGCTGAAACACAAATGATGGTCACGACGGCAGAGAAGTCATTGTCGCCGCATACGTACGACAAAAACATTCCCTTTTGTCATTTCGTAAAACGCTTCGTATAAAATGATTCCTTTTGGATAAACGTAAAAGTCAAAGGGGTTTATACACCGTATAAAAGAATGTTGTGTATAAAACAAAATATGCCTCAATGAAAGGAGATTGAGACGAATTCCCATACAAAGACGGTATCCTTAGATTAAGGATAAATCAGTTACATAACTATGTGTGACAAACGAATACACGAAATATAAGTGGGTATTAAGTGTAAAAAAATCAGAGGAAATTCACACATAATCATAGAACGACATATTCGAGGTGTACAAGTTTATCCCAAAGAATTGAAATTGGGTTAAGAAGTTCCCTTGCAATAAGTAGGTAGTCTAATGGTGTCACTTCAAAATTCAGAAAAAGAGTTGATGAGAGATAAAAAGGGTATCTCATCACTTGGACATAAAATTTACATCAATAAGGATATAGAAGAACATATCCCAAAATAATATTATGTGAATTAAATGACATAACAAAATAAGTCTTTTAAAAAGAGGAGGGTGAAAGGTTCCCTTACCGACATGGTTATCTTTTGAAACATACGCCCCGTGAAAGAAGGACAATAAAACATTGATGTAAATACTCATAAATGAAATAATATTACAAAATGAGTAAAATAATGGTCAGTACATACACCACTCAACGTAAATTGTGGAAAATGTAGCATTAATCTCACGGGAATAAAAGTGAGATGAAAAATCCCTTACGAAAACTCGGCAGCCTAACGGCGCCTCTTAAAACATCCAAAAATGGATTGATGAGATCAAATAGGGTATCTCATCACATTAAAATAAAATGTACATAAACAGGAATATAAAATAACATCCCCCATCATAACAAAGAGGAGTATAAAAGAAGTGACATAAAGGAGAGTACTTAAAGAGAAAGAGAGAGGTTAGATCTCTAACGAAAATTCACAGCCTAACGGCACCACTCAAAACTTCCAAAATGGATTGATGAGATAGAATAGGGTCTCTCATCATATGAACATAAAAATTACAGTAAGAGTAACATAAAATAACATCCCAATAAAATGATATATGAGCATAGAAGGAATGACATAAAATAGTGTACTTAAAAAGAAAGAGAGGAGTATGATCTGTTACCTCGGGTCCGACTTGAATCGATCATTCTTTAATGTCCTGAATAATAAACTTGAGTTAATTTCTATTTGGTTACGAACCTTTTTCAAGTTCATTATTCCTTTTATATCACTTATTGCCATGTTAAAAACATTATGTAACCATTTAAGTGAATATTTATTTTTTTGTCGATATTTGGTTCTTATGTCGAAAGTGGACTTCTTACAATTACATGTTGTTCATGTGGTCAAAGGTTCTTTATATCCAGAATGAAATTCCTGATTTTTATATCATATATATCACATATATCTATCATATACAAGTATTTATAATATCACATAATCATTTGGAGGTTTGAAATGAAATGCACTGTTAATGGAGACGATAAGCCATACGTACGCATGAACGCTAATTTCATTTATTTTTCATATTAATGGAATTAAAACTAAATGAGAGGTATGAATATTTTAATTCCAGAATTATATTAATCATTTAGATTTATCCTTCATTATATATATCCATTATGTACATGTACTTTTAATATTACATTAAATTTGGGGATAAGAAATGAAATGCACCGTTCATGGAGACGGTAATCTGTACGTACGCATGAACGCTACTTTCATTTCTATCTCCTACTTTAATAGATAGAAATAATAATTATATAGAGGTATATTATATTTACAGTATAACATCATATATAAAAACTTTAAATCCATCCTTTATACGTCCCACATATGGCATTAACGAATCGCATCACTTTGAGGGGGCGGTAGTCCGCACTTCCTTAAATGAAGATATCACGTTTACCCATAATGGAAACCATAAATGTATTCCCAAAATGAAAAATACAGAAGCATAAGGAAAACATAAACATATTATATATCATATATAAATATAGTTTCATATTAATTTCCACCTTTGAAGGTGTTAAAATAATTTTGAACAATCATCGTTTCGGGAGGCCGAAATTCTCCATCCACTGAAACAGTATGTTCTTTAACCATTAGATGTACGTGTGTGAAAGTGTAGCTCGAATCCTTCTTATAAAAAAATCCTAGTATATTTATGATACTGTAGTTGTTACAAAAGAAATGAATAAAAATATTTTAGGGGGTTGGAGAAGCAAAACAAAACAAAAGGACTCAAGTGAAGACATTACCTTAAAATCGGGTAACTCCCTTTGGTTTGAGCTCAAATAATTACTTGGGATGACTTATGCCCAAATAGAGGCTTCAAGGAGTAAGAGAGGGAAGTGGAGAGACAAAATGGGCAGGGTGTGGCCGATCCAAAGGCTTTGGGAGTGCGGGTAAGGAGGTAGAGGTGGGGGCCTTTTATAAGAGGAGAGGAGGGGCACTCTTGTAAAGTTACAAAATGATACTTTATTTTCAAAAGAGTTTCGGATTTTAAAGGTCCCAAATTTATGTATTTCAAGGATAAGGAGATATGGGTTCGAAATCCACTCATCCAATAGGTTTTGGACATGTGTAGGTCTTAGATATTACATTATCTTTCCATTTTATTTAAATAGTTAAATAATGAGGTCATCCCTGCATCATCATGATGTCATAAATAATTTAATTTATTTAATGTCTAAAAATAATAAACAAATACTATGATATTGGAAATCGTTTTAGCTTTCCAATGACTATTTATAGTAAAAAATCTGACTTGTATAACCCCATGTAAAAATTGTTTTAGTAAAACATCTCATGTTTGTGTCATTTTTACTGTATCATTAAATAAAAAGGTATTTATGTCATTTTCCAACCAAAATGGATCCATGGGGTCTCCAAGTTGACCCATGGATTTTCTTGGTCGGACATGACACATACAATGAGGGTAGGACATGTGTCAAGCTCATCTCATTTTATTAAATCATTATTTTTACCGTAAACTACACTAATTACCTCTAATCGCTATTAAGAACTTAAAAGTTACTATTCACCAAAAATTTATTTTAACCTCATTGAACCACATTTTACTTCTTAATGAAAACCATTTCTGTCGGATTTTTGAAATTCAAAACACAGAAGTGGTAAATTTTCATTTAAAAGAAAAAGCAGTTTTTATAAGTACCACTTAGTGGTTTCACTATTCATCAAAATTGAAGTTTTTCAGAAAAATCCCAAAAATTCACCCTAAGCAATATTTGATATTCAGAATTAAAAAATGAAGTATATTTTACAAAATTAAAAACATATAAGTCACATTAATTAATTTAATAATTAATTCCCGCTGTCAGAGCAAATAGCGTGTTTTTATGAAACAATAAGTATCAAAAGATTGACACTAGTTTAAGTCTGATTTCAAAGCGAATTTAATTCTATCGACCACTATTGTTTTTAATGGTAAAAATATATTCTAATTTCACTTTAAAACCAATTCAAAAGATAATCTAATCAAATAAATAAATTAGATTAAAAAGTGGTTTTGAATTAAAATACAACATTTTACACTATTCATTAAAAAATGAACATTATCAGAAAGATACCAAAAATTTACACAAAGTAAATTTTGATGTCCCATTTCTAAAGAAGAGTTTTATTGGGTCCAAAAGGATGTATAAGAGTGAACAAAACTATATTTAATGACGGTTCTCCCTCAAAAGGCGATAAGTGAACCTTTAGTGAAAACTAGGGCATATACGCCAAAAATTGAATTTTTTCCATATTTTATGCCATTATCTTTTATTGAATAAATGTAAAAACATTTAAAAACATATATAATCATATTTTAGTTATTTCTATCCATTCCCACCAATACAACGGCTACATGTTAACTACCATTTAAAATAATATTATTTTATTATTAGAGTGCAACGTATGATTCCCAAGAAACTCGTTGTTTCATGTTGGGTACACCATCGAGCATAGTGTCCCATTTAAAGTCATATTAATATTTTATCCACAAATATGGATAAATATGAAAATTTCATATTCTTTATTTGCCTGGGGTGTCACATCCTTCCCCCCTTTTGGGAATTGCGTCCTCGCAATTTTCAAAATTGAGCTTGGAAATATCCTTGAAAGTCCCACATCGGAACAAGAGTCGGTAAACAAATCACTTTAAAATAAAGGAAGATAAGTACAGAGGTCACCCTATTAAACCCATATGTAGAAAAACATGGACATGGAAGAAAAATCAAAGGGTTATGTTCTTGAGGGAGAGTGATAGTAAACATTTCTAGGAGAAAGTTAACCATAAGAAAATCACAAACTTGTGATGGGTTTAACGGTATTCGATTCCCCAGTAGGAAAAGATAATAGACAACATTTTTTATTTAAGTTAATTTTTATTTATGAATTTATTCATAAGGAAACATAATCACTTATCATGTTGACATTCAACTTTTACTAGATTACTTAATCAAACTCATATTTTTTTCCAAAAGACGAGTATTTAGGGAGACTTGTTCGCATTAAGAGTACTATAATCAACTTCTAGAGATTCACCTAATCCACCAAAGAGAACTATATACATCCCATGTCTTTTGGATTTAACCAAAACCAAAACCAAAAATGTTAGTACAAGGTCAGATAATCCAGAAAAGGATAACCAATTAAAAAGAAAATCTATGCTTAATCTCCAAAATTTGTCAAACAAAACCCAAAGTTCAACGAGGACCATCCGATACACAATTTGTCCATAAAATTCATCAATGTAAACCAATATAATATTGAAACCCAAATATTTGAATGATTTAGTCACATATTCTTCCAAGTTAAATCGTAACATTTGTCTCCAAACAACATCAGTTGCTCCTAAAGTCTCGTATTGAAAAGTAATTAACCTAATCACATATCCTCCATGATAGGTTAATCATTTTCATAAATAACCCAAAATCAACTTACTATTAATTAATAAAATCATATAACTAAAAATAATCAATCAAAATCACAAGGGACATCACGTAGTCCAGTGGTAGGCAATAAATAACAGTCGCACATTGGTTGTGGGTTCAATTCCTGCAGCTTTGTCCTACGCGACGGGTTGTCACATGGTCTGCGTGTTGTCCTTTTTCCAAAACTATATAATTCTTAAATAATTCCCCAAAAAGAGATAAAATCATCAGAAATTATCATAACATATTTAACCTCAAATTTATCTCATGCCTTTCAATTTCCATCATTTCATATAATAACCCAAAATTACCTCAAAAGTAAGGATCCTATAAACTCTAATGGTTACCTTTATAACTACTACCTGAACTTCCACATCGATTGTTCATCTCGTACATGATGCATTATAGAACATACTAAGGTTCAAGTGGTTGATCATGACTCCTTGATATTTGGTTTAGAACAACCACGAGTTTCCTCATTGAATCCTCCATTTTATTAAGTATCTTAATCAGAGAACCACCACAGTTTCCTTCAAACCTGTTGTCTCTTTGGTTCCTGCTAGATCCAACCATTCACTAAAAACAGAAATTTCAGTGTGAGTATATCAACAAAACAATCATGTACTAATGAGGAAGGTAAACACTGAGATATACTTACTCATTCACTTTATCTAAAACTATGACCCTTTCAGAAATCCTAACCATTACGGTAATGTCACTTATGCTTAAAGAATACCCTAACCTCTAAAGTTATCTAAACTAACCTTTGATACCAACTATAAGGCCCCAGCCTTAAACCTTACTTAATCTTGATTTATTACAAGATTACACATTGAGGATCTTTTTAGGTTTAGAGTTTTAGAGAATTAGATAATGAAACTTGCATTACATTCCACATTTTAACAAAGTGGTTACATAAAAGACAATATTCAGTCTTCCCATCAACAGAAACATATTTAAAATAAAACTTAGATTCAATTCTTGACACATCCTTGACACTATCATCACATCATGTACCTTTCCCTTGACCTGTGAATAACATTTCAAAAACATGGGATGAGCATAAAAAGCTCAGTAAGGGTTATTAAAATATGGAAAGGAAACATGAGTTCATATATACATAAGAATGAAATCATACTTTACCCATAAAACATAGGCACTTTAACAAACCTCATCAAAACATGAATAAATCATAGAAATCATAAGACATAATGGTAACTTGAGGCATTCATAACATTCTTACGTAGGGAGTAACCCTCTTTGTTACGTTTAGAATACCCATCACAGTATATTCCCTAAATCTCTTCAGAGAAACCTTAACGTTTCACTCCTTCGCATTACCCAATGCATTGGAGTGCTATATCGGGCTCACCCTCCCTTAGTTTATCATGGAACCACCCATCTTTATAACAATTCCCAAGAATCATAACATAATCTTATCACATAAAACATTCATAAAGGAAACATAACATTTCAACCTTTCAATAACAAGATATCAATACAACACATTGATATAAATACATTATGAAAACCATTTTCAATACCAAAATAAAAGAAAAGTAAAACATGGTATTTATGTTTCTTTTAAAAATAAGGTATGGGTTGTAGAGGAAGCTGAAACTCATATAATGGTCACGGTGGCGGAGAAGTCGTTGTCGCCGCATACGTGCGACAAAAACATTCCCTTTTGTCATTTATTAAAACGCTTCGTATAAAAATATTCCTTTTGGATAAACATAAAAGTCAAAAGGGTTTATACACCGTATAAAAGAATGTTGTGTATAAAACAAAATATTCCTCAATGAAAGGAGATTGAGACGAAGTCCCATACAAAGACGGTATCCTTGGATTAAGGATAAATCAGTTACATAACTATGTGTGACAAAAGAATACACGAAATATAAGTGGGTATTAAGTGTAAAACAATCAGAGTACATTGACACATAATCATATAACGACATATTCAAGGTGTACAAGTTTATCCCAAAGAATCGAAATTGGGTTAAGAAGTTCCTTTGCAATAATTAGACAGCCTAACGGCATCACTTCAAAATTAAGACAAAGAGGTAATGAGAGATAAAAAGGGTATCTCATAACTTGGAAATAAAATTTACATAAATAAGGATATATAAGAACATATCTTAAAATAATATTATGTGAATTAAAAGACATAACAAAATTAGTCTTTAAAAAAGAGGAGGGTGAAAGGTTCCCTTACCGACATGGGTATCTTTCAAAACATACACCCCATGAAAGAAGTACAATACAACATTGATGTAAATACTCATAAATGAAAGAATATTACACAATGAGTAAAATAATGGTCAGTACATACACCACTCAAAGGAAATTGTGTCAACTGTATCATAAATCTCACGGGAATAAAAGTGAGATGAAAAATCACTTACGAAAACTCGGCAGACTAACGACGCTATTTAAAACTTTCAAAAATGGACTGATAAAATCAAATAGGGTATCTCATCACATTACAATAAAATGTAAAGCAAGAGTAATATGAAAGAAAATCCCCCATCATAACAAATAAGAGCTTAAAAAGTGACATAAAGGAGAGTACTAAAAGAGAAAGAGAGAGGATAGATCTCTTACGAAAATTCTGCAGCCTAACAGCGCCACTCAAAACTTGCAAAATGGATTGATGAGAGAGAATAGGGTCTCTAATCATATGAAAATAAAATTACAGTAATATTAATATAAAATAACACCCCAATAATAAGAAAGAAGAGCTTATAAGGAATGACATAAAAGAGTGTACTTAAAAAGAAAGAGATGAGTAGGATCCCTTACCTCGGGTCCGACTTGACTCGATCGTTCTTTAACGTCCTCAATAATAAACTTGAGTTAATTTATATTTGTTTAAGAACCTTTTTGAAGTTCATTATTCCTTTTATATCACTTATTGCCATGTTATAAGCATTATGTAACCATTTAAGTTAATAATGTTTGTTTTGTCGATATTTGGTTCTTAAGTCGAAAGTGGACTTCTTACAATTACATGTTGTTCGTGTGGTCAAAGGTTCTTTATATCCAGACTGAAATTCCTGATTTTTATATCATATATATCATATATATAGAATATACATGTATTTATAATATCACATAATCATTTAGAGGTAAAAAATGAAATGCACCGTTCATGGAGATGGTAAGCCGTACGTACGCATGAACGCTACTTTCATTTCTTTGTCATATTAATGGAATTAAAACTAAATGAGAGGTATGTATATTTTAATTCCATAATTATATTCATAATTTATATGTATCATTAATTATATATATCTATTATATACATGTACTTTTAATAGTACATTACATTTGGGGATAAGAAATGAAATGCACCGTTCATGGAGACGGTAAGCCGTACGTACGCATGAACGCTACTTTCATTTCTATCTCCTACTTTAATGGAATGAAATAATAATGATATAGAGGTATATTATAATTCCAGTATAACATCATATATAACAGCTTTGAATCCATTCTTTATACGTCCCACGTATGGCATTAACAAATCACATCACTTTGAGGGGGCGGTAGTCCACACTTCCTTAAATGAATATATCACGTTTACCCATAATGGAAACCATAAAGGTATGCCCAAAATGAAAAATACAGATGCATAAGGAAAACATAAACATATTATATATCATATATAAATACAGTGTCATCTTATTGTCAACCTTTGAATGTGTTAAAAGAATGTTGAACAATCATCGTTTCGGGAGGCCGAAATTCGCCATCCACGGAAACAGTATGTTCTTTAACTATTATATGTTGGTGTTTGAAAGTTTAGCTCAAATAATTATTATAAAAAAATCCTAGTATATTTATGATACTGGATTTGTTTCAAAATAAATTAATAAAAAGAGTTTAGGGGGTTGGAGAAGCAAAACAAAACAAAAGGACTCAAGGGAAGACATTACCTTAAAATCGGGTAACTCCCTTTGGTTTGAGCTCAAAAGCTTCCTTGGGAAGACTTATTCGCAAAGTGAGGCTTCAAGGGGTAAGAAATGGAAGTGGAGAGACAAAATGGTCAGGGGTTGGACGAGCCAAAGGCTTTGGGAGTGTGGGTTTGGAGGTAGAGTTGGGGGCCTTTTATAAGAGGAGTGGTTGGGCACTCTTGTAAAGTTACGAAATGTTACATTATTTTCAAAAGAGTTTCGGATTTTAAAGCTCCCACGTTGAATTATTTCGTGTATAAGGTGATAGGGGTTCGAAATAAACTCATCCAATAGGTTTTGGACATGTGTAGTTCTTTGATATTAAATTATCTTTCCATTTTATTTAAATCGTTAAATAATGAGGTCATCGCTGCATCATCATGATGTCATAAATAATTTAATTAATTTAATGTATAAAAATTATAAACAAATACTATGATATAGAAAATCATTTTATGTTTCCAATGACTATTTATAGTAATGAATCTGACTTGTATAACCCCATGTAAAAATTGTTTTAGTAAAAAATCTCATGTTTGTGTCATTTTTACTTTATCATTAAATAAAAAGTTATTTATGTCATTTTCCAATCAAAGTGGCTCCATGGGGTCCCCAAGTTGACCCATGGATTTTCTTGGTCTTCCATGACACATCCAATGTGGGTAGGACATGTTTCAAGCTCATCTCATTTTATTAAAGCATTATTTTTACAGTAAACTACACTAATTACCTCTAATAACGATTAAAAACATAAAAGTTACTATTCACCAAAAAATTATTTTAATATCATTGAAGCACATTTTACTTCTTAATGAAAACCATGTATGTAGGATTTTTTAAATTCAAAACTCAGAAGTGGTAAAATTTTATTTAAACGAAAAATCGGTTTTTTTAAGTACCACTTAGTGGTTTCACTATTCATCAAAATTGATGTTTTTCAGAAAAATCCCAAAAATTCACCCTAAGATATATTTGATATTCAGAATTCAAAAATGAATTATATTTTAAAAAATTCAAAACATATAAGTCACATTAATTAATTTAATAATTAATTCCCACTGTCAGAGAAACTAGCGTGTTATTATGAAACAATAAGTATCAAAAGATTGACACTAGTTTAAGTCTGATTTCAAAGTAAAATTAATTCCAACGACCACTATTGGATTTAATGGTAAAAATATATTCTAATTTCAATTTAAAACCAATTCAAAAGATAATATAATCATGTAAATAAATTAGGTTAAAAAGAGGTTTTGAATTAAAATACAACATTTTACACTATTCATTAAAAAAATGAACTTTATCAGAAAGATACCAAAAAATTACACAAAGTAAATTTTGATGTCCCAATTATTAAGAAGAGTTTTATTTGTATCCAAAGGATTTATAAGAGTGAACAAAACTATATTTAATGATGGTTCTCCATCAAAAGGCGATAAGTGAACCTTTAGTGAAAACTAGGGCATATACGCCTAAAATTGAATTCTTTCCGTATTGTATGCCTTTATCTTTTATTGGATAAATGTAAAAAAATTTAAAAACATATATAATCATATTTTATTTATTTCTATCCATTCCCGCCAATACAACAGCTACATGTTAACTACAAATTAAAATAATACTATTTTATTATTAGAGTGCAACGTAAGATTCCCAAGAAACTCATTGTTGCGTGTTGGGTACGCCATCGAGCATAGCGTCCCATTTAAAGTCATATTAATATTTTATTCACAAATATGTATAACTATGAAAATGGCATATTCTTTATTTACTTGGGGTGTTACATGAGAAGTGTCAGAGATGGGTAGGAAGTGGGCCCTTTTTATAAGGGAGAGGAGGGGCTCTTTTGGAAATCTTGAAATTCTTATTTGTTTATGAAATGAAATCTGGTTTATAAAGCTCAAACATTCATTAAAGTTGAATATAAGGTGTTCCATGTTCGAAATAAAATAAAACAACAATAATTGGACAAGTTTTGGATATTATTTTAAACATTATCTTCTTATTTATTTAAATCATTTATTAATCACGTAAACATTGCATCATCATTGTGTCATAAATAATTTTATTTTTTTGATGTAAAAAAAATATACAAAAATTACCATGTTGTAGGAAATAGTTATTTATTTCTAATGAGTATTTATATTGAAATATAAAACATATATAGCCTCATGTAAATTTTTTTAGTAAAAAAATACATGTTTTTGATATTTTTATTTTTACATTAAATAAAAGGTATTAATGTCATTATCACCCCACGTGGCTCCATGGGGTCCCAAAAATTTACCCATGGTTTGTATTGGTCGGCCATGACTCAACCAATAAGGTAGGACATGTGTCAATATATTTTTATAATATCATTTTTATATTAAATTACACTAATTACCTCTAATCGCGGTTAACAAAACTCAAAAGTTACTATTAACCAAAAAATATTTTAATCCCATTGAACGACATTTTACATCCTAATGAAAACCATGTATGTCAGATTTATGAAATTCAAATCACATAACTGGTAATGTTTTTTTTAAACGAAAAATCAGTTTTTTAACTACAACTTTGTCACGACCTGCCTTCTCCAAAAGGAGGGAAGGGTCAGCTGATTGCCAGGCCCTTCCTTCTTTAAGTTGAAGGAGAGATAATGACCCCTGAGACCCGCCTTCAATAGGTCCCGGAGTGGCGACTAGCACCAACGGTATAGAAATTTCTCACAAATGGAAGGCATTACCCCTTTTTTTATATTATCGAGAGATGAGATGATGAAACTCAACAACACCAAGGTAAAAGAAATGTAAAACCAAGAGAAATAAACCATTCCCACATTCATGTTCTAAAAGTAAATCCACAATGTACAAAGGGCGACTACAAGGGTAAGTACCAAAGAAGAAAAACAGAAACTACAACTGCCATAAAGTTCCGAGCTAGTATGGTCCTGGTCGATCCGCGAAGTCCTCCTGGAAACCTAAAAGCAGTTTTATATACGTAGGGTGAGCATATAAGTACACTCAATAGGGAAAACCAAAGACTCTCTTGCACAAGTGGGGGAACGTACTAAAGTCTCGTGAGAAAAGGAGTAAACCAAACACCTATCAAGGTAAACTATCCACCCCAGGCCTCACCAAGGCACACTCCCCAAATAATTCCAGTCATGTAATATATATATTAAGAGAACATCCATATTTGGGTACCCCGTGCAACTTTCCCACTGGTTATTGAGACATCCTACGCATCGGACCAATCCCCCCATTCTCACTACAGTCCCACTACCACACCCCCCTGCACACACCTGGGCCACAACCACACGCAGTCCCACTTCTAAATCCCGCCCGCACACACCTGGGCCACAAAAGTCGCATGTAACCACGCCTGCAAACACCTAGGCCAGAAAAACCACCACCACGCCTAAATACACCTGGGCTAGAAAATCCACTGCCACGCCCCAAGACACCTGGGCCTCATCCCGAAGACACTTGGGAAACCACCTGCCACACACTCCTGGCCAACCACCACACTACCCCGCCCGAAGGTTCATGGGTTAATAATCGACCTTAGGCCTTCAGAGCCTGCCCGAAGATACTTGGGCTATCTGGGAAAGGGAGCAGAAAAGGAGCTAATAAGCAGCCACTAAGAATAGTGTTTGGAAAAACACCCTCCCCCATGAAATGGGGGTGTTCGGAACTAAGTTCTCAACTTGGGTGGGCGCGATTAAGAAACAAAAAGCTATAAGTATATATATATATAGGTAACAAGCACTCAACCAAGCTAGGTTTTTCATCAGACAGCCTACAGATCACAACAACACTCAAGTCCGAGTCATGACTCACGCTGACAACCCATTTGTCCCATTCTTATTTCATGTTCAGTAATAATATTTATGTTTAAGAACTACTGGGGAACTAGTAGGCATAGCCATATGTTCAGGAAGGTAAACAACCAAGCAACACCCATAACGCCCATACACGGTTCTCAAAAACAGAGGATTCCTCCCCAATTAGAGATATAAAAAAGTATCCACCTGGTCTTAAAACTCATAATCACTGAATCCACATCAATAAGGAATCCCATCCCTAGTTTCATAACCACCGAAAGCAGAAAATAATAGAGGATCACATCCCCTCCCACATATCTAGCAATCGACTCGTAAGAGAAAACCACCAAAACACTGCCACCAACGCTAAGCAAGGCCAAGACTGTATCTTCAGATTTAAAAGATTTTACCTGTTCCATGATTTCAATTATATTTGACCGGGGTTAGCACAGAAGGGATTGATCCTGGTGATTTCAATTTATTCAGCCGGGTATGCGTGATTAACCAATTTACATTTTCACAGTAGGAGTTTACAACAATTACAAGCCATTTAAAACATCAGCAGGGGTTCATTAGTGCACAAACAATGACCAACAACGACATCTATTTTTAGAAGGCATAAGCCAGCACAACTCAACAAGATGGTCATAAAAGAAACACCATTAAAATAAAAGACTACATCAACGATCACATCCCCCTCTTTCTTTATAGAATTCGTTCATTATCTTTAATTAGGTCTGGTTTACCCAATCCCATAGAATCAAAAGCATGCCCACCCCGCATGATACACAAAAGGGAGAGGAAAAGGATAAATTCCCTACCTGTTGATAAATGGTCGATGTTTTAGGTCAGGCATTGAACTTCACGGATAATGATGCGCCCGATGCACTACAAGCAGTTTGTGAAATTCCGCGATCGAGGAAAGGATAAACCACAGCTAACCCTTAGTTTATAAGAGCCACTGACAGTTGAGGTGAGAACGCGTAACCGCGTAAGGCGCAGGGGTCGTGGGTTGACCACGCGGCTGGGGCAGTTACACACGGAGGTCCCTCGGGATTTTTAGGAATTAATTATGGGATTTAAATGATTTTAAAAGGAGTAAAAGAATTAATTTACGTCGAAACATATGTTGCGGGAGAGGAAAAGTCAGGTACTGGAAAAAGAATGAAAGGCTCGGCGAGGGGACACGGTGTCACCCTCATGGTGCCACCGTCACGGTGTCACCCTCACGGTGCCAGCGTCACGGTGCCACCGTCACGGTGTTACCCTCACTGTGCCACTATTTTCGTGGAACCTCACTTTTGGCAATGTAATGGGCCAGGAGGGTCCGGGCCATTACATTAGTTACCTCTTAAATGATTCTCGTCCTCAAGAATCAAAACAAACCAAGAAGGAAAGATAGGGTCCGAACAACCACCTCCAATGATACCTCTTAGAAGTGGACCCATGGTAACCAAAAACACTTCATTGTCATGAACCATGAAACATACCATGCCAAACCGCCCAGTCATGTGGGTTGGGGAGTCTCCTCCCCCCATGTCAAGATATTTTCTGCTTTGGGAGGCACTGACTCGCCCGAACGGGTTTAATCACATCCACCTTAATGCGTCTTGATTAGGGGACGGGTTCCCTCCTCCCCCATAGCCAAAAAGGACAAAACGTTCTACCACAACAGGTACAAAAAGGAGCAAAACTCAAAACAACTCTGGGTAATGGGTACACATCTGTGCTTCCCTCTCCCACATACTCTCCTCAAGCCCACCATGTCTCCACAAAACACGAACCAAGGGGATGGTTAGCCCATGAAGCACCTTCTCCTTGCGATCCTCGATCATCACTGGTATCTCCACAAAGGTCACATCATCCTCAATGTCCATATCACCCCATTCAAGGACGTGTGAATCGTCGTTCAGATACCGACGGAGCTGGGACACATGGAAGACACCATGTATCCTCAGTAGCTGTGGTGGCAACGCTAGCTGGTAAGCCACCTCGCCGACTTGCCTCAATACTTTGAAGGGTCCGATTAACCTATGGGAATGATTACTCCCCTTGCCGAACCTCCACTGCCCACGCCGAGGGGAGACCTTGAAGAACACGTGGTCCCCAACCTCAAACTCCAAGGGCCTCCTCCTGGTATCAGCATATGACTTCTGTCGGTCCTGGGCCGCCTTCATCATTTCTCGTATGAGCTGAACCTTCTCTGTTGTGTTCTGCACCACCTCCAGGCCAAAGATGCCTGACTCTCCTACTTCGGCCCAACACACAGGTGAACGGCATGGCCTCTCATACAAGGCTTCAAACGGGGCCATACCAATGGTAGAGTGATATCTATTATTTTATGCGAACTCTACCAGGGGCAGGTGTCGCACCCATGATCCTCCTGAGTCTAGAACACATGCCCGTAGCATATCCTCCAAGGTCTGGATGGTGCGCTCTATTTGTCCATATTCCTGGGGATGGAAAGCAATTCTAAGGCATAAATGGGTGCCAAACGCATGCTACAATCCTCTCCAGACTCGCGAGGGAAACCGTGCATCCCTATATGTGACTATAGACCTCAGAACTCCATGCAACCTCACCACCTCATCCACGTACTTTCATGCCAAAGTGTCCATTGTAATCGACTCACTGATCACCAGAAAGTGAGCCGATTTCGTCAACCTTTCCACTACCACCCAGATGGCGTTGTATCCCCCTTGGGCCTTGGGTAGTCCCGTGACGAAAACCATTGAAATGTCATACCACTTCCACTCGGGGACATCTAGGGGCTACAGTAGGCCGCCCGGAACTCGATGTTCTGCATTCACTTGCTGACACACTAAGAACTTGGCCACAAACTCTGCCACCGCTCGCATAATTCCTGGCCACCAGAACAACCTCTTCAGTCCCTAGAACATCTTGGAATCTCATGGGTGTACCGCTAGGGGTGAGTTGTGGAACTCACTGAGAACCTTGTCGCGCATCACTCGCGGAAGAAACAACCTTTTATGGAAAAGAATCCGGTTCTGACCATCCTCTACCCATCCTTCCAGAGCATTGCCCTGGTCAACCCGGTCAAGCATCACTTCTCACTCCGGGTCTCCCCACTAAGACTCCTCCACCTGTCGAAATAGAGATGACTGCACTATCATCAGATATAGGCATCCTCTGCCGCTATCCATCCTCGCATCCATGTGTAAGGCAGCCAACTCTTCCATTGCCTTCCAGGCTTCCCGCATCCTTATGCATCCTCCTGCTCAACGCATCGGCCACCACATTTCCCTTGCCTTGAGTATAAGAGATCTCGAATTCATAGTGCTGGAGGAACTCCACCCATCTCCGCTGTCGCAAGTTTATGTCCCGTTGGGAGAAGATATACCTCAATCTTTAGTGATCCGTGAAGACGACAAAGCGTTCCCTGATGAGGTAGTGCCACCATAACTTTAGCAAAAAAAGGACCGCTGCAAGATCCAGGTCGTGGGTGGCGTAATTACGCTCATGGGGGAGCAGCTGTCGGGACCCATATAAGATCACCCCTTGTTGCTGCATCAACACGCATCCCAGGACCTGTCCCGAAGTATCACAGAACACCTCACATGCCACCCCTTCTTCTAGTAATCTCAGCACTGGGGCACTGACCAACTTCTCCTTCAGATAGCTGAAGGCTGACAGGCACTACTCACTCCAAACGAAATCCTAGTCCTTCTTGGTAAGAGACGTCAAAGGGGCTGCAACTCGGGAAAAGTTGGGTACGAACCTATGATAGTAACCTGCCAGCCCAAGGAAACTACAGACCTCTGCCACATTCTTGGGTGCTGACCAAGAATCAACTGCCTCAACTTTTGATGGGTCCATCGCTACCCCTGCTCGGACACCACGTGCCCGAGGAAGTGAACTTCTCGTGACCAGAACATGCATTTTGACAACTTCCCATAGAGCTGGTGCTATCAGAGGACCTCAAAAACTGTCCTCGGGTGCTCTGCATGGTCCTCCTCTAATCTAGAGTAGACCAGGATGTCATCGATGAACACAACCACGAACCGATCTAGGTACTCCCGGAAGATGGATTTCATAATCCCTATAAACACAACTGGGGCGTTCGTAACGCCGATGGGAATGACTACGAACTAGAAGTGTCCATACCTGCACCTGAACGCTATATTCAGGATGTCGCTCACTTTCACCCTTAGATGGTGGTACCCAGACTACAGGTCGATCTTCGAGAACCATCCTGCACCTTTCAGTTGGTCGAAAAGATCATCTATCCTTGGAAGAGGGTAGTGATTCCTGACTGTCACCTGATTCATCCTCCTGTAGTCTATGCACAACCTAAGACCACCAAATGCCTTATTTGAAAACAAGAACGTATCACCACACGGTGACACACTCAGACGAACATAACCCCTCTTCATCAGATCGTCAATCTGTATCCGCAACTCCCGTAGCTCTGAATGTTCCATCCGGTAAGGAGCCATCGAGATTGGACGAGCGCTGGGCTACAGGTCTATCTTGAACTCGATATCACGTCGAGGGGGTAGAGTCATCACCTCCTCAGAAATGATATTCATAAACTCATGGACGATCTCCGGCACTTCCACCATTTCAGCATCTACTGATTCCACTGTCAGCTCAGTCAACAAGGAGAGGAGAGATTCCTCTCTCCTGTTTCCCTTTGGACTGCTCCGCTCACCGGTGAAGGTGACACGCCGGCTGTCAATGTCTGAGAACACCACCCTTCTTCGAAAATAGTCGATGACAGCGCACACAAGAAAATAGCCAGTCGATGACTAGGATGACATCGTATGGATGAATCTGTAGTAGAAGAAGATCCCTAACTGACTGATGTGGCCCTAACATCAGTCTACATCCCCGACAAATGAAAAAAAGTCAGTATGACCTCCGAATGGTGTGCTAAACACCAGGGGCACTGGAATTATCTTGACATCTAGACCCAAGGAACGGGCTAGACTGGTTGCAACAAAGGAGTGCGAAGCACCGGTATAGAACAAATCATAAGCAAGAGTGCTAAATAAACTGATTGTACCTCGAACAACCTCTGGCCCGGGTGGAACTGCTGGAAAGTTCTTGCTGGAAGCTGCTGCAGGGGTGGGGGCTGGGGATGACTGCCACTACTGTACTGCACCTAGTCGGGGCACTGACTCCGGAGATGCCAAGGGCTCTCATAGATGTAGCACCACGGTCCCGGGCCCATAGGAAAAGGGCGAGGGCTGGGGGATCGAAACTGAAACTGCTGCGGCTTGCTCCCTGCGGGTCCGAAACTAGAGGGTCCTGACGCTAGAGGCCTGGTGCTGACAGACTTCCCCTTTATTGTTCCCAGCTGGATCCCCTCTCGCGACACTCCTCCTAGATCATGCATCCTCTCCACCACTTTGGCCTTCTTCTGGACCTCTATGTACGTCGGCAGGGTAAAGGTGGTAATAGCATACTGGAGGAGGGTCGGAGTGCCTCCTCTAAACGTCTTGCCCGATACTCCTCATCGGGAAAGTGGTCTGGAGAAAAACGTAGGAGGTCCTTGAACATGATCCCTAGCTCCCTCATGGACATACTCCCCTGCTGGAGGGAGAGTAGTTCCTGTATCTTTTATGCCTTCATCGTCGAGGATAGGAATTCCACCCGGAACTCCCTCTCGATATCCACCCAAGCCACCCAAGCCACCTCAGACTCTCTCTTCTCCCCCAAGTAAAGCATCCACCACTGACGTGTCACTCCCCGCATCTAGCTAACAGCCAGTGGAACCCAGTACTCGGTCGTGGCCCGAATCAGGCCGAAGGCTATAACTAGCTCCTCTATCAAGCCTTCCATCTTCATATCAGAGGTTCTGCACTCATACTTATCGAGGGCCTATCGCTGGAAGGCTCGAAGAGTCTTCTCCCACTTGTCATCCTCTTCCTCTCAATCAGCTCTCTGCCAATCGGCCAATGTAGTCTCCGGGGCCTCGATCGCATGTACCACATGTGGTCGCCTTCCAGGTGCCATTGCTGCAAGGTAAACAAGGAATGTCTAAGCCCAATTAGGGTAGAATATCATCTTCAAAACTTCTAAAAATTTAATTTATTCTTAATTCCAAAGACATCCCAGAAACACAAGAACAGAAGTCATTATGATGCATGTACCTTTCTGAGGGTCTCTACCCTGCAATCAGTGTGGCCTCACTTGGTCGTTTGGTAGGTCCAGAGTCCTTGCATCAGATCACGGGGGGCCATAAAATCCCGTGTCCTATCCGGTCTTCCCTGGCCTAATTCACGCTCCAAGGTCACCCATCACTATTGCCTTACCATACCATGCAATCCTCACTATGCCTAACTGCAGACTCCATCCTATCATTCAACCATCACCTCTGATACCATTCTGTGACGACCCGCTTTCACCAAAAGGAGGGAAGGGTCAGTAGATTTCCAGGATCTTCCTTCTTTAAGTTGAAGGAGAGATAATGACCCCCTTGAGACCCTCTTTCAATAGGTCCCAGAGTGGCGAATAGCACCAAGGGTATATAAATTTCTCACAAATGGATGGCATTACCCTTTTTCTTTTATATGGTAGAGATATGAGATGATGAAACTCAACAACACGAAGGTAAAAGAAAAGTAAAACCAGAAGAAATAAACCATTCCCACATGCATGTGGGAATGGTTTATTTCTTCTGGTTTTACTTTTGTTTTACCTTCGTGTTGTTGAGTTTCATCATCTCATCTCTCGATATTATAAAAACAAAAGGGGTAATGCCTTCCATTTGTGAGAAATTTATATCCCCTTGGTGCTAGTCGCCACTCCGAAACATATTGAAAGAGGGTCTTGGGGGTCATTATCTCTCCTTCAACTTAAAAAAGGAATGGCATGGAAATATGCTGACCCTTCCATCCTTTTGGTGAAGGCGGGTTGTGACACACATAGTGGTTTCACTATTCAACAAAAATTGACGTTTTTTAAAAAAATATTAAAATTTACCCTAAGATATATTTGATATTTCGAATTCAAAAATGATGTCTATTTTTCAAAATTAAAAATATATAAGTTGAATTTATTAACTTAAGAATTAATTCCCACTTTTAAAACAAATAGCGTGTTTTTAAGAAACAATATCTATTAAAATATTGACACTAGTTTAAGTCCAATTTTAATGTGAAATTAATTCCAATGACCACCATTGGATTAAATGGTAGAAATATATTCAAATTTCACTTGAAAACTAATTCAAAAGATGATATAATCATATAAATAAATTAGATTAAAAATTGGTTTTGAATTAAAATACATCATTTTTAACTTATTCATTTTTAATGAACATTATCGAAAAAATAACAAAAACATACACAAAGTAAATTTTGATGTCCCGATTCTAAAGAATGATTTAATTTGGTCAAATATAATGTATAAGAGTGACCAAAACGATTTTTAATGAGGTTTCACCATCAAAAGGTGATAAACCTATATTATCATATTATAGTTATTTCTATTCATTCCCACCAATACAACGACTATGTGTTAACTACCATTTGAAATAATATTAATATATTATTAAGGTGCAATGAAAGATTTCCAAGAAACTCGTTGTTGCGTATTGGGTATACCATCGAGCATAGCGTTCCCTTTAAATTAATATTAACATTTTATTCAACAATATGGATAAATATACAAAGGTCGTATTCTCTATTTACCTGTGGTGTTACAATACATCATATGTATTTCAAGATATAATCAAAGAAATCATCTATTTTATTCAATAACCAGAACTCAATGATAAATCTCCCATCACCATTAAAGCATTGTAAAACCTAAAATGTTGAATAATGGATTGAAATTATGCCCAAATTGAGTATTCAACATGGACTGGATTGATTAATATTAGATCAATTAGAAAATTAAATTTTTTTTGATACTAATATAAAATGGAGAACACAGATCCATCTACATATAATATATATATATACATTGAAAAAAATTATCCCAATGATTTAGAGACACACGATCCACAAGAGAAACACATTATATTTATCATATATTGTGGTGGGGACAATATTATTGGATTTATAAAAAAACATAGGGTTATCGATGATAGTGGAAATATGTATTGAGTGTCTATATTTGAAATAAAATCTATTACATGTTTTCATACACCTCATCTACCTTTTAATTTATAAAATTGTATAGAATGAAAATAAATAAAGTTTCTTATCCTTCAAGTGACATCATCTTTATGATGTCTATGGTTATATTTGTAATCAATTATTTTTATATTAAAACTATATATTTTTTACCTGAAATAACATAATGAAAAACATGTGGATCCTAGTAGTAACTAGACTAAAATTTAGTTTGGAAAATATTAAAGATGGGGAAAATATTTGATAAGAAACATAGACTTACCCAATTGTTAGTTTAGCTTACTCGGTATATGGATTAACAAATAATTTTTGTCAATCCATCACACAGAAAATTATTTATCTTCAAGAACAATTATAATGTAAGAAAAACTCAATGTGGGAAATAAAATAATATTTAATGTGCATAATTTGGCCAAAATACAACTATTTTTTTCGATATATAACCATAAATTAATCTTATGTATATTTAGACCATTCATAGTGATTTTTAGGTTGTTAGTATCACACATCATGACATATACACACCCAAAAATAATTGGAATAATGAGTTATGATTGTTTTCCATTCTTTGATAATATCATTTGAATTTTATCCCTATATATAAAGGATAATCCAATGATAAAATCACAGGTAACAGAATAAAAATTTAATTATACCTATATGAGGATGTCATTGTAGGGAATTATAGAAAATTAAAATGGTAGTTTACATAAGAGAATGTAAAATATTATCATTAAAGTTTTTTTGATTTCATTTAGAGTAGACTCTGACATTTTTTGAGTATCATGTATGCTATATATTTTTTCATTAATATGATGGTGCATACTATGAAGTCTTTCAGCCCCATTGATGGTTATATCTAGGGATAAGGAACCATTTTGGCTTGATAGATGTGGTTAATAATCAGATAAGAAGATGTACATGATAGAAAATCTCATTTCCCACAATATGGATCATTATTTTTCTGAACCTATGTAAACTTATTTTTGGGTGTATTAATATCAATATGATATGCTAGACTACATGTATCCTAACATCGATGATCCATTAGATCTAATGAGGGTATCACGGGGCTCCCAAAAGTAAAAATTGATTGACGAAGTGACTAAAACTTGTCATAAACCAGACCAAATACCCCTACATGAATATTTGGATCTTTTAATTTATGATAAAATATAAAATTTCTATATTTATGATTATTTATCAAAATTTAGTTGCAATATGGTCTCAATTGTAACACTAAAAGATTTCAGAATATGTTGATTTATAAATAGCTTAATTATCATCACCAAAAAATAATTGTGATATATTAGATTAATATTATTGATAATATTTTATGTATGAAAAAAATTTAGTAAATAAATTTGTTTAAAAAAAATAAAAATTAATCCTATTTAAATGATTAAAATTTAATAAGATTTAATATTAAAAATAATTTTTTGTTCCATAATAAATTTTTTTAAGTGATATATTTTTTTTAATAATATATTCAATTAATTTTTTATATATTATTTTTTATGGAAATTTTTTTAACATTTTTTATATTAAAAATTATTATGAAATAATATTAAGAAAGAAAATGTTTCAAGACATCTTAGTTCAATAAAATAATTTTTTGTTTTATTTTTTATCATTTAAAATATAAATTTATATATTATATAAATGGATTTTTATAGAAATATATTTATTTTCTACCATTTAATTATAATTTTAGAGGATTATTTTTAAAATTTATTCAAAAAAGTATAATCTTTTGGATGAATAGTGGAAGATACCGATTTTTCCAATAAAGATAGTAATATGGTACTATCATAATAGAAGGATGAAAATAAATTATATAAAACCACTTCGATAATATATATATATACATATATACATAAATGTATATATATAATGTTATGAAAATAATTTGAAAATGCTATTTTAAATTTATATAAACAATGATCACCATTTTTGAAACAAAAGTAATATTTTAAACTGATAAATAGTTATGTTGGTTTGATTTTTTTATTAAGTATCTAGAAAGTGTAATTACAATTCGGGTTTTTAAAATAACAATAACTATTATATGTAAAATTATAACGTAATTAATTTTATTTAATTTTTTATTCCTAAATTTGAATCAGAAAAATATTACGCATAATAACACACTTTAATAAAAATTATATTTTAAGTATGACTTTAAATAATATTAAAATTATTTTTTATAACATTGGGAAAGTAACTTTTTTAATATATATATATTATTTATTAAAATGGATTAAATTGTTTTATATTTATCAGTTTTTATTTATTCATCAACCAATTATTTACTTAGGTTAAAATTAATTACGATAGTTAAAACAGAAAATGGTAAATGTGAACAATCTATGAATTTTTATAATTATATTTAAAAAAGAGTGAACATTTATTTTTTGAGTCACCACAAACTATACCTCATCACCCAATCCATTATTTTCCACTTTATCTACACATTACAAATAATATAGGTTATCCCATTATATTAAGAATTTATATTTACAATATTTTCATTCACGACACCTATAAAAGGAACCCACATCCGATAATTGCTTCACTAATTATCATAAAATAACTAAAATATTTTATTCTCTAGAATCTCCTTCAATCATTTTCCATGTACATAAATCCTTGATCTATTAAAAACATTTATCTATATCCTCATGGTGTTACACAATAGGGAACAACAATAGGGAGAGGTAAGGTTTTCAGTTGACCTATGATAACCCTATTTTAATAAACAACCTAAACATATTCTATTAATAATTATATGATAACATCAATAATAATAACAAAATTGATATTAAATTTTATTGTAATGATATAATTTCAATTTAGTACCATCCAATAAAATGATCAAAAAATGAATATGTCATCATGCGGTTGTGAGTACTACCACATCCATAAATGACTCACTTGATTTTTCACACCCTCCATTAATAAAGTTTTATAAATTCAAATATAGTGGAAAAATATAATGTTTAATAGATAATTGGTTCAAAAATTATTATCCATTTCTAAAAATTCTTCCCTCTTATGGAAAATCAACATGTCTTCATTGCATACATGCATATTACTACCTCCACAAAAGTGGTGAAATGTGATTTTAACTATATTATTTTATTATGTATCCATGTATCATGATATATATCTTAAAACAATAATGAAACATAATTATATAATTTTCATCAGGTAATAATGACATAATTCAAGAATAATCAAATTCTATCCCTACTCACCAATCGATTATAACATGTTCATGTTTTGGTTGGGTTGGCCACCTATATGAGAAATTTAAAAACATTCTATCATGGGTAACCACAGAACCATAATTTTTAGTCATATTGGTTAATAATCATTAATTTATAACATATCATGTTTTTTAATGATAAAATTCAAATGAAATATATATTCACGATAACACCACTCTTTCATTAGAACATTCCTAAACGAGATCATCACAGAGTTTGTTTTTATGAAATATTACCAAAACCAACATGTAACAATATTATGAAATTTTAAGACATTACCAAACATTCTTTTTCATCAAATATAGTGATATTTGAGTGATGAAAATTGAATATATTAATAATAATTTACATGACCAATATAAAAATAGTTCTCAACCGAAAATGGAATCTTATTGAATATGATGATACCAATAAAATATCATTATCTAATATATTTAACATAAATTAATTTAAATTAGATTTATAAATTTTTATGAGGTTTAATATGTTTCTGAAATTGGATATTCAAAGTGTTATTTTTATTACGTGGGATGATAAATATTATTTGGAACATCTTGATTAAATGTAAGGGGTATTTTGAAACCCAAACCCCCATTCGTTGAGTTATAATGTTTCGTCTTAAACATATTACATCAATGATTTTATTTTTCCCAGAAGTGATTTTATATTAATAATTCTGAATTTGTTTTATGAAAATGAAACATTTATTCAAATAATACTCCTTGATGAACATGTTCTCTTTAAAATTATGGCATTGTTAATAATAATCCCCACTATCATAAATGAATAGTATCTTCTATTGAAAAATATTTAATTTACTATAATATCATTAATTATATTTTGGGTCCTAAGTATGTGTTATATAAAATTAAATACATATTTTTCATCACATACCTTAAAAATAAATTCGAATTATCACTTTTTACCTTACAGGATTTCAAAAAAAATTACAAATATTTAAATTGTATTCCTTGAAATATCATTGATTTTTTCATAACCAGAAAATTTAAATCATATATATTTTATTGATTTTTTATGCATCCATTATTTAAGGTTCTTTTTTCAACAGTAACATCAAATGATTTCAATTATCCCTTTTCCAAATTATATTTTAATATGACTCGAAACCTCATCATTTTACATAGATATTAAAAATATTCTATAAACAATTATTTTAAGTTTTTTCAATCCAAAAACATACATCCAATTTTTCAAAAAATATTTTATTTCAATAATCACTTATATGTAATAAAATATTTGGAAATAAAAACTTATTTTAATTATTTTAAAACTAAAATATGTATATACTCTTATTAGTTTCCTAAAAATATACTTATTGATACTGAAAATATATTTTTCATCTTTGTCACATCCTTAATGCTCAGTATGTAACTATACAGATATTATCATATACCACATATAATCCTTTTCAATGCATTGATTATGAAATGAACCATGTAATTATCTTGGAAACCCACCTATTTTCAATGTGATAATTATGTTTTGTTTGAAATAAAAATGTTTTCATGTTCTCATAACACCGAAATATATTGACTACTGTTATTAATGAGTGGGATCCTATATCAACTTCCAATTTAATAGTTTATTTTTTCATATCTCATATTCTCACGAATTATATAAAAGTAGTATATGAATCCGAATATTTAACTTTTATTATTTGAGGAATACCTAGAGGGTATAAAATTAACATCTTAATACTAGAATTTAAATGTGTTTTTGGAACAACATCAAGTGGATAGAAGGGTTTTGACCCCAATATCATTATGTGATGGGAATCAGGTAAAATTACTGATCCTCTATGTTGGGATTTCAAAGGATTTCTCTTGATCAACAATTCTATGATAAATTGTGATGTTATGCTACCATGCATCAAGATTATTATATAATGTTTTTAATAACATTGGACACGAAATAATATTAATCATTTGGGACTATAGGATATTCTATTATGAATTATGTAGAATGATATTTATTCATTATCATTTGGTTAATGATATTTTTCACATGATCAGGTTTCCTCAAATTCTTTGGATATATCCCTTAATGAAAAGTTCAATAGTTCTCACATTAATGATATTAACCCAGGATTATGATTTTATTCCCCATATAATGATAATGATAATATATTATCAGAATAATATAATTGATTGTCATATGATTCGATTATAGAAAATGTTTCTACAGTGTCATTGCAATTGATCCTTAGGTAGTTTACCCACCATGAAAAAAAAATTAAATTAATGGGATTAATAGTATTTGTGATATTTAATGTTTGACAAATGGTAATCATATAAATTAAATATATTTTTATCATGGTTTGTGTCATATTCAGTCTTTGAATTTTTTATTTACAATATCTTATGGTGCTAGTTTTTGGATCCTTAGATGGTATCAATGCTGGATTTTGTTATTTTTGGGGATTAATTTATTCTATTTATGCCTTTTTAAAACAGAAATTTAGTGGAAAAAATAATTATATTTAAATTTATTGGAAACCATCCAAATTTTATATGAAATTGTAGATTGTGTGGATTCATAGAAATAAATTATTTAACTTGATACATAAAATGGGATGTGAGTGTGCAATAGAAACACAATTTGGTAGTCATTATGAAAAAGTATGGTTGATTATCAATTTCATCATCACTTTATGAGTGGGCCTAAGAACAAGAAATAGACCAGATGCTCTCAGGGGAAGTTCTTTTAATAGTTATCAATTTTTTATGAATCAATATAAAGTATCTATCTACCTAGAAATTATATATTGAAAAATTAGTAAGTGAATTATATATAGATATTATTTTGAAATATATTTATTAATAAAATATGGAATATATATTATTTAAAAAATATTTCCTCTATGTTTGATTATTGGCTTTTATAAAATGGGTAATTTTATATTTCTATACTTTCATTATTATTATATTAATTTTTTTGAAAATGCATGAAATCAGTCTAGAATGAGTGTTATTAACATTGTGTAGAGTATCCTATAATAAAAAATATTGAGAAATAAAATTGATTAAATATGTGCATGATAATGTTAACCATGGTTATAAAAAACAACATATATCATGTGGATATCTTTTATTAACCATGGATGAAAAATCATATTGCCAATTCATTCATGCACAAATAAAAATTGACTAATAATGGGCCTCTTATTCTACTAAATACAGAGAAGAAAGATCACTATTGTAGAAAATAATTATTAAATTTTTCTAGATCCCACTCTATTTGAAGGTAGTTTTAGCTATGTATAATTTTAAATTCTTTATTAATCAGTATTGTACCCAAATATAGAACATTTGATCAATGAAATAAAAAAACACCTATGAAATTGGAATATTTTGTAGAGGTATTATTTAGTAAATAAATTTCCAAAAATCAACATAAAAAATAGTATGTGGATTACATTTATTAGAAAAAAGGATGAGGTTCACTTTAGTATATATGAATAAATTACACAAGACCTGAAACATACTCTGTTGGTTTTATCCTTGTAGGTGAATTTATTATCAATCAATTCAATAATGTTTTTAATCTATGTATTTAAAAAAGGATTCACTCAAAATAGGGTTTTAAACATCTAAGGATAATTTCGAATGATCACATAAGATGGAAATTAAAGAATCTGACTCCCATAATTATCTTGGTTTCGGTGATAGGAAATAAATGGTTATAATGGTAATTCAAGTGAAAATAACCATTAATTAGATTAAATTCAACTATATTTATGAATAAAATGGAGGAGGAAGAATAGGGGGTTTATCTATTAGAAAAAATTAATGTATTTCAATGGTGTAAGAGGATCCCATCAATAATATGAATTGTGATGAGATATAAAGAGACCAATTAATGATACTAACTGAGGGAAATCCCAATATTTTTAATAAAATCTCATTCAAACACATAAATATTAATGACTATATGAAGTTCACAATAATGTAAACTAAGATTATTATTGATAACAACAATAAATTTCAACGTCCACCAAAGCCAATTCAATATGGAATATCAAATTAAATGACTAAAATCCTAGTGGATAGTGATAATTAACTGGAGTTCGGTACACTTATTCCTTAGTTGTGTTTCACATATGACTTATGCTTTGTAAATATTAAAAAATAAATAGAAATTTAATTATAAATAAAAAAACCTAGTTGTATATCTATTATTAACAAGTAATATGAATATATTTCACATTTTATGGGAGGATTATACATATAGGACTTTTTAACAATTCCTTTTGATGAATATGATGTTATTAAGAAATGGATTTTTTATCTATACATTAACACTTTATAAATTATAAAAAGTTGTGAAATAACATTTAAATCTAACCTATCATAATTCTTATGTTCATGGATATCTATTATCTCTACTGCAAATAAAATTCTTTTATTGGAGTAATGATATTGAACCATGGGGATATTTAACAAAAATGGTTAGTGAAAAAAATCTATCATCTGATTACCTATTCTAGGTGAAAAAATATTTCATTTTTTTAAATATTTTTTGCACAATAGTGGCAATTTATTTGGTCATTTCTCCCTTTTAGTAATTCTTGTATATTTTCTAGGGTGGTATAATTATAAATTTTAGGACACAACTCAATTAAGAGGGGAAAACATAACACCCATTTTTTTGGAATATATTCACTAAAACCTGATTCACACTCAACCATGAACATAACTGATTAATATAATATTATATGAATATTATTAGTAATATAATAATAATAAATCATTAATTAACATAAAAATTAATAATCAAGAAAAATGTCACATATTTAAAGGATAAATAATTAATAGCATTTAATATTAAAAACAATTATTCATTCTCTAATATATTTTATGTGTAATATATTTTATATTGATATAATACTTTTATAAATTTTATAATATAATTATATATGATATAATATATTAACATTTTAAAAATTATAAATTAATACGAAATAATGATAAATAGATTAAGGATTAAGAGGTAATTTTTAATAAAATATGTCTTACTTTTTTCATTAAAATTATAATTTATAAGATTTTGAAATTTTTATTTAAAAAAGTTATTCATTTTTGAATCATGCTTGAGAAAATTATACAGTAATGATGTTTTTTTATAATTTCCCATGTAGGGTGATTTTTTTGGTGAATAATGAAAATATTGATTTTTCATATAATATCTCTATTTTGAAATAACCACATAATAATAATATCATGAAAGAATATGAATCCTTTTTAAATTAAAAACATTATACATATAAATTAATATAATAAATATAAAAATACATGTTTTATATTTTATAAACCATTATTATATTTACGGAATCATAAGTAATATTTTAATCTTGAAAATATTGTTTTGATCTTCTTTTTAATATAATTATCATGAATATGTATTGTTTATTGAATTTTTTAAATAAAAAGAAATATTATAGAGTTATTTATTAAAATAATTATTATATATTAATCAAAATCCTTTATAATTTTATTATTAAAATTTTCATTATGCTTAAAAAACAGTTTTCTAAAAATGGGTATTCTTGTGTTACATGCATCAATTATATAACTAATTTAACTTATACAAATTGTTTTATAAAATGGTATTAATATATTAATTAAATAATGAACATTTTATAATATGGTAGAAATAGTATATTATATATGTAAAAATTAATTACCATGGGAATAATAATGAATATTAAAAATTAACAATCCGAGAGGAAAATATGTAAAAACGTGTTTACAATGTATATGAAATGATGTTTTGATATATTATAGACAATACCTTGATAACCAATCCCTTATAGTAAACATCATCACTATATACCATGTGAAACATGTTCTCTCATTATATTAACCATTAATATTCCAAAAAATTCATTCCCTTCACCCCTAAAAGTATCTCAACGACACCCTATTCTTTTATAGATTATAAAGAATTATCTCTACCAAAAAACAACTATATTATATGTTATAATCTCTATATTAAATCTTAGATGATATTTTCTTTCAAAAATCCAAGCAAAGAAGACTTATGGAGTCACAAAAGGGAAAACATCCAAATGGGTAGGTAATAGTCTCCACTGGGCACCCACGATTATCTTTCGCTTTTATACTAAATAATATATTATATCCGTGAATGTATAATAAAATAAATATTAAAAATATTTTTTTATTTTTTTTATTCTAAAATAATATAATTTTTTATAGAATCATAAAAAATCATGTGACATGTTATGGTGTCTTCATATGTACGTGCTGAGTAAAGTCTCTTTGAATGGTATACATCATTTTTAATCATTACCTCCCATGACATATTATAAAAGTATATTTTTTGGTTTAATATTATAATAATAAAATTATAAATATTTTAAAATAATATCAACTCTATATATTATTTATTTTATATATAATATTAACGTGTCACCTCTATGTACGCATGGAATACATCCTCCATGATAGGGACATATTTCAATTTTCAAATTCTTGTTTAATTATGTATCCAAACCCCATAAAATCTAATTATGTACATGAAATAAAAATGAAATAAATAGAATTATTCATCTATAGTTATTATTATATTCCGAATATAATTATTTATTTAATCATTCTCACCTAATGATTATAGAGTGATCCATTTGGTTCGGTTTAACCAAAAAAATAAAAAATATTATAAATTTCTATCATTTGTAACTAAAGAAACATATATACAGTTTCCTTGTGTAATAATAAGTTAATAATAATTTAATTTTGGTTCTTTAATGGTAAAATTAATTTCTAACCCAGTTTTATGATACGACCACTCATTTATTAGAAAGCAAAAGAATAATATTTTCATAGATTTTTCCTTCCTCAATCATGACCAAAACATTGAAGGAGTAAAGTTGGAAAATTATAAACCATTTCAAGAAATACATTATATCAATTATAAAGATTTTATATTAATTAAATTATTATATATATATATATAATTATGGACACAATACTTACAAAAGTAGTACTAAAAAAATATTATAATGTAATAACATTTGATCATTAAAATAAAATATAAATAACTAATACATTTCTAATAAATATTTATAAATTAATTTTCAGAGTGGAAATATCAAGATGGGTGTGACTTTAATAGAAAATAAAAAATTAAATTTTACAATTTATAACTAAATACTATAGTTTATAAAAATGGCCAAAAAAATAATATATTAGAAATGTTTAATTTCATGTTCCCATATGATTTATAAATGCCTTGATGAGAACCCTTTTAAAACTAATATAAAATACAATTATCATTTGAATAAAATCTAATCCCATCAATCACAGTATGTAAGTCCCTAATGAAATGCCACTATCAAACTAATGGGTTGAAAATTATTTTTAATATATTAATATTTATTAAAATAAATTACAAACCAAACATGTAAACAAAAAGTGTAAACTACCAGATTTTTCATCCCAATCCTATACAAAATTCTATATACTTAATAGTAATCCCTGACTGTTAATGTATATTATATAATTAATTGATCTATAATCTAGATTGGGATTCATAGTAAGAAATTCACACAAGGATTTCCATACTACACATAGCCTCTTCTACAGTTATTAATCATATTGAAGTGGTAAAATGAATAAGAGAGAGTATCCAGTACCATACAGTATTTTTTATGTGAATTTATCAATAAAAATATGAATTATTATAAACACATACTACTGTTTAGAAAAGAATGAAGATATAAATATTAGGAAAAGATATAGTTTGTTTCATCATAATATGATCAGCTCTAGTTGGTAAATTATAGTTAAATATGTCATTGAGAAATATTAAAATATATATTTCACTAAGAGGTAAAAATAATGTGTTTTTGAGTAACAGAATGATGTAGTCTGTATGATAATAATTTTAGTTTATGATTTAAATATTTTTCACCTAATAAATATTCTTCTATAAGAGTGAACCATCTAAAATTAGCAATATGAGAATATTTAATGATTATTCTTCATATTCTTTAGTTTTCTTTGGAATTATTAAATACTCTTAAACAAATGTTAGTGATTAATAATATAATAATTTCTTATAAATAATATTTATTACTTATGTTATACTGGGTTAAATAAATTAACATATATAAAACCAATCTTGATTTTTCTCATATGATATTTCGGAATAATACATGTTTTCACATGACCTTATAGTCACATTATGATGGACACATGAAACATTCATCTTTTAATGGATATTTAACAAATTCATTTTCTTAAAGCCAAGGGATACTATCACATTTTTTAATTAAATTTACTTCGTCACTTTCATACGGTCAATTTACATGGTCACATTCCTTCCAAAAGAAATTAATTAATTTATTCATTCAGTAGGATCAAAACACTAAAAAAAATCAATGTACATATTCATCGTCCCTTTAATTCATCATGTGTTAGGTTGAAGATTTATTGAGGTCAATTGAATACACAATTGGTTGGTACAATATACATATGTTCCGTTCAAGACATAGAGAATATTTTTTCGTCTGATACATGGTTACATGTTTGTTTCTATAGTAACATACACATCAATGTGTGATCACTAATATATATTCACATAGCCTTCATGAATAGATATACTTTTTCATCTGGTCAGGTGAAACAATCACATCAATACATGTTAGTTTCTCATAGTTTTTTAATGAACAATTGTTCAAAATTATTAGACATAAAACTTTTTGATAGTATTAAAATAATGATTTGTGAGAATTAAAATATGGGGTTGTTGTATTAAGGAAATAATATACCTTATTTGATAAACAAAAAATGACATAGTGTAAGAAATGAATTGGAACAACATCCCTCCCTCTTTTAGGATTTACAAAAACGTCATTCTTCAGGTATGTGGTGAATCAAAAAGAAATATTAAAGTAATTTTAAAACTGAATAATAAATATAAAAAATAAATTGAAAAAGGTAAATATATGATAAAGATGAAATAATTCATACAAAACTCAAAATTATACCAAAATTCTTAAAATAATATTCTTTATTTAGAATACAAATACGACACAATTTGTCTCATAACTATAGAAATAATAAAATTTATTTTTATTGGAGTGGAGGTTGAGGTAGGTTTTGTAGTTTAAGGTATAGTAATTTAATATTTATATTGAAAAACCACACATAAAAAATTAGGGTGAATAAGTATAAAAACATATATAAGAGACAAGACTAAATGGTTGGTAGAAGAAGTGGTAGAAGTAGGGGATGATGAATTATGTTAATAATTAGGTTCTAGAATAATCATATTGAAAGTATAAAGTAATGGGTTCATAATTACATATTTTTGGTAAATCCTTTTAAAAAGTTTCAATCGTATTATAAAATTCTTCAATGTTGAATTTAAAATCATCACAAATAAGCTAATTGATTATTTCTTACATAAAAAATAGGTATAGTTGTAGTAGTTGTAACTATGGAGGATGAAGGAAGATAATATGATGGATAATACTAAAAACTACTTTTGGGATCCTCTTTTCAATCTTCAACATCAATCCAAAATAAAAAATTTCTCCATAACAAATAAATTACTTTACAATACAAAAATAAAATCATATTTGAATCATTCAAATAATACATAGTCACAATGGATGTAGAAAGGGAAAAGTTAATTACATGGATACTTTTATAAGAAATTATCATCCAACCATCAAGCTCACCTTCAATATCCAAAGGTTCTAGACCTAAATAATTATCATTTCATTATCATGAAGATAATTCCTCTTCGACATTACAATTATACTTATATATATATATAACGAGATGATTTATAATATGATATTAAAATTTTATATCTACATAATTATTATTAGGAATAATCAACTGTTCCAATACCTTGTACACTAAATGATATATTGCAAATACCTCTTCAATTTTGTCAAAATAAATCTCATAAATTACATACCATTAACGTAATGAATGGGTAGATTATAGATAGTAGTTCTTTAATGCCTATATGGACTACCCCACGATCATAAACATCATAATATTCCCCCGGATGGATTTTCACCTATTAAAAGTGGATTTGGATGAATTACAATAATGTGAGTCATGGAAATTTTGATTTTAGAAACATCTATTTTACATTTTGAATCAATAGAGTCATTATCCTTCCATTTTATTTTTTTGGAAAATATATTATTTGGTACATCAATATATTCAGTATTCTCATATATCTTTTTATTTTCTAGAGATTGTATAAATGAATTAGAATTATGATACTTGAAATATATAGAAAGATACAGTTTCCTTTTATCGCCAAGTGTCTCCCAAGCTTCCAAAAAAATATTAATTTTTTTATTCTTCATATATTTCCATAGAAAGCTCATTTTAAACAGAATGAATACAAATATTCATAATAAATTTTTGAATTATGATCCACTTTTCTATAATTCAATTACTATTCTTAGTATTATTTGACTACCAATTAAATCAACTCGTTATTATATATTCTATCCTTTTAACATAGTTTCCTATTTACATTTATATTATTAGTGTTTTCCAAATTTAAACTAAAACCAATAGAGGGAATAAATTTATCATACTTCTTTGAAACTAACCATAAGACCAAATATGGCTGAGATATATTTTGGAAAATTCAGATAATTTAATGTATTGAAGGGATTTAATAGTTCATCTATATATGTCATGAGAAAATTTGATGAGATTATTTGAACTCTATAATTTATGAAATAATGAATTTCCTATAAAACTTTTTTATGTACACTTCCTTATGATTTTCTAGATATTGGATGATGTTCCCTATCAATCTCAATTCCAAATTTTATACCAAAACAATATATATTTTTGGTGTTTGTGTCCTAGTTATCTCATTAAGGGAATTCAAAAATACAAAATGATAATTATTTTTAGGATATGGACATTTAAAATCTCCACAATCTATAATACAAGTAACATTAAAACATTTATTCCACATTATAATAGATAATTATTGATTTCATCTATATATAACCATTTAATAGGTATCACATGAATAAAAAAAATCCAATTTCACATTTATATAACATATTTTACTCAATAGAGATTATGTGGAATAAAATTATAAAAAAAACTCAATATTTGAATTTTAAACGACCTGTAAAGACTGTGTTTGGTGGATTGTATCCATTCAGCATCAACTCAATTTTAAGAAATAACATACTAATTCAGAAAATATGTTCTTTTATTTATTACTATATAAATCACGACATATGGATCCATTTTTATGTGGTTGAATGAGGTTATCTTACCGAAGATAAAACATCATAAGGTTTTTTCATTGTATCCATCTTCATAAATTTACTCAAATGCATATATAGTTGTGTATTATATTTGGAGATAATAGTTCTTAAAGAAGGAATATTTGATAGAGATAAAAACTATCAATTTGAAAAATATAATGGGTTTATATATTTTTTATAATTATATTTTTTTAAAATCTTATTCATTCATTTAGGGAATGAAATAATAAAATATGAAATTAAATAATAAAAAATTATATAATTAAAATTTAAAACTAAGATATTCATGGTATTTTAACTGACTGTAAATTCAAATGTTTATTAATATAAAAAAGTCATGGTTATAATATGTACTGTATGAAATGACTTGGGAAATCATAGGCATATTTCAATAGGTTTTCTTATTGTATTACCTATTACTCATTGATTCATAACATACATTATGAAAAAATATCATAGATACTTAGGAGGCTATATAAAAAATGTTTCAAGGATACTTAACTATGATAGAATATAAAAAATTTATTATTATTTAAATTAATAGAGTGTTTGGAGAATAAAATTTTTCAATTATTATTGCATATTTGAGGGCATGAATTAAAAAAATAAGGGTTAAAAACTCGAATTAATTATACATGAATTATTAATAATTCTTATATCATGTTTTATATATTTTAATCTCAATATAATTTTTGTACAATATATATTAGAAATTTATTCATAATCAATAGTGGATAAGGCATAAAGTTTTTGTTATCTACAATATCATGAACCCATAAACATCAAAAAATTAGATATTTCAAAAAATTATCATTTATCTAACATGAAACCACAAAAATATATATCAAATTAATTAACTATTTTGAATTCAGGACTTTTAGAGTAGAACAATCAAAAAAATTATGCATTTTTTAGGTATTTGAATTTTTTTTCAAAAACATTCAAATTATATTCATTTCTGTTTTCATGATAGTGGAAAAAAATTTTTACACAAGACATAATATCATTTGGACTATATGTAATGTTTTTTAAAAAGATGTGTTGAATTCATTTTTCACCATTTTTCAAAATTTTGTACATATTGAGTGTATGGATGATCCCAAAATAATTTCATCATGGAATATTTTAAATAGTATATCATCACTTGATATTTGCTACAGAAATATTGTAGGGTCATCAACAATTCTTTTTAAATCATTTAAAATATGAAGAATGTTGAAAATGTCAATACAAGATCTAGGAACCTATTTTAAACCATAAAAATCATTACAATGCATAACTCATCATTTGGAAAATGAGGATTTTATACTCCAATAGGTTTCAAAATAAAAAAAACAATAAAATCACTATTTAGAAATCCAATCATGAAGTCTATTTGATGTAGTTTTAAATTATGATGTTCTACATATTGAAGTAGTATTCTAATGGATTTGAGTCTAGGTACTGATCTGATGGATTATCTATAGTCAATATGTTCTTTGCACTATATCCTCATGTTTACAACATAATTTTTTTTATAATAATTAAAAAAATTAGTCAACCCTGATTCTATATACTAACGTAGAGCCCATGTTTAGGTAGTATTTAGATATTTCATCCAATTATAAGAATTTATTTCATTCAAACTGAATCAATTCATCTTACATAGCCTTTACCCATTGTTTTTAATGATTTATGACATGATGTTCTTATGTCCGGTCATCGATATTAGGACTTATGTTAAACTTAGTTTTATAGTATTAATTGGGATTGAGTATCATTATCTAGAATGCCTTCAACAACAAATAATAAAAGGTTTTTGAGTGTTCGAATGAATCTAGGAAAAAAATTACTTTTCTCATCCAAGTAATCATAGGGATAGGAAGGACTTCCAAGCATCAACTAAGATATTTATACAATATGAAAACAAAATAATCAAGTATTTATAAGTATTATTTGTATTCAAACATGAAATATCATTCCTATAATTTTAAATAATCAATGAAGTTTTATTAAAAAATATTATTTACATATATGGGCTCTATAATGTTTACTATTTTTTTATTAAACAATAGAAATTACTTCATAAAATTTAATTGAACATTTTTTTGATTTGTCTCTAGATTTTAAATTTATAATTGTCATAGAAAATATCTAATGTTGTTTCCCTATGTTTTCAATAATACCAAAATTTATATAGAGTATTTTCATGATATTTCTGATATAAAGTCAATTGATTAAATAGAATGTAGTTTTAATATCTTCATCTAAAAATTGTTATTTATGTCTTATTAACTAATAGTGTTTTTTGGAAATTCCATAATCATTCACATTTCTTCTTTGAACTACCCCATTTTGATATTTTTTTCAAGGTGAAGAGAAATTTTTAGAATGTACATATTTTGAGGAGATATATTCATACCATTGATACTAAAACTAACAGACATGATCACATTTCAATGTTCTGTTGGTGAGCCCCCAAATATTCTCTACCAATTTTTCAAAATTTATAACACAACATGGTTTTTGATTTTTATATAATGTAAAAAATCCTTGAATATATAAAATTATTATATAAAATATTAATTTAATAATATTTTCTAGCTAAACGATAAAATATAGATGGTCTTAATAAATCCATATAAACAAATTCAAGAAGAATAGATTTAAATAAACCTTTATTTGGTTTTGAATGATATTTGTTTTTCATTTCCATTTATGTTAAATTGTAAAAAAAATTGTAATTAATTCATGGTTAGATAAATAAATAAACCTCTATTATTTATCTTTTTAATTGATTATAATCTCAATTTATCCATTATCATATTCCATAGAAAATATTCTCAATAAAAAGAATTTAAAAAATTTTACAGAATAAGGAATCTAAATGAAGAGAATAAAAAAATATCATTTAATAATGTAGTGAACTCTAAAACATTATTTGACTTAATAAATAAGAAATTTTTAAAAATTTAACAATAAAATAATCATGAAACAACTAGACAATACTATAAAATATATCTTCCAATCAATCAATAAATAATAGTTCTGAAATAAATATAGTTTAATAGTAACTATTTTTTCCAATTATAATAGTAATCACTTTTTTATTATCATATAAAGTTAAATTTGAACCATCAAATTTTATATATTTCATGAAGCCTACGTTTTCATTGGTCACATGTTTAGAACATCATCAATATATATACAATAATGTTTTTCTCTATTTGTAAAAAAAAACTTTAATGAATAATGAAATGATTTTTTTGATACCCTGTTATTTCTGGGACTTCATGTCTAGAACCATGTATTTATAGAATGATACATTTTAATATATGTTAATATTGATGAATACGATATTAATATTATTTTAATTAGGAAACTATGTCAAATAATATACTCTATAGGCAATAATGAGTTTCTATGAAATCATACATTGCACATAATATTGACTTATATCGAAAAATAATATAATAATATTATTATTTTAAAGGCTAGTCAAGTCATAGCCATTGTATTGCTGGGAATGAACATAAATTATTATATTTTGATTTTACATATTTATTAAATTTTTTATATGTTCCTAATTAATATTAGTGGCTTCAAAAAAGAATGAGTCCGATTGAAAACATGAAATACTCTAATATTTTTAGAATGTATTTTTACCACCTTTTAATGGATAACCATTATTAAATATATTTTTAGTCACTTTTTTATATTCTAATTTAAAATATTAAAATCTTGTATATAATGTGAACATCAAATTTATGTTTGATGATATTTTGGTATTTTTCTGATAAAATTCATATTTTTATGAATATTTAAAATATTGTATTTAAATTCAAAACTTCCATTTCATCTAAATTTTTTATATAATTATATTATTACTTTAATTGGGTTTGAATTATAATTTCAGTAAGTGTTTAAAATTTATTAAAATTTTGTCCATTTATTCTAATTTCATATAGAAATTGAACTTAAACACATGTAAATCTTTTTGTAGTTTTTACCTTAGAAAACCCCGCATTTTGTTAGGATAACAGAAATTAATTTTAAATTATTTTATTCCAATTTATTTTTTGAATTTGGAAAAATTTATTCCATATTTTAAATAATGAGGTCTGAATTGGGTAAATAAGAGCCTTTTATTTTTAGAAATGTTTTGTTGTAACATTAGTAATTATTTTATTTACCACTATTAAAACATATATCTGGAAAATATGGGTAACAAATAATATTATAATAATATTTAACTACCCTAAAACTTGTCATAATCCTATTTTATGATATATGTCCAACCAAGGGAATTCTTGGTTTGATTTTGGGACCCCATGGATCCACTTGGGAGTGATAAGGATATGTTATATTAATTAATTTAACTAAAAAATAAATATAACATAAACATTTATATTTTAGTAAAAAAAATATATGGTGTCATATAAGTGATATTTTCAAATGTAAATAGTATTTATAATTTTATAATGATTTTCTATATCATGATATTTTTTTATAATTTTTCAAAATAAAATATATAATTTTATTTATGAAACAATGATGATTTAGTGATTACCAAATGAATGAATGATTTAAATAAATAATATTATAAATGTTAAAATAAAACTATATTGAAACATCCAATGACATTCAAAAAATTTATGAACAATTATGACTTGTAATATTTTAAATAATGATGTTTTTTAAATAATAATGTTTTTATGTATTTTTAAAATGTCTTGATATGAATCCTATAAAAATAGAAATAAATGAGGATTTAAAAGAAATACTATTTTATTAAATGATATAATAGTTCATAAAAAACAATATTCATCCAAATGTCTTAGATAATGTTGAAAATATCATTAGTTAACCACTTTAGTTTCAATTTTCATTTTATAGTTACTATATTAACCATATAGTACAAATATACTAGAAGACATGGTAGGTGTAAAATTAATTAAATAAGGGTTAATGAAAAATGATAAAGTTAAATTTGTTAACAAGAATGGTCTAAACACAATTTTCAGAGAGTATTTCGACCCAAAAACTTCTTCTATTTTAATTTAATTATTTTGTGATCATTTGAAACTGAAAATAATTTTATAATAAAATAATATTTCAATACCGTCCAAAATTACCCCTCCCCTATTATAAAATATTATCACCTCTAACCCTTACTCATGCCTCTCAAGTCCCATGTATTGTCCAAAAACAACCCTTATAATCTCCCAAAATCAATCTCTTCCTCCCAGAAGCCTCAATTTAAGAGGAACCCAAATCTAGAAAGCATTTAGGCTAAATCAAAAGGAGTTACCCGATTTTAGGTAATGTCATCCCGCAAACATCCTTGCTTTATTTTCTATCTCATGCAGCATAAAATATCTTTATCAAATTATTTTATAACTACAATAGTATCTTAAATATACTATGTTGTTTTTATAATAATTATTCTAACTAAACTTAAATACACCTCTAATTAATGGATACAGACATATTGTTTTGTGCACTGTGAACTACTAACTTATGAAATAATGATTGTTTGATTTTCCTCTACACCCTCTAATGGTGGACACTATGATGGAATTATATTTATAGATGATATATAATATATTTATATTTTCCCTATGATTATGTTTTTTATTTAAATCAATCCCTTATTATTTCTATAACGTGTAAATATGATAATTTAATTTGTGGAAATGTGGATTAACACCCAATTTAAGTGGTATGACTCATTCATGCCACATAAGGAACATATACATGATGGAATTAATGAACTTATTTGAATTATATAAAATATGATATTATACAAGAATTATAATATACCAATTTTTCTTTTAGTTTTAATTAATTCAAATATGAAAAATAAATTAAAGTAGCGTTCATGCGTACTTACGACTTGTTGCCTCTATGAATGGTGCATTTAATTTCTTATCCCCAAATGTTATTGAATATTGAAAATACATATATACTGGATATATATGACATTTAAATCATGAATTCTATTATATATATAATGTCATTTTTACCATATGGACAATTTGTAGTGATAACAAGATCATTTTCGACTGAAGTAACCAATATTGTCAAAAAGACCGATATTAATGTAAATAATTATGTAATTTTCTTAACTCTGCAATAAGTGATATAATAGGAAAAATAAACATGAAAAAGGTTTATAATAAAGTAGAAATTAACATCAGTTTATTGTTCAGGATGAAAAATGAACATATGTGACCAATAAAACTCAATGTAAGGGACATCATCTCAATCTCCTTTCGTTGAGTCATATTTGGATAATACACAGCTCATTATTTTATACGGTGTATAATAAAACCATATTGAATTTTAATTTCATTAAAAGGGAATATTTTTCCAATGAAGTGTATTACTAAACAACAAAAGGAATGATTTTAATGTATGTGGCGACAACGACTTATCCTCTGCCGTAACTGTTATTTGATATTTGGAATCCCCTATAAGCCTTAATGTTTTCTAAAGGAAATGAAATACCTTATTACATTTTTAGTTGTTTTCATATTGAATTTTTTTATATGTATTTATAATTTCAATATGTTCAAAAAAAATTTGTGATTTCAAATGAATTGTTATTAGTGAAATATCTATATTTTGAAAATTTTATGTGTTTGGATAATATAATGGTATATGAATATTTGCTGGCTGGTTGCATGATAAACCAATGACAGGTGGTTATGTGATAATCCAAATGAAGGGTGGTACCTCTATATGAAAAGGATAGGTTGTTACATTATATCCTTTAATGCATTGGGTATGGATGTTGGCCACATAGCTATTCCATTTAGTGATATGTGTGGAAGTCAACTGTATTGTCATTCCGTTTATGAATGTCAATGTCCCATGTTATCTTTATATTATATATATTTCTTTCTATAGGATTTATGGTAATCTTTTGATTTAAAAAAGTGTACATACTGATCTTATATTCTGCGAAGTATATTTACTACTTATAAAAGGGGAAAAGTATTACTTCATGATATTGTATTCTAGGATTTAATATTATCCCATGACTAATAGTTTTCATTCATTCTATATCCCATTCATTGCATTTTATAATCATGTCATGTTTTCAAATGTTTTTTCATAGGACATAAAGAAGAAAAAATGCAAGGACGTGATAAAGAAATGTTATGTTATTTAAACAATAAACAATGTAATATTTCATTTTAATGAGTTTTTGTTTTATGAAAAAAAAAATTGATAGTGCATATGAATGTCAAATTGTAATATTAAAGTTGTTATGTAAATGTAATAACCAAATAATATAAAGCAATAAACATGAAAATATCCTTGATGTAGAAAAAGGTAAAATTATCGACTTATCTCAATATTAAGCAATGTTTAAGGTTGGTCTATTATAATTAGTATCACTGGACGGTTTAGATAACTTTATAGGTTAGGGTGTTATGTAAGAATAAGTGACATGTTTTATATTACCATAGTCGTTAGCATATTAGAAAGTGTAATATGTATTTTAGATAAATTGAATGAGTTTAAGATAACATGGATAAGTATATATTAGTGTTTACCCTACTCATATGATAATATATGATGATTTTACTGATATAATCACACTGACCTTTCTAGTTTTAGAGTAAATGGATAGGTCTAGAATTCACCAATGTTACAATGGATGTGGAGAAAACTGTGGTGGTTTTCTGAATAAGAAACCAAATGAAATGGGAGCCGAAATGAGAACACTTTTTATTGTTGTCAACCAACTATCTAGAGTAATGATTGACCACATGAGCCTTGGTTATTATTCTATGTCACCATATATTTGAGAAAAAATCCCTATGTAAGTTCAAAAAATAATCATAAAGGTAAGTATATTAAAAAAATTATGTGTTAAGGATATGGAATGAAACACCTAGTAAAATTATTTAAAGGGACTAGAAGATATAATAGATGTTGAAATTAAGGTCAAAAATAAATAACCTATCATGGAAAAAGGAAGTTTTTAGTTGACTCTAGGGAAGGGAAATTTTTTTCCCAAGGGATCAACTAAATGTTTTCAATGTGCTGTGATAGTTCATTACGCAGATAGATGTCTTACAAAGAAGGATTGGTAATTGGATTATCGAGACCGTACAAATGTATTTGTACTAATACCTAATGCAATTCCAAATGAATATGATGAATCTAAAAACGACCTATGAAAGGTATAGATTATTTCGTAGATCATGTTTGGGCATTATTGAAAACATCGGACATTATTCCTAATTTTGTTTTTAGAAAAGTATTATAAAACAATAAGTTGGAAAAACATGGATAAATGATCAAGAATAATGATTGATGATTAAGATTTATACATTTTTAGAATATGAGAATTATGTGGGATAAATGTATAATGATGTGTTTAAATGTATTAATTATGGGAATAATTTGGAGAACTTATAGTATTTTTAACACGTTTTTTATATAAGAATGTTAATTTTGGAAGATTTATCTATTTTTTTGGAATATTTTTATAAAGAACCATTAGTGTTTATACAATCCTCGAATTTTATGAAACTTTGGGATATTAGTTTTTGGGATTCATAATGTGAGGTATGAAATAACATTTGATTTTAAAACATGTTATGTATTTTTTTAATTATTTTTATCTCATTGTGTTAATTTTATTTGAATTATTCTGTTTATTAAAAAGGACAACACACATACTATGTGACCACCCATCATGTTAGAGAATGATACAAGACTCGAACCCGAAGAAAAAGTGTGACTACGATTTATTTATTACCACTAGACTATGATATATCCATAGTTACTATGATTAATTTTTTTTAGTTAAACAGATTCATGGATCAAGAATAATTTGATTTTGGGAACTTATCTTTTATCAAATGGATATCCATAATATAGGTAAATGATTTGGTGATAATGTGATAAATTCAATTTTGGATTAATCCATATTTTTATTATGGAAATATAGAGATTTGGGTTATTTATTGAATTGATTAACCTATCTTGGAGAATTTTTTTGGTTAATTAATTTTTAGTATGACTTGTTAATAGTAGAAGATTATTTGGTGATAAATGTTAAGATTTATTATGGAAGACAATGGGATAAAATTATTATGATTCATAGGAATCCATATTAGTTTGGATTATTTAGAAGAATTGTAATGTAAATTGTGTATTGAATGGTCGTTGTTGATCTTGGGGTATTGTTTGTTGAATTTTGGTGATTAAGATTAGTTTTTATATGTATTAAGGATTTTTTTGGTATTATCTAATCTTGTACACACAATTTTAGGTTTTATTTATGTCTAATGATAGGGGAATTATATATTTAACCATTTGTGGATTATGTGATTCTATATAAGTTTTTTCTAGTGATTTTTATGTGACCAAGCCATCAAGAATACTCATCATTTTTATAAAAGAGTAGTTTGTAGTAGAAATTTAGTGAAGGATGAAAGTGTACATGGAACGTAAGTATATTTCATTATGTTCATAGTCAATATCATAAATAAATTTTTCAAATTTATTAGAATTATCTTATAAAATGATGTCTATTTTTTTACTAATGGGTAATCAATAACAGTTTAACTTATCACAAGTATATGATTTTCTAGTTTTTATCTTTCTCTGGATCATGTTTTCTATCACTCTCCATCAGAACATGATGGTTAGTTTCTCTTCCATACCCATGTTTTCCTACTTGGAATCCTACTATGTGTTATCTCTGGTGACATTTGTTCTTTGTTTTATTTCTTTAAATTTAATAGTTTTATTGAATATTTTTTTTGATTTGTGACTTTCAATAAGGATTCCAAGCCCAAATTAGAAATAGTGGGGACACAATTTTCAAAAGGGGGAAAGATATAATGACACGAGTTTTTATATAATGACACATTTTAATAATTATTAATATTTAAAAATATGATATTGTTTTTATTTTAAATTGAACAATTTTTCTGATAGAACACTTGATAGGAATCAATGAGTTTCTATGAAATCATACGTTTCACACAACATTATGTTATACCAAAATCTTATTTAATAATATTATAATTTTAAATGGTAGATAATTTATAGACATTGTATTGTTGAGAATAGAAATAAATAACTATATTATCATTTGAAATATTTATTAAATGGATTTCAATTTATCTAATTAATATTAGAGTCTTTAAATAAGAATGAATCTAATTTTAAGCCTGAAATACTCTAATATTTTTAAAATTCTCTTTTACAGACTTTGGAAGAAAACCCCCTTTTAAATCTATTTTTTGTCACTTTTATATGTTTTAATTTTCAAAATAAACATCTTTTATAGAATCTTAACATCAAATTTTCTATCGATGTAATTGTTTTATTTTTTTGATAAAATTCATATTCGTATGAATAGTGAAAAATTATACACTTTAATTCAAAACTGTATTTTCATCTACTTTATTTAAATAGTCAGATTATTATTTTAATTGGGTTTAAAGTATAATTGGATTATTTTTTTTCATTTAATCGATTTTTGGTCATTAGATGTAATTTCAAAATGAAATTTATCATAAACACATGTCAATATTTTGGACGATTTTACTTCTTAAAACCTTGCTTTTTAGTTTTTACAAGGAGAATTAATTTAAATAAATTTCATAAAATTATATGTTTTGAATTTTGAAAAATGTATTATATATTTATAATTAGAAAGTTCTAAATTTTGTAAATAGGTATCTTTTATTTTTAGACATCATGAATACTAACTTCAGTAATTATTTTATTTACCATGGTTTAAGGATAAATTTTCTAAAGAAGGATAAAAAATAATTTTTTAATAATATTAAACTACCCTAAAACATGTTATATCTTATTGAATGAGATATTTATAACCCATGGAATCCTCAGATATTTTTTGGGACCACTTTGATCCACAAGGGAGTGATAAGGACATGTCATAATAATTAATTTAATGTAATGTAAAATATAACATAAACATGTATATTTTAGTAAAATAATTTTTAAATGGGTTTATATAAGTGATAATTCCGACTATAAATAGTAATTATAAATCTAAAACAATTTCCTACGTTATGTTATTTTATTAATAATTTATAGTATTCATATAAAAAATATTAATGACACGTTGATGATGTAGTGATTACCAAATTTATGAATGATTTAAATATTGCGATTATAAATATGAAAATAAATTTATTTTGAAACTTATTAGGACATAAAAAAAATTTAGGGAAGATTATTCCTTGTTATATTAGAAATAATGATTTTTTTAAAAATGAATGTAGTTATGTAATTTTTAAAAATTCATGATATAAATAATATAAAATTTACATAAATAAGTTTTTAAAAGAATATTATTTTATAAAATGACATGATTTTCTTAAAAATATATTATTTGGCCCAGAGACTTATATAATTTTTAACATATCATTATGGGTCTTCTTGGGGTTCAATAGGCATTTTAAATTAAATATATTAACCATATAGTATGAATATAAAAGAAGACATGGTAAGTGTGAAATTATTTAACTAATGGTTAAAGCTAAATGATATGATTAAATTTATGACCTAGACCTCTCTAAAACATATTTTTTGGGAGGTATTCAACCCAAAAACATCCTATATATTTTTCATAAATTACAACATGACCATTTTAAATCGAAAATAATTTTATAATAAAATAATATTTCAATACCTTCCTAAAGGGCCACTCCTCCCCCATAGAAAAGGGCATCACCTCGAACCCTTACTCACACCTCTCAAACCCCATGGATAATATAACATCTACCCAAATAATCTACCAAAATCACTATCTTGCTAATATAATACTCACCATGGGATTATGAAATTTTGATAATTCTTTTTAGCTTAAATCATAAGGAGTAACCCGATGTCAGGTAATGTCTTTGCTCGGGCTTCATTAATTTATTTTCCTTCTCCAACCCCCTAAACACTATTTATTCCATTATCTTAATAGAAAATCAGGATATTTAATATAATAGGATCTTTTTATGAGAATTATTCTAACTAAACATACACAAACCTCCATCTTATTGATATGGACATACTTTTTCATTGCATGACGAACTACTGCCTCACGAAACGATAATTGTTCCATTTTCCCCTACCACCTCTCATAGTGGCCATTATGATGGAAACATTTTTATATATGATATTTATTATATATATATATATATATTCTATGTTTCTGATTTTTATTTATTTCATTCCTTTATTCTTTCCATAACATTTAATTGCGATAATTTCACATAAAGAAGTGAAGACTACCGCCCCCTGAAAGGGATATGACTCGCTCATTCCATACATAGAATATATATAGGATGGAGTATATAAAATTATGTAATGAATATAAAATATGAAATTATAATGTTATTATAAGATAAATATGTATCATTTAATTTTAATTCCTTTAAATATTAAAAGGAAATGAAAGTAGTGTTCATGATTTCAAAAGGTTTACCCTCTCCATGAACAGTGCATGTCATTTATTATCTCCAAATGATATAGACTATTATAAATGAATATATACTAGATATTTATGATATTTAAATAATGAATACTATTCTAGAGATAATTTATTTTTTACCACAATGACAATAGTAAATATAATAAGATCATTTTCGACTCATGTACCCAATATCGATAAAATGGCTGATATTAATTTAAATAATTATGTAATTTTTAGGACATGGTAATAAGTAATATAAAAAATAATAAACTTTTTAAAGGTTCTCAGTCAAGTATAAATTTACTAATATTTATTTTTATGTAAGGTAAAAGAATATATATGATAAATCAGACTAAAGGTTAGGGACATCGTATCAATCTTCTTTCATTGAGGTAAATTTTGATAATATATATCTCCTTCTCTAATTTGGTGTATATTAAAACCATTTTGAAGTCTAATTTCACTCATAGGGAATGATTTTTCTACAGAGTGTTTTAAAAAATGTCAGAAGGAATATTCTTAACTTATGCGGTGACAATGACCTCTCCACCGATATAACCATTATTTGATATTTGGATTCCCCTATAAGCCTTAATCTCCTCAAAAGGAAATGAATTACCATATTCCAATTTTTGGATGTTTTGGTATTGAAATTTCTTTCTGAAATTGATTGACTCTTTAAATATCATTAAATGATTTGTTGTGATTGTAATAGAAATTTTATTTGTGATATAAGGCACTGGCCTTAAACCTTAATTAATATTGAATTAAATTTATAATTCACATTGAGGATCTTTTCAGGTTTAGATTTTGAGAGAATTAGGATATAACTATTACATCTCAAAATATTAAAAAGTAGAAACTTATACTAAGATTCCATAAAATAAAAACTCTTAAAAAGAATCATGTCTAGTTCCATGTTTTAAGTAGCATGACATTCCCGTGATCCCATCCTTGAAACTATTCCACGTTAGGTCATGTGAAAAACATTTCAAAACGTGGGGTGAGCATAAAAAGCTCAGTAAGGGATACACAATGAATGAAAACTACCAGTTTTTCAAAACAACCAGTAAACAAGGTATACTTTATCAAAGTAATACTTTTCTCCTTTATGAAGTAGTAAAAACTCTTCACTGAATAAAAGATCATTACTTACCCTTTTGTAACCAAAATATTACCATAATGCCCATATAAATATCACATAACATATATATGTAACTTGGGACATAAAAATACTTAAATGGAATAACCATACGGTTGACATCCACACATATCACTTAATGGAATAGCCATACGTCCGAATTCCATACCCAATGCATTGAAGGTTATAACGTAACCACCAGTCCTGGTAATCATGGCAGCACCCGTCATATGGTTTATCACGTAACCACCCGTCAAATGTCCAAGTACCATTATAAAATCATAAAACATAAAACAAATATAATGGAAATAAAACATTTCCACACATTGATCACAATATATAACTTAAATATATTGACATAACAAATCCATTACAAAAACCATTTTCAATAAAAAAATACCTAAAAGAGTATATGGTATTTATTTCATTGTAAAATCATTACGGCTTGTTGAGGAAGCCAAAGACCAAATAATACTCACAGTGGAGAAAAAGGTCCTTGTCACCGCGTACGTTAAAAGAAACATTCCTTTTTGTCGTTTATAAAAATTCTTCCTATAAAAAGATTCCTTTTTTATAAAAGTTAAAGTCAAAGGGTTTTATACACCATATAAAAGAAAGTTGTGTATAAAACGAGATATGCCTCAATGAATGGAGATTGAGACGAAGTCCCTTACAAAGATAATTTTTTTAAATAAAATAGATCTATTATGTATATTCACTATAATTATACATAAATAAGGTAAAAATAAAAGATAGAACATAATAATATCATGAAATAATTTTAAAGTAGGAGATTAACCCAAAGAACAGAAATTGGGTTAAGAAGTTCCCTTACATCGAGACCGACTTGACTCGATCGTTCTTTAACGTCCTGAATAATAAACTTGAGTTAATTTCTACTTGATTAAGAACATTCTTCAAGTTAATTATTACTTTTATTTCACTTATTAAAATTTTATAAACATTATGTAATCATTTATGTTAATAATGATTGTTTTGTCGATATTTGGTTCTTAAGTCGAAAGTGGACTTCTTAAAATTACATGTTGTTCATGTGGTCAAGGGATCATTATATCCAGAATGATATTAATGATTTTTATATCATATATATCATATATATCCATAATATACATGTATTTATAATATTACATAATCATTTAGAGGTAAGAAATGAAATGCACCGTTCATGGAGACGGTAAGCTGTATATATGCAAGAACGCTACATTCATTTCTATGTCATATTAATGGAATTAAAACTAAATGAGAGATATGTATATTTTAATTCCCAAATTATATTAATCATTTAGATGTAACATATATTATATATAATATCTTTAAATCCATCCTTTAATCGTCCCACATATGGCATTAATGAATCAAATCACTTTGAGGGGGCGGTAGTCCGCACTTCCTAAAATGAAGATATCATGTTTACCCAGAATGGATAACATAAAGGTATGAAATAAATTAAAAATACAGAATCTTAAGGAAAACATAAACATATTATATATCATATATAAAAATAGTGACATCTTAATGTCCACCTTTGAAGGTGTTATATGAGTGTTGAACAATCATCGTTTCGTGAGGTAGAAATTCACCATCCACAGAAACAATATGTTCTTTAACCATTAGATGCAGGTGTGTGTAAGTGTATGTCGACTACATATTATAAAAATATCCTAGTATATTGAGGATACTATTGTTGTTAACAAATAAATGAATAAAAAGAATTTAGGGGGTTGGAGAAGCAAAATAAAACCAAAGAACACAAGAGAAAACTCTACCTTTAAAACGAGAAACTCTTTTTGATTTGAACTCAAAGGCTTACTTGGGAAGACTTCTACCGAAATTAAGGCTTCTAGGAGTAAGATAGGGATGTGGAGATACCAAATGGGCAGATCATGGTCGATCCAAAGGCTTCAAAGGTGTGGGTAAGGTGTTAGAGGTGGGGGCCTTTTTTAAGAGGAGAGGAGGGGCACTCTTGGAATGTTAAGAAAACATACATCATTATAAAATGATTTTAGGATAAAAAGGGTCCCACAATTATATATTTAGAGGATAAGGTGATAAGAGTTCGAAATCCACCCATCCAATAGATTTTTCACATGTTTAGGTCCTATATTTTACTTTATCTTTTCATTTTATTTAAATCGTTAAATAATGAGGTAATCACTGCATCATCATGGTGTCATAAATAATTTAATTTATTTAATGTATAAAAATTATGAAAAAATATATCATAATTTAGTAAATATTATTTATCTTTATAATGAATATTTATAGTCAAAAATATGACTTGTATAACCCCATTTAAGAATTGTTTTAGTAAAACAACTCATGTTTGTGATATTTTAATTTTAACATTAAATAAAAAGATATTAATGTCATTTTCCTACCAAAGTGGCTCCATGGGGTCCCCAAGTTGACCATGTAACTATATTGATATTATCATATACCACATATAATCCTTTTCAATGGATTTATTATGAAATGAACAAAGTAATTATCTTAGAAACCCATCTATTTTAAATGTGATAATTATGTTTTGTTTGAAATAAAAATGTTTTCATGTTCTCATAACACCCAAATATATTGACTATTATTATTAATGAGTGGGATCCTATATCAACTTCCAATTTAATAGTTTATTTTTTCATATCTCATATTCTCACAATGTATATAAAAGTAGTATATGAATCCGAATATGTAACTTTTATTATTCGATGAATACCTAGAGGGTATAAAATTAACATCTTAATACTAGAATTTAAATGTGTTTTTGGAACAAAATCAAGTGGATAGAAGGGTTTTGAACCCAATATAATTATGTGATGGGAAACAGGTAAAATTACTTATCCTCTATGTTGGGATTTCAAAGGATTTCTCTTGATCAACAATTCTATCAGAAATTTTGATGTTATGATACCATGCATCAAGATTATTATATAATGTTTTTAATCACATTAGACACGAAATAATATTAATCATTTGGGACTATAGGTTATTCTATTATGCATTATGTTGAATGTTATTTATTCATTATCAATTGGTTAAAGATATTTTTCACATGATCAGGTTTTCTCATATTCTTTGGATATATCCCTTAATAAAAAGGACATTAGTTCTCACATTAATGATATTAACCCAGGATTATGATTTTATTCCCCATATAATGATGATGATAATATATTATGAGAATAATATAATTGATTGTCATATGATTAGATTATAGAAAATGTTTCTAAAGTGTCATGGCAATTGATTCTTAGGTATTTTACCCACCATGAAAACAAACATTAAATTAATGGGATTAATAGTATTTGTGATATTTAATGTTTGACAAATGGTAATCAGGTAAATTAAATATATTTTTATCATGGTTTTTGTCATATTCAGTCTTTGAATTTTTTTATTTACAATATCTTATGGTGCTGGTTTTTGGATCCTTAGATGGTATCAATGCTGGATTTTGTTATTTTTGGGGATTAATTTCTTCTATTTATGTATTATTAAAACAGAAATTTAGTGGAAAAAATAATTATATTTAAATGTATTTGAAACCATCCAAATTTTTTATGAAATTATAGATTGTGTGGATTCATTGATATAAATTATTTAACTTGATACATATAATGGGATGCGAGTGTGGAATAGAAACAAAATTTAGTAGTCATTATGAAAACGTATGGTTGATTATCAATTTCATCATCACTTTATGAGTGGGCCTAAGACCAAAAAATAGACTAGATGTTCTCAGGGGAAGTACTTTTAATAGTTATCAATTTTTTATGAATCAATATAAAGTATTTATCTACCTAGTAATTTTATATCGAAAAATTAGTAAGTGAATTATATATAGATATTATTTTGAAAGATATTTATTAATAAAAAATGGAAGATATATTATTTAAAAAATATTTCCTCTATGTTTGATTATTGACTTTTATAAAATGGGTAATTTTACATTTCTATACTTTTATTATTATTATATTAAATTATTTGAAAATGCATGAAATTATTCTAGAATGAGTGTTATTAACATTGTGTAGAGTATCCGATAATGAAAAATATTGAGAAATAAAATTCAGTAAATATGTGCATGATAATGTTAACCATGGTTATGAAAAACAACATATATCTTGTGGATATCTTTGATTAACCATGGATAAAAAATCATATTATCAATTCATTCATCCACAAATAAAAATTGACTAATAATGGGTCTCTTATTCAACTAAATACCGAAACGAAAGATCACTATTGTAGAAAATAATTTTTAAAATTTTCTAGATCCCACTCTATTTGAAGGTAGTTTTAGCTATGTATAGTTTTAAATTTGTTATTAATCAGTATTGTACCCAAATAAGAACATTTGATCAATGAAATAAATAAACACCTATGAAATTGGAATATTTTGTAGTAGTATTCTTTAGTAAATAAATTTCCAATAATCAACATAAAAAAATAGAATGTGGATTACATTTATTAGAAAAAAGGATGAGGTTTACTTTAATATATATGAATAAATTACACAAGACCTGAAACATACTCTTTTGGTTTTATCCTTGAAGGTTAATTTATTATCAATCAATTCAATAATGTTTTTAATCTATGTATTTAAAAAAGGATTCACCCCAAATGGGGTTTTAAACATATAAGGATAATTTCGAATGATCACATAAGATGGAATTAAAGAATCTGACACCCATAATTCTCTTGGTTTCGGTGATAGGAAATAAATGGTTATAATGGTAATTCAAGTGAAAATAACCATTAATTAGATTAAATTCATCTATATTTATGAATAAAATGGAGGAGGAAGCATATGGGGTCTATATATTAGAAAACATTAATGTATTTCAATGGTGTAAGAGGATCCCATCAATAATATAAATTGTTATGAGATATAAAGAGACCAATTAATGATACTAACTGAGGGAAAGCCCAATATTTTTAAAAAAATCTCATTCAAACACATAAATATTAATTACTATATGAAGTTCATAATAATGTAAACTAAGACTATTATTGATAACGACAATAAATTTCAACGTCCACCAAAGCCAATTCAATATGTAATATCAAATTAAATAACTAAAATCCTAGTGGATAGTGATAATTAACTGGAGTTCGGTATACTTATTCCTTAGTTGTGTTTCACAGATGACTTATGCTATGTAAATATTAAAAAATAAATAGTAATTGAATTATAAATAACAAAACCTCGTTTTATCACTATTATTAACAAGTAATATGAATATATTTCACATTTTATGGGAGGATTATACATCTAGGAGTTTTTAACATTTCCTTTTGCTGAATATTATGTTATTAAGAAATTGATTTTCTATCTATACATTAACACTTTATAAATGTTAAAAAGTTGTGAAATCACATTTAAATCTAACCTATCATAATTCTTATGTTCATGGATATCTATTATCTCTACTGGAAATAAAATTCTTTTATTGGAGTTATGTTATTGAACCACGAGGATATTTAACAAAAATGGTTAGTGAAAAAAATCTATCATCTGATTACCTATTCTAGGTGAAAAAATATATCAAATTTTTAAAATTTTATTGCACAATAGTGACAATTTATTTGGTCATTTCTCCCTTTTTGTAATCCTTGTATATTTTTTAGGGGGATATAATTATAAATTTTAGGACACAACTCAATTAAGAGGGGAAAATTTGACACCCATTTTTTTGGAATATATTCACTAAAACCTGAATCACACTCAACCATGAACGTAAATGATTAATATAATATTATATGAATATTATTAGTAATATAATAATAATAAATCATTAATTAACAAAAAAAATTAATAATCAAGAAAAATGTCACATATTTAAAGGATAAATAATTAATAGCATTTAATATTAAAAACAATTATTCATTCTCTAATATATTTTATGTGTAATATATTTTATATTGATATATTACTTTTATAAATTTTAGAAAATAATTATATATGATACAATATATTAACATTTTAAAAATTATAAATTAATACGAAATAATGATAAATAGATTAAGGATTAAGAGGTAATTTTTAATAAAATATGTCTTAATTTTTTCATTAAAATGATAATTTATAAGATTTTGAAATTTTTATTTAAAAACATTATTCATTTTTGAATCATGAATGTGAAAATTATACACTAATGATGTTTTTTTATAATTTCCCATGTAGGGTGATTTTTTTTGGTGAATAATGAAAATATTGATTTTTCATATAATATCTCTATTTTGAAATAACCACATAATAATAATATCATGAAAGAATATGAATCCTTTTTAAATTAAAAAAATTATACATATAAATTAATATAATAAATATAAAAATACATGTTTTATATTTTATAAACCATTATTATATTTACAGGAGCATAAGTAATATTTTAATCTTGAAAATATTGTTTTGATCTTCTTTTTAATATAATTATCCTGAATATGTATATTTTATTGATTTTTTAAAATAAAAAGAAATATTATATAGTTATTTATTAAAATAATTATTATATAGTAATCAAAATACTTTATAATTTTATTATTAAAATTTTCATTATGCTTAAAAAATAGTTTTCTAAAAATGGTTCTTCTTGTGTTACATGTATCAATTATATAACTAATTTAAATTATACAAATTGTTTTATAAAATGGTATTAATGTATTAATTAAATAATGACAATTTTATATTATGGTAGAAATAGTATATTATATATGTAAAAATTAATTACCATGGGAATAATAATGAATATTAAAAATTAACAATCTGAGAGGAAAATATGTAAAAACGTGTTAAGAATGTATATGAAATGATGTTTTGATATATTATAGAAAATACCTTGATAACCAATCCCATATAGTACACATCATCACTATATAACATGTGAAACATGTTCTCTCATTATATTAACCATTAATATTCCAAAAAATTCATTCCCTTCACCCCTAAAAGTATCTCAACGACACCCTATTCTTTAATAGATTATAAAGAATTATCTCTACCAAAAAACAACTATCTTATATGTTATAATCTCTATATTAAATCTTAGATGATATTTTCTTTCAAAAATCCAAGCAAAGAAGACTTATGGAGTCACACAAGGGAAAACATCCAAATGGATAGGTAATAGTCTCCACTGGGCACCCACGATTATCTTTCACTCCTATACTAAATAATATATTATATCCGTGAATGTATAATAATACAAATATTAAAAATATTTTTTTATTTTTTTTTCTAAAATAATATAATTTTTTATAGAATCATAAAAAATCATTTGACATGTTATGGTGTCTTCATATGTACGTGCTGAGTAAAGTCTCTTTGAATGGTATACATCATTTTTAATCACTGCCTACCACGTCATATTATAAAAGTATATTTTTTGGTATAATATTATAATAATAAAATTATAAATATTTTAAAATAATATCCACTCTATATATTATTTATTTTATATATAATATTAACGTGTCACCTCTATGTACGCATGGAATACATCCTCCATGATAGGGACATAATTCAATTTTCAAATTCTTGTTTAATTATGTATCCAAACCCCATAAAATCTAATTATGTACATGAATTAAAAATGAAATAAATAAAATTATTCATCTATAGTTATGATTATATTCCGAATATAATTATGTATTTAATCATTCTCACCTAATGATTATAGAGTGTTCCATTTGGGTCGGTTCAACCAAAAAAATAAAAAATAATATAAATTCCTATCATTTGTAACTAAAGAAACATATGTAACAGTTTCCTTGTATAATAATAAGTTAATAATAATTTAATTTGGGTTCATTAATGGTAAAATTAATTTCTAAGCCATTTTTATGATACCACCACTCATTTATTAGAATGTAAAAGAATAAGATTATCACAGATTTTTCCTTCCTCAATCATGACCAAAACTTTCAATGAGTAAAGTTGGAAAATTATCAACCATTTCAAGAAATACATTCTATTAATTATAAAGATTTTATTTAATTAAATTAATATATATATATAATTATGGACACAATACTTACAAAAGTATTACTAAAAAAATATTAGAATGTAATAACATTTGATGATTAAAATAAAATATAAATAACTAATACATTTTTAATAAATATTTATAAATTAAATTTCAGAGTGGAAATATCAAGATGGGTGTGACATTAATAGAAAATAGAAAATTAATTTTTACAATTTATAACTAAATACTATAGTTAATAAAAATGGCCAAAAAATAATATATTAGAAATGTATAATTTCATGTTCCCATACTATTTATAAATGCCTTGATGAGAACCCTTTTAAAACTAATATAAAATACAATTATCATTTGAATAAAATCTAATCCCATCAATCACAGTATGTAAGTCCCTAATGAAATGCCACTATCAAACTAATGGGTTGAAAATTATTTTTAATATATTAATATTTATTAAAATAAATTACAAAACAAACATGTAAACAAAAAGTGTAAACTACCAGATTTTTCATCCCAATCCTATACAGAATTCTATATTCTTAATAGTAATCCCTGACTGTTAATGTATATTATATAATTAATTGATCTATAATCTAGATTGGGATTTATAGTAAGAAATTCACACAACGAATTCCAAACTACACATAGCCTCTTCAACAGTTATTAATCATATTAAGAGGTAAAAATAATGTGTTTTTGTGTAACAGAACGATGTAGTCTGTATGATAATAATTTTATTGTATGTTTTAAATATTTTTCACCTAATAAATATTCTTCTATAAGAGTGAACCATCTATAATTAACAATTTGAAAATATTTAATGTTTATTCCTCATGTTCTTTAGTTTTCTTTGGAATTATTAAATACTCTTAAACAAATGTTAATGATTAATAATATAATAATTTCTTATAAATAATATTTATTACTTATGTTATACAAGGTTAAATAAATTAACATATATGAAACCAATCTTGATTTTTCTCATATGATATTGCGGAATAATACATGTTTTCACATGACCATATAGTCACATTTTGATGGACACATGAAACATTCGTCTTTTATTGGCTATTTAACAAATCCATTTTCTTAAAGTCAAGGGATACTATCACAATTTTTAATTAAATTTACTTCGTCACTTTCATACGGTCAATTTACAAGGTCACATTCCTTCCAAGAGAAATAAATTTATTTATTCATTCAGTAGGATCAAAACACTACAAAAAATCAATGTACATATTCATTGTCCCTTTAATTCATCATGTGTCAGGTTGAAGACTTCTTGAGGTCAATTGAATACACAATTGGTTGGTACAATATACATATGTTCCGTTCAAGACATAGAGAATATTTTTTCGTCTGATGCATGGTTACATGTTTGTTTATTTAGTAACATACACATCAATGTGCGATCACTCATATATGTTCACATAGCCTTCATGAATAGATATACTTTTTCATGTGGTCAGGTGAAACAATCACATTAATACATGTTAGTTTCATATAGTTTATTAATGAACAATTGTTCAAAATTATTAGACATAAAACTTTTTCATAGTATTATAATAATGATTTGTGAGAATTAAAATATGGGGTTGTTGTATTAAGGAAATAATATACCTTATTTGATAAACAAAAAATGACATAGTGTAAGAAATGAATTGGAACAACATCCCTCCCTCTTTTAGGATTTACAAAAACGTCATTCATCAGGTATATGGTGAATCAAAAAGAATTATTAAAGTTATTTTAAAAGTGAATAATAAATATAAAAAATAAATTGAGAACGGTAAATATATGATAATGATGAAATAATTCATACAAAACTCAAAATTATACCAAAATTCTTAAAATCATATTCTTTATTTATAATACAAATACGACACAATTTGTCTCATAACTATATAAATAATATAATTTTTTTTCATTGCAGTGGAGGTTGAGGTAGGTTTTGTAGTTTATGGTGTAGTAATGTAATATTTTTATTGAATAACCACACATAAAAAATTAGGGTGAATAAGTATAAAAACATATATAAGTGACAAGACTAAATGGATGGTAGAAGAAGTGGTAGAAGTAGGTGATGATGAATTATGTTAATAATTAGGTTCTAGAATAATCAAATTAAAAGTATAAAGTAATGGTTTCATAATTACATATTTTTTCTAAATCCATTAAAAAAGTATAAATCGTATTATAAAATTCTTCAATGTTTAATTTAAAATCATCTGAAATAATCTAATTGATTATTTCTTACATAAAAAATAGGTATAGTTGTAGTATTTGTAACTATGGAGGATGATGGAAGATAATATGGTGGATAATACTAAAAACTACTTTTGGGATCCTCTTTTCAATCTTCAACATCAATCCAAAATAAAAAATTTCTCCATAACAAATAAATTACTTTACAATAAAAATATAAAATCATATTTGAATCATTCAAATAATACATAGTCACAATGGATGTAGAAATGGAAAAATTGTTTACATGGATAATATTATAAGAAATTATCATTCAACCATCAAGCTCACCTTCAATATCCAAAGGTTATAGACCTAAATAATTATCATTTCATTATCTTGAAGATAATTCCTCTTCGACATTACAATTATACTTATATATATATATATCGAGATGATTTATAATATGATATTAAAATTTTATATCTACATAATTATTATTAGGAATAATCAACTGTTCCAACACCTTGTACACTAACTCATATATTGTAAATACCTCTTCACTTTTGTCAAAATAAATATCATAAATTACATACCATTAACGTAATGAATGGGTAGATTGTGGATAGTAGTTCTTTAATGCCTAGATGGACTACCCTGCGATAATAAACATCATAATATTCCCCCAGATGGATTTTCACCAATTCAAAGTGGATTTGGATGAATTACAATAATGGGAGTCATGGAAATTTTGATTTTAAAAACATCTATATTACATTTTGAATCAATAGAGTCATTATCCTTCAATTTTTTTTGGAAAATATATTATTTGGTACATCAATATATTCAGTATTCTCATATATCGTTTTATTTTCTAGAGAGGGTATAAATGAATTAGAATTATGATACTTGAAAGATATAGAAAGATACAGTTTCCTTTTATCTCCAAGTTTCTCCCCAGCTTCCAAAAAAAATATTAATTTTATTATTCTTCATATATTTCCATAGAAAGCTCATTTTAATCAGAAAGAATACTAATATTCATAATAAATTTTTGAATTATGATCCACTTTTATATAATTCAAATATGATTCTTAGTATTATTTAACTACCAATTATATCAACTCGTTATTATATATTTGATCCATTTATCATAGTTTCCTATTTAAATTTATATTATTAGTGTTTTCCAAATTTAAACGAAAACCAATAGAGGGAATAAATTTATCATACTCCTTTGAAACTAACCAGAAGACCAAATATAGATGAGATATATTTTGGAAAATTCAGATAATTTAATGTATTGGAGGGATTTTATAGTTCATCTATATATGTCATGAGAAAATTTGATAAGATTATTTGAACTCCATAATTTTTGAAATAATGAATTTCATATAAAACTTTTTTATGTACACTTACTTATGATTTTTTAGATATTGTATAATGTTCCCTATCAATCTCAATTCCAAATTTTATACCACAACAATATATATTTTTGGAGTTTGTGTCTTAGTTATCTAATTAAGGGAATTCAAAAATACAAAATGATAATTATTTTTAGGATATGGACATTTAAAATATCCATACTCTACAATACAAGTAACATTAAAACAGTTATTCCACTTTATAGAAGATAATAATTGATTTCATCTATATATAACTATTTAATAGGTATCACATGAATAAAAAAAATCAAATTTCACATTTATATAACATATTTTACTCAATAGAGATTATGTGGAATAAAATTATCCAAAAAAACTCTATATTTTAATTTGAAACGACCTGTAAAGACTGTATTTGGTGGATTGTATCCATTCAGTATCAACTCAATTTTCAGCAATAACATAGTAATTCAGCAAATATTTTATTTTATTTTTTACTATATAAATCACGACATATGGATCAATTTTTATGTGGTTGAATGAGGTTATATTACCGAAGATAAATCATCATAAGGTTTTTTCATTGTGTCCATCTTCATAAATTTATTCAAATGAATATATAGTTGTGTATTATATTTGGAGATAATAGTTCTTAAAGAAGATATATTTGAAAGAGATAACAACTATCAATTTGAAAAAGAAAATGGGTTTATATATTTTTTATAATTATAATTTTTTTAAAATCTTATTCATTCATTTAGGGAATGAAATAATAAAATATGAAATTAAATAATAAAAAATTATATAATTAAAATTTAAAACTAAGATATTCATGGTATTTTAACTGACTGTAAAGTCAAATGTTTAGTAATATAAAAAAGGCATGGTTAGTATATGTACTGTATGACATGACTTGTGATATCATATGCATATTTCAATAGGTTTTCTTACTGTATTACCTATTACTCATTGATTCATAACATACATTATGAACAAATATCATAGATACTTAGGAGTCTATATAAAAAATGTTTCAAGGATACTTAACTATGATTGAATATAAAAAATTAATTATTATATAAATTAATAGTGTTTGGAGAATAAATGTTTTCAATTATTATTGCATAATTGAGGGCATGAATTAAAAAAAATAAGGGTTAAAAACTCAAATTATTTATACATGAATTATTAATAATTCTTATCTCATGTTTTATAAATTTTAATCTCAATAGAATTTTTGTACAATATATATTAGAAATGTATTCATAATCAATAGTGGATAAGGCATAAAATTATTGTTATCTACAATATCATGAACCCATAAACATCAAAAAATTAGATATTTCAAACAATTATCATATATCTAACATGAAACCACAAAAATCAATATCAAAATAATTAACTATTTTGAATTCAAGACTTTTAGAGTAGAACAATAAAAAAATGTATGCATTTTTTAGGTATTTGAATTTTTTTTCGAAAACATTCAAATTATATTCATTTGTGTTTTCATGATAGTGGAAACAAATTCTTACAAAAGACATATTATCATTTGGACTATATGTAATGTTTTCTAAAAAGATGTGTTGAATTCATTTTTCACCATTTTTTGAAAATTTTGTACATATTTAGTGTATAGATGATCCCAAAATAATTTCATCATGGAAAAATTTAAATAGTAAATCATCCCTCTAAATTAGTTACAAAAATATTGTAGGGTCATAAACACATCTTTTTAAATCATTTAAAATATGAAGAATGTTGAATATGTCTATACAAGATCTAGGAACCTATTTTAAACCATAAAAATCATTACAATGCATAACACATCATTTGGAAAAGGAGGATTTTATACTCCAATAGGTTTCAAAAGAAAAAAAAAATAAAATCACTATTTAGAAATCCAATAATGAAATCTATTTGATGCAGTTTTAAATTATGATGTTCTACATATTGAAGTAGTATTCTAATGGATTTGAGTCTAGGTACTGATCTGATGGATTATCTATAGTCAATATGTTCTTTGCACTATATCCTCATGTTAACAACTTAATGTTTTTTATAATAATAAAAAAAAATTAGTCAACCTTGATTCTATATACTAACATAGAGCCCATGTTTAGGAAGTATTTAGATATTTCATCTAATTATAAGAATTTATTTCATTAAAACTGAATCAATTCATCTTACATATCCTTTACCCATTGTTTTTAATGATTTATGTATTGATGTTCTTATGTCCGGTCATCGGTATTAGGACTTATGTTAAACTTAGTTTTATATTATTAATTGGGATTGAGTATCATTATCTAGAATGCCTTCAACAACAAATAATAAAAGGTTTTTCAGTGTTCAAAGGAATCTAGGAAAAAAATTACTTTTCTCATCCAAGTAATCATACGCATAGGAAGGACTTCCAACCATCAACTAAGATATTTATACAATATGAAAACAAAATAATCAAGTATTCATAAGTATTATTTGTATTCAAACATGAAATATCAATCCTATGATTTTAAATAATCAATGATTTTTTATTAAAAAATATTATTTACTTATATGGGGTCTATAATAATTACTATTTTTTTATTAAACAATAAAAATTACTTCATAAAATTTAAGTGAACATTTTTTTGATTTGTCTCTATATTTTAAATTTATAATTGTCATAGAAAATATCTAATGTTGTTTCCCTGTGTTTTCAATAATACCAAAATTTATATAGATTATTGTCATGATATTTCTGATATAAAGTCAATTGATTAAATAGAATGTAGTTTTAATATCTTCATCTAAAAATTGTTATTTATGCCTTATAAACTAATAGTTTTTTGGAAATTCCATAATCATTCGTATTTCTCCTTTGAACTACCCCATTTTGATATTTTTTTCAAGGTGAAGAGAAATTTTTACAATGTACATATTTTGAAGAGATATATTCATACCATTGATACTAAAAATAACAGACATGATCACATTTCAATGTTCTGTTGGTGAGCCCCCAAATATTCTCTACTAATTTTTCAAACTTTATAACACAACATGGTTCGAGATTTTTATAGAATGAAAAAAATCCTTGAATATATAAAATTATTATATAAAATATTAATTTAATAATATTTCTAGCTAAACTATAAAATCTAGATGGTCTTAATAAATCTATATAATCAAATTCAAGAAGATTATATTTAAATAAACCTTTATTTGGTTTTGAATGATATTTGTTTTTCATTTCCATTTATGTTAAATTGGAAACAATTTATGTAAATAATTCATGGTTAGATAAATAAATAAACCTTTACTATTTATCTTTTTAATTGATTATAATCTCAATTTATCCATTATCATATTCCATAGAAAATATTCTCAATAAAAAGAATTTAAAAAATTTTACAGAATAAGGAATCTAAATGAAGAGAATAAAAAAATATCATTTAATAATGCAGTGAACTCTAAAACATTATTGGACTTAATAAATAAGAAATTTTTAAAAATTTAACAATAAAATCATCATGAAACAACTAGACAATACTATAAATTATATCTTCCAATCAATCAATAAATAATAGTTCTGAAATAAATATAGTTTAATAGTAACTATTTTTTCCAATTATAATAGTAATTACTTTTTTATTGTCATATAATGTTAAATTTAAACCATCAAATTTTATATCATTCATGAAGCCTACATTTTCATTGGTCACATGTTTAGAACATCATAAATCTATATACAATAATGTTTTTCTCTATTTGTTAAAAAAACATTAATGAATAATGAAATGATTTTTTTGATACCCTGCTATTTCTGGGACTTCATGTATAGAACCACGTATTTATAGAATGATACATTTTAATATATGTTAATATTGATGAATAATATATTAATATTATTTTAATTAGGAAACTATGTCAAATAGTATACTCTATAGGCAATAATGAGTTTCTATGAAATCATACATTGCACATAACATTGACTTATATCGAAAAATAATATAATATTATTATTATTTTAAAGCCTAGTCAAATCATAGCCATTGTATTGCTGGGAATGAACATAAATTATTATATTATGATTTTACATATTTATTAAATTTTTTATATGTTTCTAATTAATATTAGTGGCTTCACAAAAGAATGAGTACGATTGAAAACATGAAATACTATAATATTATTAGAATGTATTTTTACCACCTTTTAATGGATAAACATTCTTTAATATATTTTTAGTCAATTTTTTATATTCTAATTAAAAAAATAAAAATCTTGTATATAATGAGAACATCAAATTTATGTTTGATGAAATTTTGGTATTTTTCTGATAAAATTCATATTTTTATAAATATTTAAAATACTGTATTTAAATTTAAAACTACCTTTTCATCTAGATTTTTTATATAATTATATTATTACATTAATTGGGTTTGAATTATAATTTAATTAAGTGTTTAAAATTTCGTTAAATTTTGTCCTTTTGTTCTAATTTCATATAGAAATTGAACGTAAACACATGTAAATCTTTTTGTAGTTTTTACCTCAGAAAACCCCGCTTTTTGTTATGACAACAGAAATAAATTTTAAATTATTTTATTCCAATTTTTTTTTCAATTTTGAAACATTTATTCCATATTTGAAATAATGAGGTCTGAATTGGGTAAGTCAGAGCCTTTTATTTTTAGAAATTATTAGTTGTAACTTTAGTAATTATTTTATTTACCACTATTAAAACATATATCTGGAAAATATGGGTAAAAAAAATTATAATAATATTTAACTACCCTAACACGTGTCATAATCCTATTTTATGAGATATGTCCAACCAAGGGAATCCTTGGCTTGATTTCGGGACCCCATGGATCCACTTGGGAGTGATAAGGATATGTTATATTAATTAATTTAACTTAATGAGAAATATAACATAAACATTTATATTTTAGTAAAAAAATAATATGGGGTCATATAAGTGATATTTTAAACTGTAAATAGTATTTATAACTTTACAAATATTTTCTATATCATGGTATTTTTTTATAATTTTTCAAATTAAAATATATAATTTTATTTATTACACAATGATGATTTAGTGATTACCAAATTAATGAATGATTTAAATAAATAAGATTATAAATGTTAAAATAAAACTATATTGAAACATCCAATGACATCCAAAAAATTTAGGAACAATTATGACTTGTAATATTTTAAATAATGATGTTTTTTAAATAATAATGTTTTTATGGATTTTTAAATTGTCATGATATGAAACCTATAAAAATAGCAATAAATGAGGTTTTAAAAGAAATACTATTTTATTAAATGATATAATAGTTCATAAAAAACAATATTCGTCCAAATATCTTAGATAATGTTGAAAATATCATTAGTTAAACACTTTAGTTTCAATTTTCATTTTATAGTTACTATATTAACCATATAGTACAAATATACTAGAAGACATGGTAGGTGTAAAATTAATTAAATAAGGGTTAATGAAAAATGATAAAGTAAAATTTGTTAACAAGAATGGTCTAAACACTATTTTCAGAGAGTATTTCGACCCAAAAACGTCTTAGATTTTAATTTAATTATTTTGTGATCATTTGAATCCGAAAATAATTTTATAATAAAATAATATTTCAATACCTTCTAAAATTACCCCTCCCCTATTATAAAATGTTATCACCTATAACCCTTACTCATGCCTCTCAAGTCCCATGTATTGTCCAAAAACAACCCTTATAATCTCCCAAAATCAATCTCTTCCTCCTAGAAGCCTCAGTTTTAGAGGAACCCAAATCTAGAAAGCATTTTGCTTAAATCAAAAGGAGTTACCCGATTTTAGGTAATGTCATCCTGCAAGCATCCTTGCTTTATTTTCCATCTCATGCCGCATAAAATATCTTTATCAAATTATTTTATAACGACAGTTGTATCTTAAATATACTATGTTGTTTTTATAATAATTATTCTAACTAAACTTAAATACACCTCCAATTAATGGATACAGACATATTGTTTTGTGCACTGTGAACTACTAACTTATGAAATAATGATTGTTTGATTTTCCTCTACAACCTCTAATGCTGGCCATTATGATGGAATTATATTTATATATGATATATATTATATTTATATTTTCCCTATGATTATGTTTTTTTATTTAAATCAATCCTTTATTATTTCCATAACGTGTAAATATGATAATTTAATTTGAGGAAATGTGGATTAACACCCAATTTAAGTGGTATGACTCATTCATGCCATACATGGAACATATACATGATGGAATTAATGAACTTATATAATTTATATAAAATATGATATTATACAAGAATTATAATATACCAATTTGTCTTTTAGTTCTAATTATTTCAAATATGAAAAAGAAATTAAAGTAGCGTTCATGCGTACTTACGACTTGTTTTCTCCTTGAATGGTGCATTTAATTTCTTATCCACAAATGTTATAGAATATTGAAAATACATATATACTGGATATATATGACATTTAAATCATGAATTCTATTCTATAGATAATGTCATTTTTACCATATGGATAATTTGTAGTGATAACAAGATCATTTTCGACTGAAGTAACCAATATTGTCAAAAAGTCCGATCTTAATGTAAATAATTATGTAATTTTATAAACACTGTTATAAGTGATATAATAGGAAAAATAAACTTGAAAAATGTTTTTAATAAAGTAGAAATTAACATAAGTTTATTGTTCAGGAAGAAAAATGAACATATGTGACCAATCAAACTCAATGTAAGGGACATCATCTAAATCTCCTTTCATTGAGTCATATTTGGATAATACACGGCTCATTATTTTATATGGTGTATTATAAAATCATATTGAATTTTAATTTCATTAAAAGGGAATATTTTTCCAATGAAGTGTTTTACTAAACAACAAAAGGAATGATTTTAAAGTATGTGACGACAACGACTTATCCTCTGCCGTAACAGTTATTTGATATTTGGCATCCCCTATAAGCCTTAATGTTTTCTAAAGTAAATGAAAACCCTTATTAAATTTTTAGTTGTTTTCATATTGAATTTTTTTATATGTATTGATAATTTCAATATGTTCAAAAAAAATTTGTGATTTCAAATGAATTGTTATTAGTGAAATATCTATATTTTGAAAATTTTATGTGTTTGGATAATATAATGGTACATGAAAATTTGATGGTTGGTTGCATGATAATCCAATGACAGGTGGTTCTGTGATAATCCAAATGAAGGGTGGTACCTCTATATGAAAAGGATAGGTTGTTACATTATATCCTCTAATGCATAGGGTATGGATGTTGGCCACATAGCTATTCCATTTAGTGATATGTGTGGAAGTCAACCGTATTTTTATTCCATTTATGAATGTCAATGTACCATGTTATCTTTATATTATATATATTTCATTCTATAGGATTTATGGTAATATTTTGATTTAAAAAAGTGTATATACTGATCTTATATTCTATGAAGTATATTTACTACTTATAAAAGGGGAAAAGTATTACTTCATGATAATGTATTCTAGGATTTCATTTTATCCCATGACTAATAGTTTTCATTCATTATATATCCCTTACATTGCATTTTATAATCATTCCATGTTTTCAAATGTTTTTTCATAGGACATAAAGAAGAATAAATGCAAGGACGTGATCAAGAAATGTTATGTTATTAAAACAATAAATAATATAATATTTCATTTTAATGAGTTTTTGTTTTTTGAAAAAAAAAATTGATAGTGCATATGAATGTCAAATTGTAATATTAAAATTGGTATGTATATGTTATAACCTAATTATATAAAGCAATAAACCTGAAAATATCATCGATGTAGAAAAAGGTCAAATTATCGGCTTATCTCAATATCAAGCAATGTTTAAGGTTGGTCCATTATAATTAGTATCACTGGATGGTTTAGATAACTTTATAGGTTAGGGTGTAATGTAAGAATAAGTGACATGTTTTATATTACCATAGTCGTTAGCATATTAGAAAGTTTAATATGTGTTTTAGACAAATTGAATGAGTTTAAGATAACATGGATAAGTATATATTAGTGTTTACCCTACTCATATGATAATATATGATGATTTTACTAATATTATCACATTGACCTTTCTAGTTTTATTGTAAATGGATAGGTCTAGAAGTCACCAATGATACAATGGATGTGGAGAAAACTGTGGTTGTTTTCTGAATAAGAAACCAAATGAAATGGGAGACAAAATGAGAACACTTTTTATTGTTGTCAACCAACTATCTAGAGTAATGATTGACCACATGAGCCTTGGTTATTATTCTATGTCACCATATATTTGAGAAAACATCCCTATGGAAGTACAAAAAATAATCATAATGGTATGTATATTAAAAAATTTATGTGTTAAGGATGTGGAAAGAAACACCTAGTAAAATTATTTAAAGGGACTAGAAGATGTTATAGATGTTGAAATTTAGGTCAAAAATAAATAACCTATCATGGAAAAAAGAAGTTTTCAGTTGACTCTTGGGAAGGGAAATTTTTTTCCAACGGATCAACTGAATGTTTTCAATGTGGTGTGATAGTTCATTACGTAGATAGATGTCTTACAAAGAAGGATTGGTAATAGGATTATCGAGACCGTACAGATATATTTGTACTAATACCTAATGAAATTCCAATTGAATATAAGGAACTAAAAACGACCTATGAAAGGTATAGATTATTTCTTAGATCATGTTTGGGCATTATTGAAAACATCGGACATTATTCCTGATTTTGTTTTTAGAAAAGTATTATAAAAAATAAGTTGGAAAAACATGGATAAATGATCAAGAATAATGATTGATGATTAAGATTTATACATTTTTAGAATATGAGAATTATGTGGGATAAATGTATAATGATGTGTTTAAATGTATTAATGATGGGAATAATTTGGATAACTTCTAGTATTTTTAACACGTTTTGTAATATAAGAATGTTAATTTTGGAATATTTATCTATTTTTTTGGGAATATAGTTATAAAGAACCATTAGTGTTTATACAATCCTTGAATTTTATGAAACTTTTGGATATTAGTTTTTGGGATTCAAAATGTGAGGTATGAAATAACATTTGATTTTAAAACATGTTATGTATTTTTTTAATTATTTTTATCTCATTGTGTTAATTTTATTAGAATTATAAGGTTTATTAAAAAGGACAACACACAGACTATGTGACCACCCATCATGTTAGAGAATGATACAAGAATTGAACATGAAGAAAAAGTGTCACTACAATTTATTTATTACCACTAGACTATGATATATCCATAGTTACTATGATTAATTTTTTTTAGTTAAACATATTCATGGATCATGAATAATTTGATTTTGGGAACATATCTTTTATCAAATGGATATCCTTAATATAGGTAATTAATTTGGTGATAATGTGATAAATTTAATTTGGGATTAATCTATATTTTTATTGTAGAAATATAGATATTTGGGTTATTTATAGAAGTGATTAACCTATCATGGAGAATTTTTTTTGGTTAATTAATTTTTAGTATGAGTTATTAATAGTAGTATATTGTTTGGTGATGAATGTTAAGATTTATTATGGAAGACTATGGGATAAAATTATTATGATTTATAGGAATCCATATTAGTTAGGATTATTTAAAATAATTTTAATGAAAATTGTGTATTGAATGGTCGTTGTTGATCTTGGGGTATTGTTTGTTGAATTTTGGTGATTAATATTAGTATTTATATTTATTAAGGATTTTTTTGGTATTATCTAATCTTTTACTAAGCATTATAGGTTTTATTTATGTCTAATGATAGGGGAATTATATAATTAATCATTTGTGGATTATGTGATTCTATATAAGTTTATTATAGTGATTTTTATGTGACCAAGCCATCAAGAATACTCATCATTTTTTTAAAGAGTAGTTTGTAGTAGAAATTTATTTAAGGATGAATGTGTACATGGCACGTCAGTATATTTCATTATGTTCTTAGTCAATATCATAAATAAATTCCTCAAATTTATTATAATTATCTTATAAAATGTTGTCTATTTTTTTTACTAATGGGTAATTAATAACAATTTAACATATCACCAGTATATTATTTTCTAGTTGTTATCTTTCTCTGGATCATGTTTTCTATCACTCTCCATCAGAACATGATGGTTAGTTTCTCTTCCATACCCATGTTTTCCTACATGGAATCCTACTATGTGTTATCTCTGGTGACATTTGTTCTTCGCTTTATTTCTTTAAATTTAATAGTTTTATTGAATATTTGTTTTTATTTGTGACTTTCAATAAGGATTCCAAGCCCAAATTAGAAATAGTGAGGACCAAATTTTCAAAAGGGGGAAAGATATAACGACACGAGTTTTTATATAATGACACATTTTAATAATTATTTATATTTAAAAATATTATATTCTTTTTATTTTAAATTGAACAATTTTTCTGATAGAACACTTGATAGGAATCAATGAGTTTCTATGAAATCATACGTTTCACACAACATTAAGTTATACCAAAATCTAATTTAATAATATTATAATTTTAAATGGTAGATAATTTATAGATGTTGTATTGTTGAGAATTGAAATAAATAACTATATTATCATTTGAAATATTTATTAAACGGCATTACATATATCTAATTAATATTAGAGTCTTTAAATAAGAATGAATCTCATTTTAATCCTGAAATACTCTAATATTTTTAAAATGCTCTTTTTCAGCCTTCGGAAGAAAAACCCCTTTTAAATCTATATTTTGTCACTTTTATATGTAATAATTTTCAAAATAAAAATCTTTTATAGAATATGAATATCAGATTTTCAATCGATGTAATTTTTTTATTTTTTTGATAAAATTCATATTCTTATGAATAGTGAAAAATTATACACTTTAATTCAAAACTGTATTTTCATCTACATTATTTATATAGTTAGATTTTTATTTTAATTGGTTTTAAAGTATAATTGGATTATTTTTTATCATTTAATTGATTTTTGGTCATTAGAAGTAATTTCAAAATGAAATTTGTTCATAAACACATGTCAATATTTTGGACGTTTTTACTTCTTAAAACCATGCTTTTTAGTTTTTACAACGAGAATTAATTTAAATAAATTTCATAAAATTATATTTTTTGAATTTTGAAAAATGTATTCTATATTTATAATTAGAATGTTCCAAATTTTGTAAATAGGTACCTTTTATTTTTAGAACTCATGAATACTAACTTCAGTAATTATTTTATTTACCATGGTTTAAGGATAAATTTGCTAAAGAAGGATAAAAAATAATTTTTTAATAATACTAAACTACCCTAAAACATGTTATATCTTATTGAATGAGATATTTCTAAACCATGGAATCCATATATATTTTTTGGTACCACATTGATCCACATGGGAGTGATAAGTACATGTCATAATAATTAATTTAATGTAAATTAAAATATAACATAAACATGTATATTTTAATAAAATAATTTTTAAATGGGTTTATATAAGTGATAATTCAGACTATAAATAGTAATTATAAATCTAAAACAATTTCCTACGTTATGTTATTTTATTAATAATTTATAGTATTCATATAAAAAATATTAATGACACTTTGATGATGTAGTGAATACCTTATTAATAAATAATTTAAATAAATGCGATTATAAATATGAAAATAAATTTATTTTGAAACTTATTAGGACATAAAAAAAATTTAGGGAAGATTATTCCTTGTTATATTAGAAATAATTAATTTTTTTAAAATGAATGTAGTTATGTATTTTTTAAAAATTCATGATATAAATAGTATAAAATTTACATAAATGAGTTTTTAAGAAAAATATTATTTTATAAAATGACATAATTTTCATAAAAATATATTATTTGGCCCAGAGACTTATAATATTTTTAACATATAATTAAGGGTCCTCTTGGGGTTCAATAGACATTTTAAATTAAATATATTAACCATATAGTATGAATATAAATGAATACATGGTAAGTGTGAAATTATTTAACTAATGGTTAAACCTAAATGATATGATTAAATTTATGACGTAGACCTCTCTAAAACATATTTTTTTGGGAGGTATTCAACCCAAAAACATCCTATATATTTTCCATAAATTACAACAGGCTCATTTTAAATCGAAAAGAATTTTATAATAAAATAATATTTCAATACCTTCCTAAAGGGCCCATCCTCCCCCACAGAAAAGGGCATTACCTCTAACCCTTACTCACACCTCTCAATCCCCATGGATCATATAACATCTACCCAAATAATCTACCAACATCACTATATTACTAATATAATACTCACCATGGGATTGTGAAATTTTGATAATTCTTTTTGGCTTAAATCATAAGGAGTAACCCGATGTCAGGTAATGTCTTTGCTCGGGATTCATTAATTTATTTTCCTTCTCCAACCCCCTAAATACTATTTATTCCATTATCTTAATAGAAAATAAGTATATTTAATATAATAGGATCTTTTTATGAGAATTATTCTAACTACACATACACAAACCTCCATCTTATTGATATAGACATACTGTTTCTTTGCGTGACGAACTACTGCCTCACGAAATGATAATTGTTCCATTTTCCCCTACCACCTCTCATAGTGGCCATTATGATGGAAACATTTTTATATATGATATTGATTATATATATATATATATATATTCTATGTTTCTGATTTTTATTTATTTCATTCCTTTATTCTTTCCATAACATTTATTTGTGATAATTTCACATAAAGAAGTGCAGACTACCGCCCCCTAAAAGGGATATGACTCGCTCATTCGATACATAGAATATATATAGGATGGAATAAATAAAATTATGTAATGAATATAAAATATGAAATTATAATGTTATTATAATATAACTCTGTATCATTTAATTTTAATTCCTTTAAATATTAAAAAGAAATGAAAGTAGTGTTCATGATTTCAAAAGGTTTACCCTCTCCATGAACAATGCATGTCATTTATTATCTCCAAATGATATAGACTATTATAAATAAATATATACTAGATATTTATGATATTTAAATAATGAATAATATTCTAGAGATAATGTGTTTTTTACCACAATGACATTAGTAAATATAATAAGATCATTTTCGACTCATGTACCCAATATCGACAAAATGGCTGATATGAAATTAAATAATTATGTAATTTTTAGGACATGGTAATAAGTAATATAAAAAATAATAAAATTTTTAAAGGTTCTAAGTCAAGTATAAATTAACTTGTATTTATTTTTATGTAAGGTAAAGGAATATATATGATAAATCAGACTGAAGGTTAGGGATATCGTCTCAATCTTCTTTCATTGAGGTAAATTTGGATAATATATATCTCTTTATTTAATTTGGTGTATATTAAAACCATTTTAAAGTTTAATTTCACTCATAGGGAATGATTTTTCTATGAAGTGTTTTAAAAAATGCCAAAAGGAATATTTTTAACTTATGCGGTGACAATGACCTCTCCACCGATATAACCATTATTTGATATTTAGATTCCCATATAAGCCTTAATCTCCCCAAAAGGAAATGAATTACCATATTCCCATTTTTGGATGTTTTGGTATTGAAATTTATTTCAGAAATTGATTGAGTATTTAAATATCATTAAATGATTTCTTGTGATTGTAATAGAAATTTTATTTGTGATATAAGGCCCCGGCCTTAAACCTTACTTAATATTGAATTAAATTTATAATTCACATTGAGGATCTTTTCAGGTTTAGAGTTTTAGAGAATTAGGATATAACTATTACATCTCAAAATATTACAAAGTAGAAACTTATACTAAGTTTCCATAAAATAAAAACTCTTAAAAGGAATCATGTCTAGTTCCATGTTTTAGGTAGCATGAAATTCCCTTGATCCCATCCTTGACACTATTCCACGTTAAGTCATGTGAAAAAAATTTCAAAACTTGGGGTGAGCATAAATAACTCAGTAAGGGATACACAATGAATGAAAACTACTAGTTTTTCAAAACAACTAGTAAACCATGTATACTTTATCAAAGTAATACTTTTCACCTTTATGAAGTAGTAAAAACTCTTCACTGAATAAAATATCATTACTTACCCTTTTGTAACCAAAATATTACCATAATACCCATATAAATATCACATAACATATATAGGTAACTTGGGACATAAACATACTTAAGTGGAATAACCATACGGTCGACATCCACACATATCACTTAATGGAATAGCCATACGGCCGACTTCCATACCCAATGCATTGGAGGTTATAACATAACCACCAGTACTGGTTCTCATAGCAGCACCCGTCATATGGTTTATCACGTAACCACCCATCAAATGTCCAAGTACCATTATAAAATCATAAAACATAAAACAAATATAATGGAAAGAAAACATTTCCACACTTTGATCACAATATTTAACATAAATATATTGACATGACAAATCCATTATAAAAACCATTTTCAATAACAAAATACATAAAATAGTATATGGTACTTATTTCATTGTAAAAACATTACGGCTTGTTGAGGAAGCCAAAGACCAAATAATACTCACGGCGGTGAAAAAGGTCCTTGTCACCACGTACGTTAAAAGAAACATTCCTTTTTGTTGTTTAGAAAAACACTTCATAGAAAAAGATTCCTTTTGTATAAAAGTAAATGTCAAAGGGGTTTATACACCATATAAAAGAAAGTTGTGTATAAAACGAAATATGCCTCAATGAAAGGAGATTGAGACGAAGTCCCTTACAAAGATCATTTTTTAAATAAAATAGATATATTATGTATATTCACTATAATTACACATAAAGAAGGTAAAAATAATAGATAGAACATAATAATATCATGAAATAATTTTAAAGTTTGAGATTAACCCAAAGAACAGAAATTAGGTTAAGAAGTTCCCTTACCTCGGGTCCGACTTGACTCGATCTTTCTTTAACGTCCTGAATAATAAACATGATTTAATTTATACTTTCTTAAGAACATTTTTCAAGTTAATTATAACTTTTATATCACTTATTACCATGTTATAAACATCATGTAATCATTTAAGTTAACAATGTTTGTTTTGTCGATATTTGGTTCTTAAGTCGAAAGTGGACTTCTTAAAATTACATGATGTTCATGTGGTCAAAGGTTCATTATATCCAGAATGATATTCATGATTTTTATATCTTATATATCATATATATCCATAATATACATGTATTTATAATATTACATAATCATTTATAGGTAAGAAATGAAATGCACCGTTCATGGAGACGGTAAGATGTATGTACACAAGAACGCTACATTCATTTCTATGTCATATTAATGGAATTAAAACTAAATGAGAGATATGTATATTTTATTTCCAGAATTATATTAATCATTTAGATGTAACAAAAATCATATATTATATCTTTATATCTATCCATTATTCGTCCCACATATGGCATTAACGAATCAAATCACTTTGAGGGGGCGGTAGTCCGCACTTCCTAAAATGAAGATATCGTGTTTAGCCAGAATGGATACCATAAAGGTATGAAATAAATGAAAAATACATAAGCTTAAAGAAAACATAAAAATATCATATATCATATATAAATATAGTGACATCTTAATGTCCACCTTTGAAGGTGTTATATGAGTGTTGAACAATCATCGTTTCCTGAGGCAGAAATTCACCATCCACGGAAACAGTATGTTCATTAACCATTAGATGTAGGTGTGTGTAAGTGTATCTCGACTAATTATTATAAAAATATACTAGTATATTGAGGATACTGGTTTTGTTACAAATGAAATGAATAAAAAGATTTTAGGGGTTTGGAGAAGCAATATAAAACAAAAGAACACAAGAGAAAACACTACCGTTAAAACGGGAAACTCTTTTTGATTTGAGCTCAATGGCTTACTTGGGAAGACTTCTGCCCAAATTGAGGCTTCTAGGAGTAATAGAGGGACGTGGAGAGAAAAAATGGGAAGATCTTGGTCGAGCCAAAGGCTTGAGAGGTGTGGGTAAGGTGGTAGAGGTGGGGGCCTTTTTTAAGAGAAGAGGAGGGGCACTCCTGGAATGTTTAGAAAAGATACTTTATTATAAAATGATTTTAGGATAAAAAGGGTCGCACAATTATATATTTAGAGGATAAGGTGATAAGAGTTCGAAATACACCCATCCAATAGATTTTTGACATGTTTAGGTCCTATGTTTTACATTATCTTTTCATTTTATTTAAATCTTTAAATAATGAGGTAATCACTGCATCATCATGGTGTCATAAATAATTTAACTTATTTAATGTCTAAAAATTGTGAAAAAATATATCATAATGTATTAAATATTATTTATCTTTATAATTAATATTTATAGTCGAAAATATGACTTGTATAACCCCATTTAAGAATTGTTTTAGTAAAACAACTCATGTTTGTGATATTTTAATTTTAACATTAAATAAAAAGAAATTAATGTCATTTTCCTACCAAAGTGGCTCCATGGGGTCCCCAAGATGACCCATGGTTTGTCTTGGTCGGCCATGACACATCCAATGAGCGTAGGACATGTGTCTAAGTCATTTCATAATATTAAAACATTATTTTTACCTTAAACTACACTAATTACCTCTAATCGTGATTAAAAACTTAAAAGTTACTATTCACCATAAATTTATTTTAATCCCATTGAACCAAATTTTAATTTTTAATGACAACCATGAATGTCTGATTTTTGAAATTCAAAACACAGAGGTGGTAAAATTTCATTTAAACGGAAAATCAGTTTTTTAAGTACCACTTAGTTGTTTCACTATTCATCATAAATTGAAGTTTTTCAGAAGAATACCAAAACGTCACCCTAAACTATATTTGATATTCCGAATTCAATAATTCAGTCTATTTTACAAAATTCAAAACATATATGTTTCATTAATTAATTTAATAATTATTTCCCGCTGTCATAACAAATAGTGTGTTTTTCTGAAACAATAAGTATCAAAAGATTGACACTACTTTAAGTCCGATTTCAAAGTGAAATTAATTCCAACGACCACTATTGGATTTAATGGTAAAAATATATTATAATTTCACTTTAAAACCATTTCAGAAGATAATATAATCATATAAATAAATTAGATTAAAAATGGGTTTTGAATTAAAATACAACATTTTTCACTATTCATTAAAAAATAAACTTTATCGGAAAAATACCAAAAATTCACACAAAGTAAATTTTGATGTCTCGATTCTAATGAATTGTTTCAGTTGGTCCAATAGAATTTATAAGAGTGACCAAAACTATATTTAATGACGGTTCACCATCAAAAGACGATATGTCGACCTTTAGTGAAAATTAGAGTATCTATGCCTAAAATTGAATTCTTTTCTTATTTTAAGCCTTTATCTTTTATAGGAAAAATGTAAAAACATTTATCAAACATATATAACCATATTATAGTTATTTCTATTCATTCCAGACAATAAAATGGCTTCGTGTTAACTACTATTTAAAATAATATTGTTTTATTAATAGTGTGGAACGTAAGATTTCAATGAAACTCTTTGTTGCGTATCGGGTACACTATCGAACATAGAAACCCCTTTAAAGTAAAATTAATATTCAATTCTCAAATATTAATAAATATGAAATTTTATTATTCTTTATTTACCTGGGTTGTTACATCCTTCCCCCTTCTGGGAATTGCGTCCTCGCAATTTTATTCATTTATCAAAATAAGTGGGGGTATTTATCCCTCATAGCATTTTCAGATTCCCATGTTTCCTCTTCAACCATATGGTTTTTCCACAAAACCTTTACCTGGTGAATTAACTTATTTCACAACACTTTCTCTCTTCGGTTAGGAATCTTGACTGGTTGTTCTTCATAAGAGATATTCTCTTCTAACAAAACTATCTCTGGCTTCAAAACATGAGATGAATCTGGCATATACTATCTCAACATCGAAACATGAAAAACATTGTACACCTGAGATAAACTTGGAGGTAAAGCCTCTCGGTATGTAACTGATCAAACTTTCTCCATAATTTCATATGGTCCAATGAACCTTGGACTTAGCTTTCCTTTCTTACCAAATCGCATCACACTTTTCCATGGTGAAACTTTGAGAAAACATGATCACCTACCTCGAAAGATAGATCCTTACCCCGGTTATCCGCATAACTATTCTGCCAGCTCTGAGCTGTTCTCATGTGTTTCTGAATCAAATGAACTATTTCTGCCATCTCTTCTACTAATTCTGGTCCCATCAGCTTCCTTTCACCCACTTCATCCCAAAAAGCTGGAGTTCGGCACTGCTTCCCATATAATGCCTCAAATGTTGTCATCTGTGTACTGGAATTAAATCTGTTATTATAAGAAAACTCAACCAAAGAAAGATGTCGGTCCCAACTTTCCTGATAATCTATCGAACAATCACATAGAATATCCTCCAATGTATGAATTGTTTGTTCTGACTTCCCATCTGATTGTGGAAGAAATGATGTACTAATATTTAATTCAGTACCCAACAACTTATGAAGGCCCTTCCAAAAGTTAGAAGTAAACCTATGATCACGATAAGAAACAATGGAGAGGGTAACTCCATGTAACCTAACAGTAACTTTAAGATACAAACGGGAAAGTTGATATAGGGAATAATATCTCGTATTGGAAGGAAATGAGAAGATCTAGTCAATTGATCAACAATAAACCAGATAGCATTATTACCTCGATATGTCCTCAGTAATCCCTCAACAAAGTCCATGGATATATTTTCCCATTTACACTCTGGTACTGATAATGGCAGAAGCATCCCTTTTAGTAACTGCCACTCTGATTTAACCTGCTGACAAGTCAAACACTTCACAGTAAAATCAGAAATTTCTCTTTTCATTCCATCCCACTAGTAATACTCTCGCAGATCTCTCTACATCGTAGTACTGCCAGGATGAACTGAAAACGGGGAACTATGATCTTCACATAACAGCTCTCTCTACAACTGTGAATCACAGGGAACACATAATCTCTTCCAAAATCACAAAACACAATCAATATCAATGTTGAATTCAGGAAACTTACCCTTCTGAACCAGCTCTACCTTTTTCTGCAACTCATTGTCTTGCTTATGTGCTTGCTTGATTCAGTCTGATAGAGAAGATGTCACTGATACCTGAAACAAAACAGAAGTACTTCCTGCACAAACATCATCAATGCCAAAGTTCATCAAATCAAAAACCAAAGGATCTCGTTCCAATCGTAGCATGGTTAATGAAGCATTACTTCTTCGAATCAAAGCATCAACCAGTTATTTTTTTCCCCAGATGGTAATGAATTGTACAATCATAATCCTTAATTAATTTCAGCCATCTCCTATGTCTCATGTTCAATTCATTATGAGTGAATATATACTTTAAACTTTTGTGATTAGTATATATTTCACACTTACTCCATACAAATGATTCTTCCAAATTTTTAGAGCAAAAACAACATCAGCTAAATCCAAGTCATGTGTAGGGTAATTTGCCTCGTGAGTTTTCAACTGACATTAAGCATATGCAATTACCTGATCATTCTCCATAAGGACACAACCAAGTCCCTTCAACGAAGCATCACTGTATATAACAAACTCACCATTCCTAGAAGGAAGTGCCAAAACTAGATCATTCCCCAATATTCTTTTCAACTCCTGAAAACAATCATCACATTCTTTTTTCCAGATAAACATAACACCCTTCCGAGTTAACTTAGTCATTGGACTAGATAACCGTGAAAACTTTTCAACAAAACTTCTGTAGTAACCTTCCAAACCATGAAAACTACAGATCTCAGTTACCTTTGTTGTTCTTGGCCATTCTTCAACAACTCATGTTTTAGCAGGATCAATAATTATTCCATCATTAGAGACAATATGACCAAGGAATGAAATTTGTTGCAACCAAAACTCACACTTGCTGAATTTCCCATACAATTTCTTTTCTTTTAAGGATTGAAAGATAACCCTTAAATGACTTTAATTATCGTCTATAGATTAAGAATATACCCGAATATCATCAATAAACACAACCACCATTTATCACCTGATTCAACTGAGCCATCACTGTAGTAAACTGCTCAATTCTGATTCTGACCATCTCTGGTTGCTGATTCAGAAGGTGATTCTCCTTTGTATTCTTTCCCATAAAATTTGATTTGTTTCCTTTATGAAAAAGCATTCATAACACAGAAATATCTTAGGTTAAGCAAAATAGTAATCTTCAAATGCTATATAATTTCAGCCATATCATAAATAAATTCAAAATTTAACAATTTTCTAACACCTAAAGTTGTCTAAACCGACCTCTGATACCAACTATAAGGCCCAGACTTAAACCTTACTTATTATTGAAATAAATTAATAATTCACATTGAGGATCTTTACAGGTATAGTGTTTTATTGAATTAGGACATAACTATTACATCTCAAAAGATTACAAAGTAGAAACATCTACTATGATTCCATAAAATAAAAACTCTTAAAAATAAACATGTCAAGTTCCATGTTTTAGGTAGCATGACTTTCCCTTGATCCCATCCTTGACCCTATTCTACATTAAGTGTTGTGAAAAAAATTTCAAAACTTGGGGTGAGCATAAAGAGATCAGTAAGGGATACAAAATGAATGAAAACTGTTAGTTTTTTAAAACAACCAGTAAACCATGTATAGTTTATCAAAGTAATAATTTTCACCTTTATGAAGTAGTAAAAACTATTCACTGAATAAAAGATCATTACATACCCTTTTTTAACAAAAATATTACCATAAAACCCATATAAAGATAACAAAACATATATAGGTTACTTGGGACATAAACATACTTAAATAGAATAACCATACAATCGACTTCCACACATATCACTTAATGGAACAGCCATACGTCCGACTTCCATACCCAATTCATTGGAGGTTATAACATAACCACCCATCCTGGTATTCAGGGCACCACCCATCATATGGTTTATCACGTAACCACCCATCAAATGTCCAAGTAACATTATAAAATCATAAAACATAAAACAAATATAATGGAAAGAAAACATTTCCACACTTTGATCACAATATATCACATAAATATATTGACATAAAAAATCCATTATAAAAACCATTTTCAATACCAATATACATAAAAGATTTATGGTATTTATTTCATTGAAAAAACATTATGGCATGTTGAGGAAGCCAAAGACCAAATAATACTCGCGGTGGTGAAAAATGTCGTTGTTACCACGTACGTTAAAAGAAACATTCCTTTTGGTCATTTAGTAAAATGATTCCTAGAAAAAAATTCCCTTTGTATTAAAGAAAATGTCAAAGGGGTTTATACACCGTATAAAAGAAAGTTTTGTATAAAACGAAATATGCCTCAATGAAAGGAGATTGAGACGAAGTCCCTTACAAAGATCATTTTTTAAATAAAATAGATCTATTACGTATATTCACTATAATTAAACATAAAGAAAGAAAAATACAAGATAGAACATAATAATATCATTACATAATTTGAAAGTAGGATATTAACCTAAATAACGGAAATTCGGTTAAGAAGTTCCCTTACCTCGAGTCTGACTTGACTCCATCGTTCTTTAACGTCCTGAATAATAAACTTGAGTTAATTTAAACTTTCTTAAGAACCATCTTAAAGTTCATTATTACTTATATATCACTTATTACCATGATATAAACATTATGTAATCATTTCAGTTAATAATGTTTGTTTTGTCGATATTTGTTTCTTAAGTCGAAAGTGGACTTATTACAATTACATGTTGTTCGTGTGGCCAAAGGTTCATTATATATAGAATGATATTCCTGATTTGGATATCATATATATCATATATATCCATCATATACATGTATTTATAATATTAAATAATCATTAATAGGTAAGAAATGGAATGCACCGTTCATAGAGATGGTAAGCCATACGTACACATTAACGCTACATTCATTTCTATGTCATATTAATGAAATTAAAACTAAATGAGAAATATGTATAATTAAATTCCAGAATTGCATTAATCATTTAGATGTAACATAAATCATATATAATAACATTAAATCCATCCTTTATACATCCCACATATTGAATTAACGAATCAATTCACTTTGAGGGGGCGGTAGTCCGCACTTCAAAAAATGAAGATATCTTGTTTACCCATAATGGGTACCATAAAGGTATGACATAAATGAAAAATACAGTAGCTTAATGAAAACATAAACATATTATATATCATATATAAATATAGTGTCATCGTAATGGACATCTTTGAAGGTGTTATATGAGTGTTGAACAATCATCATTTCGTGAGGCAGAAATTCACCATCCACGGAAACAGTATGTTAATTAACCATTAGATGTAGGTGTGTGTAAGTGTAGTTCTACTAATTCTTATAAAAATATCCTACTATATTTAGGATACTGGTGTTGTTACAAAAGAAATTAATAAAAATATTTTAGGGGGATGGAGAAGCAAAATAAAACAAGAGAACACAAGAGAAAAATACTACCTTTAAAACGGGTAAATCTTTTTGATTTGATCTCAAAGGATTCCTTCGGAAGAGTTCTGCCCAAATTGAGGCTTCTAAGAGTAAGATATGGATTTGGAGAGACAAAATGGGCAGAACTTGGCCGATCCAAATGCTTTAGAGTTATGGGTAAGGTGGTAGAGGTGGGGGCCTTTTATAAGAGGAGATGAGGGGAACTCTTGGAAAGTTAAGAAACGATACTTTATTATAAAATGATTTTCATATAAAAAGGGTCCCCCAATTATATATTTTGAGGATAAGGTGATAAGAGTTATAAATCCACCCATAAAATATGTTTTTTACATGTTTAGTTATGGTATTTTACATTATCTTTTCATTTTATTTAAATCGTTAAATAATGATGTAATCGCTGCATCATCATTGTGTCATAAATAATTTAATTTATTTAATGTCTAAAAATTATAAAAAAAAATATCATGACGTAGGAAATATTTTTTAGCTAACTAATGAATATTATTAGTCAAAAATATGACTTGTATAACCGCATTTAAGAATTTTTTTAGTAAAACAACTCATGTTTGTGACATTTTAATTTTAACATTAAATAAAAAGATATTAATGTCATTTTCCTACCAAAGTGGCTACATGCGGTCCCCAAGTTGACCCATGTATTGTCTTGGTCGGCCGTGAAACATCCAATTAGGGTAGGACATGTGTCTAGGTCATTTCATTATATTAAAACATTATTTTTACATTAAACTACACTAATTACCTCTAATCGCGATTAAAAACGTAAAAGTTACTATTCACCTAAAAAATTATTTTAATACCATTGAACCACATTTTACTTCTTAATGACAATCATGTATGTCGTATTTTTGAAATTCAAAACACATAGGTGGTAAAATTTCATTTAAAGGAAAAATCAGTTTCTTAAATACCACTTAGTGGTTTCACTATTCATCAAAAATTGAAGGTTTTCAGAAAAATACAAAAACATCACCCTAAGATATATTTGATATTACAAATTCAAAAATGAATTCTATTTTACAAAATTCATAACATATAAGTTGCATTTATTAATTTAATAATTAATTTTCGTTGTCAGAGCAAATAGCGTGTTTTTATGAAACAATAAGTATTAAAAGATTGACACTAGTTTAAGTCTGATTTCAAAGTGAAATTAATTCCAACGACCACTATTGGATTTAATGGTAAAAATATATTCTAATAAAACTTTCAAACCAATTCAAAAGATAATCTAATCATATAAATAAATTAGATTAAAAATAGGTTTTGAATTAAAATACAACATTTTTCACTATTCATTAAAAATTGATCTTTATCGGAAAAATGCCAAAAATTCACATAAGGTAAATTTTGATGCCCCGATTCTAAATAATAGTTTTATTTGGTACAATAGAATTTATAAGAGTGACCAAAACTATATTTAATGATGGTTCTCCATCAAAAAAAGATAAGTCTACCTTTAGTGAAAATTAGAGTATATATGCCTAAAATTGAATTCTTTTCTTATTTTAAGACTTTATCTTTTATAGGAGAAATGTAAAAACTTTTAACAAAGATATATAATTATATTTTAGTTATTTCTATTCATTCCCTCCAATAAAATGGCTACGTGTTAACTACCATTTAAAATAATATTGTTTAATTACTATTGTGCAACTTAAGATTTCAAAGTAACACTTCGTCGCGTATCAGGTACGCTATCGAACATAGAAACCCCTTTAAAGTAAAATTAATATTCAATTCTCAAATATTAATAAATATGAAAATGTATTATTCTTTATTTTCCTGGGATGTTACATGTGAAATGTTGATATTTGTAATATATTTATGTGTTTTGATTATATAATGGTACATGGACAATTTTAGGGTGGTTACGTGATAATCCAATGACTGGTGGATACATGATAAACCAAATGATGGGTATTTCCATGAAAAACCATGTAAGGGTGGTTATGTTATAACCTCCAATGCATTGGTTTTGGAAGAAGGATGTATGGTTACTCTATTTTGTGATATGTTTGTATGTCGACCGTTTGGTTATTCCATTTAATTATGTTTATGTCACTTGTTACCTTTAAATTCTATATGGTTCTTAATATGAGATTTATGGTAATCATTTGTTTACAAAATTGGTAAGTAATGAGCTTATATTCACTGAAGTATATTTCAACTTCTAAAAGGTGAAAAGTATTACATTGTGATAAAGTATTCATGGTTATCATGTTATCCAAAGACTAAAAGTTTTCTTTCTTTATGTTACCATTACTGATTTTTTATGCTTGTCCCCTATTTTGAAATGTTTCTAATAGGATATAAAGAATAATATAGCATGGATGGTATCAAGGAAAAATTATATCTTAAAAACATGAAATTATGTCATAATTCATTTTAAAGTGTTTTTATTTTATAAATACACTAATATTGAGTAGAAGATTCTACTTGTAATATTCAATATGTTATATATATGTTCATAACAAATTTTGTAAAAAAAAATATAAACCTGAAAATATCCTCAATGTGAATTAATGTCAAATTATTGAATCATCTCAAGATTATCTAATATTTAAGTCTAGAGCCTTTTACTTTACATGTTTTGAAATCCTTGATTTGGAATCAACAATTATTTCAAAGTCCTTATTGTAAAAGATATAATATATTTTTGTATTAAATCCTTTTTGGGTCAACATTTCTTCATTACATCCAAAATGAATAGTTACTATAGATAATGCATTCCAGTTTTTTCAACTACGAAAAAAATTATTCACATATAGATTCCCATGCATTCCAGATCTCTAAAAATTTATAGATTTAGATTTAGGATTTTTCTATATTAAAATTATAATATTCATGGTAATTATGAATTCCATGAATCATTCGAAACCTACATTATCTATTTATTTACCATTTTTAGATCATTATTTTCCATTAAAATATTTTCATTTCGTTCCATTTTTATAATAAAATAATTTTAATCTGAAAGACATAAATCAGGGACCATTTTACTATTATTAAATTTCTATTTTGACTCATTTATGTTATCATATAATGTAGAGTAATTATATTTTAACTGTTTTATTGAAATTTTATAGTCATTACATAAATGTTCCAATGAAATAGATACTACATATAATGAATTAGTTTAAAAGTATATGTTTCCTCATATACATCTTCGCATCTAGAATCTAATTCATTGAATAAATCTTGAAATTATCTCTATATTTCCTTATATATATTTTGTTCTTTATTCTTAACATTATACTATTTATTATACTTTTGATTTATATAACAAACTATTATATTTAATTTCCTATTATATTCAAACCACTTAATATCATTTTATGAGTTATTTATTTTTCAATATTTCATCTAATTTATAGTTGTATCATAATTTTCATCCAAATTTTACTTATGTAAAAAATTTCACTTCTTATAAAACTTCTTAATTCATCTTGATAACTTCTAAATTTCATCACCAGTATTTAAATCATCTTAACATTCACAATTACATTTGTGTTTTACAATGTCCATCAATCACGACAATGACTCATAAAATGAAAAAGATCTTATATTTGTTTTATCCTAATCATGGTCAAATGATAGACCATTTCATATATCATATTCATTTTTATAACCTCTTTCAATGTAATATTTTATTGGTCTCCAGGATCTCAAATAGAAACTATAGTACATGTCTAATGATTTGGTAGATATATCAGGATATTCACTACTTCATCTTCACCGTCCATATATTTTATAAGTGTAATCCTAGTATTTATTATTTAAATGGTCCTATAATGTATTTCATAGATATAAAAATATGTATTGATTTGAATGTATCATAATTAATATATATATAGTTTCATTTCCTTAACAAAAAATGTAGCATTATGAGAAAACTTAAGGTTATCCAAAATTTGATATGTAGTGTTATAAGAAGATATCAAATTAAAATTTTCCTTTAATAAATTATAAATAAAGAATTTATATATTTACATTTTAAATCACAATAACTATTTGTATGATAATATTATTATTATGTAGATTTTTTTGTTTTTAATGTTAATAATCATTCAATAACAATATTTCAAAACACGAGCTCTGAAATGGATTTTCATTATTATTTTACACAAAAAAATATTTTTTACCTTTATTTTAAGGGGGTGTGTTTGAATCATCCCCACAAAAGTTATCATCCACACTCTCAATTTATAAATGATATGTAAATTAAATTTTTATTGATGAAAGATTAATCAATGTAAAATAAAAGAAAATGGAAGGAATTCCAATCTTATTTGATACTAATTATCTGTTCTGGTGGATGTCTCAATAGTTTTGGTGGGATTTATTTACCCATTAAAATTTATCATTAAAATAGGTTTACTATAACAATCGTACACTTTATTATACACATAAACATGAATTATTACATAAATCATCATTGAAGACAACAATGAGGATCAAGAGGTCTGGTGTTTCTGGAAATTAGGATCATTACATAAGAATATAAAACATAAAAAACAATATCATTATTAATAATTTATTTTACATGAAAATAACATAATTTCGTACTTAGCGTTATGTGGGATAACATGTGGATATTCATAAGAAAAGGGTGAGCTATAACACTAAGTAAGGGAGTAAAAAAGGAATAACATGAAGAATATAGTACATGTTATTAAATAGAAATATCAATGGAGAACAAGATAAATATTAAAACAAATGCAAGATATTACATGATTATTAAAACATGGAAGTGTGGAAACAACATTTAACACGATATTAGCACGGTCCAAGGATCATTAGACGTAGAAGATGAGTAAACCCATATTTCAATTTAATTAGAATGATTAAATATACATTTAACTAGAATTAGAAAGAGTAATCCCTCATTTCAATTGAATTATCATGATTCAAATCTTTAACCAATGAATTGTAGCAGTATTGGGGGGTACACATCATAATTATTCCATTTCATGCATATGTTTAACACATAGAATATAAAAAATGGATTCATTAAAAATATTAATTTATTCCATGAAAAGGAGTAATGGAATAAATAAATTAATGTCCTCTAACAAAAAGTACATGTTCATATTGGTGAATACCCTTGATAGAGAAATGGGTATGGTATTCACATAAATTATGAATTTGGAAATGGAATTTTATTGTATCTTCACTAGCATAATAGCGCCAAATAAAAATTGTAAAATGGGTTTATTATAGAGAAACGATTATATCATCATTTATAAATGAAATATATAGTTATGGGGTCATGTAAAACAATATCCAAATACATATAATTTAATTTCTATGTATAATATAAAAGAATTTCTAGAATGTAAATGAGAAGGGAGAAATTCCATATTGATTGTTTGCATGGTAAAAGGTAACATGAGAGGTATTAATGATAGAGAAAGAGGTCTATCATTATTAAAACATAATTAGGGAAGTATAGTGTATGTTATAAATCACACCGCATCATTTTTAATTGAAAAATAAATGGTATAACAACATAAGGAATCATGTACATAAATACGGGAAAAAGTAAAGTGAGGAACCCTTACATGGAAGTGTGACTTGAAATGCTTGGGAGAGGTTTGATAGATGATTCTAGGGAGCTTGGGGAGGCTTGGAAGGTTTCTAGAGATAAGATTGTAGATTTTGGTTGAGCTCAAATGGTTTTTAGTGTAGTGAATTGGGAGCATGGGTGGGCTTATATAGGAAACAAGAGGGGAATTGTTTAATATTTTGGTTTTTCACACTATATATTAAACTAATCAAAAATACATACCATAACATGGGTTTTCACATGTTTTATTTTCAAATTGGATTGTAAAAAATTATTTTACAAGGAAAATGGCTAAAATTATTAAAATATTAGCCTTGATTATGTAGAGGTAAGTCTCCCTCTCAAGGAAAATCATTCTAAAAAGATAAAATATTTTATAAGCCTTGGAGGGGCCATTAATGAATAAAAAAATTAATAAAAAAATATAAAATCGCATTATTTTAAAGGTAAAACATTAATTTTCATAATATTCCTATTATATTATTTTATTACATCACTACTGTGTAGTTATGATGTCATAAAACACATTATATATTTAAACGGAATTTATTTTTTACCCAAACAATCGGTTATCTCAAGAAGTTATGATAAATTCATCACTAGATAATTTCGATGTCCTGAATCCAAAAATGATATTCATTTTAACAAAATAATTTATCTAAAAAATTGAATTTTATAATTTAAAATAAAAAATGATATTTATTGAAAATTCATGTGTTTTTAGAAAAACTGTTTTCAATCCTTAATAAAAATTAAAATTGTATTAAAAAATATTATATGATCAATTATATTTAATAAAAGGTAATTTATTAATAATATTTTATTAAAATAATATCTAATTTAAAAATCCATTAATTCATCAAAATAGATCTCTCAATAGAATTTGAATGTTAATTAAAAATACAATTTTGGATTTTAAAATCACTATCAAAAAAACAATAATAAAATGAATGAATATAATTAATACAAAAGTAATTCACATATTCATAGTTCTAGAGTTTTGATACATAAATCATAATAAGACCCCTATAAGACCTAAGGGTAAGTTGTGCGATGGTGACAGACTCTTAGGACATCTTGGAAAACATCACACTGGTGGTAATCAATCTTAACTTCCACTTCTCCCATAGGCGATTCCGTTAAAATTTTTCATGTTGAAGATCAACATGGGATTGGCCAAGATAGAAGACCAATAATACTACCTAAATTTTGAGCTCTGATAAATGGACATTGAATGGAGTGATTCCACGGGATCAGACCATTGCTTCCTTTGTTTGAGTAACTTAGGCATGATAGAGCTGTATATTTATAATAATCATGTGATCATTGTTCTGTGGATATATTAGAAACAGTAACGGTTCTTAATTGTATTTTAAAATAAAAAAACATAAAACTATTGAAGTCGATATTTTTTATATAACTATTTTACATAATAAGAAATTTAATTAGAATAAAATTAATTTTCATTAATAAATGATTTGGTCATTATTTTTTTAGCTAATTTCTCGATTTTATTAAAAGATCATAGTTATTAAATATAGTTTAAATACATTATATCATCTTTTCTAATTACATTTCAATAGTTCAATAAAAATGTAGTTAAATGTTTTTGAAAAACATAATAACATTTGATAAAAATATTATCACATAATAAATTATATAAAAGGCATGGATTAAAGATAACTCTCAAAATATTCATTTGAAAAAAAATTTTGAGGTTGTATGATTATTTTCAAAAACAAATTAACCCACTTATTAAAAAACAAGATGATCATTCTCAAGTCGAGACCTACCCTTCTTCACATTAATTTCTCCATCTTTTGAAAATGTTTCTTAAATAATAAATAAATTCATAAGCTGCATCGGGTTATATAGTTTTAACTGTAAAGATTATTTTCAAGGAAACACACAACATATTCCACAATTATTCTTTCAATAAATGTAAAAAAAAGTAAGATTATCTAACACACTCAAATATAGTGTAAAAACACCTTCTAATAAATATAAATTAATCTAAACATAACCTAAATATAACATAAATATAGTGGGAGAAAGGTTTGAATGTTGAGGGAGAGATAGATTTTGAGGAAAATTGGGTCATAAATTATATTTTAAAATATAAATACAATAAAATATTTTCATTCAGAATATAATAATTATATCTATAATATAATTTCAGATCCCTCATAGTAATCTACATTAGGTCATGGGTAATAAGGAAACCTAAAAATGCAGCGATCTCCTATAATCAATATAGGAATTCATACAATTGGAGATATAAAAGAATAAATTAGTCATTAAAAATATGGAAAGAATAAATGACTATCATATAATTAATAATTAATAATAAAATTATGATGATATTTATTCATTGATGAACTAAATTCTTTAATAAACTCATGAATATAAATAATTCATTTTATATTTTAGAGATTCAAAATAAAGAACATCTGAAATTTTCTATTGAGGATTTACTAAACCAAATCATTCCTAAATTGGTAACTCTTATGCCATAATACCCAACTGCTTTTGTCCTATGAGACCATAAAATTCATGAATGCGATTTAAAATTCCACACACCTCCAATAATATAAAATGTGTAATTAATTCAATATATAAATGACCAATACAAATTAAAAAACATGCCATAAGAATCAATAACTATCTTTATTAGAATCACTAGCAAACAAAATATCAATAGATTTCCATGTCAGTCTAATATTACCCAATTATAAGAAATGTTTCCGTTGGTATAAATATATTATCTTCTTATTAAAGAATAATATTCATGAATGAAAATAGTTATATTTGGAAATACATTCAAAAAAATAATTAAATGGTTTTTTTATTTTAATTCCATTTCAATTTTGAAATAAGTAATAAGAAAATTTTAAAAGATAAAACTTTTATGAAACAATGTTCCATTAAAATAAATTTATAATAATTTATATTAATATTAAAATATTCTAATGGTCTAGATTGGTTTTTTCGGATCAAACATTGTATGTTATTAAGAATATTCTATTTTAAAATTTTTATTAATAGTCAATGAAAATCCTTGAGAAAATGAATCATGGATCCATTTGAAAATATTTTTGAAAATATATGCATGGGAAATATTGAATTTAATAATTTTTTGATGATTCTAAAAAAATTATTTTAAAAATATTTCATTGAATCATGGATATAAATGAAAAACACTTTTCAACAGAAGTGATAAATAAATTAGATATTAATAAAAAAAGTGTGATCATTTTATGTTCATAACAGAGGGATAATAGTACTATTTGTAAGAACTTTCATGAATTACTATAAAATAAGTGAATTGATGAGATATTGTAATAAACAATTAGGTTAGGTATGAATTGATTAATATTTTATTTTATCTTCCTATATAATAAATATATTTATTATAACTAAATAATATAATTATATAAATACTTAAAAAATCAAATATGAAAAAAATTTATCATATAATCAAATTTTTATTTATATTTCATTGATTAAATAATCATTTGTGAGGGATATCTATAACATTCTATATGTATGTTTCGATTATTTAATTTATTTCCTTTAAAAGTTTTTCTTTTTCTGTCATATAATAAAAGATTACCATCATATAAATATAACATGTATTCATTATTCACATATTTTAAATCATCCATTAATGGAAAAAATTGAAAAATTAATTTCATTGTTCACGATGATTATTGGTCATATGTATAGATTAAAATTTATATTATTTTTGAGGGAGGGAATGAAATAATGATAAATAAAAATCCAAAATTAAATAATTAAAATTACATAATATATATATATATATATATCTCTTATATATTTTACAAATATATTATTTTTACTAACCTTTTATTGTGTTTACAATAAATGAATTACAGCTCTTTGTTGAGGTGGTAGTCTACATGTGAGAACGTGTGATTTTATTGTTTTTCAATAGATAGAATTTTCAAATTGTGGATATTATCTTATAATTATAGAATAATAATGATATAAAAATTCCATTTAAAAAAATTAAACCCATCATAATGATCATCCATGAAATGCATTAATGAATATTTAATTATATCTCTCTGTGGAGGTAGTAGTCCATACGTACGAACACGAAATAATTTCACTTCCAAATTGATGGAAAAGATGGTGAACAATTGTGGATCCATAATCAAAATAATTGTTATCAATATTCAGGAAAGTTTACTTATTATTCTATGATGTATATCATTGATTTATAAGTGGTTCATTATGAAATAATTTTAAAGGTATTGGGTTAGATGATTACCCATCCATTTGCCTATTATAGATCCTTTTTTTAAGACCCTTATAGTGTTATATTATGAAATAAAAACAACTAATTGAAGTATAGGGAATTATTTATGATATTTTATTAGGGTATCATTAATATATATGGCTCACCATTCTTTAAATAAGAGAAATGAGGCATGCCCATTAATGATTGGTGGATATGACACACATGAAATTTATGAAATGTTTCAAATATAATTAATTCATCCTTATGAAAAATGACTCTAAATGGAGAGTGATTAAAATGTGAGATAAATCTAGGTATAAATATTGGGACAATATATGACCAATAGTTGCTTAATTATAGTACTTATATCTCTTGGTATAATTCATGGAAACACCTTTTAACATTAACTATCATAATATAATTTTATTATTTTTATTCTTCATTATAACCAATAATTAAGATGAAAAAAATAAGTATTATCAATTATTCAGATTCAAAATATATAATCCATTTTATAAAATTCAATTTACATAATTTTTGAATTTAATTTAAAATGTCTCCAATAAAACTATATGAAAATACGGTTATGAGAAAAACAATTTCTTAAGTATTAAATTTTTTATACCAAAATACCTTATAATAATGATTCTAATGACCATAATTGGATTAGTGGTACTGAAAATGAATTAAATATAAATTAAATTCATTTTAAAACATAATAAATTATTTTAAAATTTATAAATCGAATGGATGGGTTTTTATAAAAATCTATATCTTTCACAATTCATCAACAAATAAACCATATCATAAAGTTATAAAAGAAGTAAAAATAAGGAAATTATAACTTTATTATTTTAAAAACTATATTCATTTAATTAATTATAATTTTAAATTTGGTACAAATAAATTATATTATTTTCACCAAAGACCAATTTTTTGGAAAGATGGATTTTTGAAGGATATAATGACACTATATAAAATTAATAAATATATTTTCCAAATAATGTTTTTAAATCAATCTATAATTAAAATTTTATAGTTTTTATATAATATTAACATTTAAATATTAATATTTTTATAGTATAGAATATATTTCTTTGAAGGCCAAAGATGCATGTTTAGAAATAAAATAGACTATTCAAACATATTTAAAGGGAAATATTACATAAAATCATAGGTTGTTACTTTCTACATCCATTATAATAATTTCTATATAAAACTACACATTAAACATTTATTATCCATAAATTCACCACAACTTTCTCTATATATATTGTGGGTCATATTCATCATTGAAAACATTTATGAGGCCAAGTCTAAATTATGATTAAAGTAATATTTCTCATGATTTTTTAATTTGAGAATGAAATATGATATCACTATATAATTCTACATGATTACTCAACCATGTAACTTCATTACTTCATCACTAAATATTATAATCCCTTCCCAATTAGAGGGTGATGTATGTATTGGTGCACTGACTAACCAACCATAATGTTAATTGAATAACATTCTCATGCATATGACCATAAGAACAAAACCCTATTTTAAATTAACCTAATTAGTGGATTATATTTTCTTGGGAAATTTCTCAAAAAATATCAAAGTATATACGCAACCAAATAAATATATTGATCTTTATTACCACGGTTATTCTAGGTCATTTCTCAATAACTTCTCTTATTCAAGGATCTACTAATTAATCATCACGGGATATTTTGAGAACCAATAATGAGACATTATTAATCGAAAATAAAAACATAGTAAATTTACAATACAAATTCTAATTTCATATGGAGTTCATCTCAATTATTTAATTATTTTAACATTATTCCTATGTCATTTAATATATTATATTATCTTCTTTAAAGACCACCCCTAAATAATCTTGGTAATCTTTGAAGAATATATTCATTAAATCCATTATTATAGTGGTATAATTTGTATGTTAAATTAAAATAACTATAAAATAATAATAACCATACAGTATATTAAATGTTACCATTGGTATATACACTTTATTTTATATTGTATGGATATATTAAAATGAAAGATCAATATTAGAAAAATATTGATGTCCAAGAAATTAATAAAATAAATCATCAATATTGGTTATATGATATGTTATATAAATACTAGCCTTTTTAGGATATCTATAATCAATTAAAATATACAATGAACCACCATCCACCTTAATAAAAAGAGTCTGGGCACCCACATAAAAAAGAACTATGATGAATTATCCATTATGAGGAATCTCTTGGAAATTATTCTTCAATTACAAAAAAATAAATCATGTTCATTCAATATGGATTCCATAAAAAGGAATTTCAATTGGATTTATATCTATTAAAAATAACACTTCACTATTTTAGGGATTTATATGAATATATTGAGGAAATACATCAAAAAATCCCATAAAATAGAAATATCTAATACTTTACCATTATCCCCTACTATATGAGATATGTATCTCTGCTAAATAGGTAGTAAAACACTTATTAATGATGTAATTTTTATTATATGATTAGGTTCATCATCAAAAAGACAGATTGTAACATTTTTATTCAGGATATAGAGTATAACATCCATTCCACAATAATTGATCTTGTCTAGAAATATTTAGATATAATTATATACATAGTTACACAAAATCATACCTGATTAAAAATTAAAAGATTTTTAAGAATCCAATTACCAAAAAGATATATTAGAGATGAGTTATAGATGTGTGATGTTTTCATCATACCACTATTATTTTTCACTAGAAACTCATTATCTAATCATTTAAGAGGGAATTTTTACCCATAATAATTATTATGATGGAAATGAGTGTGTAGAAACAATAAAAAAATAAAACGTATGCAATGCTATAGTGGGTAAAATTTTTACATTTTACCAAGTCTCTAGGAACATAGACTTTGGATATATTAATTACATAATCTAGATCTTCTCACATTAGAATATTACGTGCTAAGTGTTTGGGATGTCAGTGTCATATGGAAACATAGGGTCTAATAACATATAGTCAATTTAGTATAATTTAATGGAATCCCCCTTAACGTAAAAATAATTGGAATGGGGAACATTTCACCAAACATATAGAAAACAAATTTACAATTTAAGGTATAACCATAGTGTCTCTATCCATAAGAAAAACATTTAGTAAATGCCATATTCATATTATTTCCCATTTACCAATTTTCACTCAAAATTCCACATTATAAATAAATTTCTTTAAAAGAAATATGAATATGATATATCATCTCTATCTTTATACCATAAGATATTATTTCATCATAATATTGAAATGCTTTCCATACTAGCACACTTTAATGTATTCTCTTCATCCCATCAAAGAAACAGTGAATAATCTACATTAAAATACACACATAATCAAAAAAATGCATTGAAAACTGTATACACTTAGCTTCATAATTACCATTATTTTCCTCTTCCTTTTTTATATATAAATGGATTATATCTTTATATAAAATATTTTTTAACACAGAATATATTGTTCTATGAAACCTGTATTAATTTCCTTCTACTATAGTCCCACTATTTCCACTAAACCCTTAGGGTTTGGAATTAGTGACCACAACTAATCTATAACCCCAATGGGATGATAAAATACGTTGAAACATAAAAATTCAATTAATTACCAATTAATAAAATATATTTTATAATGACTTTTACAATTTCTTAGCTCCAATTGGAATTTATTTTCAAAAGAATGATGGAGGTTGTCATCACAATAAATAGTCTGAAATTATTGAACAATGTTGCGTATATGTAAGACACTCTAAATATGAAATTTCATTTGTCACCACACGAGTGAACATCAACATTATATATATAATTTTCTACATTCCAACTCTTATTTCATCTATATTATATTTTATATGATAGAAATACCTACATTGATTACCTTCATTTATATTTATTCATTCCTTCAATTAAGATCATTTTCAAAAAAAAATACTTAAATTATATAACATAATATAATAATGAATCATAATATATAATATTAAATCCAATAATTTTATTAACATTAATTGAAATTTTATTTGTAACAAACCTCTTAATAAAAAACTTATTTTCTTTCAGAACATTATCAACCAATAAAAATATATTCAAAATATACATATTGTTTTTAAGGAAAATTTGAATTTACAAATGATTAATCATTTGTAGTTTCAGTCCATGTGCATGGAATGGGCCCATTCATCATGAACCAATATCTTTGAAATAATATGCTCGAACAACTATTTTAGGTTTATTAACCCGATATGAATTTCCACTAAAACCACATACACTTGGAATATCTTGATAAGGATACATGACTAGGGAAAATATAATATACACTTTATGAAAAACGTTGAGATATTAATCTATAATTATACATATCCTAAATTTCATTAATATTATTAAATTTCTTAATATATGATTTCCAACATATAGTTCTCATGGTTTCTAGTAATATTTCATTGAATCCAACTATAAATACTTTGACCATTTTATTATATAGTCTGTGGTAACATTATTACAATAGAAATAGATATAAGAGATCATATCATAATTGGACATATCAATTAGTAGTACTGGTAAAATAGATACATACTTGAATATAAAATATTATTTGAAGAAAAACAAACAATTATTTTAATTGAGAACATCATTATTGTCTATAAAATATCCATGGATATCATTCATACTATATATATTTGGGCTATAAGTAATATGGAAACAAAATAATGGGGTTATATTATATTTGATGTATCAAATTTAATACAATACATGTTTTAATAGATTAAATAAGCCACAAATCATTGTGTGAGATTAAATTATGATCAAATAATTCCATATAAATAATCATAAGAGCTTGAATATATTCCATGGATGAAATATAATTTTTTATTATCCCGGTTACATAAAGAATTTATTTCATAATGATGGAGTTCATAATTATGTACATTTTATACTTACCAGTAAATCAAAATTCAGGGAATCCTAAAAATATGGTTAAATATGTTTCTAAATTACCAAACATGATTTTCTATATTAAAACTACTAATTCGTTATGGGGATTTTAAATTAATGGATCCACCCATAACATCATAATTTTAATCCATTAATCACATAAATAAATATTACATCTTAATAAATATTCCAATACAATAATTAATTGTATATATAGGAAGAAGACACATACATAATGTTTTTACATTTCTTATCTAATAAACCAAAAGAAATCAATAGAGTATTTTTGAATTGTATCATACCAATATATCCTAATTAAATCATAAGATTCTTCTATGATTAATTTTAATGATGAAAGTAATTTTAATGAACCAAAATAATATGTTTTCCAAAAAATTACCATTTCATTTTGAAATCATTTATTTAAAAACGAAAAATTCAATTATTATTTGAAAAAAACATTCAAAAGAAAAGTGGAATTAGATAATGGAATATACAGTAAATAATTTCATTTTAGTGTTGGGAAACTACATTCAAACCATGTATATTAAAATGATGATTCTATTTACATTTTATAGTCAATTTTAAGTATAAAATATTTTTAAAATGGTATTATTAACTAATAATTTGATGAATAACTAGAGGACAATAAAATATAAAGAGATTAAAATAAAACGAATATATAATTACCCATGGGAATTAATAAAAATAAAAACCCCATATAATGAAGATATTATGAAATAAAATCCTACCTTTTATTTGAATTGCATTTTATGTGATTTTAACATATGATATAATATATTTTAATTTATTATACTTCTATACTATAATTATATGATTTATCATAAAATCATATAAGATCAACTAATAACAATTCGTCATATGTTTTAATAAATTTATATTTCTCATGGTTACAACATCTCAATAATTATTATAATTATAAAAATATCTTATATATTAATTATGTACATATTTATAATCATCTCCCAATGTTATAGATGGATAAATTATTTACACAATTCATAAATATGGTAGGCCATACATACATAGGAATGTTGATTTCACTTTCCCAAAAAATTGGATGATGGAAAGGTAATGAATAGATACCCTCATCAAAATAATTATTTAATAACATATATATATATATCATATATATTCATTAAATCTATCACAATTAACATAAATTCAAATATGAAAAGAAAACATTCTTTCATTTCATCATTTAGGTAGTTTTTCATTTGTATATGTGCGGGACATTATCATTTTCAAATAGATGAAACTGAATGAAGGTAGATATGATATTAAAATTATAAAATAATATTAATACAATTAATTATTCTTATAAATATTACTCTCATTATATTAGCCATCCATGAATTCTGGTGATAGAAAATGAATTGAACCACTACACGGAGGTGGTAGATCACAAGTAAATATGAGTGATATATTCATTTGCCTTTTGATAGAAAAGAGGGTGAGTAATAGTGCTTCTATAATAAAAATAACATTTCAAAAAATTTAAGATGATGAATTTATTATTTTATTATGAGTAAGAAGGATTTAAATGAGGTATATGAAGAGATAATATGAAAGAGGTCGGCTAGGATGATTGTCGTTCCTTTAGTTCGATTCTTTTATATTCTCTAATAATTACCCTTGAAATGATCATTAAAAATATTAAAACTTCATACATCATGGATTGGTAATTTTTTATATAATTAAGTAGTATATGGCTACACTATATGTCACAAATTGGATTCAACAGGGGAGAGAGGTTTCCTTTTATAAATGGGGTACATGACACACATATGTTTTATAAAAGGAATATAAGTATAATAGTTTCATGATACACCTAAATGATTAAAAATATCTAGATATTCAATAGTGGGAAGCTAAAAGGTATAAATAATACCATAATATTGTATTTATAATATTTTAATTAGGAAACATACCTTTATCTCAGGGTTTTACACCCCCACCCATAACCATGTTTTAACAAAAAATATAGTTATATATTTGTAATGATTTAATTGTTAATAATGATCCACAATCAATTTGATAATATTAAGAATGTATATTATTTATTTTAATAATATGGAATACATTTTAGGAATTTAAATTCATAGAATTGTAATATTAAATTAAAAATTAAACCCAAAATAAAAGACCGAAACATGTTTTCTAGAAAAGAAAATTTATGTATATAATGTTCTGTAAAAAAAATAATATAATATTAAATCAAATTACAATAATTTTATAATTAAGTGTATAAATTAATTAATATAATTATGAAACCAATTTAAAAAAATAGATATTTATAAATACATGAAATTATAAGAAAGTGTTTAATAAATATCAACATTTCTCACTATTTATTGTAAAATAAAAAATACCAAAAAATAATTTAAATTTAACACTATTTTAAATTGGATATTATTGTTAAAAAAAATAAATTTCAATTTTTAAAATAAATATTCTCTAACTGGATGATATTAAATTTATTATTTTCTCACAAAAAAATTATTTCCAATTTTATGGAAAAATATTTTTCTTATTATATAATGAATCTATTAAGATTTAATATATTTTAACGATTTAAATACATTATATTCATTAAATTGTTTTTATAATATTTAATCAACCAATTTAATTACTATTTTTTAATAATGACATTTTAATAATTAATTAACTATAAGACACTAATGTTCACATAATGATCAATGTTACAGGTCAAGAATGTTCTTATACAATTAAATCTTAATTAATGTAAAATATAAAAAAAAATAAAAAATATTAAATACATAAGGAAATATTATATATGATTATTATTGTAGTTTATTTCCTCTATCTTTGTACAATGGGTTCTTTTCTTCATAAATATATAAGATCATTATAATTATTGATTGGAGATTATTGATGAAATAATACTCATACTCTTAATTTGATATCCATAATATCAATGAATCCTTAGTATATTCTGAAAAATATAGTCACTGGTGTTTTATATATTCCAAAATGCTTATGTTAGGAATAGTGACATTAAATATTCTTAATCATAGTCACTCTCTCTTGTAGTCACTTGATCTTGGGTTATCTTGATCTCACCATCAAGACATTGTGGTTACTTGATCTTGCGGGTTCTTGAGGCCACATTACATGGAACATTTCTTATTGGTAAATTCCAATATCACGTTCATTGTATCACCTCACATTAGCACTGGAATGTTCTCACATGGCGTGGTATCTTGTTGTCAGTTGACATAACCTCTTTCTTCTCACATACATTAACTTCATTTCATTAATTAGTAGGTTAAAAAATTAGCCAAAATAATTTTCCATTAGCATGACCGCTTAAAGACACCGATATATGTGATGAATCCAAAATGTGGCCACCTGAACACTCAAATAATTAGTTTTTGTACACATGAGGTTAGTTCGTGACTCAGATAAAATTTTCTCATTTGAAAAAATGTTAATTCTTATTTCATGTAGTAACATAGACTACATGCTCCTATGAAACTGTTAATTTAAATATATATGGATAATATAAATTTTTTATGTTACTCATATAGTTAACTTAGAGTGATTTATTTTGTGGATAATCTATATACATAATAATTTATCTTGAAATGGTTAACTAAACTCCATTCTTCATAAAATTAAAAAATTTGATGCCTCAAATTGTAGAAATCCACTTTTCTCTGTCAAATTATATTTTGGATAATTTTAAGAGAAAATATATATGTCCAATTTAATTCCATAATAGTAGGTATTCAGGGAGTCTTATTTCGAGTTATCTCCTCAAGAGAGCATTAATAGAACGATTTAAAGGATAATAATGATTAAAATCCTCGCACTCCCAAATATGAGGAAAATTCAATCTATTATCCTTTATCATAGAGGATGAAACATTATTTTAGCGATATATGACCATTAAAATGGTGTCCCATTAATCAAAATAATCAATTTACACACTTATATGAAAATATTTTTCAAAATGAGTAAAAAAATAAATATTATTAGACATAAACAAATCACTCAAAATTTTCCATTAAATTGGCTTCCAAAGAAAAGATTTTGATGGATGTAGCTATTCATCATCCAATATGTTTTCTATAATGATAGTTGATCCATCAAATTGGTGTTTATATTCGTGAATATAGCACTCAAGATATATTAATTCCATATTGATATATTTTAAAGAGGTTTAACAACAATATATGTTCTTCACATGATTTTTTCATTCTAAAAAACATTATTCTGAAAATTAAAACTCTATGATATGGTCTTTAATTTCGTCAGATAATGATTCTTGGAAAGGATTAATTGAAAGGGATAAAACTATCATTTTGATAAATATAATGGGATAACAAACGGGTGATAATTATAATTTTTAGTTGAAAAAGTATTCAATCATTTAGGAAATAAGATTATAATAATATGAAAATAAATCCTAAATACTTTTTCATTATAATTTCAAACTCAAAGAGGGTTTTTACATTACATTATAATTAAAAAATACATACGTACTCCAAAATATGGATCATTTAGTATATGTACCATATAGAATTCCTTCTGGTATCATAGAGGGAACATACTAGGGTAACATGCAGTATAAATTATTAGGCATAATTACCTAACTTACCAAATGAATATTTTTTCATTGCGACTTAATATTCCTAATTAAGCATGCTTCATTTTTACAAAACCACAAGATAATTGAAAATATTTGATAGAAATCAAATTAATATAGTATTTTATTATTATATTTGTTAAACATTATGACATAATTAATAAATTTAATTAATTTATAATAATTGTTATAAATTCACAATAAGTATTTTTTTATAATTAGTCTTTCTGAAATAATGTTTTATATAATTTAATATCTTCATATTGGGGGGATTTGTAATAATATCAGTTAGACATCTTTTAATCGAAATGAACTTAAGAATAATATATCATTTTTAATAATGATACCAAAAAAATTAATTTCTTCTTTTATTATGTTTTTTCTATTAAGGATAAAAAATTTAGAAATATTAATAGAACTTCATTATTATAATTTATTTGTACATGTTGAAATTGATAACCATAGTCTAGTAGTGTGTATTTCAAGCTTATATTTGAGCACAAAAACTTCTATCAACCATGTACTCATCCTCAGTAGTAGATAATGCGTAAAAATATATATTTTTACAAATGTATGACAACAGATTCTTTCCCAAATATTACATTTTTTATATTTCATTTTTATAAATTGAGAAATGATATACACTATTCATAAATATAGTATTCCATACTTACTCATGAATGTTGTTATCAATTTTAAAAAAAATGGATGATGGAAAGGTAAAGAATAATTATCCTCCCTAAAATAATTATTTAATTATACATATATACATAATATATTCATTCAATCTATCACTATCACCATACATTCATATAGGAGGAGAAAAACATTTTACATTTCATCATGGAGGTTGTTTTCCATATGTTTGTGTGTGGGACGTTATCGTTTTCCATGGGATGAAATTATAAAAAGAAAGATGTGATATTAAAATTATAAAATAATAATTATATCATAAATAATATTTATAAATATTACTCCCATTAAATTAACTATCCATTAATTTTTTTTGTGATGGAAAATGATTTCAACCACTACATGAGGTGGTAGGCCATATGTACAAAGGTTCAATATATTGAATTCCCATTTGATAGAAACGTGGTTATGTAACAGTGCTTCTATAATAAAAATAACATTTCTATAAATTTAATATAATGAATTTATTATTTTTTTATAAGTAATAAGGGTTTAAATTGTGTATATTAAGATATAATTTGAAATAGGTCAACTAGGATGATTTCCTTTCATTTAGTTATATTATTTTATATTATTTAATAATTACCCATGGAATGGTCATTCAAAAATATAAATAACCCATAAATAATGAATTGGTAATTTTGTAATATAAATAGGTTGGATATGGTTACACTATATGTCACAAAATGGTGTAAAAATAGAGACAACGTTACTTTTATAATATGGTTTCACAACACACATATGATTTTTACAAAGATTAAAAATATAATATTTTCATAATCCAATTAAATGCTTAAAAATATATAGATAGTCAATTTTGGTAATTTAATAGGTATAAATAATACCATACAATTGTATTTATAATATTTTAATTTTGAAACATTCCTTTATCTCATAGTTTACCCCCCTTATGATCCCATTTTACAATAAATATAGATAGATATTTTAAATAATTTTAATATTATTGATGATCAAAAATTAATTTCAACTTATTAAAAAATATAATTAATGTATATTACTAATATGAAATCCATTTTATGAAATTAAATTTATATAATTAAAATATTTAATTTTTAAATAAACCCACAATAAGTTACCAACAATTGTTTTCTAGAAAATTAATTTCAAGTATAACATGTCTTCTATAAAAATAAAAAATAAAATTAATTGAAATTACAATAATTTTAATGGTATGTATATTGATTAATTAATATAAATTTGAAACCAATTCAGAAAAGTAGATTTTATAGCTACCTGAAAGGAAATGACAGTCATTAATAAAAATCCTTATTTTTTTACTATTTATTGTAAAATAAAAATATGAAAATATAATAAAAAATTCACTGTATTTTAATTTGAATATTATTTCTTTCAAAAATAAAGTTCAATTTTTTTAATAAACTTTATAAAACTAAATGATATTAAATATATTATTTTCTCACAAAAAATATAAGATAATTTTGTGAAAATTATGTTTCTATTTATATAATGAATCTATTTAGATTAAATATATTTTAACGATTTAAATCCTTTATATTAATCATCATTTTGTTTAAAATATTTATTCCCCCAGTTTAATTTCTTATTAATAATACTCACATTTTAATAATAAAATTATTATTGGACATGATGTTCACATAAAGCTCAGTGCTACTTGAAAAGATACCTTTTGTACAAATAAATATTATTTAATTGAAATTATATAATAAAACATAAATTTTTTAACTACCTAATGAGATAGTATCTATGATTATTATTGTATTTATTTCCACTATCATTGTTAATTGGATGCTTTTCATATTAAGAATATCACGTCGTGATAATTATCCATTGGATAATATTGATTAATGAATACTCATAATCATTAGTTTGAAATCCTTAATGTTAACAAATCCACTGTATATTATTAAAAATATTTTTTTGGTGTTTTAAATAATCCTCACAGTTTATGTTATGAATAGAGACATTGACATTTCTTAATCATGGTCACATTGGCATTTAGTCACCTAATCTCGTGATCTCTTAATATTGACATCAATACATTTTGGTTACTTTCACATGTGTGTTTTTGAGGCGACATTACACGGTACAATTCTTATAACACCCCATGGTTTTGAAAATAAATATAGATTGAAATTTTATAATCTATCTTCTTATATGTTTTGAATTTCCAGAAAAGGTCATCTAGAGTTGTGTTCAGTAAGTCATTTGGAGTCTGATAAAATAAAATTAATTTTTGGTGAATAGTAACATACCCTTATAAATAGTAATATTAATAGTAATAAGACCTCATGAATAGTAAATATTAATATTATTTTATTTTCATAAGGAAATAGGATAATGGGATCTTAATTAATTTTCCAATGTCACATAAAACTAATTACACTTCAAAATTGTTAGTTTTCAAATTAACTGTGACCTTATTTATAAATTAAATTAATAATATTTATAAAATTATTTTTGAAAATTGGATTTCACTTCTGAATTCTACACGTCGATATATGGTAGGGGTGAATTTTTTGTTTTTTCTAGAATACTTGAATTTTTTGTGAATAGTTAAAAATATAGTTTTGAGTATTCAGTTGTTTAATATAATCATAATGTCATAATAATTAAAATAAAAGGATGGTCAACTTGAATTTAGTATCATATGACATGAGGTGTCCCAAGTGTCTTAAACCATGGGAAAATACCATGGGAAAGCCCATGGTTTGGCAAAAACCACTAATGAGGTGTCCTTTTGAAATTATTAAAAAATTACCTCTCTTTTTCTATAAATATCCACTAATCCATTCGTTTTCATTCATTACAAATCCCTAATCCTCTAAGTTATGGTGGTTTTACCACTATATGAGTCCTCCCATGGTGTCATTAATCCCACAAGGTTCCAACATTCAAGATCTAGGAGTTATTCTACAATGTAAGGGAATCCTTCATTCTCTTCTTTAAGTCGACATTTCATTTATTTAATCTCATTGAAATTATATTCTAATATGTTGAGGTTTGATTTTATGTATTATTATTACTATCTTTTTTATTTCAATATGATTAGGTACCCTTTTTATCTCATCATTTCATTTAATTAAATATTAAGCGATGACGTTAGGCTGCCAAATGTTTATTAGGGATCTCTCATCTTTTCTCTTATTTTCAAGATCATTTCTATTCTTTTTTCGCTCCATATCTTTTCTATCCAAATGATCATGATAAATCTAGTAACATATATATAATGTATTTAAGTCATGTGAATGGAAAACCGATCATAAATATTCATACTCCCTCCCTTTTATTTTTATAAATGAAATCAACGTCCATGAGGTTCTAATTTATAGCCTTCATGGACGACGAAGCTTCATTCTACATGTTCGTCTTCATTACTGGTCATGAAACCATATTTATGGTTGAAACAGAATATAATATATGTATTATAACATAATTAATATTCAATAACCAGAATATTTACATATAATTAAGTTATATGGAAAACCTAGTTCATAATAATCCAAATACTGCCAAATAATCGAAGTGGTTCTCATCAAATGATTCATCCTCATTCCATATAAAAAATAAAAGAAATGACCATTAACAATTATTTATGTTCATAAATAATATATAATTCCATTCCTGGAGATTTTTAACCATTCCACATGAACTCCATTACTTAAAAACAAGTATACCGATTTTGAAAATAGATAAAATGAACACCCCCGAACAATGAAATTCAATATAAAAACATAGCAATAATGGTATAAATGAAATAAAAAGAATTATGATAAACAAAATACATGCCTAATAGATTTTTAAATATTTTATTAATAAGTATAATTTCATATTCTAGGAGCTTAAGTTTTAGAGAAGAACACTTTTGGAGTAAAGGTAAGGGTTTTTCACCAGAACTTCCATTTTCATTCGGGATACTTTCAATGTCTAATTTCCTCGATTAAATTATTATGTATTGTTATGTACTCCTAATAAATTATGTGTGAGTATTCTATATTTTTAGACCAACATGAATCATTCTTTATTGTATGGATAGTTATACGTTTTAAATGGAACATTCAAAATTGTTTCCAAATTACTAGCCCGATTGAAGGGAATTTTTCCAATTCATATTTATTTACAAGGGAACTCTATAATTACTTTTTGGAAACCATTATCATTCTAAAAATACTCATTTTATTATGAAAATACTATCTTACTTCACTTCTGTTTTTATAAAAATATTTTCCAAAAGAACTCGTCTTTTCAAAATATATGAGTATTTATCTCAAAATTGCTTAATGATTTTATAAGAGTATTTTCATTTGATGCACTTGTTGATTCCATGGTATTATTGGGTTTAATCATTTATGAAGTAATATAAAATATTTTATTTAATGGTTTTTGACTAACACTATTGTGGATGATCTATCCTAAAACCATTCAACATATAACTCGGAATGGTAAGTGTTTTATGTTTAATGATTGGGAAAAGTTTGTTACATTTCATATGATAGTGTCAATATAAATTTATATGTTGTTTATGTTGATCCCTAATCATATGAGGAATTCATTGGACTTATTATGTGATTTGTGGGGCCCGCTGTATCCCCTCGATGCATCGGTAGGTCTCATGAGACAAACTATGGTCTTTAAACAAGGCCTTAACAAAATGATTATTTAATGGTCCTATCACAAGGCTTGGACGGTATGGTTATGATGTCTGACAGATTCACTTCCCTCAATATGATGCTAGTATTTGATGTTCATTTGGCAATTTGACTAGTAGAATACCCTTGATTATGTTTTATTATGGAATTATTTATTCACCTCATATTTTTTCCGTAATGTGTTCAAGTTCTTTATTTAAGGCATTTGTTTTCAATTATTCACCATGTATAACGTTTATTTTAACTTCTGCAGCATTACTTACTCTTATTGAGCGTTTTTTTTCTCACCCATTTCTTATGTTTAATTTTCTCCGGATAGTAAGAATTAATTAATGAAGGACATGCTAGCATAATCTAGGAGTCGTGATGTTTCTAGTTGAATAAAATAGTGTTTTGTTTCCCTTCATGTTGTAATGATAAATTTCTGTATGTGAATTGATTCCAATAATACTAAACTACTCGGTCTTTCTAGAGTCCTATTTCCTGTATGTATTCCAACATAATCAAATAAGGCACCGGATCTGGTAAATTGGGGTCGGGTCCTTACAGTTGGTATCAGAGGAATTTTAGTCGAATACATGGAAACTATAATTTGAAAACGTAGAATTAGGGAAGAGTACATAAGTTAGTCCTTGAGGATAAACATACAGAACATCCTGGTATTTTGGTAAGGAATAGATTATGTGGATATTTCAAGCAATACATCCCTGTCTAGATACGATCAGGTAGTGTCAGCTCTCCCATAGATGTATCTAGGGTAAAACCTGAAAACACCGCTTTGAGCTAGACTCGAACAGGAACTGGTGCACGAAAATGGGCCTTGCTGCAATCTTGTTTACGACACTCGTGAGGAATAAGCTTAGGATAATTCACATTTTCATTACAAGCAATTATGAAGGAGTTTAATGTAAATATTCCTCAATAAAACCATATTTGTGAATATGGGATTAATCTTTCATATGGTCTCAAATTTTTATAAGTATTTTTTTATGTTAAGATTAGACATTATGATTCATAACTTAATCTATTGTATTCCATTAGCTAGATATAGATCCTAGTGGATAGAATCGAAATCACACGAATGCACGTGTACCCTAGAGGGATTTTTGTCGGATGCAAGATAATGATGTTGGCTTCGGTGATGTGACCGGTGCTGAGCAACTCATAACAATACTGGGACAACTTACTCAGGTTATAAATAATAACCTTACCCATATGGAGCATCTGGATCCACCACGTGGATGAGCCATGCTAAATCGCTTTATGCGACAACATCCTCCATCATTCAATGGGACTAAAAACCCATTTTTAGTGGAGTAGTGGATACGTTCATTTGAGAAGATATTTCTTGCCTTGGGATGTAATGAAAGAGAGAAGGTTATCATGGTAGTCTATCATCTACCATGGGATGCGAATCAGTGGTGGTCCTTAATGAAAAACACAAAGGAGGAGAAAGAGATAGAAGATATGGAATGGATGTATTTTAATGAAATATTCTTAGAAAATTATTTCCCTTGTGAGGAGTGAGCATATATGGATAGAAAATTCTTGAATCTGAGGAAGAAGGAAGATGATAATGTTGTAAGGTACGAAGAAAACTTCACAGGATTAGAAATACATGTTGTAGACAACATATGAAATCCAAGGAGCAAAATTGATCGATTCTTTGATGTCCTAAATCCATTCCTACGTCGGGAAATGGTCTCCCAGAGTTTTTCTTCTTATGAGGATATAGTTTTATGTTCCAAAAAGACAGAAAAATAATTCTCTATGTCTTATGACTTTAATATAAAGCAAGAAAATAAGAGGGCTGCTGAAAAACTTGGGAAAGGAAATAAGGAAATGGGGAATAAGGGAAGAGTTGATTTTCTACCATGTGGAAATTGTGGAATGAAATACATTGGTTCATGCTTAAAAGGAAAAGGTGTACACTACAAATGTTGTCATAAATGACATCTTGCTGGTGACTACAAAGGGAAGAAGGAATCCAATGATGTTCAATGCTATAGTTTTTAGGAGATGGGACACTATTCTAATGGTTGTCCAAAACGTCAAGGAAATATGCAACAGAGAAGGCCAAGGGATCAGGGACAAGCTTCTGCAATCACAACCACAGAGGTTGAAGTTCCTAAGGACATGGTGGTAGGAACTTTAATTGTTTTTATCATGTTTAGTCAATGCTTTATTTGATTCTGAATCATCACATTGTTTCATATCTTCCCAGTTTTGTAAGAAAATTAGATATTTCCAATTTGATTTCACAAGGGAGTTTTCAGTAAAAACTCCTTAGGGAAATATCATTGCTACAAAGTTCTATGAATCAGTTCCCATTCGGTTATACAAATGTTCATTATCTGCAAATATCATCGTCACACCCATGATTTAATTTGATATAATACTCATTATGGATTGGATTTTTGACCATGATCTAAAAATTTATTGTATGTCGAACGATGTTATGATTTTAAATTACGATGATAAAGAACACCTTATATTTAGAGGAGAATCGTCACCTCCGGATTATTATCTAGATCCACCTTCAGTAGATGAACTAATTTTAATTATTGGGGAGGAATAGAATGAAATAACAGTGGGTGAGGAAAGGAATGATTAAATTGAGAATGTACCTATTGTGAAAGAATATGTTGATGTGTTTCCAAAAGATTCACATGGACATCCTCTAGAATGAGAAATTGAGTTTTCCATTGATTTAATTACTGGTTCCTGACCCATATTGAAGACCCCTTATAGAATGGCCACTTTTGAACTAGTGGAACTAAAGAAACAGCTAGAGGAATTGAGTAATAAGGGATTTATCCTCCCTAGTGTTTCTCCATGGGGAGCCCCTATCCTTTTTCTTAAGAAGAAGATAGATCTATGAGGTTATGTATCGACTACCGAAAGATCAATGATATAACTATAAAGAAAAAGTATCCCTTACCTCGCATTGATGATTTATTTGACCAACTGCATGGAGCTCAATACATTTCAAATATTGACCTTCGATATGGATATCATTAGTTGAGTGTGAAGAAGGAAGCAGTTCTGAAACCAACATTTTGAACCAGGTACCGGCATTAAAAGTTTACAGTAATGCCTTTTGGATAAACTAATGCACCCTCTGTCTTCATGGATCTAATGAACAAAGTTTTCAACGAATATCTCGAGGATTGTTTAGTGGTATTTATTGATGTTATCTTGGTATACTCCAAAAGCTGTGAAGAACATGAAAATCACTTGTGCATTATACTAAAGACTCTTAGAAGACATTAATTATATGGGAAGTTTAGAAAGTGTGAATTCTTGATTCAAGGGATTTCTTTTCTTGGCCATATTGTTTTTAAGGATGGAATCCTAGTTGATCCTGAAATGTCAAAGGCAATCCAAGATTATCCCATTCCAACAAACATAATTGAGGAACGTAGTTTTATTAGCTTAGCAGGTTATTACCAGCATTTCGTTCAGAATTTTTCCCAACTAGCTAACCCGCTAACGAAGCTTACACTTAAAGGGGTTAAATTTGTTAGGACTAATAATTGGTGCGAATGTTTTGAAGAACTGACGAGTAGATTATTCAATGCTCCTATATTGACTCTACCATCAGGGAATGATGAGTTTTTTATTTATAGTGATGCTCCAAAGAATGGACTTGGTTGTGAACTTATTCAAAATGACAGGGTTATTTCTTATGCATCACGACAGCTAAAAATTCATGAGGAAAAAAGTATCCTACTCATGATCTTGAGTTAGTTGCAGTAATATTTTCTTTGAGGATATATATACATTATCTCTATGGTGAAATGTGAGATTTATACTGATCACAAGAGTTTTATGTATATTTTCTCATAGAAAGAACTCGACATGTGGAAAGGAGATGGCTTGAACTACTCAATAATTATGACTGCATGATACACTACCACGTGGAGTAGGAAAATAAGGTGGTTGATGCATTGAGAAGAAAGGATCATGGAGTTTTGAACAAGATGAGGGTTGAAAGGGATCCTATTTTAATGGATCTAGTATTTATGGATATGGGAATAACCATAGAAGGTGAAACATCAAGGCTTTGTCAAATGGTTGCAGAACCATCTTTACTAAAAATGATAAAAAGTTCTCAGGCTAATGATGAAGAGTTTCAAAAGAAGATTAAATCTGTGAATGATGGGAGATTGAGTGACTTCATATGTGAAGATGGAATTTTGAAATTTGGGAAGAGACTGTGTGTTCCTAATATACCTGATCTAAAAAGGAATTGTTGGATGAATCTCATAGTTCCAATTTCTCTATACACCCTGGTAGCACTAAAATGTATATATATTTGAAGGAACATTTTTGGTGGGATAACATAAAGAGAGAGATTGCTGATTTTTTTTCCATATGTATGGTTTGTCAACAAGTGAAAGATGGAAGGCAACATCCTAGAGGAGTATTGCAACCTCTTCCCATAACTGAGTGGAAATAAGATAATATTACGATGGAATTTTTCATGGGACTACCAAAGACCCTTAGAAGGATCAGTGAAATATGGGTTATTGTCGATCGTCTTACCAAGTCAGCCCATTTTATTGCTGTAAGAGAAGATATACCACTTGAATGACTAGAAAGACTATATATTAATAAAGTTTTGAGACTTCATGGTGTACCCCTATTGATTGTTTCGGATCATGATCTTCATTTTACATCAATATTCTGGAAAAGTATTCAGAAGGCCCCAGATACTGCTCTTTGTTTGAGCACTTCCTACCACCCACAAACTGATGGAAATTCAGAACGGACTATTCAAAAATTGGAAGACATGTTGAGTTCTTGTTCACTTGAATTTCAAGGCATGTGGGATTAGTATTTACCTATCGTATAATTTTCCGACAACAATATATTCCATTCAAGAATTCAGATGTCACCCTATAAAGCATTATATTGGAGGCGATTTCGTACACCAACTTGATGGGATGATGTTGGTGAAAGAAATCTCGGGGGCCCATAACATGTTCAAAAAACAATGGAGAAGGTGAAGATTATCCAAAACCATATCAAAATAGCTCAAAGTAGGAAGAAGATCTACGCTGAAAACTGAAGGAAGGATTTGGAATTTCAGGTAGGAGATCATGTTTTCTTGAAGGTATCTCCATAGAAGGAAGTTATACATTTCTGTATGAAAGGTAAATTGAGTCCCAGGTACATAGGACCTTTTGAAATTCTAGACCAAATTGGAGTCATAGCTTACGGTTTGGAAAAGCCGCCAAGACTCTCCAAGGTTCATAATGTGTTTCATGTGTCAACGTTAAAAACGTACATACCAGACCCAACACATGAACTCACTTATGAAGAAGTGGAACTTGACCCCGATCTATTTTACTGTGAAGAGACTATCAGGATTCTTGATACTAGAGAACATGTATTGAGAAACCAGATGACTCGACTGGTAAAGGTTCTATGGAGGAACCATAAGATAGAGGAAGAATCATGGGAGCCTGAGGAGCTTATGTTAAAGATATGCCCGAATCTTTTTAGGTAATATTCTATGAATTTCAAGGACATAATTTTTATATGGAGGGTAGAATGTAACACCCTAGGGTTTTGAAAATAAATATAGAATGAAATTTTATAATATATCCTCTTCTATGTTTTGAATTTTAAGAAATGTTCATCTAGAGTTGTGTTGAGTAAGTCATTTGGAGTGGGATATAACAAACTTAATTTCTTCTGAATAGTAACATACCCACAGGAATATTAATATGAATAGTAATATGACCTCATGAATAGTAAATAATATTATTATTTTATTATCTTATGTCAATAGGATAATGGGATCTTAATTAATTTTCCAATGTCACATAAAACTAATTGCACTTCAAGATTGTTATTTTTCAAATTAACTGTCACCTTATTTAAAAATTAAATTAATAATATTTAGAAAATTATTTTCGAAAATTGGATTTCACTTTTTAATTATACACGATGATATATGGTATGGGTAAATTTTTGGGTTTTTTCTAACTTACTTGAATTTTTCATGAATAGTGAAAAATACATTTTTGAGTATTCAGTAGTTTAATGACATCATAATGACATAATAATTGAAAAAAAAGGCTGGTAGACTTTTGTATAGTTTGTTATGACATGAGGTGTCCCGAGTGGCTTAACCCATGGGAAAATACCATGGGAAAGCCCATTGTTTGGCCAAAACCACTAATGAGGAGACCCTTTGAAATTATTTAAAAATGACCTATCTTTTTCTATAAATACCCACTTATCCATTCGTTTTATTTAATTAAAGTCCCTCATCCTAGAAGCTATGGTGATTTTACCTCTCTAAGAGTCCTTCCAAGGTTTCCATAAGCCTTCCAAAGTTCCAACCATCAAGATCATGGAGTTATTCTACAAGTTAAGGGAATCCTTCAATCTCTTCATTAAGTCAACATTTCTTTTATATTATATCTTTTAATTTCCGTTATAATATTTTGGGGTTCAATTTTATGTATTCTTATTACTTTTTTTATTATTTAAATATTATTAAGTACCATTTGGATCTCATAATTTCATTTTATGAAATATTAAGCGACGCCGTTAGGCTGCCAAATTTTTATAAGGGATCTCTCACCTTTTCTCTTATTTTCAAGATCATTTCTATTATTTTTCTCTCCTCACATCCTCTAACCGAATGATCCTGATAACTCCAGTAAAATAAATATAATGGATTTATGTCATGTTAATTTAATACCCATCATAAATATTCTAAGTCCCTACATTTTATTTTTATTAATGAAATCAACGTCTATGAGCTTCCAATTTATAGCCTTCGTGAACGACGATGTTTCATTCATAAATTTCATATTCATTACTGGTCATGAAACCATATTTATGGATGAAACATGATATAATATATGTATTATAACTCAATTAATATTCAAGAACCATAACATTTAAATATAATTATGTTATATTACAAAACATGTTCATAATAATCCAACTACTACCAAATAATCGAAGTGGGTCTCATCTAATGATTCATCCTCATTCTATATAACCAAATGATAGAAATGACCATTACCAATTATTTATGTTCATTAATAATATATAATTCCAATCCTGGAGATTTATAACCATTCGACATAAACTCCATTACTAAAAAACAAGTGAACCGATTATGATAATAGAGAAAATGAACACCCAGAACAACGAAATGAAATATAATAACATATAAATAAGGGTATAAATTAACTAAACAGAATTATGATAAACTAAATACATGTATAATAGGTTTTTAAATAAGTTATTAATAAGTATAATTTCATATTCCCGGATCTTAAGTTCTAGAGGAGAACACATTTGGAGTTAAGGTAAGGGTTTTTCACCAAAACTCCCAATTTCTTTCGGGTTACATTCATTTTCTAATTACCTCGATGAAATTATTATATATTGATATATACTCCTCATAAATTCTGTTTGAGTATTATATATATGTACACCAACTAGAATCCTTTATTATTTTATGGATAGTTATACGTTTTAAAAGGAACATTCAAAATTGTTTCCAAAATACAAGCCTGATTCAATAGAATTTCTCCAATTCGTTTCTATTTACAAGGGAACACTATATTATGTTTTTGTAAACCATTGTATTTCTAAAAATATTCCTTTTATTATGAAAATACTATCTTACTTCACTTCTAGTTTTATACAATGATTTTCCAAAAGAACTCTTCTTTTCAAAATAAAAGATTATTTATCTCAAAAGTGTTAATGATTTTATAAGAGTATTTTCATTTGATGCTCTTTTTGATTACATGGAATTACTCGGTTTAATCATTTATGAAGTCATATAACATATTTTATTTAATGGATTATGACTAACTATATTGTGGATGATCTATTCTAAAACCATTCACCATATTACTCAGAATGGTTAGTGTTTTATGTTTAATGATTGGGGAAAGTAAGTTACATTTCATATGATAGTTTCAATATGAATGTATATGTTGTTTATGTTGATCCCCACTCATATGAGGAATTAATTGGTCTTATTATGTGATGGGTGGGGCCCGCTATAGCCCCTCGATTCATTGTTTGGTCAATGAGACAAAGTATGGTCTTGGCACGAGGCCTTGACAAAATGATTATTTAATGGTCCTAGCACGAGGCTTGGACGGTATGGTCATGTTGTCCGACATATTCACTTCCCTCATTATGATTCTAGAATTTGAATTTCATGTGTCTATTCAACTATTATAATACCCATGATTATGTCTTATTATGGCATTAATTATTCGACTCATATTTCTGTCGAAATGTGTTCATGTTATTTAGTAAAGGCATGTGTTTTCAATTATTCACCATGTATAACATTTATATTAACTTCCGCTGCATTACTTACTCTTACTGAGAATTTGATCTCACCCCATTATTATGTTTAATTTTCTCAGGACATGAAAAAGTAATTTATGAGTGACATGCAAGCATAATCTAGGAGTCGTGATGTTTCTAGTGGAATAAAATAGTGTTTTGTATCCCTCCATGCTATAATGATAAACTTATGTATGTGACCTTTTTCCAATAATACTAAACTACTCGATCTTAAGGGATTCGTATTCCTTGTATGTATATCAATGTAATCAAATAATGCATTGGCTCTGGGAAACTAGGGTCAGGTCCACACATTTCTTACTAGTAAATATCATTATTATGTTATAGATTACTCTTCACATTGTCGCATTCTTTTTCTCACTTGTCGTGGTTTCTTATTGTAAATTAACATATCCACTTATTTCATGAATACATTCACATTATAACATAATGTGGTTTGATTAATAAATTATCCAAAATAATTTCTCATTATCATGACCACTTGAAGACACCCATCTATTGGAAGAATCCCAAATGTGGTCACCTGAACACTTTATGTAGTTGGTTTAGTATACATTAATTTATTTCATGACATAGATAATATTTTCACTTTTGAATAAAATGATAATTCTTATTTCATGTAGTAACATAGACTATATCCCCCAATTGAACAAGTCATTTAAATAAAATAGGGATAATGTATATTTTTTGGGTAACTCATAGAGTTAGATTTAATTTATTTATTTCCTTGTTAATATATATACATCTTGATATATAATGACATGATTATCTAAAATCCATTTTTTATAAAATTGAAAAAATTTATGCCTCAAAATGTTGACACCCTCTTTTGTGTGAAAAAATAGATTTTGGATAATGTTAAAAAAAATTAATTCCCCATTTAATTCCATTGCATTAGATATTTTGGGAGATTTATTCCCAATTATCTCTTCAAGAGAACACAAAATTGCATGATTTATATGATAATAATGATTATAATCCTCACACTCTACAATATGAATACTATTAAAATTATTATTCCTTATCATGGTATATGATTCTTTATTATATTTTACTATGACAATTAAAATGGTATCACATTAATCCAAATATTCAATTTAAACAACTCTATGAAAATATATGTCCAAATGATGATAAAATTGATTTTTTATACTTAAAAGAATAACTAATTATTTTTGTATGAATATTCTTTCTAAAAATGGATTTTTTTGGTTGCATCCATTCACCACCCACTATGTTTTCAAAAATTATAGGGGATCCACCAAAATCAATATCATTGCAATATACAATTTCAATTTCATTTACATTCTTGTAGAATAGTCCAACATAATTTTAAATTTTTAAGTATTTTAATTTTTTTTACATCATTAACATGAGATCATTTCTTTTTTTCATGTTACTATTAAAAAATATATACATTGAAAAATATCATTTTTACTAGAATTTATTTTTAGTAAACTTCCAATCAAAACACTATAAGTAGTTTTGTCTACATAATTCCAATTCTCATCCAAATCTTACATACAGGTTGTACTCATTTGAGTTTCAATACATTTTGTTAGAAAACTATAATAATCCATTTTAAATAAAACATTATAAATATAATTTTTTAAAACAATTACATATTTATTTTAAATTTTTTAAATAAAATTTTTTATCTCAACCTTTTAACTAATTACGTATTAATATTTCATCATTCATGAAAATTTAGTATCGGAGGACTATATATATTATCAAAAAATGATATCATTAATTTATTTTGGAACTAATAATATATTCATTCAAAATAGTTACATAAATAGTATATGGTCAACAACACTTTTTTAAAAATGTTTTTCCTTAAGAAATGTGTTGAACATATCATACTAAGTTCTACGATAATGTTCAAAGGAATATAATACATTATAGAGAATAAAAAATGATATGGAAAATGTGAGTTTTAAAATCAATTATGTTTCAAAAGAAATAAAAACATTAATAAAATATCAACATTGAAATCCAATCATGAAATCTATTTGATCTATTTTTTATGTTAATATGTAATATCTATTGTAGTAGAATTCGAATAGATTAAAGTCTAGTTACTAGTTTTATGGTTCCTACATAGTAACAAGAATGTTCTTTAGTATATCATTTTCTAAACAATCTTAATTTTTTATAAAAATAATGAAAAAAATTTAAACTGTGTTTCTATATACCCACATAGTAGCAATGATTAGGTAACCATTATTAATTTCATTAAATTGAAGATGTAATGTTTTTTAAAATGATTAAATTAATCTTGTGTAGCCTTTAACCAATGTTTTTGATTTATTTCCTCATAGATGTTCTTTTATTCATGTAGTGAATACAAGTCTAGGCATTCGTCCTGATTTCATAGAGTTGAACGATATTAATTAATCATATCCTGGTCTCCTACAACATCATCTATGATATTGGTTTTTAGGGTTTTTAGGGTTCTACATACAAAAGTACATTGTTCTTAAAAAAAATTTATGATTAAGAAGGGCTTGATAGCCTCATCTAAGGTACGTATCTGGTCTATTAGATAAATGGCCTGGATCATTATTGGTATTATTAATATTTAAACCTGACATATCATCCTTGCGATTTTCAAATGAAGTATTTAGTTCATGTTGGTTTTTCTCATCAAAATTTACATGAAGAAATTATTATAAAAAATTTAATAGTTATTAAATTTTATATTAAATGTAATAGTTATTTAATAAATAATAATAATAATTCATATAATTTTAGTGAAATTTTATCTTGATTAGTCAGTGTGATTAGAATTTAGACTCATTAGCCAAATCATCTAATTTATTTTCCCTGGGTTTTTTATCATTCCACATTTCATGTGAAGTATTTTTTAGTAGATTTAAAATAAGAAATCAACTAATTAACTAGAATTTATTTTTAACAACATCATTTAAAATATGTATATGTATTTTTTATTCATTTAGAATATTTTTTGAAATTTCATAATCATTCTTATTTATCCTATTAAAAACTAATTTTCAGATTTTGTTATTGGTAAAGATAAATTAAAAGAATGGCCATGTTTTGATGAGATATATTCAAACCCTTGGTACTAAAAATATCAGTTGTGATCACTTTTCAAGAATTTTATGGTAATTAAAAAATAGTACCCAATTTGTTTTAATATTTTATACAATAATTGGGAACATCAAATTTTATGCATAGAAATACAGCCACGAATATCATAAATTATTATAAACAATAATATTGACACAATTTCTTCAAGCTATACATGAAACACTTGATGGTCTTATTAAATACATATAATACAATTCATGTTCATGGTAGGTAAATTATTATCTCTTTTACATTGAAATATATTTTTTTGTCCCTTTACTTATTTATTAGCATCGTAAAATTTTCATTTAAGAAATTAAATAATGGTTAGATCCATGACAAAAATCTACTTAGTTTTCATTTTCTAAAATAATTTTATGGGTCCCATTATATTATTCCATATATAATATTTTCAATGAAAAAAACTCAATGAAAATATTTTGAGAATAAAAAATCCTAACAACGATCAAAGGTATGATCATTTATTAATGAATTAAATACTGGAAATGATTGTAATAAATATCTTGTGGGAATATTTTCAAATACAGAATATTTTTTTGACATATATCTTTAACATCTACTAACAAGATATCATAAATTTTTATATATTTTTTTATATTTTTTCAAAATAATAACCAAAGAATAAATTACTTTTATATTATGAGTTTTTGAGGGTTTAGAAAAGTTATAAACCCATTTCATTCAAATCTATGTTTTTTTACAAGATTTATTACAATAAAAATTAGATATTGGTATAAAATAATTTATAGGATTTAATTTTTATCATTACATAAAAACCTAACAGTTTTAATAGATAAAAAATTACAGTTCATTGAATTGGGGTAATATAATATATATACAGACTCCCTAAATGTCTGGATCCATACACAACAATATATTTGTATTGAAGATTTTAATGTTTACCCAGTATAATATTAATGGTCTTTCTGAAGTCAAAAAATAAATCCAATCCTCTTTATCTGTTCTTTTACTTGTTTAAGATCATTATTTTCAATTAATACATTGGTATTCTATTTCATTTCAATAGAAAAATAATATTTATATAAAACGCATAAAACATGGACCATTTCCAACTTTATATATATATATATATATTTAATAATATTCATGGAATCCTCTATCATAAAAAAATACTCATCTAATTATTTACTTGAAATATAATAGTCATCAGATATATGATCACATGAAATAGTTAATACCTCTAAATAATTAGTTACAAAGAATAAGTTTTTTTTCATATGCATCATCTTGTCAAGAATCCAATTAGTTGGAGCAATTTTTCAATTAACTCTATGTGTCCATCATTGGATTATTATCCCTTTTCTCTTTTCCCAAATACACGTTATTATAGTTAATATTTAGAGTGTATGAATTTATATTTCATTTACAAAAATAATCTATTAAAGGAAACTCATTTGACAATCTATTTTCCACTAGTTTTATAATTGCCTCTTATATAATTTTTTCCATCAAAATAAAAAATATAGGAAAGTCGACTCTGTTTATAATACATATTTTGTATTTTTGGTTAATTCAACATTTCCTTAATAATAGATTCACCTTAATATCCTGATTACATGATCTTAGTCAACCACGTTTTTTACAAGTGTAATCATAGTATTTATGATACATTTCAACCTAAAAAATAATTCATAGTTAGATTAATGTGGATTCATTTTTTAAGTATCATATATAATATTATAAAGAAATATAGTATTATTTTTTAATAACAGATGCACGTTTATGAGACACATCGAGGGTATCCCAAATTTGATATGTAGTATTAAAATAACATATCATATTAAAAGTATCCTCTACATATTAAAAAAAATAAATAATTACTTGCTTTGATACATTCATAATAAGAAAGAGTTTTTATATAATCAATTTAGTTTTTAACTATTTTATGTTTTTTATTTTGATCATCAACATATCCAAAAATATAAAAATCCATTCTCCCAAAATAGATTTTAATTTTTAAATTCAAGTAAGGATAATTCTGATCATTAAAATAATGATGTATGTTTGTAGCATTTCCATGAAATATAGAATTCAAAATATCAAATTACGAATGAATTATAAATTAAGGATATCTTTATGAAATTTTAATGAATGTATAAGATACAAAATAAATGGAAAAGCTCATTTGATATCAACTAATGGTTATAATCAGATACTCAAGAGTGTGGGGAATTAATTTTGTATCCATAAGAAATTTTGTTAAAAATAAGTTTCAAACTATATTTACTAATTTATAAAAACAAAATATTTTACAAAAGTAAAAAAGAAATATATATAATTTTCGGTTTTTTAATGACTTCTCAAATGTCTGATCACACCCCAATTGATAAAATTGGAAAATCACAATATCTGTTGAAACAAATATAAAAAAATGAATAATTTTTTTAATAAAGATAATTATCAATGTATTAATTTTGAAAATATTTTTTATGGAGTTTGTTTATTTTAAAAAAATAATCTATGAAACAACAAATTAAACCATTTATGAAAATTGTAGAGGATCATTCTCATATCGAGACATACTATTCAACAAATGAAATTCATCTTCTACCAAGCTTATTTATCAAATAAAAAACCGATCCCAAATCGAAATCAGGTGTTGTAGTTACTACTATACACATGGATGCCCATGCCTCACACAACCTCCTTCATGGTTATTCATGTGAAAACAACGTTAAAAAAGAATATGATAGATTATCTAATACACTCTAATAAATAGTAGGTTCTCGTTATAAAAATAAATAGATTAATTTAAATATAATTTTTATATATATATATGTATAGGGATAAAATATATTATGTGAGAGGGTGATAGAGTTTTAATAGCCTCAATCTAATCATCTTTAGATGATTGATTTTCATTAAATCCAAACATGAATATTTTAAAATTAATATTTCACTAATAGGTAAAAATATATTATTTAGTAGTTTCACTATAAAGACCTCATCCTTAGAATCCCAGAGTCAGTGGTTACATTATCAGCATGTAACAAGATACCAGTGATTGTATCTGAATGACTGAATAGTTTAGCCGACATTGTAACCAAGATACAAAAATGAATCTAACATTACATTTGAAATCATATATAATGAATAATATTCATTGAGATTAGTGTTATTATATATATAATATCCTTCAATATCTATCCTAGAAATAAACCATGGATCATGGGGAATTGGAATCATAATAATGGGGTGATATCAGATGAAAAGTAAGGGAATAAATAAAAGAAAGCATATCAGTGACTAAGTAAGGAATTAATAACATAGAAATAATAAATGATGATAAAATATATAAATAATAATAATCACTAAATATTGATACTTATTCATAGATTCCCTGAATAATTTAATAAAACCATAAACATTTGTATTTTATTTAATAATGATGAAATTAAAAATGGGGGTATATTAAACATTATCAATGAGGAATCATCTAAATTCATCAATCATAAATCCGTAATTATTTCACCCAAATACCCAATATATTTTATCTCATGAGACCATTTAATTCATTGAACATGTAAATAATTTCGGACACCTCCCATCACATAAATTTTTTAATTCATTCAAAATATTATTTTAAAATACTAATTATTCAATAAGCCATGACAATCAATAACTATCCTTTCTTGAATATATATTATTTAGAGTATCAATAGATTTTGTAGCCAAATAAATTTTGAACCATTAGTAGATATATGTTAGATGATATAATAATATTATATATTTTTTTAAACATAATATTCATGAAAGGATATTGTAATAAAATGAAATACTTTAAATAACATTACTAGATTATCTCGTGATGATAATTCATATTCATTTTAAAATAAGTAATTTATAATATTACAAATTTCAAAATATGAGGAAGATATTTTAATTTAAATTAAATTTCAAAACTATTATGTTATTACTCTAATCATTTAATGGACTTTATTGTGAGAAATTTTTTTCATCAATTGTATGCTTAAAAATTCCTCTTTAAATATTAAATAAACAATCAGAGGGCCTCATTCAGAAAATTAAAAAAAGATTACATTTAAAACAATTTAAAAAATAAATTCATGGGTTATAAATAATTGAAACAATTTATGAGGAATACAAAAAACATTTATCAAAATAATTTTTTGGAGATATAGATATGAAAAAAACCATTTTCAACATTTGAGTTAAATATTGTCGATCTGAATAAAAATGATTATTGATCATTATAACCACAAAATTGATTGATAAAGGTATTATTATAAAGAAATTAAATAAAAAACAAAAGGATAATAAAATAAATTTTCATTGGATGAAAGATTATATAATTCTCTCAGTATATACTTAAATAGAAACTATCTCAAATAATGATGAAATTTCTATATAATCAATTACCTCATGTGTGAATTTTTTTAATATGTGATTTAAAAAAGTTATATAATAAATATTGGTTTATAATAATTATATTAAATAACAATAAATATACTTAAATTTTAATATGTTATCCAATTGTATCATATAAACAGTTTTTATAAATAATTCAAAATTTTTAACAATAATTTTTATAATTATATATCTCATTCTTTAGATTGGTTTTATTATATAGTTTCAGTTCTCTCAACTGTTTCATAGTTTAATAATATACCATGATTTAACCGAGATATCAATATCATATATATTTATTATTTAATGTTTTATAATTATGCATGAATGTTATGGATATAAAAAATAATATCAATGTTCACAGAGATGGTAGGTTTTACATATTCTTGAACGTTGTTTTTACTTTATGATAAATGGAATGAATTAATTTTAAATATTAATCCAAATATCCATGATTATAGATTTTAAACATATATATAATATATATTTATTAAATATTTCAATTTACCAACATTTAAATGAGGAAACACAAAATGAATCACATCTATTCATAGAAGAGGAAGTTTACAAATGAGCATGTTTGACATTTTAATTTTCCAATACATTTAATTGGAAAATGGAATAAAAAATATTATAGTAATAGTTCAATATTTACATCATAAATTTAATTTATAAATATTAAATATATCTTAATAACAATCTATAAAATTTGGTAATGGTATTTCAATTGTATCACTATGTGTAGGAACAATTTCACATTTAGAAATAAGCGATACTTTCTCTTCCCATTTGATAGAAAACATTGAATAATGGGGGAATAATAATAAAAATAATAGTTTAATATATTTTTGGTACATTAATTTTTATTTTATGATTTATATGTGGTACAAGAACAAATAATTTGAATGGTTTTGGCTTAGTATATTACCCTTATATATGTTTCCTCCTTGTATATAATTTTATTTGGAGCATTGGAATTGAATTTTAAGAAATCCAAAACCAAAATTTACTAGATTTTAAATTTTCTAAGATACATGTATAGGGTTTGGTTGAGATAATTATCTTAACATGGTGTAAAAAAATAGAAAATAATTGTTCCTTTTTATGAATGGGGGAGAGAAAACACATGGAATTTTAGAAATGTTTAAAAAATAAAATATTGATAATCAATATAAATTAAACCAATTGGATAGATATAAGTACATGGTGTAACATTAGTGTGAAATTTGAGAATAAAATTAGAAATATAATTTTTAAATATATAAATCTAACATTATCTCTTGGTTTATCCCCATGGTACTCTCGTTTTTCATTTTAAAAAACTTAATATATTTTTGTGGATTATACTATACATTATAACAGAATATTAAATTTTCAATATTAATTAATATAATTCATTTTTATTCCAATTATATATTCCATATTATCATATTAAATTCACATATCATGTAGAATTTAATTTAAAATAAAACACACAAAACACTATGAAATGTTGTTTTTGAGACAAATGTTTTCTTAATTTTAAAATATTTTATACAAAAATCCATTACAATTTTGATTCTAATGACTAAAATATTTTTTTCAATAATATAATTTAATTAATTTATATTTAAAAAAATTTAAAATAGAATGAATTTTTTTGAATTCATGAAGTGATAAGATATTTTTTAATAGAAATATATATACTTCATTATTCATGAAAAAATTAATCTTCTCGGAAAATTTGGAAAAAATCAATGTAAGGAAATTATGAAATGATTACTTCAAAAATTATATTCAATTCATCACTTATATTATAAATTTTTCTAATAAAGAAATATTATATTCCAAAAAACAAATAATCAATTTTTTTAGAAAATATATTTCGATGGATATAATGACTATATATATAATTAAAATATTTAAATTTTATAAATCATTTATGGTTTTTATATTTTGTTTAATCATATACATAATTAAAATTTTAAATATTTTACATAATATTAATAGGAAAATATTAATAATTTTTCAGTATAACATATATTTCATGAGGCTTATTGTTGAATAGTAAGGTTGAAATTGGACATTACAAATTTATTTAAATTGAAATACATCATTAAATATCATAGTGTCACATTCTACCACAATTATAATATGATCTATGAATATATATAATTTAAAAAAAATTCCATATATATACCGCATATTTTAATATATAGATTATTCCACCATTTCATCAATGAATAAATTACTGATTCCATATCCAAATCATGATTTGGATAATTTTTCTAATGAATGATTAATTAGAGAAAATAATATCTTATCATCAATACATTGTAAACATGTACACATCCCAATAAATTAAATAATTTATAACTACATATTAGAAACCCATCTTCATGATAGGGTTTTGTATGTATTGGTGCACTAAAAAACTTCCCTTAAGTTATTTTAAATTTCATACTCATTCATATGTTTACAACAACATAACCACATTTAAATGAACATCAGGAGTGGATTAGATAGGATAGAAAACATATATCCTAAATAGTAAATATTATATACCCAACAAAATAAATAGGTGGATCATGATTACCATGGTTCTTCAAGGTAATTTATCAACAACATCCCTCTTTGAATGTTCTACTGATAAACCCTAAAATATGATTGTTAGAACCAATAATGAAATATTATTAATCCAAAATCCACAAAAGGTAAATCTATAATATGACATATCCCACCACAGGGTTGTTATAAAAATTATCAAGTGTTTTTAATTCCCTTAATTTATTTTTTAATATATTACAATATTATTCATTAAATGTACAGAAACCTAATCAAATAAATATCTAAAGGATCTAATCAATATATTCATTAAAATAGAAATAGATCATTTATGTCCAAATTTATTTAATATAAAACTATAATGATAGTACCTCATACCAATTGATACCTTGGATATATCCTCATTCTTGATCCTTAGTCGGGGATCTCTAGGTTGAATATAAATATTGAAAAATATAATCATCTCCATGAAACTGAAAAAGGGGGATCACTAATACAGGGTAGATGTTACTTGTTTCAAATAATGATCCAATTGAGTTCTCTATAACCAATTAAAAGATGCATTGACCCATCATTCAAGATAATAAAAATATTATGGGAACCACATGGAAAATAACAAGAAAAAATGATCTATTGTCATTGTTCTCTTAGAGTTGTTGCCTAAATACATAAAAATTAATAATGAGTGTTTAATATAGATTATTTAAAATAAGGGTTTCAATAGGAATGAGTTCTATTTAAATCACAACATCAATATTCTAGATATGTCATGTAATTTCCTAAATAAATACATAACAACTTACATAAAATAGTTATATACACTATTTTTCCTTGTTTCCAAACCATATGAGATATATATCCCTCATGATGATGTTTGAAAACACATATGATTGATGTAATTTATATTAGAATATTAGATAAATCCTCACACTTATAGATGATGAAATATAAATTTTTAATATCTAATTTCAATTCCCTTCCTCAATAATTTATATGGGAACTAAATTGAGAGAGGCATTCCATAGGAAAAATAACACCAAATCCAACTAGTGGATGTATAACAAGATATTTAAGAAGCACCATCCAAACAATTCATATGAGAAAAAACATATAGACTTGTGATGTGGTTATCTTAACACTATGATTTATCATTATAAACTGATAAAATAATCATTGAGGTTGTGATTATATACCCATAATAAGAATTATTATGTAAAAATTTGGTTAGAAACTAAATCAAATAAACCATATGCATTCCTCATGTTAAAGATAATTTTTTGTTTCACAATGTCACTAGAAAATTACTATTTGACTTTTGGAATTAAATAATATTGTTTATATCCCCTTGTAATATTCTATCATATGTTCCCATTAAGTCAATTTCATTACTGTGCATAGTTTCACTTATCAATATTGTTAATTATCAGTAATTTGAATATTTATCAATTACTCATGAATTCATGTATATGGGGACATTTATCGAAAATAATAGAAATCGTATTTCCTATAGAATCATGTAAAGTGGTGTCTTAATCAATAATAATAACATGTTATAAAAATTTTCTTTATAGTATTTCCCTTATTGAATTTTCATGTCATTTTGCCAATTCTTCTCTTACATTTCATTGATGCCATATGACTTGGATATTTCATCATTGTCACGATAGAGCATTATATTATGTTATCATATGATGGGAATTTTTTAGGATGATATTGGACATTGATTTATTGGATTTATTAATCAAATAACCAATTAATATTATACATTGAAATATATACATGCTTTGAAGAATGCTTTGATATTATTTTACAGTAATATTCATCTATAACAACATTTTTCTATTCCTTTTTTAGTTGAACTGGGATTTAACTCTCTATATGAATTATTTATTGCAAGGAAATATTTTTTATAGGAATCCTTTATCAAAATAATTATACCCCATTCTAAACATTTCCACCACATCCCATGTGTTTTAAATTAGTAAACACCATTTTTCTATATCCCCAATGATATGATAATCTGTAATGACACTCTTACCCATTGCATTATTCTCTTACAATAAAATATATTTTATATGTAGTCTATCAATTTCATAGTTACAAATTAATTTCTGGTTCCAATTGATCAATGTGGGTTTTCACACAATATATAGTTTGAAATTTTCACACCATGTTTAAAATCAATAAGATACTCTATAAATGCAATGTTATTGGTAATTTTATGTAAGTATCCCCAATATATTAATAATTTTTTAGTTATAGCTCTTAATCATGCTCCATTATCATTTATAAGTTGGAAATCCAAATCTAGATCATGTGAATTGATAATGATTTAATTCCTTCGACTAGGAAACATTTTTTAACAATGATCCAAATTAGGTCAAATCATATAATTATGAATCATAATTTACAACTAGAAATCTTGAAATATTCTTAATATGTATTGAAAACTTATGCATAAATAAATCAAAAACATATATTATTGAATATCATTATCAAATCATAAAATTATATTTAAATTATTCATAATGTTTTTAATGGAAAATGAAAATTTTCAAAATTGTGTCCTTTGAGTTTCATAAATAAAGTGTGCCGTCTGTTTTCATTCATCGTGAACCAGAATATTTGTCATAATATACTTGAAAAACTATTTTTGAATGATATTAAAACTATATACATTTCTTCCAGAACATGTCCACTTACAATATATTGATAAGGATTGACCACTATGAAGCCCGTATAATCTATAATGAAGAAACATATTGTGATATAATTCTACAATTATACATCTCCTCGAATTCATGCATAGGCTTACGTTTCTAAATCAATGTTTTCCAAAATCTAGTTCTCCTTGTTTCTACTAATTATTATAAGATTGTAACTAAAATAATACTAGCTCTAGTATCCCAGTGTATGTGGCTACATTATTATAGTATATAGAGAGATAATCTATCTTATAAAAGTATACAAAATCTTTCTGTAGTGTTGGTAATGTAGATACGTACTTGAGCCTCAAATTATAATTTAAAATATAAATATAAAAATTTATTTTCATTGAGAACCACATTATTCTATATATAATATAATTTCATATAATTCATAATAATCATTATGGGGAGATTGGAAAAAGGGAAATATAATATTTGGTATAGTTCAAATGCTCAATAAGGGAGTGCATATAGTGGATAATTTCATAAAATAAATATGGCATGAATAATATTGTATTCATAAATAATGATAAAATTATTATTTTTAAATAATAATAGGAGTTTTAAAAGAATACAAGGATGACATAAATATTTTAATAATCTCATACAGATTAAAAATTTATTTCATAATAATGGAATTCCTAATGAAGGACATTTAAAACATACCAGTAATTCCATTTCTAATGAATATTTAAAAAATTACGATTGTGGCCAAATTACCAATCTAGTTTTTTCTGTAGATATGTACTGATACATCAAGAGGAACTGTAAATCTAGGCCCCCACAATCACTTAATAATTGTATTGTATGCATTATATGAATAAGTAATACAACTTATTTAAACTTGACTTTAAAATCAATTACTCCTATATTAGAAGAACATCCAAACAAAATATAAATAATTTCCTCTTCCTATGTAATCATAATAGAAAAAGATAAATATATGGGATAGTATCATATAATTATATACACATGATAAAATACGATTCATCAATGTCTGTTCTAACAAAGGAAAATAAATTTAAAATATTAATGGAATATTTTTTAAAGAAAATTACATTTTTAAAATCATTTATTTCAACACTAAAAATTTCAAATATGATAGAAGAAAATTCCTTCAAATATAATTGGAATATTATATAGGAATCTATAAATAATAAGTGCTAATGGAAGTTGGAAACTCTTTTAATACCATTTATAATATAAGAATGATTCCAATTACTTTTTTCTGATAATTTTATGTAAAATAGAAGGCGAAAATGGTACTATTAAAATAGAAATTCCCTGATTAATGAGAGAAGATTAAAAGGGAATTGGTTTGAGAAAAAAATATAAAATAATTACCATAGTTATGAATTAAAAATAAATAATCCCGAATTATGATGATATTCATATATAAATTCATTCCTAAGTTCTGAATTACATCATAACTGATTTGAAGCTCTCATATCATACATTTTAATTTTTGAAACTTCTATACTAGATTTATAAAATTGAAAATAGAATCTATATAATAAACTTATTATAATTGATCACATGTTTCTCTCCCTAAAAATTTCTCATTCTCCACCATCTCATGAAATATTATCATTATATAAATATCTTATATATAAGTTAAATATGTATTTATATCATCCAGTATAGTAATATAATGATAAATTAATTACATTATCTATAGATGTGGTATTTATTAAATTAACATGGGTATTTTTTACACTTTTCAACTGTTGGAATGATTGAAAAATAATAATAATTATCATTTCCAAAATCAATATTGAATCAAATATAATCATTTCTATAATTATTATAATAAAGCTAATGAATTATGATTAAATCTATCTCGGGTGATATCTACAAACCGCTATATAAATCATTTGGTAATCAAACTCCTTGAATATTATCATAGGGAAATAGTGATGGCAGAATAATAAAATCTTACAAACTATGAAATATCCTAGGTAAACCACATCTAAAATGAGATTACTGAAGACAATGGATGAAATTAAATTCATTATAGAGTTCTTGAAGTGGCTAAGAAATAAAAACATGGTGATACTACATAGAAAGGGAGGATCTTATATGCTATATAGGAAAATTCCATAATTCCTGAAAAATACCAAAAATGATATTTATAAACAATAAAAATAAATTGATTTTATTTTGGTATGAGCTATGTATGAATTTAAGTGATTGTTACAAATATTCATTTTCTTTAACGAATGATGTCAAGGGCCGTTAAACTATGAATTTGTATCCTTAATTATTATTGACAATAAAATGAAGTAATTTCCCATAATTTAACAATAAACCTTTGTAATCCTCACTATCTTAAATAATTAATCATAGGAAACACATAGAAACATATAAGTATTAAAACAATTCTAATTTTGATTACCACAATGATGAAAAAATGGACACTAGTAATGTCATATTTAAAAATATGTTTTCCAATGATGAAATTTTTTATTCAATATATTATTTCCATGTCATGTTATTATTGATGGGTATAGGTAGGATGGATACCACGTTTATGTTTCATAACTGTAGATCAGGATTTACATATAAGACAAAATATGGAAAATACATTATTTATCAAATACCTATGGTCATGGATGAATATATTTTAATTAGATTTTAAACACATGTTATATCATAATTGGGTGCATTTTCTTGATTTGAAAATGGGAGACAAAATGAAATATGAAAATTTAAATCATTAATATGTATCCTCTATGTTGGTTAATTATCAAGAAACATTTAGACAACCAAAAATCACATTATTATGAATTTTGGAAGAATCATATTTAAAATAGAAAATTTTAATAGAATGATTCTCTAAATATTTCATATATATATAGAACATGAGAAAATATCCATAAATTATATATGGAGAATTTTTATTCTATATATGATTTATAGTATGTCTTAATCACTAGTATTACTTATTACTAAACATTAGAGGAAAAATCTACGTGAAAAAGAATATTTCTAGTTACCCAAGTGAAAAATTTCATGTTTCTAATATGATATGTTTTATACCTTTTCATTTTTTTGAATAGTATATATATTTTTTATAATTAATTATGTGAGAAATAGTAGTGAGTGGGGATATAGAGTTTTCCCATGCCTTCATTTATGGATTTTTAACCTAATGAGTGTCATGTTTTTTTATTTTTTATTCTATGGTGTGGTTGACTTTGCTATGGATGGATGTTTCTGATAATCATGAATATTTAAAAAAAATCATAAATATTATTGTAATATAATATTTTCTAAAAAAAGTGAGATTCCATTACTTAAAGTATTTATAAGATTAACACGATGATTATTATAAACTACAAGTATATTTTAGGAACCATGTAGAATAAGATATGTAAACATAGTATAGATTCAAAGTGTATGAAAAACAATTAACCTTTTTATCACATAACACATTGACCATTATTATGGAAACAAGGGATCAATCATCTAATGAATGTATATAACCCAATAAGAAATGATATGATACAGGTGTGGATGATTTTTTTTTGAAAATATCATAATTCCATGAGGTGTTTCAAAATAAAATATGATTCCTGTAATTTTTAATTAATATTTAAGGGTGATATATACTATAAATTAAGGTTTTTAATTGTCATTTGATATAATGAAAATGTAGAGGATATGATAGGAAAACCACTTACCATGTTCCATTTATGGGTCCATTATGGTAATTTTTAATATGTTTATTGAGGATGTTAACTCATTTAATTCAGATGATAGGTTCCTCTATAATTTTTCTATTGTATTATGGGATATGTTTATCAATTTAATAGGAAAATTACATGTGTTCATTTAATTCTAGGATATCTGTATTTTTGGTTGATGAGTCATCAATATAGAAAGGGTTTATTTCATGATTAAGTGTAATATTTATCATTAACCATGTTATATTACACATGATTTAGAAACTTAGGGATAATATAATTATATATGGAATGTGAATGTTCAAATGGAAATTGAAAAATTCTATCACAGATTCCATAAAAATTATTTTTTCTTACATTATTGAATTGAAACATATATGGGTGAGGATTAGTCATTGGGTCAAGGATTTGTTTCCAAGATATGGGTATATATCATAAATGATTAATAATAAAATAGACAACAATAGATCTTTGATAGAATTTTACCAACACATCATATTTTCAATGTAAAACACATAGGGTGAATGATAATATTTTCAACCAAGTATAGTTAGAATAATATGAGAAAAATAATTTTTTGGTAAAGGACAATTGATTTTAATATCACCATATATTCTAAAATAACAATAATTAATCCGTACATAGTTCTAGAAATAGATTTCTGTGTTCATATATCATATACAAAAGATAAAAGGGAATAGTTTTGAATATAGAGTTGTACTATAGAAGAAAAAATAAACTTTATTTTATGATATCTCAAAATATAAGAGGAAATTTATGATATCATAGAGGATTGAGAACCAATGATCAATCATTAAAAATCCCAAAAGGATGTTAAATGTAATATGGGATACTATAACACAATGATTTTCTATTAGTGAGGAAACAAACAAATGGGTTTTTGATAGGTGATCTGGATGATATTATGTATCATTATATAACATGAATTAACAAACACATATTTCATTGAAGGGTTATTTGTGAAGATATAGATCTTGTATATGTTGGTACAAAAATGTTTTAGTCCAAGTACTGGGCCACTATGAAATAACTAAATCCAATTGATGTGTTCTCAAACACTTGGATAGAGTATGGAATTTCAATGAAAGGAATTTTATGATGGGCCCATTATGAGTGGTATTGGAATCAGTAAATATCCAAGAATAATCAGAATCAATATTTAAATAGAACATATGAAAATAATTAATTTATTATAGTATAATATATTGATATGAAACTCAATATATATATTAATAGAATATACTATGATCTCATACATGAACATGTATTTAACGTTAGGGGATAAAGTCAAATGAATGATGAAATAAATTTTATTTTATGGGCCATGTCGGATTGACTATCAGGATTATAGTTTGGATTTGTTTTGGTAAATACATTATTCTTTACAGTTTAATGTAATACAACGATTAATTTTTTATTTTTTAATCTATTTCCTTGCAGCATGGACTCAAATGATATATACATTACTATAATCTTACAATACTCTTTTTCAATGTTGTTTTGAGTTATCTATTATGCACTCTATTTCAATGTAATGAGTATCATAGTATTTTTCTTAATGGTCGGTTGATTCAATTTTCTATAGTTAATACAATGTTTGAGGTTCCCATTGGGCTTTTTAGAAGTGGTAATCATCAATTCAGTTGTAAATATCTAGAATGAATTATTCTTTTAGCCTCTCAGTCCTCACACTAGAAATTTTGTTACACAAACATAGTATTATTCATTTGATAAGATGAAATATAAAAAGGTACCATACCAGGGAGAGGGGACATATTAATATTTGCCATTCTCAGTGGTGGAATGATAAAAAATCTAAAAATATCTTGGGGGTTTGAACACACTACTGTTTTAAGATGAAAACGCAAAAATTGTTAAATCACATCTAGAAAAATCTATGAGAACTGTCACAAGAATACCCCAGTATGAGGAACACCATTCATGTCCATTTCTAAACTATAGTCCCACTCACCGTTGAAAAAATGAGTGACCTATCAGATGATAAGAACTGAACTCTATATTGATAAAAATCATTTTATTCATTATTTCTAGTCCTTTAGTACTTTCCAACTATCAAGAAGATGATATCAATATCACAACCAAAAAATTACCATACATCCTTGATGTCAGCCATCATGAAATAATATATGGGCACTTAAAACCATTATTAGACCACATTCCCAATATCATGGAAATAATCAACAACTAAACCATTTCTCCGGAATGCAATTCCAAAAATTAAACTAACCATAGAAATATAAATGAATAATAATCACGTGTATCAATCTAATCTAGGACCAAAGAAGATGAACTAAACACCATAATTATAACATTAGTGTACACTTCCCCATTTTAATATGTTTCATACTCCACTACATAATGACATCAAATCTAAGCTCCTACTAGAGATTCCATTCCAACATTACCAATCCCCATATCCTGAAGATATGTTCCACCACCCTTCGAAGAATTTACATGATACATTAAAACATTGGTTAATATGGTGCCATAGAACATCCCATTTATATCCAATCAAAAAATCATTTTAGGTTACTAGATCTTACAAAAAGAAGAAATGTCTTGGGAGCTTACACATAATTAATATTGGTAAGACCAGAACTCCCACACTTTTTGAAAACAATGTAATATCTTCCATATAAATCCCATGAAACGGTCCTTGAAAAAAATTTGATTCATATACACTGCATTTAGAAGATCGAAGATAGACACTAGTTAATAACTACACCAACTGATGTTCTACCAAAATACATTTTTCTAGAGATGTTTACTTCAACCAAAGCTACCTTTATAACTACCTCCACATGGGTGGAAAGGAAATTGACAATCAACATCGACATAATATCATTTGTTTGTTGTAAATCAATCCTATAAAAATTTACAAACACCATAGTAAAATACAATGTTTCTAAATCCACCAGATCAAAAAAGGATGGAATAATATAGAGAATTATGTTCCCTGTACATTATGGTTAAAAAATATCATGTATTTTCAACAAATGAACCATTTGGGTAAAACTTTTTTCTAACTATTTTCATGAAATAATCATAGGTATGGTGCCCATTAAACTTAGCCTACATAATAAAGTCCAACATTCTCCTTCCTAGTCCCTCGATTACTTATGTAGCACCACCCAAAATAGATTATTTTTTATTTATGATTAATTTGTATATCCTCTAAATCATTTGAATCCACTTCTACAATTCATTTGGTCCTTCACCCAAAGAGATGCAGGGATTATTCTTAGTAAAATTAGATCCATGGTGCACCATAAGTGTGGGATATAGAAACCCACCAAACATAGAGTCAAAATAGTAAATATTAAATATTCACAAAAATAAGGTCACACAATAGAATTCAGATGCATAATGATTCTCATAGAATAATCCATCATATTTGGTATAGATCCCCACATAGTAATTTTATTCAAAAAATATATATATCCAATTAAAAAATAAAAACAATACTAAATAGTATTACAACTATTCAAATTCAAAAAAATCATTAAGACAACTTGAATTTAAAGAAATTAAGAATTATATCCATGAAATATATTCCCAAAAAAATATTTCAATATAAATGAACTTCATATATAGTTCATTTACATTTTACCATACCCCAAGTATAAATATAGTTATAATTCCCTTACCACTAATGATAACATAGATTAATTATCAAAAGTGATCTAGCCATTCCCATTTTCCACCATTACTATGTAAATTCCTATGGTCTTAACGCCCATCTATGTGTGATATGGAATGAAAATTTTGTAGTGTTAATACACATATGGAAATGAATTATTCCCTGATCCCAAATTATAATAGACCGACTATGGTCAACCAAACCATACACCCGGGAAAACTATCACGTTGTGTGGTAAATTAATTAATAAATTCATTCATGGATATAATGGAATAAGAAAAAAACTAGAATACTATAAGGATGAAAAATATACAACCACATTCATAAAATAAAATCAAAACTAGATAAACATTAATTTATGAATGAACAGTGATAAAAAAAGTCATCTTGTGGCCGATAGTCACATAAAAACCAACCAAAATGGAAGGTAGTTACAATAATGGAATTAATTATATTAAATAATTCTCATAACATTAGTTTAATCCATTAATCCAACAATTAAAAATTAGAAAAAGGATGTGTGTGGATTTGAGAAAATATTCATGTGGGATACATTTACATAGTCTATAGAAGGCCATATATCATGAAAATAACAATTTTAGATTTTAGAGAAATTGTAAAATAGTTTCATAAATTCCAAATACCTTTGTAAGTTATTTTCCTATATGATTTTCATATAATCCTTTCATAATCTCGAAACCATAAATATGAAATGTAGAAATAATGAAATATAAAATCATTACCATGCATCATATGGTAAGTAGGTAAACATGTATCCATGATGCACCATAATTCAATGTCATTTGATCTTACCACATGTAATGTCTGATGAGAAACAATCCACTATAAAAGCTATCGTTGAAATAATTGTCCAAGAAAACTATGATCTAATCTCTAATATATGGTCCAATGTGTAATAGACATTAACAATATAATAAAATAGGGAAAATGTTGAATCCAACCAATTTTGGGTCTTACTACAATCCACTGATATCACAAATGGTATCTTCAAGGGGTTCCACACACACAAATGCTACTAATGAATATTTCCAAACACAACCAAGGTTCATAAACTGCTATTATTTTTCAATAGATATCAAAACATCACTCATTAATGTATAAAAACATTTCAATACCATGAAAATCCACATCGGTGTTTGAAATCCCATATCTAAATAATAAAACCCATTTTCAATGAAAACACATTTTAGAAGCATTCATATATCCATAAAATCATTAAAAACCTCATATCACTTCATTTTATTGAACAACCAAAATGAATTGATCATGAATAAAAATAAAATCATATAATTAATCCATTGTATAGAAACACCTACCTAAATACGGTATAAAAATAGCTTCCTTAGATAACAGTTAGTGGAATCAAAGAGATCAGCCTCTGAAAGACAAGGAATGATAAAAAATTGGAAAGGATCGGTTGAAAAAACTATTCAATAATGAATCTGAATTCCATATATGGCCCACATTATAGCCAAGACCAATGGAAAGAATAACTTGATTGAATGATAAGAAGGAGATGGGCATCTCAACTACCTTGTTGATCGATCACCAAATGGAGTGATCTAGAATGGAGGTAATAAAAAAAATCATAGAGCAAGAGATATGGGTTGACATATAGAGTCTTTTCATGTTAATTAAATAAAAATCACCCATATGATGCCCTAAAAACCATATCTCTTGATATTGACATGGCATGTAATCCCATTAAACGTCATTTATTCCGAGGATGATGGAATTGCCAAATACACTTTCTATTTTTATTAAAACCCCAATTTTAAAAATTAATTGATGTGAAAATATATGGTGTGTAATCCCTTCATGATAAGAACATGTTTCATGGAATCTTCTTGGTTACCATAGAATGAGGTGTAATCCCTTTACATGGTTTGTAATCACCCAGATGAAAAAATAACACATTTTATTAAAACACACCATTGCACTTGGGATGTCTTCTATACATTGGGAGAAACCATAAAAGTTATTAATACATTTAATCCAGTAATAAATTAATTCAAATAACAAATATTTTTGAAAATTTGGTGATATTAACCTGGATGTTCTCTCCATCCTTGAGAATCCCACAAACCCACCGAAACGAGGGAGATAAACATATCAATAACCAAGGAGTACCAAAAATATGTAATAGTGTGTTACATATAATCAGTTTCTAAGGGATCGTAGAAAATTCTCCTGGGAAAATATAAATTAGTAAAACATCTTGTACAATTCCCACATGAATTTATTTTAAAGGAAAATAATTTTAGAATATTTGAATCATATTTTCTCAACTTGTGTCACCCACTTTTCAAGAAAAATTAGTCTCCCTCATCTTAATTATTTGATCCCAAATTTATATGGTATGTGAAAGAAACTAAACATTGTATTTAATTAATTATTCCACCCCATTCATCCGTGAATATGTGTTACCTTGTATTGAATTTTTGGCGGTAGTAAAATAATCCAACAAAGCATGAAAGAGTTTACAATGTCCATATTTTCTTATATTGTTTTCCGGAATAAAATCGATAAATTATTATTGAACATATTTGTATACTAATATATTGGAATGTGGTGGTAGGGTCATTGATTTAAATAAACATTATACTCCACCTGAAATTTCTTGAACATGGTTGTATTGATGTTGGTGTCAATATCAATTAACGTTGTGTGAGTACCACTAAATATTGTGATGATATTTTATATCAAATTCATGTTGTTGGTTGAGTAAATATTTTTATTTAAAAGAAAAATAAAACTAAATATAACGTTAGTATGGTCAACCCATAGAGAAGGTAAATATACAACCCAAGAAAATAAACAAACAATAATATATAATAAAAGAAAAATAAAAATAATAAAATAATCAATGGTGAAGTGGTATCATACTCTAGAAATATTAATTTCAAATTGTAAAAAAAGTTAAAAAATTGAATAGTTGAAGGAATAGTGTAAATGATAATTAAGAAATGATATTACAAACTTTTTATAGTTATGTATTTGAAAAAATATATTCCTATAACCAAAAAAAATAATAATTTAGTCTTTATAACCACCATAAAAATATTTAAATAACATTGCAATGATAAATACCTAATATTATCTATGTTCAATATATTATAATTCCAAATGTAGATAAATTATGAAATGAAATCATCATGTTGTGTAAAATTGGATTGGTAAACATTATTCAATACGACTATGTTTTGTTGATAACATTGTTTTTTCAACTATGGTTTTCAATAATAATTATTCTTGTGATATATTTATCATTCAGAAAAATATAAGTTTAAATAATTTAAATAAAATATATGATATAATTAAAAATAAAATATTCTAGAAATAATTTCACTCAATCTAAAAATTGCATCCAATAATTATTTTTGTTAAATTATATGGAATTAATTCTATTATATCCGTGATATAATAAAAAAAATTACAGGGAGATTAATATTCTATATCAGCTAAATTGTCTCTCCCTATAGTAATCCTATTCCAATAATGTTGTTTCTTTTCCACCTATCAATATTATGGTATAATTGGCATAATTTCCATTTATCTCTAATGATGCAATATACGAATATAGGTGGCATTTAAGAACATTCCACATATACCTTGGTTCAACATCTCTACCAAAATATAAGAATGTGGTGGATATCACTATTAATTATATTATTTTCATGCATCATATAGAACCCAAATAAATTAATGACCCCCAAACCACATCCATCAGAAATATATTGGGAACAATTTGGACCTAAATTAATTTCTTGTATTATTTTTCCATTTAATTGGATTGTTTTTCTTATACTGTATTTCTTTTTACATAAAATATTAAAATTATATTTGGATCATTAATACATCTATAAAATATATGTCCACATTATTTTAAATTTTAATTCCTTCCATACCCCTTCAGTATAGTTGTCACAAAATTATAATTTCTCTTAAAATTATAGTTCAACACATAATTACTGATTATTATTTATTTAAAATTCCTTATTTTCCCAGTAAAAAATTTCATATTATACGTAATTTCCATAAAAAATAAGTTATTATTATCCAACATCTCTTCTATTATTCAAGACCTCAGCATAGAAAAAACACTTCAATTTTTTTTAAAGAAATAATATAATTTAAAGAAACTACAATAACATATTATAAATTTGTTGGGTATATATGTACATCCAATTTTCATTATCTGGATGTGAAAAAACAACTCCTCAACCTATTAGTGATCAAATTATAAGAAGAAACAGTCATCCTTATTTCATTATGAATATATACCAAACTTGGATAACTTGACATGTACAGAAATCATCCTCTAGTTTGAATAAATTTTTATACAATTTTTCATACATATTGAATGATCTACAACATTTCAATGGGGACATATAAATTATAGACATCCAACTCCCATTTTAGTCATCATCTCAATCCTATAGATAGAGAATTATAAGAAAACAATAAAATAATAATTATTCCATCAGGGTATTTATGATTCACTTAATCTTATTCAAAATAAATCTTTATTAGAATCAATGCCTTCTTCTCAGGTTCATTTATTCGTCATCCTTGGATAAAACCAGAAGATACCCCCATTATAATTTTTCTCAATTAAATCTCACTGAAAACCTAGTTTTAATTATTCCATTACCATAGATTCATATATTTCATATGAATTTAGGCCCACATTATTTTTATTCGTTTAATACAACAAACAAATATGTTATAGTGAAAATAATTATATTATCCCTAATGAAAACCTCTAGTTCAACTATTCTCTAATTGGTTCACTCATCAATTACTCTTCATCATAAATTCGTACACTCACTTAATAACATCCAAATATTAGTTATTCAATGATGAGATATTTTGAGCTCAAAAACCAAACAATAAGTTCCATTATAAAATTCCATATTCGAATATTATTATTTAGTGTCTTCTAGTAAGACATTGTTTATATTTTATTATTGTTAAGTGATAATCTTTTTTGGATCTCGTTTAGGATGGCATCAAATATGAACCATAATTTCTCCTTGGGGGGCTATGTTTAAGTCAGTTAAAAACAAATTTATCATATAGTAGTGGGGAATGAACGGATAATTAGGCAAGTAAACACTACATTTTTTGTAATGAAAGACATTTTCTCCCTTTGTAGAAAAAATATTATAAATTATATGAACATTATATTCATTAAAATAAATACTATATTTTATCTTGAAATACCAATAAAAAATTTAGGTTTTATAAATATTCTCTACAAAATAAAAAAAAATAAAATCATTATTTTTTCACACTTTCTAAACATCATGAACCCCAGATCCTTACAGTTTTAAAAATTTACATAATGAACAACATTATCCACCTTATGAGTCCTCTTATGGATTGTGTCTTCATAATAGCTAATATTAATCCAAATTGTATTAATGATGACTCTACCAAAATTAAATTCTTAACAACTTACTTTAATGACTTCATGAATAATCAATTTTTATAAATAACTAAAATTCAACGACCAACAGGATCAATCAAAAAAATTTTGTAATAATTTTAACAATGTTAAAAAGGAAAAATATAATGACTTCTAGTAAAATTAATTTATAATAATAACATACAACATGAAAATATAAACTCCAAAATCTTAAACAATATAAATAATTTAAAATGGGAAATTCCTAATCTGGTTCTACTATAAATAATGAACGATTTGTTCTTAAAATGTTAATGTGGTAAACTACTGAACATTTTTTCTATTACAGGACATAAGGTAATATTTTATCATAAAAAATTGAATTACATTTTTCTCATTACAAAATTTTCTTGAAGGAAAAATTATCCATTTAAAATAACTTATTGACATCAATAAAAAATAATATTCCAAGAAATACAGGGAAAATAATTATTGAAATTGATCATCATCATATTACCCAAATATTAATGTAATACTTACCCACATATATTTAGTTAATTAAATTCAATACAATGTAATTAACATAAAAAATAATGAGTTTTTATGTAAATAGTGTTATTTTTATATTATTTGTACCTCATGAAAAATTTTATATAAATATGAATGACTTATCTCATAAAATATTCATTTTATAAAAAATAAGTTTCTCAATTTCAACAGATTTTTGTAATTTGAATAATTCGAAAATGAATATTCCAACGAAATTTTAATTAAAATATACGTTTATATTTCTATTTATATCTACAATGAATATACAATCTTATTTTTGTATCTCAAAATCAATAACAAAAATAGATGAATAACTAAATATAATAATTAATAAATCTAAATAAATAAAATCATCACATGTTTATTAATTTTTAATCTCAAAAAATGTTAGGAAATATATTATAATTTATTTTAATGAAAAAACTATCAATTTAAATCCAATCAAGAAGTAAAAACTCAATAAAAATAAAAATAAATACTATAAAAATTATCAAAAATAAAATTGTTTTCAAGAGATTGGAGAACATATGATACTCAATTAAATCCATGAAGACATTGAAATTATTAAACCCTTAATGTGGATCAATAAACTCCATATTTCTAGGATTTTTTCAACAACTGAGCATGGAAACAAATAATAAAAAATAAAAATTTTAAAATAATTTCAAGGATTTTTGAACAATACGTCACCATATATATATCAGGGTAAAAGAGATTCCTATACCCCACACGTAAACCCCAAAATTGTCTTCGGTGTTGAACATTGTTGTTGTTGAAGTATTATAATACTGAAATTTGATATATATTTTCAATTCAACAATGAATATGAATTTTAATGGTTCATAATGAAATTTAAAAATGGTTAATTTCTGCTAATCATGGTTAAAAGAAAAGTTAATACCATGATAATATTCTTCTAGGGAGTGACTAAATAAAAAATATGGCATACTTTATGTTTTTTAAATAAAATTTCAATTACACGTGACGTTTCAAAAAATCCATGGAAATTACATTTAAAAGTAAGATAAAAATACATTTTTATAAAATGATATTATAATAGTAGTAGTAATTATAAAATATTATCAAAATATTTTTTACATGCTTCACTAAATTTAATCAATTTTAAAGAGTTTAAATCACAAAAATATAATGTAGTGGTTTTAGAAAAATAAAAATAAATAAAACAATGTTGTTAAATTTATTTTTAACTCCTCCAATTTGTAATCTTTAGTAATTTTTTTATCCAATAGACATATGTATTTTCCCCATGAGAAATCCATTATCTTCCCAAATTAAAACTATTAAAAATGTTATTAGTTCAAATTAATATATCATGAATTAAAAGGAAAAAATTAAATAAAATTATAGTTTGAGATAAAAGGAAGGTGATAATAGAATTGAAAAAACCAAATTCATATTTCCATGATACTTGAAATTTACTGAGATCATACATATTATAATTTTAAAATTAATTTCATAATGTAAAATACATAGTAGGGTACATTTTTTAATTAACATTGATGACTATAAGAATGAGTTACCTAATAATTCAAAACATTGAATGAAAATGCAAAATATTAAAATGAGTATGAAATGAATTTCATAAATTAAGGTAATGATGATTGTGTAGAAATAAAAAATCAATTTATTTTCTTATTTTAAAAAAACCAATAGTGAAAAAAGACAGACCATGGTTTCACTCCCACTGAGAAGCAAATTTATTATGTTTTATTAAACTCATTTAAATAAAACTTTTAAAGATGATATATTGATTGAAATGAATTCATGCATCCCTCAATTTATTGTTTAAATATTTATCCATCAAATGAGAATGAACTATTATCCTCTCCAAATATATCAATAGATCATCTAATTGTTACACATAGGGTGTTGAAAGCTCCACACAAGTTTTTTTAAGAACATGATATATTTTAATAAATATCATTATGTTCGATAGTGAATGTGACATGAAACACCAGTCGTAAACAACGCGTGAAATATGTTACCATTATAACGCTAATATTAAATTTTTAGGTATGAATTGGATTAACTATTTTATGTAATATATATATATATATTTCATAATCAATATAAATGTTTTGATAAATTCATAGTAAATAATCATCATATTTTTAAATGTAATTTTATTAAAAAAGATTCATCAAAAATGATTTTTATTTTCCTTGAGAAATTATTATAGTTAATTTATGTAATTTTTATAAAATTTATTTTATAACCTAAAGTGAGTTTATATAATAACCAATATATGGTAAAACTTTTGGATTTTTTATAAAATATTTATTTTTCATTGTATAGTGAAACATTTCTACTTTTTTTAGACATTCATTTCATTTAAATAAATAAATTAATTTTAATTCCCAATTATTATTTAAATGTGATTTCTTGGAAAATAAGTTTCAATTTGTTATATAAAATCAAAATATTTACAATTCAGAAATCTTTATACCCAGTTTTATTATAACAATATTTTTTTTGTTTCAAAACACATTTTCCTAAATACATTTTTAAATTGCATAATAATCCTCCATTTTAATTGAAAAAAATAATTCATAATGGTAAATTATTAAAAACTATTATAATTACATGTTTTTATAAAAATAACATAAATTCATATAATAAATATTACTATTAATGTAGTTAATATAATGTCATATAATTCTTGACTAATAGAATTCTTGAAAACCCCATATTTCTCTTTGTTTGTTGATTTTATTTTAAAGTATATTCTCCCAATTATGTGAATTTAATTTTGTAAAATTTATTTTATATTTAATATCAGAGTAATATATATTATATAATAAATTCAACATAATTTATTCGTTTTAGTGAATTGTGAAATTTGAAAAAAAAATAGCAGTTAAGGTTAAAACTTGTTTACCAGGGTTAAAAAAACAAATTTATGGGATAAAACTTCTAAACACTTTTTTAAAATATATGGGATTTATTTTTTTAACATATTTTATATTTTTATTAGTAATAGTCATTTTTACCTTTTCATTTGATAAAATGTGGGTATCACTTTGTCCATTCCAAAATTGCAAGTGTGTCGTCTCCCCAACTTTTAGAAGGTAAATCTATATCCTTTCACTTTCACACATTCGAAGCCTTTTATTTTAGGATTTAGATTCCTAAATCCCTTATGTACATCCCTTACCATGACATCGAGTAATATATTAAGTATTCAACCCTCATACTAATGATTTTGGGGAAACCAAAAGACATCGAACGAAAAAAAAATTCCTTTTTGAAAAAGATTTATGTTTTATTCCTCCTTTCACATCCATCAAATAAAATTAAACCATATTTTTCTAATGACATTAGTATCATCCATATACATAAATTTTATTATGTAAATTAAATAATAAATATCCATAACTTATTCCATAAATTGGGAAATAATGCTCTCATTCTCGTGTATGGCGGCCTACTGCCTTACGAAACGTTGTATTTCAGTTTCTATGACCTCCTCGATCAAATGGTTATAATTATGAAGATAATGTATATATATGATAAATTTTGTTCAAAATTATTCCTCTATAATTTTGATAGCATGTATACCTTCTTACATTCCATTCCATGGGATATATGAATTTAGTATTAGTGTGTACGACATACTAACACCTCACAAAGCAATGTGAGTCATATTTCACTGACTCTTTTAAATAATTGTAATAAGAATAAATTTAATTAATATATGTTTTTTAAATGACATATTTATGATATTAATGTCATGATAACCATTTTAAAAAGATAATATATAATTTTTTTTCATATCATTCCCCTAACTGAGAAATAGAAATGGTGTTCATGCATTTGAGTAAACTATCACCTCTCTAAAGTGATGTGATTGTTTTTTATCACCAAATGATATTATTGATATATACTCATATATTAAAAGAAATAATTTTTTTTATTTGAATATAATTCTATTTGAGTAATATAACACTCACCTTTTTTCCTAATGATCGCAAAAAAATGAAATGTCATTCATGTGTATATTGGCCTACCATTTGTATTTTTGTAGCGTAGTTCATTTTACCCCAAAAAATTCATGATTGCATTTAAATGGTTCATTTATGTACACATTGTTTTAACTACTTCATGGATATTAGTCTTGAGATTTTGGAAAAATTACTCCTTCGACCATGGTCTACATAACGAGGTAGTTTTTTATATCTGTTCCAAACTACCCAAAAAAATTGGCGTGGGATTATCCAATAGTGTATTTAAATTTCTCACTAAATTAAGTATATTATATTATTGGAGTATAAATTATTAATATTGCAAGATATTCTTATGAAATAAAATAATTTTTCTAATTATATTAAACATGAGTTAAAGTAAAATCATGGAATGTTGGAACTCTATATAAGTGTTTCTAATTCCAAATTTATTTATGTGAGACATAATCCATATTAACTAATTACATATATTGAGTGTGGTATAAAATTCCCATGATTTTTTATTATATTTTTTAATGAATTTTATTATATAAAAAATTATATGATATTCTCACATTATTTGTCTTTTGAGAAAGATATTACCAAAGAAATAATGCATTACGTCTCATTTTAATTTCATTAATGATTTAGTTTTTTTATTCGAATTATTTACATTTTAGGTGTATACATACTAAAATTTATTTATATCATTAATCCTTCATAATTCATGGTATTATATGTCTCAACATTAATTATATAATTGAAGAAAATTTTATTCAAATTTTACAATGTGTTATGCGGTTTCATAACATAGTTTTCTTTTTTGGGGTTATCACTATATTTCATTAACTCTATTATGAAATTATTATTTGTGAATTTATCCTTAAATTGAAATTTTTTAATTACACATTAATTTATTAATTTTTATTTTTTACACAGAATATATCCATTTATTAATTCCCAATTAAATGACATAACCTTTTAATGGTTATTTTCCTTAAATTCTACACATTTGTGGAATATGTTTATGATATAAACCAATAATATTTTACAGGTTTTATATAATTATCCTTTTATAGGTTAAATCATGAATCTCTTTTTTTCTGATATTTAATTTATAATTTTATGTTATTCTTTCATTAGGTATATTATTTAAAAGTATCCAAAGTGATGAACGATTTATATTACAGTCTCCATTATTTTCCGGAATTTATATGTTATATGTTCCTTTTAAGGAAATGGTAAGAACTTATTTTCAGAAACCCCGTTTATTTTAATTGTTTAATGTTATAATTTTTTTAATTTTTTTTAATTTAAATATCATCACAAATTTATAAATGAAACATAAATGAATTCTCTTATAAGTGATACCACTGATATACATTTTTAAAGCTCAGGAATCATTCTCTTCCATATTAATGTCCTCTAAAAATATTTCAAAAATGTTATTTTACAAAAAACATAATTTGATAAATCTATTCTACCTACACATTGAAATTATTTTAAATTTTTTTATATGTAAAAATCATAACTCTATCTTAATGGGTCACCATTTACTCCCTCTATTATATTTTGAAGTGAATTTTATATTTAACACATACATGAGGAATATATTTTTGTGCCATTATGACAATTATTTTCATCGATGATTCCATTAATTATTTCTTATGTTATTTGTTAATGAAAATAATTTTAATAATATATTAATGTTTTTATATTCATATATGATTTTGAAAGTTAAATTTTATTTATTTAATAATTTATTTCATGAACCATTATTGGCATTTAAAATAATCAAAGTCATCAACCGTTCATATCACTAATTATCCAACGTGGGTGTTTCACACTAATACCATCCTCATTATTTTAAGGTATAGATAATGAACGTTCGAAATAGATAATGATGGTTCCCTTTTATTTTCCACAATTTTATCTAGTTTTTTGTGTGGAAATAATGGAATTTGTTGAGTATTATGACAAAATGAAATATCTATATACATTAATTATGTTATGGTGGTTGGTATTTTATTTATATTATGTGGTTCTATTTTAAATCAAAAATGGTTGGTCTCCCCATATATTTGGGATGTATGGTTATCTAATAAACCATGGAAGGGTTGTGATGTAAAAAACCAATAATGGGTGGGTAATAGATAGACCCCCAATGAATTTTGAATGTAAAATGACCGTATAGTTATTACATTTATTAGTGTAATTGAAGGAGTGATTTCGAAATTATATACCACGTTACCTACATGATTTATCATGGGTTTATAGAGGTTTATTTGGAAAAATATGATTTCCCACGGTTAGAAAATGAGTTAATGTTTATAGGATAGTATGTACAATATCTTATAATTGAAAATATATAGAGTTCTAATGATTCCATTAATCAATATTGGCATCACATGGATAATGAGTACGGATTTATATGATTAATGTCTTTTTTAAAGACTTATATCATGATTCTTTATTGACGATATTTGGATTTATGGGTATGATTTATCTTACTTTATACTAAATGACGTAAATTATTCCTCCCAAAACTAATGTTATTCTAATTATAAATTATGACATTCAATTCAGTATTCTTATGATTACCTTTAATAAGAATTTGATATCACCCTTTTGTGATATATTTCCCCCAATTGATAATGATTTTTATTAAAATATTTGTGTCTATAATTGTTTCTAGTGTGTATAAATTTATGGGATATATTGAATACATAAAATGTAATTTCAAAACATTGCTATACTATGAAGAATTACCTTGTTAAATCATGTTTATTTTTTACATATTTTTTTCTAATATAATAAATTCCTAAACATAAAAAGCGCCAGGGTATATAAGTGATATAATATGTCCTTTTCTTTTTTTGATTTTGGGATGGAATAAAATTATTCACACTTATTGAATAAATATGGAAATTTAAATCTCATATATCGTAAAATTAATATATATTAAGAGGATTAGGGATATTTCATTTTTATCATAGTAATGGAAGGAATAGAATCTATGGTAACTCTCATGTTTCAATATTATGAGAGGTATTGAACTTTTCCATTAGTATTAATGAAGATAGGTATTGTAATATGGATAGTGTTATGAGTCTCTCTAAGTAGGTTTAGACTCCACGAGAGTTAATTTATAGGTTTCAATTATATCCCACGGGTAATAATTCCTTACTGATATAAATTGTATAGGTGTCTGTAATGGGAATTTATATGTTTAGAGTTAAAAATTAACACATATTGATCATAAATAAAGTCTCTATATTTGATGATGGAGTAATGAATAATGGTAGTTATTTCTCAATAAATCCTATCATTTTTAAAATAATCTCTTACTCTAGTCTTGATCACTCAACACAGGTAATATCATATCATGATAAGCATTAGAATCAAAATTCAACACCCATAAACAAAAAAATGTTGTGATTTAATATTAAATTATCATGATTTTTAAAGAAAATACTATTGGAGAAAATTAAGATCATGGTCCTTTAAAAAATCATAAAATTAAACAAATAAACATAAAATTTCATTGATAGTCCATTCTTAGAACAATGAAATATTTTCATGAATTTTTTTATTCATAATGTTAGAAATAAAATCTCTCCCACAAGAATATGGATGATATGAGGTTCTGGTTTGATACAATCATCCATATTTCTTCAATATATTTTTTAATATAATTTATTTATAGTGGATTTTATCATTTGTAATATATGTTTGTGGTAAAACAAAAGTATGAAAAAATCATTTCATAAGGAATTTAATAACACTAATGGACAGATAATATAAATGTTCCATTTCCTATAAATATTGTTAATTATATATAAAAAATGTAAAATAATCTCATTCCCATTAATATATGTAATTTTTCCCACAAAATTTTATTTATTCATAAAAACCCAAACCAAACCCTTTGTGAAAAATGTCATGCCTTCTAACAACATTTTTCATTATTTAGATCATATCACATCCAACTAATAAACACATATCATCCATAAATAATATAGGAAAATAGAATCCATCATACAAAACCTTTTTGTTACCCTATCTTCACTAATATATACTCAATATAGTGATGAGTCCCAACTCTCTAAAATGGTCATCACCTCATCCACATATATAAAACACTATATGATACCATGTGTAAACTTCTTAAATACAAATTCATCATCCAAAAATGCAATTATTCAAGTATGAAATCAATTTCTACAACATGATTTAGCTCACACAACTATGCATGATTCTTCATTTTTAAATGTTAAAAAAATTATAAATAAGGAAATTTGTGAGGTTTAATTAGTTAAAGGTTATTCCTTTTTCAATTAACAATTTATTTCCTATGACATTATAGGGAGATAGTCGACAATATAATAAGAATAACCTTATATGTCCATGATTTCTAACTAAAAAATTTGCAACAAGAGGATACATTCAATAATCCTATGTTTAGATTTATTATTAGATAACATGTATATGAGGTTGATTAGTTATTGAATACTATATATTTGGAGCCAATAAACTACTTCCAGAAACATTTCATTAGTAAATAACAAAACCAATATATAATTTTCAGTTTGGGTGTAATTTCATTGGGACTATTAGATATAAAATTTCTTAATATAGCACATTCATTCTCAATTCCTATATGTACACAAAAAAAAGAACCAACTATAAAGTAACCAGTTTAACAGATGATTTCAATTGGAAATTTTCTGCATCTGATTGTTGTGATGGGTGAAGATATATATTTATCCATTTGAGAGATTAATGAAATTACGTAAATATAATCTTGGGAAAAGGTTGTAAAATTACTAATAATTAAAAAAGGTTCATGTGATATTTTAAAATTACATAATGAATCTACTGTAACAACAATCATTCCTTTAAAAAATAATACACCCCCAAAATTCTCTACTTGAGAATTGTTTGATTCACCATAATCATGGTAGTGTCATCTAATATTCCCTTGGTAGATTTATCATGATCTGCAATCAAATCAACAAAATCCATAAATTTAAATTACAATCATTTAAAATATCATATGACTGTAGAACCAATTCTAAAAGAAAAATCATGTGATTCAAATATCCCAAAAATGTACAAACAACAATATAAGATTCATTAATGAAGACATAAATTATAATCCATATTTTTTTTATAAGTTATCCATTATGTTTCATTGAAAATTTATTAGATCCCAACACAATATCAATGTTTATAACAAATAAAAAAAATATCCAAATGTAAATTTTAATGTATTATCTTGATCATATATGGATATAATAATTTTTTAACTATAATACATATGAATAAAAATATATATTTTCCTAAATTCCAATACATTTTTCCTATGAATGATATGGGGAAATTGTATATTCTTAAAGAAGAATTCATATTTGTATAATATATAATGATTATCCACCTTTTAACCTATAAATAATTTATTTGATTAATCTTCTACTTAGTTACCATTATGAAACCCCAAATAAAAATAACTACATTTACATGATATATTCATGGTATATCTAATATAATAATGATAATCATGGAATTATGTAGTTTGATAACATCATCTCTAACTACAACATACATTTTATACTTCTACCTCCTCAATGCCTCTACTTTTTTCCTTCTCATGATCTAAGGTGTCATATGGATATATATTGATGGATTTATCAAATTAATTATGAAAAATAGTTTACGTGATGACAAATATGCACTACTTTAAGTCATTTGATAATAATTACTATTATTTCTTATATTGGATGTGGTTTTTTCTAATTATTGGAAAATTATTATTATAATTGAATTTTTTATGTGATACAATTGAGGTTTAATCTCGAAAAATATGGTTTGATTGTTGGAGTTATGTATTTTGGGTTTAGATTCCATGAAATTAGTTTATAGTAGGACTGTAACCTAAATAATACATTCTCCCCATTGTTGTGTTCTTCTATAGGTAAATCATTGTTGTAAAATTCATAAAATTGGTTGGGGAATTATGTTAATGAAAAAACATTAACTAATGTTCATAGAAAACTCCCTTGAAATCATCATATATTTTTTACACATTATTACAATGGATTACTATATAAATTTATATGTTTCTAGTATTACTCTCTATAACATCTATGTTCATTAAAATTTATTCCCTGTGAAAATCAAAATGGTACCCAGAGTCGTGAAACTCATGTCATGATGGGTGTCTCTCTTGTGGTGGTTGATTAATGCACATAGAAATACTGATTTATTCATTCCAATCACCAAAATTTAATATCAATCATCCATCTAAGACATCATGATATACTCCAACATATTTTTATTTGAGATGATTATCATTATTTATTTCTAATATGATTATATTTTAACAAAATATAGATAGAATGAGATATTAATTTAAGAAAGCATATATATTTCAATGAACATGATCATTTTATGTTTCTGATTCACTATCATTATCTTCTATGATTATTGGATATCCATGGAAATATTCAAAAATATAATAGCCAAACCCTCGATATCCTTCTCAATAATTTTTCTCTTTATTTTTTTCACTTCCAAATGATTTAATTTTTCATTTTAAGGTGTGACCGTTCGATTTAATTACTGTTTAATATTGGTTTATAAAATTTTATATTCTATTTGATCCATTTTTTATTTCGATAATCATAAACTAGTTGATGTTGGACTTACATAGGGATATCACAAACATCATCATTCATTTTAAAATAACTACAAATAGTTACATCTATTGAATTAAAAGTAGGTTTAATCTCAATGAAACTCGATTGACTACCCTGATCTCATCAATAAAATAATATGTATCATTGATCAAATTATACTAAATAGTTTTCAATTCTTGAATTATTCCCATAAATTTCTATTTCATGTATATACATCTCTATGTGACATTTATATACCATATGATAAATCATACCACTTAGTTCACCATTATAATTTGAGGACCCTTACATTGATTGATTTTGAAATTGAAGTCACGATTATTATTATAAACTAATGGATGCAGGTTATCTATGAATAACATTGTCTTTCAAGAATATGTTGGGACTGTTCACATAGCCAAGTTTTTACTTATTTGAAAAGGGATCAATTTTGTCCTGAAATCTAGGTCTTTATTCCTCAAAAATAATAATATTACTTTTTGGGTTGGCATGTAAAATATTAGGTAATGTTTTTTAGTGATACAAAACATTACACATTTGGGAAATTATTCCCTGATAGATTGATTCTAATAATGGAATCCTTCTTGATTAGTGATTTTTTTATCCTTCTGATTCATTAGATACCCAATTTTGTCCTTATTTGTGGAATTTTATGATTTTATTTATAGTTATAATAAAAACTTATTCTCCTCTTTATTGAATCATCTAATCCTAGATATATTATGTTTTTTATTTTGAGAGAGGGTATTGTAAATTTATATAATATAATCATGAGTCTTATAAATATAATAACCACTAGTAGAATGGTATACTATAGTATTAGATAATGGAAAAATAATTCATATAGAAAACATATAATGTGTTGTTTTGGGAGTTTAATTTGAGTAATTAGCCTATGTAAGTCCCTTATCATGTCACAATATTAAATATATGAACATTAATCTTGATAGAATATATTTATGTCGATTCAAAACTCCCTAATTAATAACCTATGAAAATATTTCATGATGAAGTAAATAAAATAATATTGAATGTTTCCAAAAAACTATTCATATATAATATTTGAAACCATTTATTATATTTTTACATAATACATAATGAGAAAAATCCCGATTTAAACTCACTATCTATATACCCAAGAAATTCTAACTATTTCACTATATTTTTTAATTTCCTTAAATATGGCTTGGGATTCATCATTTTTAATTCACTTAAAATTATATTTATGAGAACTATAGGATTATTAATGGACATAGTTAAATGAACTTTATGTTAAACATCAAAGGGAAGGGTTTATTAAAACTATGGAGTTAAAATCACATCATCTATGTTCATTCAAGGTTATTCTCCATAAAATTGTGTTGGGATAATTTTAATGTCTCAGTTTCTAATGAGATTTTTTGGAGATAAAAATAATGAACAGTTCTAGTATCCATAATATCTACCGTCATTCTAAATGTAGGTGATCGTCAGAAATTTTTCAAAATACATTTTGGGATATACATTTGATGAGAGAATGGGAGTTCTAACTCATCAATCCCTTTTTCGTAGAGTTGTTTCATACTATTGTACTCTCTCATATAATTATGTATTATTCAAAATAACCATTTATAAAACCACATATAATTATATTATCCCTTTACATATATAATCAATCATGTATCCATGCATTGATAACCGTTTGTCTGAATCAAATCATATGGAGTTTATTTCCACATAACAAGAGGAATCATACCTTGTACAATCATGTGACAAGGAATAGATCATATTGTTTAATGTCTTGAGGAAATGATGCCTAGTCGAATGGTTCCTAGAAAATGTTGGTGTGGGACTAAACTATGATATGTATATTGACATGGCCATATACATTATATAATGATAAGTTTAATAAAAATATATTATTATTTTATAGTAGATGATTTTTAAGGATTGTAGTTCATGAAAATTATGTTATAAATCATACACTACAATACAATTCATATAAAATGTTTTAAGATATGATAAATATATATTTTTACCATAATATAAAACATTTAAAATTAATGATGATTTATTTTATGAAAAAATCATCCGGAATTTCAACATGACCTCTTTATCTCCATTACCCATCTGTACGCAATATGAAAAACATTTTAATTCACGGGATGATAACAAAAATCATAGTTAGGGAAATAAAAATAATATTTTTTGTAGGAATATTGGAAAACATTAATTCTCATGAAATTTATACCATCAACTCAATTTTAAATGTGAGAAATGAAATAAATCATTTTTAAATTAAATAAAACACACTTTTACCACATTAAAATAATTTAAAACACTAACAATAATATATAAGTCCTGTATTAGTTTGGGACATCATTCTCTATATCAATCTAAAAAATTGAGTAACTCATACGGTCAAATTGCATCTCTAGAGTACGCAATACATTGGTTGTCATTCTCATATGTAACACCCCAAGATGTCATAGTGTGTTATTTCTTCAAAATAATTCAATAACTTGCACTACACGCAACACCGAGTTCAATTGCACCATGACTTACAAAAAAAAGCCATTAAAAGAGGTCATGAATAGCATTAACTACATTTTTAACTTTATATAATCCTTATAATTTTAGAATCCATATTATGAGTTTCTTAGTCATAATGCAAGAACAGAATCATTTTCAGTATTGCACTTTTATCAACATTTGATAGTGAAACCTTTTTAAATACAATATTTTAAACTTTTTGACTAAATGGAGACATCAATGAATTTAAAATGAAACATCCCAAGCTTCCACGGTACGCTTTCCTTTGAATAAAACAGTAGCGTGTGTTGTACGCAACGTCGAGTTTTAACACACACCATAACCGATCAAACTAGCCGTTATGAATAGTAATACCTACTTTTTGAAATTATATATATTTTATATTTGAAAATGGACTTCATTTTTGGATTCGGAATATCGAATTTAGCCTAAGGTGAAATTTTGGTACATTTCGGATAACTTTCATATTTTGATGAATAGTGAAAATTTCTAAATTTTAATTAAAAACAACATTTTTAATCAAAATAATTAATAGTGATAAATTGTGATTTTGAGTGGTTTTAAAGTATATTTAGAATATATTTTTACCATTTAATATAATGTTGGTCATTGGACATAAGTTTACAATTAAACCGAACATAAACAAGTGTCAATCTTTTGATAGTTATTACCTCTTAAAAACACGCTTTTTGTTTTGACAGCGGGAATTAATTTTAAATTAATTTCTGCCACTTCTGTGTTTTGAATTTAGGAAAATGGATTCCATATTTGGAATCAGGATGTACAAATTATGTAAATAGGTAACTTTTATTTTTACACATTTTGAATAATTACTGCGGTAAATATTTTATTTACCATGGTTAAAGGGTAAATCCGGTAAATAAGGGTTAAAAAAATAATATTATAATAATACAAAGTTACCCTAAAACGTGTCCTAACCTTATTGGTGGACACATACCCGACCATGAGCATCCTTGGGTCAATTTGGGGACCCCTTGGAGCCACTTGTATGTGGTAGGGACACATTATATTAATAAAGTTAAAATAAAAATAAAAATGGCATAAGCTTACAACGTTTAGAAGAACAATTTTTACATAGGGTTATACATGTTGGATTTTCGATTATAAATATTCATTAGAAAGCTAAAACGATTTACTACATGATGATATTTTATTTATAATTTTTAGACATCAAATAAGTTAAATTATTAATGACACAATAATGATGCAATGTTTACCTCATTAATAAATCATTTAAATAAATAAGATTATAATGATTAAACTATTATCTAAAACCTGTCCAATTCTTATTGGTTGATGTTATTTAGAATATAATTCATCTTATCATAGACCCCAATGATTTTCGGACCATTATAAACCGAATATAATTATATTATAAAGTAATACTTTCACTCTTTCCTAAAGAGCCCCTCCTCTCCCTTATAAAAGGAGAACACTTCTACTCATTCTTCACACCTCTCAAGCCACATGGCTCTTCCAAACTCTGCCCAACTAAGCTCCCCACATCCCTCTCCTACTCCTTGAAGCTTCCCCTTAGGCAGAAAGCATTTCAAGAAGTCCTTTGGTTCCAACAAAAGTGAGTTACCTAAATTAAAGGTAACGATTTCTCTTAAATTTTTTTCCTTTATTTTGCTTCTCCAACCCCCAAACTCTTTTTATTTCCTTTCTTTTGTAACAACACCAGTATCCTCAATATACTAGGAGGTTTTTATAAGAAGGATTCAAACTACACATACACACAACTCCATCTAATGGATGATGAACATAATGTTTCTGTGGATGGCAAACTAACGCCTCACGAAACGATGATTGTTCAAATACATCTTACCGCCTCTCATGGTGGCCATTATGATGGTACTGTAATTAAATATGATATTAATGATATATATTTTATATATAAGCTTCTTTAATTCCATTTTATTTCATACCATTATTCGTTTCATTTGTATATACATACGATAATTTCATTTGAGGAAGTGCGGACTACCGCCCCCTTAAAATGATATGACTCGTTCATACCACACATGGAACGTATAAAGGATGGTGTTAATGAACTTAAGTAACATATATAAAATATTATATTATACTGGAATAGTAATATACCTATGTATCAGTTGGATTCAATTCTTTTAAAATAAAAATTAAAATGGAAGTAGCGTTCGTGCGTACGTACGGACTACCGTCTCCACGAACGCGGTGAGATCCATCCTCCATCGTATCCATTCAAGTCTTATTCTCATTTTAGGGTTAAAAATAATGTTAATATAATTCTGATTATGAATAATATTTAATCTATCCATTACAAACATGTCTTACGTAACCAAACATTTAAGAAGAACGAATCGATTATCACCTGTAACGACGATAATACTAAGATATTATTAATAAAGCAATGTTAAAAGATCATATATGATATCATATTAATGTATATGATTCTTGTATAATTTAATAACAATTATTTCACCATTATACAGGAGGTTAACCGACCCCAACAAAGGAAAAGTACAAGGTAAGGGTTATTTCACAATCTCTTCATTATCCGAGGTTGTATTATACGTAATAATCTACTGGGACCTCTTTATCATCCACATCCATGTTTCTTCGAAATGTATTTCAAAACATTTTTACTATTTACAAGAATATGGGTTAAAGTCATTTATACCCTTGTTTGACTTTTTATAAGAGGTTTATAAAGGAATCTTTCCGTCGTTTTCAAAACAAGGTCCTTTTTAACCTTTTCGACAGAATTGAGGTAAGAATGTTTTTTTTACTTATACGGCGGGTGCGGTTATTTTCCGCCGTTATAAAATCGTCGAAGCTTTCCATACAAGCTTATAATAATATTTTCAAAGAAAATGTTTTATTTTATATGGATCTTAAATTATTTCAAAATAAAAGGAGATACTTCTTTAAAAATAATTTTGATTTCATCTATGTCAACATCCTTTGATGGATTTTAAGATTATTTGAAGTTGATTTATTATGATACAAAACTTATATATTGTATTGAATGTTTTGTGATATGTTTGACTATGGATGTGCTATTTTTATACCATTCATAGTTTATGGTGAAATCATTGACATTTCGTATGCTAGTTTTAATACGAATGTTTATGTTATGTTTAAACCTTTTCATATGGGAATGCATTGGACTTAATAAGTGACGGGTGGAGCCCGCTATAGATCCTCGATGCATCGGTAGGTCTCATGAGACAAACTAGTGTCTTGGCACAAGGCCTTGACAAAATCTTATTTGTAGTCTTGGCACGAGGCCTTGGCTATGTGGTTATGATAGTCTGGCATTATGCATTCCAACATTATGAAAGTGGTTATTGATTTTTGCATGTGATTATTCGATTAGTAGAATATCCATGTGAATAAGTAAATGGCATTATTTCATTTTATTTATGTCATGCCATGTTGAAATTTCACATTTAAAAGGCTTTTGTTTTAGTTATACATTGCCTTAAATGTTTATTCTTATTTATGAAAGTTTCCGCTATATTGTTATCCTTACTGGGCATTTGAGCTCACCCCTTTTCTATGATTTATTTTTCCCAGGAAGTGAAGATGTAAGTTATGAATGACCTGTAGGGATATTATGAGGGGATTATAGTGTGGATTGTGGAAACATTATGTTGTTGTAGTAGTTTTTCATTTTATGATGTAATGTAAAACTTATGAATATATCTAGTGTTTCCAAGGCTACTAAACCAATTGGTCTTTCGAGATTTGATCTTTCTTGTGATCATGCCAATGTTATGTAATAATGCACCGACTCTGGGTAACTGGGGTCGGGGCGTTACAGTTGGTATCATAGGAAGTTTAGTACAAACCTTGGAAGCTAGATTTAGATAAACTCTGATTAGAGCACGTAGACCTAGGATGAACTTTGAGGATTATTATAGAAGAACTTCCTAGAATTTTGGTATTGTAGAGATTTTGTGGGTTTTCCAAGCAATAAATCCATGTCTGGATACGAGCAGGTAGAGGCGGCTCTGGCACAGATGTACCTAGGGTTAAAACCCGAAAACACCTCTTTGAGCTAGACTCGAACGAGAACTGGTGCACGACAACGGGCCTTGCTGCACTCTTGGTTACGACACTCCCGGGGGATATGCTTAGGATAACTCTCATTTTCTTTACAAATCATTTTGAAGGGATTATGAGTATATACTTCCTCAAAGAAAACATTCTTATGATTATGGATTATATCCATAAATAGTTCAATTTATGTTAAGTGTTTTATAAGTATGGGATTATGTATTTTGATTCATAAACTAATCTAGTTTATGCCATTGTTTAGAAATGGCGCCCAGTAGAAAGAATAATAACTCCAGAAATGCACATGATTCAAAGAGAAGGAAGGATCATATCTCTCATGGTCTTAAGCTAGAATTTATAAGAGAAATAGTCTCCCATGTATTATCATCATATGAAGAAATAATATCATGTGTTGATAAGATAAGTAAAGAGTTTACTGAGTCCTATGGCTTTGAAGGGAAGCAAGAGAAGAAAAGGATGGAAGAGAGAAAGATGGATAAAGGGAAGAGGGAAAAGAAGAATTTTCCCATATGTGGTAACTGTGGAAAGAAACACCCTGGAACTTGCCTGAAAGGAATGGGAGTTTGTTATAAGTGTGGAGGAAAAGGGTACAAAGTACGTGACTGCAAGGGTAAGAAAATGGTTTCAAATGTACAATGCTTCATTTGCAAGGAGATTGGACACTACGCGAACCTATGTCCCAGTCATCATACTATGCCGCAAATGATGTTATTGGATAATAATCATGTTATGATACTACCACAGATGAAGAGGAATGATTAGAGTTCTTATGTTGATTATGTCAATTGAGTGTTGTATCAACAATGTACTTGTTATAATAATTATGGAGTATATAAGGATTGTACTGCAGTACTATTTCATTAAGGACTTGAGATTGTGTGGAACAAAGAAAAGTGACTCAATAGCAGGATAATTTTTGGAAAATATATGGGTGAGAGAATGATAAACCATAATATAGTTCTGATACTGAGGTAGTAATTTTGGAATAATACATGATTGTTTTGGATAAATTATATTGGATATTCTTGACTACCCTGGAACTGATTAATGATATTCCATCATTGTTGGGGTTTAAAACATTTTTGGATTAATGAAGTATATCCAGATTTCTATATGGAATAAGGGAGCATGAATGTAATCAATAAAGAATATGGTAATTCAGGATGTTTCGGTGTATTAAAAGAATACATGATGAAGGTATTCATATGCTATTACGGGGTAAAAAGGTTCTACATTATGTTTACCTTACTTATAAATGTTGGACTGTGAGTTTGGATAGAAGTATTTTGGATAGTTCTAGTTTGGATTATTTTGGATTGCCATGAAAGGACAACCCGGAGGTCGGGCGGCAACCCGTCGCGTCCGGCAAGGCTGCGAGACTTGAACCCGCAACCGAAGGGCGACAAGGGTGTATCACCTACCACTGGCCCACGAGATGTCCTGGATTAAATAATTTAGTTTTTATTAAAAGATCTTGTAGATGAATTATAAATTCGTTTATTTTGGAACCCTATACGAATAGTGTAAATAGAATTTTTTTAACATTCTATTATCTTTTAGAGTGAAAGATGAGTTTGTGGTAGAAATTTATTAATGGATAAAACTCTAATTATAAAGTAAGTATATCTCCTTATGATCTTAGCCAATCTCATAAATAAATTCATCAATATTAAGAAAAGAAACTTAGAACAAAAATGTTTTCCTAGATGGTACCTTAAATCATCACTAATTTATGGCTTTGGGATTGTTGGCCTTTTCATAGCCATGTTCTCTACCACTCTCCATCAGATAATTGATGGTTAGATTTTTCTTCCATGTCCATATTTTCCTACATGGAACCCTAGTATGTGTTATTTTCGGTAATCCTCATACTTTCGACTCTTTATTTTAAATAGAGGCCTCGTTAATTCATTTTTCGATGTGGGATTTCAACTAAGATATTTTGAAACGTCAAAAATGTGTTACCCAAATACCCTATATTTTGTTGAACCGATGGTACTTAAAATCATCATAGATTGATGAGTTTAAGGACCTCAATTATGAACTTGTTTGTGATTGATGACCTCAATCACTACCTATAAATATTTACGTTTTTCCTCCGATTATATGTCTCTAATTGCCACCAATGTTCTCCTAATCAAGATCATAATTTGGTGGTGACCCTTTCATTTCTCTTTTCCTCATATTAAGACTAAATTTTAGTAACCCAATTTCCGATGTGGGTTTTCCCACAAATATATTATCTATTTTCAACCTTTTATTTTCGAAGAACAATTTCAAATTGCGAGGACGCAATTTATTGAAGGAGGGGAGAATGTAACACCCCAAGATTTCATAGTGTGTTATTTCATCAAAATAATTCAATAACTTGCACTACACGCAACACCGAGTTCAATTGCACCATGAATTACCAAAAAAAATACATTAAAAGAGGTCATGAATAGCATTAACTACATTTTTAACTTTATATAATCCTTATAATTTTAGAATCCATATTATGAGTTTCTTAGTCATAATGCAAGAACAGAATCATTTTCAGTATTGCACTTTTATCAACTTTTGATAGTGAAACCTTTTTAAATACAATATTTTAAACTTTTTTACTAAATGGAGGCATCAAAAAATTTAAAATGAAACATCCCAAGCTTCCACGGTACGCTTTCCTTTGAATAAAACAGTAGCGTGTGTTGTACGCAACGTCGAGTTTTAACACACACCATAACCGATCAAACTAGCCGTTATGAATAGTAATACCTACCTTTTGAAATTATATATATTTTATATTTGAAAATGGACTTCATTTTTGGATTTGGAATATCGAATTTAGCCTAAGGTGAAATTTTGGTACATTTCGGATAATTTTCATATTTTGATGAATAGTGAAAATTTCTAAATTTTAATTAAAAACAACTTTTTTAATCAAAATAATTAATAGTGATAAATTGTGATTTTGAGTGGTTTTAAAGTATATTTAGAATATATTTTTACCATTTAATATAATGTTGGTCATTGGACATAATTTTACAATTAAACCGAACATAAACAAGTGTCAATCTTTTGATAGTTATTACCTCTTAAAAACACGCTTTTTGTTTTGACAGCGGGAATTAATTTTAAATTAATTTCTTCCACTTCTGTGTTTTGAATTTAGGAAAATGGATTCCATATTTGGAATCAGGATGTCCAAATTATTTAAATAGGTAACTTTTATTTTTACACATTTTGAATAATTACTGCGGTAAATATTTTATTTACCATGGTTAAAGGGTAAATCCGGTAAATAAGGGTTAAAAAAATAATATTATAATAATACAAAGTTACCCTAAAACGTGTCCTAACCTTATTGGTGGACACATACCCGACCATGAGCATCCTTGGGTCAATTTGGGGACCCCTTGGAGCCACTTGTATGTGGTAGGGACACATTATATTAATAAAGTTAAAATAAAAATAAAAATGGCATAAGCTTACATCTTTTAGAAGAACAATTTTTACATAGGGTTATACATGTTGGATTTTCGATTATAAATATTCATTAGAAATATAAAAAAGTTTTCCTACATGATGATATTTTATTTATAATTTTTAGACATCAAATAAGTTAAATTATTAATGACACAATAATGATGCAATGTTTACCTCATTAATAAATCATTTAAATAAATAAGATTATAATGATTAAAATATTATCTAAAACCTGTCCAATTCTTATTGGTTGATGTTATTTAGAATATGATTAATCTTATCTTCGACCTCAATGATTTTTGGACCATTATAAACCGAAAATAATTATATTATAAAGTAATACTTTCACTCTTTCCTAAAGAGCCCCTCCTCTCCCTTATAAAAGGAGACCACTTCTACTCATTCTTCACACCTCTCAAGCCACTTGGCTCGTCCAAACTCTGCCCAACTAAGCTCCCCACATCCCTCTCCTCCTCCTTGAAGCTTCCCCTTAGGCAGAAATCATTTCAATAAGTCCTTTGGTTCCAACCAAAATGAGTTACCTAAATTAAAGGTAACGATTTCTCTTAAATTATTTTCCTTTATTTTGCTTCTCCAACCCCCAAACTCTTTTTATTTCCTTTCTCTTGTAACAACACCAGTATCCTCAATATACTAGGAGGTTGTTATAAGAAGGATTCAAACTACACATACACACAACTCCATCTAATGGATGATGAACATAATGTTTCTGTGGATGGAAAACTAACGCCTCACGAAACGATGATTGTTCAAATACATCTTACTGCCTCTCATGGTGGCCATTATGATGGCACTGTAATTAAATATGATATTAATGATATATATTTTATATATAAGCTTCTGTAATTCCATTTTATTTCATACCATTATTCGTTTCATGTTGTATATACATACGATAATTTCATTTGAGGAAGTGCGGACTACCGCCCCCTTAAAATGATATGACTCGTTCATACCACACATGGAACGTATAAAGGATGGTGTTAATGAACTTAAGTAACATATATAAAATATTATATTATACTGGAATAGTAATATACCTATGTATCAGTTGGATTCAATTCTTTTAAAATAAAAATTAAAATGGAAGTAGCGTTCGTGCGTACGTACGGACTACCGTCTCCACGAACGCGGTGAGATCCATCCTCCATCGTATCCATTCAAGTCTTATTCTCATTTTAGGGTTAAAAATAATGTTAATATCATTCTGATTATGAATAAGATTTAATCTCTCCATTACAAACATGTCTTACGTAACCAAACATTTAAGAAGAACGAATCGATTATCAACTGAAACGACGATAATACTAAGATATTATTAATAAAGCAATGTTAAAAGATCATATATGATATCATATTAATGTATTTGATTCTTGTATAATTTAATAACAATTATTTCACCAATATACAGGAGGTTAACCGACCCCAACAAAGGAAAAGTACAAGGTAAGGGTTATTTCACAATCTCTTCATTATCCGAGGTTGTATTATACGTAATAATCTACTGGGACCTCTTTATCATCCACATCCATGTTTCTTCGAAATGTATTTCAAAACATTTTTACTATTTACAAGAATATGGGTTAAAGTCCTTTATACCCTTGTTTGACTTTTTATAAGAGGTTTATAAAGGAATCTTTCCGTCGTTTTCAAAACAAGGTCCTTTTTAACCTTTTCGACATAATTGAGGTAAGAATGTTTTTTTTACTTATACGGCGGGTGCGGTTTTTTTCCGCCGTTATAAAATCGTCGAAGAATTCCATACAAGCTTATAAGAATATTTTCAAAGAAAATGTTTTATTTTATATGGATCTTAAATGATTTCAAAATAAAAGGAGATACTTCTTTAAAAATAATTTTGATTACATCTATGTCAACATCCTTTGATGGATTTTAAGATTATTTGAAGTTGATTTATTATGATACAAAACTTATATATTGTATTGAATGTTTTGTGATATATTTGACTATGGATGTGTTATTTTTATACCATTCATAGTTTATGGTGAAATCATTGACATTTCGTATGCTAGTTTTAATACGAATGTTTATGTTATGTTTAAACCTTTTCATATGGGAATGCATTGGACTTAATAAGTGACGGGTGGAGCCCGCTATAGCTCCTCGATGCATCGGTAGGTCTCATGAGACAAACTAGTGTCTTGGCACAAGGCATTGACAAAATCTTATTTGTAGTCTTGGCACGAGGCCTTGGCTATGTGGTTATGATAGTCTGGCATTATGCATTCCAACATTATGAAAGTGGTTATTGATTTTTGCATGTGATTTTTCGATTAGTAGAATATCCATGTGAATAAGTAAATGGCATTATTTCATTTTATTTATGCCATACCATGTTTAAAGTTCACATTTAAAAGGCTTTTGTTTTAGTTATACATTGCCTTAACTGTTTATTCTTATTTATGAAAGTTTCCGCTATATTGTTATCATTACTGGGCATTTGAGCTCACCCCTTTTCTATGTTTTATTTTTCCCAGGAAGTGAAGATGTAAGTTATGAATGACCTGCAGGGATATTATGAGGGGATTATAGTGTGGACTGTGGAAACATTATGTTGTTGTAGTAGTTTTTCATTTTATGATGCAATGTAAAACTTATGAATATATCTATTGTTTCCAAGGCTACTAAACCAATCGGTCTTTCGAGATTTGATCTTTCTTGTGATCATGCCAATGTTATGTAATAATGCACCGACTCTGGGTAACTGGGGTCGGGGCGTTACATCATACCCACTCACCTTTTATTTATCATGTTACTATATATCTATAGTTCATAAAGGAACCAACAGTAATTCGATAATAATGTAACCTCTCGTATTTAGCTTATAATGAGCCCACCATCCTTTGTTTGTAATGCAACCACCCATCCTTGGTTTATAATGGGTCCACCCATAATTATAATCAATTCAAATGATCCAAAAATAATAATAATAAATCATTAAATATTTCATTGACATCACAAAACCCATTATAAATTATTGAATATATGTACAAAAGAATATATCATATATTAATATTATGATTTGTTTTAGAACCCTATTCTAAAAATGAAAATAATAATTTATTTTAAAAACCATTTTTTACAGAAATACACCTGAAACTGGAAATATATTTTTCATTGAAGTGAACATGAAGGATCCTAAAGGAATCGAAATTGTAAATAATGATTATGGAAGCAAGAGAATTAATTTTCTCTATACACGTTAAAAGAGAACATTACTTTTTTTTAAAATAAATTCAACCATTCAATACAAATATTGAATTTTGAAAAAACTATTGAAATTTGTAACACCCTGATATTTCATAGTAAGTTATCTCATTAAAGTAATTAAATAGTTTGTGCTACACACAACACCGAGTTCGAGCGCACCACAACCTACCATACTAGCCGTTCAAAAGAATATATGATTAGTAATAACTGAATTTTGAATATTATATAATCTATATAATTTTAACATTAATATTTTGTGTTTCTTAAACATAATATAAGAACAAATTCATTTTTTTTTGATATAAAAAGAAGTATTTTTAAAAAAATGTAATTTTACTGCCTTTTAAATGAAAACCCTTATAAAAACCCATATTTTACAATTATATATATTTTATTTGAGGAAATTATATTCTTTTATATAAGTGGCACATAAAAATTTAGTTTGGATAATTTTTTGGTACTTTTCTAGTAACTTTCATATTTTGAAGAATAGTGAAGAATACTGTGTTTTAATTGAAAAACATTTTTAAATCAGAATAATTTATAGTGTTAAATTTTGCATTTGAATGGTTTTGAAGTATAATTAGATTTTATTTTTATAATTTAATACAATTTAGGTCATTATAATTAATTTCATATTTAAATTTGAAATAAACACATGTCAATGTTTTTATAGTTTTTGCTTTTTAAAAAACCCGGTTGTTGGTTTGACAATGAGAATGAATTTTAAATTAAAAAAATGAAACTTATATGTTTTGAATTTGGTAAAATAACCTTCATTTTTTGAATACAGAATATCAAAATTATAATAGGGTGATCTTTTGGTATTTTTCTCGAAAACTTTCAATTTTTTATGAATAGAGAAAAGCAATGCATTATTATTTAAAACAGACCATTTATTTAAAAAAAATATTTCTTTCATTATATTTATTTGAACTCAAAATAGTTATATTATACCTATATATGATTAATGTAATTCATTGGATTCATTTTATAATAAAATTAGACGTATAAAATATTAATTACCTTTTAAACCTCTTTTACCCTACTTCTTGGCATGTTAGCAAATTTGCATAAAAAATAATTTTACCATTTCTATGAGGTGAATTTCAAAAATCCGAGACACATAGTTTACACCATTAAGTAAATTTTTATTCAATAAGATGAAAATAATTTTTGGTGAATAGTAACTTTTGTCTTTTATTTACCACTGTTAAAAGTAAATATGGTAATTAATGGTAAAAATGATATTATAAATACCCTAACAGATGTCCTAATTCTATTGGATAAGTGTAATTAGAAAAAAAAACAACCTTAAGAATAAAATATGATCCTATTTGATCTATTTTTATTATATTAGGACATTTATTATTATTTTATATAAAGAGATGTGAAATGTGTTAAATTCACAGTTTAATAACAAAACCATTTTTAATATCGGGTTTCACACAATATAAATTTGAATACAATTATTTATTATAAATATATAATTATTTCCTACATAATGGTATTATATTTATAATTTTTATACATTAATTAATTTAATGTGTTTATGACACAATGATGATACATTAATTACATTTTTAATGAAATATTTAAAAAATTGATATTATAATTATCCAAATTAATGTAAATTGAGACTTATGATGAATTACACTAATTTTATAGGTTAATATGACATGTAGGGATTGTTTCGAAAACTATTTTATATGTGATAAGGTTTTTATGACTTTCACAAATACAAAATACCAAATAGTTTCAAAATTGACTTAAATTAATTTTTTTTAAATAATATATTTTTGGGTGACATAATAATCCTAAAAATCTGAGCTTTGGCCAAAGGGCATAAATAATATTATATATTTCATTAATTTACCACTTTAGTTTCTCTTGGAAGGTCAGTGTATGCTTACTAACCATATTGTGTATGAATACAAGAAGACACAGTAAAAGTTACAATAGTTAACTAAGAGTTAAATATAAAATATAATGATAAAATGGTAACCAAAAATTGTTTAAAACATATTAGTTGAAAGGATTTTGACCCATAACCACCTTATCCTTGAAATAAATTATTTTGGAGCAATTAGAAACAAAAAAGTATTTTATTACAAAACAATATTTCAATCATTTACTAAAGTGATTCTCACCTCTCTTATAAAATGGTACTTCCCATTCTCTTAATATCACACCTCCAATGCCATTTGGTTCAGCCAAAACCATCCCAAATATCCTCCAACTATCCTTCACATTAATCTAGAGTATTTACATTGATCATAATGCCAACCTATGGAGCCATTTTGATCAACTCAAAAGGAAACACCCGAAGAAGAGGTAACAATTTCACCACCCTCTTTAAAGTTATTTCTTCATCCACATCCTCTTTATTATTTGTATCCATACCAAAATAATAACTATAGTACTGACTACATACTGTTATGTTATTATAATTATGTTGCAACCAAATTCTTTTTTCTATCCATCCTATAAATTACAAAGTCACCGTAAGTGCTTATGTACTTCTTACTATCTCCACGTTGTGGTGTAGTTTGTTATTCAGACACTTCATTATTTATATGGGTATAATAATTAATATAACTGATGAAAATAATAAATAAAACATGTTAATTATTATGTATATATTATATAACATCCAATTACATATGATTTTTCCATCAATATAATGTTATTGTCGCTTGTGTGTACGTACAGATTAATGTCTCCACGATGCGATGAGATTCATTACCACGTTCACCATTCAACGATGATTATAAAACTATATATCATTAATAAGTTTGTAATATATGACATAATAAGGCTACTGGAGATATATATGTTTTGTGTGTGTGTGTTTGTATTTATTTACTTACATATATCTTATTCACTTACTTCTGTTCAATACGATATTAAAATAGAAACAACATTTATGCGTATGTACAACCTACCATGTCCATAAACATATATATTTCTATTATAACTATTTATATTCTAAATATATTTTACATATAAGTAATTTTTTATATTCTGGATATATTTAAATCATGACCAAAATGATAAGTTAATGAATAACAAGTGAAAACACGTATGATAAAGAAAGCGATTATTTCCTAAAATGTTAATTTAACATGGAAATATTTGTTAAATGGGTTTTGTAAAGTCATAAATGAATCATTTATGCTATTATAAATATGAATATGGTTATGGTATATTTTATTAATATACTATGGTTATTATACAGGTTGTTAAACGTAACCTCGACCAAAGTAACGTGAAAGGTGATGGTTAATTTCAAAATCTATTTATTATATGATGTTTTTACGTAAGTATCTATTGGGACATATTTATTAACCATTTCCATGTTTAATAATTTCTTTAAAAGGGATTATTTTTAAAGGAATCATTTAGTAATACATTATTTCAATTTTTTTAATGATTTATTCTTCTAAACCTTTCTCATCAATTCCCATGATTTCAAAATGGTTTTAACGATTTATTTATATGGACATGAATGTTTTAAAATGTTAATTCCTTCTAAATGTTTCTATGTGGTATGGAACACATTGATTAAAAAATATCTTTTAAATGAATTCCTTTATAAATTATGTGACTTTTAAATGATTTAATGAAAAATGATATTTCTCTAAATATTTTTATTGAGCAGTTTCAAATATTTCAACATCTTTTATGGGATATTATTCTTGATCGAGGTAGAATTATTATGATATAAATATTCCATATTGTATTGAAGGTTTTGTGAATTAATTGACTGTGGATGTTTTCTTTTTATACAATTAATGGTTTATGGATAAACTATTGACATTTCATATGCTAGGTACTGTAATAGGCACTATAGCAGTACTGTAGCAGAACTGTACATAGTATGGGAACTATAGCATAATTGTACACTGTACATGCACTGTAGAGGAACTATACACTATGCGGTACAGTTGTAGGAACTGTAGCAGTTACTGTATCATGTAATGGTCGATACTATAGCAGCTAGAACTATTTACCTTGGGCCATAAGTTTTGGATTTGAGTTTTTAAGACTTTTTGGCCACCCAGGCCTTTGGGATAGTAGGGATTTCAGGCCACCTTTAAGGCCTTCAGGCCACCTCAAGGCCTTCAGGCCACATAATGTTTCTCCAGACACACTACAAATAAAGGATCAGCCCTATAAGAGAATTCAGAGCAGACACGCTCACTATAGTAGAGTCAAGTGGATTTGTCATAATGGGAGGGTATTGCTATGCCATCAGAACCAGCCTGTTCATGCAAGAGAAGCCTAGCCAAATGGCCATGTGAAGGTGGAGAGCTATAATCATGATGCAGAAGCTGGGGAGGGGCATTTCTTTGTTAATAGTCTGGTTAAATTCCCTAAGTCCATTGGACCATGTAATCTCCTAAAACTACAGGCCATGTAATCTATGAGCACATGGTCCACATAAGGGTTCCCCCTCATTCCATGAGGGGGTGGGGGGTTATTAAAAATCAATAAAAATGAAGGCCTTAGGGACATTCGAGTAAATACTAGTTTTAATACAAATTTTTATGATCTTTTTAAACATTTTCATATGAGAAATGCATTGGACTTAATATGTGATGAGTGGAGCCCACAATACATCCTCGATGCATTGGTAAGGCTCATGAGACAAACTAGTGTCTTGGCACAAGGCTTTCACAAAATATTATTTGTAGTCTTGGCACAAGTCCTTGAGTACCTGGTTATGAAGTCTGGCATTATGCATTCCATCATTATGATATTGGATATTTATATTACATATGATTATTAGACTAGTAGAATATCTATGTGAATAAGTAAATTGAATTATTTGATTTCAATTTTAAATATTAGGAATAATTTTAAGTCTAAAAGAATTTGGTATTAGTTTTATACATTTCCATAAATGTTTACACTTTTTTATGAACGTTTCCACTATATTGTTATCCTACTGATCATCTGAGCTCACCCCTTTCTATGTTTGACTTTTTCCAGGATGCGAAAAAATAAATTATGATTGACCTGTAGGGATATGAATGTGGTCAATTGAGAAAATGTTGTTGTTGTTATTTTTCATTTTATAATGTAATGTAATGTTCATGTTTGTAATCTATTTTCCAAGACTACTAAACTAATCGGTCATTTGAGATTTGATACCTTCTAATCATGCCAATGTATTAAAATAATTCAATGGATCCAGGATTCTGGGGTAGGGGAATTACCAAATTTTTTAATTCCCATTATTAAATGATTATGTCAATAAAATTACATAAAATAATTTTAAAAATAATAAAAATAAAAATAATGAGTTTAATAGAAAATACTAAATGATGATTCTGTAAAGATAATTACCTTACCACTTTGGAAAAATTTAAATATTATCCCCCATGAATGAATATTATTTAAAAACATACCCAAATATCATTATAGTAGATAATTTCAGGATATAACATTTCAAAAAAGATTTATATATGACTCATAAAAGGATATTAGTTCCTGACATCACAATATGCCTCAACTAAATAAAATGAGAAAAATCCCCTTACGTCAAGATAGATTGATAACATAAATTTGTTATTTTCTAGAATAATAGGCTTATGAAAATTAATTAAATACTTTTTAACCATTTCAAATATTAGCATTCATTTTTTTTCACTTATCACAATTTCATATATAATTTATTAATTGAGATCCTGTAAGATGTTATGAAAATATTTTCCTTATATATAAAAACTAATATTGGATGGTTAAATATAGTCAAATATTAATAATTTTAATATATAATGAATAATAATAATGAAATTATCACCACATTTATATATAATATATACATTTTTAAAAAATATTGAATTTTGGTTTTTAATAATCAAATATTGTATGATCATGGAGATTGTAGGTCATACGTACAAGTGAGTAATGATTCAATTTTTCATTTATCATTATGGAAAGAATATTTTTATTAAATTATCTTTATACAATGTTAACAATATTTTAAAATAAAATGTTTTTTAAAAAATATTCTTATATAACACATTCATGTAATGTTTTTTTGAATAATTAGTTACATCACTTTATGAAGGTAACAGTCCACACATATGAATGAACAATAATATCTTTGTTAAATGTTGAAACAAAAACAATATATTATATAATATAAATTATAAATATGTAATTAATATAATAATTATTTCATTATGTATCATATATTCATTAATTGTCACCTTATTTCCTTCCATGCAATGCCTTAGTATAAAATGAGTCGCGTAGCATCGTGAGGTGGTAGTCCACTATACACATGAGAGACAATATCGTATCACACACAGATTAAAAAGTAATCATTTAGTTTTGATATAATAAAACCATAGGAATAAATATTTTAATAACATAATATATATACATTAAATATATCATTGTAAAAATACTTGATAAACAATGATGGAAAATAAATAAAATTAGTTTTTGAGGTAGTATACTATTGTACACAAAAATGATGATTTCATATAGAATTTTATATAAGATGATATAAAATTTTGGTAATTAGATTAATTAAAGAATATATCAATATATGATAGATACATATTTTACTATATAAAAATAATTTAAGATGATTTTATGGAGGTTCCCAAAATAATAATATTATTGTGTGTAGTTAAAGTCAATGCATTTTCTTTGGAAAACGTCCTTAGTTATGAATCAAAAGAATATATAGGATGGATTTTTGATAAAAATAATTGTTATAGGTTCTGGGGGACTTATTAATATATTTTTTCGGTATTATCAAATAGAATTTAATTTTATGTTCAGAATATAAAAGAATGGGTAGATATTTATGAGTGAGTTGGGGGTCTCATTTTAAAATTTTCAAAATTGAAATGTGTACCCATGTTTAACGTGTTCTGAAAGGATCCAAAGTAGAAATTTTATTCAAATAAGATGTTATAAGATCTAAATATATACAGAAAATTATTATTTCAAAAATTATCCTATTTTATCATTTATAATTTTAGATTGACCCCATGGTAAACAAAGTTTCTCCTAAACAAGGGTATGTATTTTTTATTATTTTCACAATTCAAAATTGAAATATATTCGGTTGAACAAAAAATATAATATATATATTTATTAATAAAATTATTATATATATTTATAAATAATAAATTAATATATGGGGAAGTATTTTATTTTAAATCAAACCCACAGATAAGATGAAGAAGAGAGTTGTCAAGAATTTTCATTTTCAGGAAAAAGGTAATTCACAATAAATATTTTATTAATATGAATAATTGTGTGGAAATGAATATTATTTTTAAAATTTAATATATGATTTTAGTTTAATATAATTCTCATTTGGTACTATCTTAATTTACTAAAATGGTTATCAATTATACATGTTAAGATTGATTTCAAAAATAAAAGATATTTTAAACTAAAAATAAACTTATTTTAAATTCCAATATATATATTATTAAAAATTAATTTAGTAGATGTAATATAACTACATAATACTAAATTTACTTGAAATTATATGAAAAACATAATGGTAATATAAAATTTCATAAATTTTTTAAAATAAATGGTCATTTTACAAAAAACAAAGCTTTTCACTAATAATAAAAAAAATATTTTATGAAAAATTCAAAACTTTCACCCAGAGATAATTTTTATATTATTATTACAAATGAAATATTAATTTTCTAATATTAAAATTATAATAATTAAATATTAATTTTTTAAATTCAACCAAATAAGAAAAGAGTTTATTTGAAACTAATTCCATTTTCATGTAAATAATTAATAAATAATTTTACAATGAATTTTTCTATCCATTTAATGAAATTTATTTATTAAATCATTTATTGGGTTGTTATATTATTATCTAAATTATATTTTCCCCATTTTTTATGATTTAATTATTAAAAATGTGTGGATATATTTCCCTCATAACATTTATAGATTCCCATGGTTCTTCTTCAAATTTATGGTTTCTCTTCAAACAATAACTGGATTAGACACCATATAAAAAGAATACTATTTAAGGTGAATAATATGTATAATATTTTCATAAAAATAAATATTCTCTTCTAGAAGAACTACTTTATGTCTCAAGACATGAGATGAATATTGAACCAATTTCGGTATCATCGGGACCTGAAAATAGTTGTGTACCTCTTTTAAAACCATGAAAAAGTTCCCATGGTAGGAAAAAAATAAAAAAATATATTGGAATTCATATTTTCTAATTAAAAATTTATATATATTTCTTTTTAACACAATTTATAAAATGTATCCATAGAGGTCCGTTAATAAAAACATTATCACATTCCACTAAATAATGTTATTTCTTATAGTAATCTATATAACATTTTTCCTACTATTAGATACATATATATATATATTTATAAATATAAATGCACCTCATCATAAATTTCATCTTCCATTTGTTGTTCCATTAACATAAATTCCCATAATTCATTCAAAAATTATAATAGTGTACACATTATTCAAAATAAATCCTTATAAAGTTACATATATATACTAGAATGTGAAATATTTTTGTATAAAAACACATCCAAATAAAATTTATGATAAAAAATCCCTCATATTCCAATGAAAAAAGATAAATTATTATATTATGTGGTTTTAATAATCTTCCCCTACTTACCATTATATTGACGATAAGAAGATATGATAAAATTTTATTCAGTACACAAGAAATTCGAGTTTCCTATCCAGAAATTACATGTAAACATAGGATCATATTCTGATATAATGGAGAGATGTACTACATGTGTGCTAACTATATAATTTATATTAAATTTAGAAATTTGATCTAATGACATAGTAACTGTAATGTTAAATAAATACGAAGAAATTTTTAATCAATCGATAATTACTCCAATGCAATGACCCAAACTGTAATAAATGAAATTTCCACATAAGAATTAATTAAATAACATATTCTGTAACATTGTTATAGAAAAAACATTCATATACTTATTTATGTATTTGGATGTAAAATACATTTAATTATATTACCCTAATCAATATAGTCATTAAATAACGATCACCTTACTAATAATAATATAGGGCCTTCAAAAATCCAACTGACATAAACAAAGGGTGTAATGACCTTATATAGTAATATTATACCCAATGAAACCCATTTATTGGATATTATGAGGGAGATATAATCATGGGACTTTCCCTTGACCAAGACCATGTTAATATCCAAAAATATAAGCACGATCAAAACTTTTCACGGTAGAAGTTCAAACAGATCGAGATCACGAACAAAACCATGTTTTCTGAATGACCCAATGAATGTCTCACCAATTATTACCTTACTCATAGCTCATATTCTAGTGTAATAAATTGATATTTATCAAAAACATAATTACATGAATATGTATATATTTTATAAAATAACGAAACTGTTTTTATGTTTATCGTTACTTTTTAAATGATTTTTATATTGGTTCAAATATTGAAAAATTGTATTTTCAGGTAGTATTAGAATTTTATTAAGAGATTTATTTTTATGAATTAATGTATTTTTGAAAAATAAAATATTTTAATAAAAATTTATTACTAAGTAAAGTTTATTAATTATAAATATGCATATAATTTTTATGAATTGATATGTAATTTTTCTAAGTCTACAAAAACTATTATTGTCAAAAAACTGGAATTTTTTAATAAATGTCAATTCTTATTTAATAGGTGATAATTAATATATTCCAAAAATTATTCAGATAAAATTAATTAAATATTTGGAATCTGAATGTAAAAGTTATTTAATGGTGATTTTTTCATAATCATCAGAGATAGTTGAATTCCTTGTTCACAATTGAATACAATATAAATATAATGTTTTGTATGAAATCATAATGATGCAAAAATGATATAAAAAATACTATAAATTTTATCTTCGGACATATATAAATTTTCCCCTAAAAATAATATGAGTTTATTATGAGGTGTTTATTTTTTTAGCATTTATTAATCCTCTAAAACATATAATTTATTTTATGATTCTAAATTCATGTCTTTTTTAAAGTGACGCATCTATTTATAAAATAGGTAAACCTTTTCATAATTATATAAATAAAACCATTACACATTAAAAAAATAATGGGAAACAATAATATGAAGGTTTGGGGTTAGAAATATTTTATTTTTTAGAGTACAAACCCTACATATAAATGAAATCCCCCACATTCCCTATTTAAACCCACAAAAGATCCCACTTCTCATCACAAAAAATCAACAAAAACAACCTCACTCTACCATAATCTCACATTTATCCTCTCAATGTTCCCCCAATATTTTTAGAATCCCTTTTCAATATTTTGGTGTCATACTCTAAAATAAAGGGATCGTTTCTTTCCTACTTTTATTCAAGAATCTATTTTTGTTATTCCCTTTTAATTTTAATTTCATAATGATGGGGTACTCTTTTTTACATTACCCATACTTACACTATTATTTTTAATTGATGAAATACATATTTTCATTCATTAATCCATCATAATAACACATTTTACCATGATGAAATTTCATAAGGATTTTTCCTTCTCATTTTTATAAAAGTATATTTAACTATTATGCCCTTTTATTTTCAATTAATAATGATGGATTAGGTTTTGAAACCTCTCCTATATGTCCCTGATTATGTAAAAATTATGAAATACCAATTTATCTTTCATTAACCCTCCCTTATATACCAATCACGAAGACTAAATTTCGTAATAATCCTTTCCTCTCACTTTTTATTGAAGCTTATTTATTATAGTATGCCTTGTTTTTTAAATTTTAAATTTATTTAAATTTATTTACATGTTTATATAACATGTTAATTCATGTAAATATTATTAGAAACACATTTCCCACTTTTCAAACGGTTTTATGAACACTTATGTTTTGTTGTTATACTAGAGAATTTACACCACAATTTTCCATGCCAAAACAAATATGTAGGGAATACCTATCCAATTTCCTATTATGGTTGTTTGATTTATGCCCATATACCTTTTTTTGGTGAATTAAATTAAATTTTTCCACACTTCATGACCATGGAATATATTTTTTATGATGAATGGATCCATGTTTTATGGTCTATGTGGCACACTTAAGCTTGAGAATGAAGTGGAAGAGACAGGATCAACCTGAATTATATTACACTCCAAGGCATTGGGTAATTTTTAGTATCCTGATATGTCATTTAGGGATAAGGTTGTACATTATGATTTAATGTTACACTTTCAACCATGATTTCTTGGAGGTTTATCCTTGACCTATGATGTAGTGTTTTATGTTTTTTCCACATTTCCCATGTTATTATGATCATGATATATCACTAATTATGATCAATTTTTTATTATGCCTCACTGATATAACTTTTCTGAAGTGTTTCATTATATTTATGTTATTAAATTCTCATTCACATAATGAGATTTATAGATCACCCATTTCATAGGTATTTTTCCATGTTATCTTGTATAGTTTTAAAATCAAGCATATAAAAGAAGTTATCAATAATGATATTGTAATTCATGTTTACAGTCATAACACAACATAAAAAATTCCCAAAGACACTACAAATATTGGAATTTGGTTTGTATGAAGTGAAATTTTATGTAATTTAATATTTTATTAATGTATAATAAAGATGAATGTTGTTATAGATAGTGTCAGAGTAAAAGAATGGTTATTTTTTTGATTAGGATTTTGATACTCTAGAAAGACTGTAGTATATAAGATTATGTATAAGAATAAAACCCTACAATTTTTGTGATATTAGAGTAAGTTTTATATCATGAAAATAATTCTATATCTAGATACTACAAGTTGACAAGGTTCTAGATTATATGTACATAGGAGTAATAACTTCAATACGGTGTTTTGATCCTGACATTGGGTGACATGGTACACGGTAATATTCTACAATGCACTGCTTGTTTGATCCTCCTATAGGATATGATTTGGTAATTCCAAATCTCATTAAAAACCAATATAAAGAGGAGAAAATTATTATCCAAATATATTTTATGAAATAGATCATGTTTAACATATATTAAATCCTAGAAATTCAAAAGTTATTGAAATACATTAAATTTATAATTTATCCCTTTAATTTCATTGGATTATTCCTATTGTGTTTAATAGTTTCAAAATAATAATCCTTAATTTTTAATTTATTATAGACAATGGACCAAAATAAGTGGAATCAGGTTAAAATTTGCTATTAAGTGAAATTTGATGATTTTCCCCATGAGATTTCCAAACCAAAGTGACTAGAAATTTCACACTTTATGACAATACTATCTAAACTAAAATAGGTTCTAAATAGAAACCTAGTTCTGGAGGTGCATCAAAATCCCCCAAGTAGATAACGATCCAAAATCATGATATTCAGGGGAAAAAGGCCACCATGTTTCAATGGATCGTCTAATCCCATAATAAGTGATCAATGGATCAACCCCATTAAAAATATCTTCATTATCCTTCAATGATTAGAATAAGAGAATTTTCATTTATATTTTTATAATATGGAGGGTGAAACTGATCAATGGTGGACATTGATAAAAAATATGAATCATGGAGAAGAGATCAATGAAATGGCGTGGAAAGATAAATGAAAATTATTTTTTGACAAATATTTTCCTCGCACAATATGTATTAAAAGGGAAAGTGATTTCCGGACTCGCAAGAAAAATGATGATGAATCTATTTTGGGGTATGAGGAAATGTTTCCATGGCTTTCACAGTATGCCTCTAAGTCTAACGTTACACCCAAATTGGAGGTTGACCACTTCTATTGTGGTCTAAAACCAAGCATATATAATGGAAATCTGATCTGTGATTTTATAACTGTGAGGAAATTGTTTGAGGTTTCCACAATGTGGAAATGGAGATCGGTGAATCTTAAGGGTATCGCTGGGATATGAAATTTTAAGTGGAGATCAATTATATTGGTCTGATATAGAGATCTATCAGTTCAATGAAATTTCATCTTTCAAATTTAAAATTGTTTGGATATAAAGACCTCATAAATTTACTGAATGTGATGAAGAAATATTTTAGTTGTTGGAAGGAAGGGTAGTTTTTTAGATATTTTTGATTGTAAATACGCTCTAAAATGAAAAACGAAATAAACCTTGTAGAAAACCCTAGTTGTATTGTATATATATAAAACTATAAGGAACTAGGTAATTTTGAAAACCATTGAACTATGCCACTTGTATGCATTGAAAACCAACAAACTCTATGAATGTAAGGGATAAATTTTACCATCACTACCATAAAACTAAATCCTAACAATGATGTGTTGAAAATTATGCTATATATCCATTCATGAATATAGAACAAAATTTTTATTCTAGCTCAATACAATATTTGATATCATGAGAGTTTCATATAACTGTTCAAACACAATTAAAAAGCATGTATCTACATATTTTTGTGAAAATGACAACTAGGTTAATTATTACATCCAATGATTATAACCCCCCCCCCCCAAGTCATTGATTATGGTTGAGATTTCCATTTAACCTTGTTAGCTCCCTTTATTTTAATTTTGTGAAATTCTATTAATGCAGTGGAATTCCTAATATAGAGCCAACATAAATTTCCAAGATATGTAAATAAATATTTGTATTGTAAATCGAACCCTATTCTATATAAATGCAAGGAAAATGATGAATCTTCTTTTGCAGCATAATCTCAATCATTAATATTATTTCCCTTTGAGGAATAATATATAGAACTAATTATTGATTCTACAAGAATAATAATCATTGAATATATTCACATTATGAGTCACAACACTAATGTATTTTCCCACAAATTACACGGTCTTCCTCCTGGACTCAATATTGAACATTCTATTTAGCTTAAATTTTGGGAATTATCATTATCTAATACTCTGTATAGAATGGTTGTTGTGGAACCTGATGAGCTGGGGAATCAACTACATGAAAATATGGATAAAGGTTTTATATGCCCATGTGCTTCACTAAGGGGTAAACCATGACTTTTCCTCATGAATATGGATGGGTCAATGTGACTTTACATCGATTATTGTGTTCTTAACAAGATCAAAATAATGAAAAAGTATCATCCTCCTCAGATTGATAACATGTTCTATTATGTACTTGGTTCATAATAATTATCCAAAGTGAATCTGCGGTTAGGATATTACCATGTTAGGGTGAACACTGAGGATATACCCAAGAATTATTTTTGTACAAGAAACTTGCACTATAAATCATAATAATTCCATTTGGTCTCAGTAAATCTCCTAAAATTTTCCAGAAATTTATAAATAGAATTGTTAGAAATTTCATCCACAATATTTTGTAGTATTTGTAGATTATATTATAAAATACTCCAAAATAAAATTGGATAAAGAGGATATCATTAATACTATAATATAGACTATATAAAATGAATGGATTTATGGAATGTATAGAATATGTGTGTTCTGGATGATGGAAGTATATTTCATTAGGAATATCATCACATAAAATGGGATATCTATATAACCATTAAACATAAATATAATTAATAGAGGGCAGAGTCAAACTTATATGACATATATCCATATTTTCATTGATTAGCTAGACTTTATCACTGAATTTATAGATATATTTCATGATTATCAATCCCTCTAACAAAACTAACTTAGAAGGTAGTTAGGTTTTCCTGGATTGATGAATCTGAATAAAACATCAAGGATTTGAGAAATGGTATTATCTTTGTCCATGTGAAAATACTACTCAAAAGTGGAGAGAATGTTGTTTTATTCAGGGAAACTTCTATGTATGGAATGTTTTGGGTGTTGATGATAAATATCAATTTCATTACCTATGCTTCATGGCAGTTGAAATTTCTTGAACAAAACATCCCAACACATGATATGGAATTGGATGAAATGTTATTCAATTTAAAACTTTTGGTGGCATTATCACATTGGGTGAAGTGTGAGATATATTTAAATTAAAAAAGCTTCAAGTATATATTCATATAGAAATATCTGAATATGCACCAAATAATATGGTTATATCTGATCAAAGAATATAACTACTCAATCCACATGAATTCTGTGAATGAGAGTCGAGTGGATAACGCTCTAAGAAGAATGGATCCTAAAATTATGTTATTGAGGAAAATTGAGAGGAATATGATCTTCTTATATTTGGAATGTATGAACATAAGAATCATATAAAAATGAAAATGATCAATCATTTCATAAATTATTTTTCAACCGACTCTTCATGAATGTTTAAAGGATTATCAAAGAGTTTTTGTGGAAATTTATAATGAATAAGAATCTATAAGGAAGATAAAATACTCAGAATTACATGCTAATGAGATAGGTGTTGTGAGATTCGGGTCAATACATGGTGTACTATAAATTGATGAGTTAAATAATGAGATAATTCATGATCCATATAGCTCAACATTCTGTGTCAACAAAGGAAGATCAAAAATGTATAGATATTTCAGAGAACACTATTGGTTGAATAATATGATGAAGGAGATCATAGAATATACATAAATTTTTCTTCCATGTCAGTAAGTGAAAGAAGATAGAAAAAAACAACAGGGATGATACAACCATTACCCATGCCTATATGAAAATTGGAAAACATCACCAGGGACTTGTTTGAAAATCTTTTAAATACGTAATGATTGAATAATTACATATAGATTGTCATGGATCATCTTACAAATATTTCAAACATTATTTGAAAAGATAGTAACTCTCACTAGATCCACTTTGATGGATATACATCATGGAATTGGTCAGGATTCATGGAGTACCGATAACTATTGTATCTGATCAAGCTTTAAGATTCACCACTGTGACCTGTAAAAGTCTCCAGCACATTCTGAATACTATTAAGAACATCATAACATCCTATAAACCATAAACTATTAAAAAATTAAAGAAGACTATGTGGACACTTGTGAACATGTTGAGAGAATTCACAATTGACTTAATAGAATGATGGGATCAATTTCTTTATATGGACGAGTTCTATAACAACAACAGTTTCCACTTGAGAATCCAAAGGGATCCTGATAAAGCCATCTGGCGGATGAGGTGTATGACACCTGCATCCTGGGATGATTCTGGGGAACTAAAATAGTTAGGTCCTGAAATAGTCTAGGAAATGGGGGAAAAGGTTAAGACTATTTAGCATTATATCAAGGCCTCTTAGAGTCGACAAAATTACATTGCTAAAAATCAACGATGAAAGCGTGAGTTTCATGTTATAGGCATGATACTCTTCAGCATATCTATATGGAAGAATTTGATATTTGGGAAGAAGGGAAAGATTACTCCTGCATACAACGGTCTCCTTGAGACCCTAGATCACATTGGAGTGGTGGTCTATGGACTACAACAACCACCTAATCTAAAATGATATTGTTATGATTTCCATGTATCAATCTCGAGGAAATAAATGCCTGACCCCTCATATTTACTCAATCTATAAGTTGTACCATTGGATAATTATAAGGCCCCATCCATAATAATTATATAATCAGGAATTATGTCAATAATTTGCATTGAGTAACTTTTCAGGTTCAGAGTTTTTGAGAATTTGGCCATAACTATTAATTTACATCTCAAAAATTATAAATTAGACTCTCCTAATCAGTATCTATTTTATCATAAAATAAAAAAACCAAGAAATAATGAAATAATTCATTTCATTATATAAACATTCTTGAATTCTTCTTTTGTCTTACCCTTCCTTATACCCTGTGAAAAACTGTTCAGAAACCTGGGATAAGCCTAAAAATATCAGTAAGGGTTATAAAATAATGAATGAAATCATTATTCAATCACTACAAACAAGACATAAGCTCTTTAAAATACCTCATGAAATCCTTGATTTATGAATAACACATAGAAATCTTAAATCATAAAGGTAACTAATAGAATCCATATCAAACATACATTGTATATTTCATAGCTACGTAGGGAGTTACGTTTGGAATACCCCTCAAAGTATATTCCTTAAATATCATAGGAGACACATTAAGGTTTACCTCTGCCAGATTACCTAATTCTTTGGAGATCTATCTCAAGATCAACAGTCCTAGGATTATCATGGAACCACCTGTATATGTAAACAATTACCATGAACCATATAATAATTATAACACCTAAAACAAGCCTAATGTAATGATAATATTTCAACATTGAAATGACAACATATCATTTTAGGATATTGAAATAATCAATACATTTAAAACATTCAAAAAGAATAGTTTTGAATCAATGTTTCCCGTACCACTATGAAACATTTCAAAGGAATTGAAAATTTAAAACAATCAAGTCTATAAAAATAAATTCTAAAAAACATTTTCAAAACATGTTCATTAATGATAAATATTTAGAATAATAAATCATTAAAACATTTAAAACAATGTTTTAGTTAAAGATCCCCTCTCCACTTGAGTAATTACATGAATAAGAATAATTATAGAATAACATTAAATAATGAATATAATATAATGAGAATAAATAGATTCATGATATAATATGTCAAAGGGTAGTATATGCACCAAATAATAGTTAATATCTAAACTATAACAAATAATTTTCAATGGAATGCAAATTGAGACACAGCCCATAACAAATATCATATCCTTAGATTAATGATAAATCAATGAAATAATTATGTGTGAAAAACAAGAATACACCGTATATAAATGGATATTATGTGTAAAAAAATCATATTTCATTAACACATAATCATATCATGACATAATAAATAAGTATAAGTTTAACCCAAATAATAGAAAGTTTATTAAGAAGTTCTCTTACAGAAATTCGACAGGCTGACGACGTCGCTCTAAAATTGAGAACATGAGTTGATGAGAGAGAAATGATTCTATCATCACATGGACATAAAATTTACCGAAATAATGATATATAATAACATATCCCAACATAATAAAATAGCAATGTAAAAGACATAACATAAAATAAGTCATTAATTAAAAGATAAGGGTGAAAAGTTCCTTTACAAAGATGGTATAAATGACATTAGAATTTATCAATTAGGAGATTGTGTATATAAAAATTTTATCTCCAAAAATAGAAGTGGAAATTACATCATAAATAATTAATCAACTATTCCACACATAATAATAGCATGACATATTTAAAAATTATATGATTAACCCAAATAATGGAAATTGGGTTAAAAAGGTACCTTACTGATTTGGTAACTTACGAAACATAAACCACACGAAAAAAGGATCATACAATGAAGATGAAAATACCCATTAATTTAATTATACAATGAAACAGAATAAAATCATGGTAAATACATAAAATACACAATAGGAAATAGTGTAAAATATAGCATGAAAGTCAGGGGAATAAAAAGTGATTTGAAAACCCCTTACCTCAAGTCCGACTTATCGAGTATCTTACTTGTTCTTCCTGAAAAATAATCATAAGTTAATTTCTACTTTTTGTGAACATTATTATGGCTTATTATTCTTTTTATATCACTTATTACCTTGCTATAACAATTAGTTATTTATTAGAGTTTATATGAGTCCATTTTTCGATGTTCAAAACTTGAGTAAAAAATGAACTTGTTATAATAAATCATTTCCCATCTTGTAAAAAGTCCTTTATCTATAGAATTTTTTTAAGGATTTATATATCATATATATCCAGTATATTTTTATTTAGAATATTCTATATCATATATATATGTGAAATGAAATTCACCGTTCATGGAGACGGTAAGTCATACGTACGCATGAACACTACTTTCATTACATTTTTTCATTACTAAAGGAATGGAAACCAAATGAAAAATAAGTATATTATTATTATAGTATAATATAATATTTTACATATTTTACATATATTCATTAACATTATATTTTAAACATTCCATGTATGGTATGAATGAGTCATATAAATTTGTGGGGGCAGTAGACCACACTTCCTCAAATGAAATTATCAAATTTACCCATTATGGAAACCATAAATGTATGATATAAATGAAAAATAGATAAGCAAAGAAAAAATATAAATATAATATATATTACATATAAATACATTTCCATCATAATGGCCACCATGAGAGGTAGTAGGAGATAAATGAACAATCATCGTTTCGTGATACAGTAGTTCACCGTCCATAGAAACAGTATGTTCTAAATCCATTAAATTGAGGTGTGTGTAAGTGTAGATTGATTACATATCATAAAAAAATCAATTTATATTGATTATAATGTTGTTGTTATGTAAATAAATAATAAGAATAAAATATAGAGTGGAGAAGGAAAATAAAAGCAAATAACCTGATAGAAGACGTTACCTTTTAATCAAACAACTCCCATTGGTTTCAACAAAAACGCTTTATTTAATTGCCCTATACATATAGGAAGGCCTCTTTGAGGAATAGGGGGAATTTTCGTACTTGTATTATCGGAGGATGGATAACCAAAGAGGATTTAGAGGTGTGTGTAGTGGGTTACTATGATGGACTTTTATAAGGGGAAGGAGGGGCTCTTTAAGAAGGGTTGAAAATATTATATTATTATAACCTGGATTTCTATCTAAAAATGTCCCAAACTCATTACATTAGAAGATAATATTACTATTATTTGAAATCCATTCAAAAAATAGTTTTAATACATGTTTTAGGATAATTTGTAACCGTTTAATTTATCTTCAACCCTTAGTTATCTATTTTAACTTTTATTATGTCTTCTTGTATATTCATACTATATAGTTAATATATTTACTATAAAATGCCAAGATACCCATAATGGTTCATCAATAACATTTTTAACATCATGTATTTAATTTGGCAGAATCATGTATTTTTAGGACTATTTTATCATTTAATAAATTATTTATTGGTTTAAAAACTTATTTATGTCAGATTTTATACTATTCATATCATGACATGATAAAAAAGTCCAAATTAGTAGGATTCATTAGAAAAAAACTTCATTTATTCAAAGATAAAAATTCATCCTCATCTATAAAATTCTTCAATGGCATTAGTCGCTCCAAGAATTTTTTTTTACTATTTATAATATCGTTTATATAAAACATTCAATAGTGAGGTAATTATTTCATCATCATTTTGTTATAAATAAATTTATTTATTTTATATTTAAAAATTATAAATAAAATACAATTATTTGGGAAATAATTTTTATATTTATAATTTCTATTTATAGTTAAATATATCAATAATATAACCCCATATTAAAATTGTTCTATCAAAATAGTACATGTTTATGATATTTTTATTTTTAATTTAAATAAAAAGATATTAATATCATTATCTTACCCAATTGGCCTTCAGAGGCCAAAAGTCTTACCCATGAATTCTATTTTTCATCCAGGAATCATCTAATAAGTATAGTACAATTGTTAACATAATTTTATATTATTATAATACTATTTTTACCTTGAATTTCCCTATTACCTTCAACTGCGGTTAATAAAAATAAAAAGTTACTATGCCCATAAAAAATTATTTTCTTCATATTGAACAAAATTTTACTTTTTTATGACAAAAATGTATGTCATTATTTTAAAAATCAATTCACATAATTGATAAAATTTAATTTAAATCAACAAATCAGTTTTTTACTGCCATACTGTGTTTTTTACTATACATCAAAAGTAGAATGTTTTCATAAATATAACAAAATTTAAGCCAATGATAATTATGATATTTGAAATTCAAAAATGATATCTAATTTACCAAATTAAAAACATTAGAGTTTAATTAATTAATTTAAAATTAATTTATTTTGTCAAAACTAGAAAGCGTGCTTTTAAGAAGTAAAAACTACAAAAAAATATTAACATGTATTTATGTCCCATTTCAATGAGAAATTAATTTCAATGGCCAAAATTTAATTAAATGGAAGAAATATAATAAAATTACCCTTATAAACTAATTGAAAATATAATGTAACAATATAAATAAATCAGATGAAAATAGAATTTTGACTTATGATGCAGTATTTTTCACTATTCATTTAAAATGTACTTTATAAGAAAAATAAAAAAATACCCAATATAAATTTTGTTATCCTTCTTCTAAAGAATAATTTTATATTTCCAAATTAATCTTATAAAAGTAAAAAAACTATATTTAAAATTGGTTCCCCATCAAAAGGTGGTAAAACCGCCTTTTAAAAATATTAGAGTATTTTTGCTTAAAATTTGATTCATTTTCATATAAAGGCTCTAAATTTTATTGGATAAATATAGAAACATTTAGCAAAATGTTTTAATCATAATATAGTTAGTTCAGTACATTCCCACCGATAAAACTGCTAGGCGTTAACTACCATTTAAAATAATATTATATTATTACTTTTCAGTATGACTAAACCTTGTGTGAAAGATAATATTTCGGTGAAACCCATTATTGTGTATTGGGTACTCAATAGGACATAGCACACCCTTTAATTTATAATTATTATTTATTTCACAAATATTAATAAATATGATAATTGCATATATTTTATTTACCTAGGATGATACATCCTTCCAACTTTGGTAAATTGAATACTTGCAATTTTATAATTGGGATTGAATACTTCAATTGAATTCCCACAAAAAAAATAATGCCCTTAACAATTAAAATTTAATAGTAAGAACGATAATTACAATGGTCACCTGAGATAACACATAATAGTATTCCTTGATTGAAAAAAATGTATATGGAAGAGAAACTAAGTGTCATGTTCTAATAGAGTGATAGAAAACATGATTAGGAGAAACATAACTCTCAAAAAACCATATACTTGTGATAGTTTAAATGGTCTATGATTATTTAGTAAGAAAAGTAAAAGGGCAACGTTTTTTTCAGTTTAATTTGATAAATTTTATTAATTGTTTTACAATTTATAAAAAAAATAATGAAATATACTTTATCTTACAAGTAGAGATTCATTCGATGAGAAGTTTCTACCAAAAACTCATTTTTCTCCAAATAGCTAGTATTTAATATGTCATGGTCACACCTCAAGCACTAGAATCAACTTTTACAGAATAAAATAATCCAAAAAATATAAACTATATAATTCCCAATGGTTTATACAATAACCAATTGAAAAATGGTTAGTATGTGATCAGATAATCCCCAAAAAGGATAATCCATTATAAAAATAAATAATAATCTTGATCTCCAAAATTGAACAAACAATACCCAAATTACAACAAAGACTATAGAACTCATAATTTCCTTAAAATTCATTAAAATTATCCAACTAATATTGAAACCCAAAATACCTAATGATTTGATCACATAATCATCTATAGTAAATTATAACATTTATTTCCAAGTAACATCTACCACTCTTAAAGTCTCATTATGATATGAAATTATCCTAATCAAACAATCTTACAGATAATCAATCATTTCCATAAATAACCCAAATTTCTATATATCCACATTAAAAAAATAGATTATTACAAAATATTATTTCAATAATTACTCCACAAAAGAGATCCCGTATTATTATGTTATCCTTAAGAATATAACATTCCCAAAAGAAAAAATTTCTTCAAGAATAAACATTATCACTCAATCACCCAATCATTATTCAATACTGAGGATATTCATTTGATAAAACCTAATTTCATAAAAATAAACTTATTCTTGATCCATAAAATCATTGAACAAAAAATAGTAATACATGGTAAGCAAGGACTTCACATAGTCTAGTGGTAGGTGATAAATCCTAGTCACCCTTTGGTTGTGGGTCTATTTCCTACAACTTTGTTCGACGTAATGAGTTGTCACACGGTCATCATGTTGTCCTTTTTATAAAACTCAAAAAATAACCCTAATATGTGTTAACCTCAATGGTTGTCTTATACCTCTCATTTTCATCACATCTCATAATGACCACAATATCTTAATTCATGAAGTATTATATGTATTAACATTGTTACCTCCATAAAATAACACTATTCCCAAAAAAGAACATCGTACCATTATCATGGTGTCTACCCAGTTTCATCGTCATATTTTTCACGTCGATAAATGGTTCAATAATTATTATAATGATTGATATATCCTTCAAAATCACCATCTTACATTAAAAAAATACATCTCATAAAACATGGGTCATGTGGGTGTTCACAAAAAATATTTTTGGAAAATAATCATGTATGACATATAATTTCAAAACATCTGATAAAACCTTCTTTTTATAAAAATGGTGGACATAGTTTGAGTTCAAATATTCAATAAATTTTCCATTTATTATACTATAAGTATTTTCTAATATAATATAATTTACAAGACAATATAAATTTCTTGTGTAAGGGTATCCTTCTTCAGTACCTTTTTCATAATCATAATATGCTTCAAAATCATGTGATAAGGTATAATATTTGAAAATTCCTTGATAATATTTACCTTTCTCTGAAAATGACTTTATAATAATATATTCAAGAAAGTCATCTGTAAGAGATAGAAATGTCACTTGAGATCATCCCCCTTTAATTTTTAATAGAAATTACTTTATTTTATAATGTTTCAAAATAATAATTTTACTTAAAGATTTAGAATACTATCCCAAAAAATGGAAATTGGGTTAAAAATATCCCTTACTAAATTGGTAACTTACGAAACATACATCCCTTGAAATAAATATAATACAATGAAGATTTAAATACACAGAAATTAATTTATATTAAAAAAATTATACAATAATTGGCAGAAAATTCACTAAAAAGCGAAATAGGGGAAATATAGCATGAATCTCATGGAATTAAAACGGGAGATGAAAACCCCTTAACTCATGTCAGACTTGTCTTGTATGTTCCTTTGTATTCCTGAATAATAGACATAAATTAATTTCAACTTGATTATGAAAATTTTTATGTTTAATATTCCTTTTATATCACTTATTTCCTTGCTATAACAACTATTTATTTATTTAAGTTCATATGATACATGTTGTCAATGTTCGGAACTTAAGTAAAAAATGAACTTGTTATAATCACAAAATATCCATTTTGTCAAAATTCAATTATCTACAGAATTAAAATCGTGATTTTGATATCATATATATCAAATATATCCAGTATATATATATTTATAATAGTTAATATCATTTGTATATATGAAAATGAAATGCACCATTCATGGAGATGGTAAGTCGTATGTATGCATTAACGCTATTTCGATTTCCTTTTTTTATTTTTAAAAGAATTAGAAACAAATTTTGTGTAGTTATATTATTATTATATAATAATATAATATTTTATATAAAATAAATATGTTCATTAAAACCATTCTTTATACATTCCATGTATGGTATGAATGAGTAATATCACTTTGAGGGGGCGGTAGTCCGCACTTCCTCTATTGAAATTATCGTATTTTCCCATTATGGAAACTGTAAAGGTATTGTATAAATTTAAAATATTAAATGATAGAGAAAATATAAATATAATTTATATATTATATAAATATAGTTCTATCATAATGGCCACCATGAGAGGTAGAAGGAGATAATTGAGCAAACATCGTTTCATGAGATAGTAGTTCGTAGTCCCGAGAAATAGTATGATTTAAATATCTTAGATAGAGGTGTGTGTAAATGTATTTTGAATACACCTCATAAAAAACCTATTATATTGAGTATAATAGGGTTTTTATGTAACAAATTAATAAGAAAAGAATAGGGAATGGAGAAGTAAAATAAAAGAAAATAACATGAGAGAATGTCTTACCTTTAAATCGGGAAACTCCCATTACATGGAACCAAAAGGATTTCTTGAATAGCCTTATATCTAAGAGAAGGAATCAAGGAATAATAGAGGGATGTTGGGAGCAAATTTTATCAGAGGTTGGATGATCCTAGGGGTGTGAGAGGAGTGAGTAATGGGTTAGATGTGATGTCCTTTTATATGGGGAGAAGGGTCTCTTCAGGAATGTTTGAAAATATAAATTTATTATAAACTGAATATTCTTTTCAATAGGTCCCATACTCAATATTGAAGCTAAGATGACTATTTATTTAAATAATCTCAACCAATAGGTTTTAGACATGTTTTGGTTTAATTTTTAACCTTATCATGTATCTTTAACACTTAGTCGACTAATTTTACTTTTACCATGTCTTCTTATATACACATATGATATGGTTAATATAGTTACAATAACATGAAGAGATTACCAAAATAGACCAATAATGTGATTTTTAATATCATATATGTAGTTTGGACAAATCTTATATTTTTAGAAATATTTTTTCATTTCATAACATATTGATTGATTTAAAAACTCATTTTGTCAATTTTTATACTATTGATATAATGACTTTTTAAAAAAGTCCAAACCAACTTGATTCTTTAAAAAAAATTAATTAATTCAAAGATAGAAATTCATATGAATCTCTAAAATTCATGGACGTCATAAAATGGTTCAAAATAAATTTATTTTAATATTTATAATCTGAGTTATATAAAACATTAATTAATGAGGTAATTATTACATCATCATTACGTAAAAAATTTTATATGATGTCTAAAAATAATAAATAAAATAACATGATTTATGACATATTTTTTTCTTTTAATTGATTTTTATAGTAAAATATATCAATTATATCTGTATATTAAATTTTTTTAGCAAAACAATAAATGTTTATGATATTTTTTTTACTTTAAATTAAATTTTATCAATGTCATTATCATACCGAATTGGAATTAAAAGGAAAGAAGTCTCAAAAAGGATTTTATTGGTTGTCCATGACTCAACCAATAAGGTTATGACAAGTGATATGGTAATTTTATATTATTATAATATTATTTGTACCATCAATTACTCTATTTACCTTCAACCGTGGTCAATAACAATTAAAAGTTTCTATTCACCAAAAATCATTTTTATCCTATTGAACAACATTTATCTTACTGATTACAACCACATATGCTGGATTTTTGAAATTAATTTCATATAAGTGGTAAAATTTTATTTAAATGAAAAAGTCTGTTTTTAACTACAATGTATTGTTTTTTAACTATTCATCAAAAATAGAACATTTTTATAAAAAAAATCATCCAAAGATAATTTTGATATTATGAATTAAAAAATTATTTCTATTTTACAATATTAAAATCATATAAGGTTCATTAATTAATTTAAAATTAATTTTAATGGTCAAAACATGAAGCTTGTTTTTAAGAAGTAAAAACTACAAAAAATTGACATATTTTTATATCAAATTTCAATTTGAAATTACATCCAATTAAAAAGATTGTATTAAATAGTGAAAATATAATCTAATTACACTTCTAAACCAATTAAAAATAAAATCTATATATAAAATAAATTAGTTGAAAAAACATTTTTGACTTAAAATGAAGTATTTTGCACTGTCCATAAAAAACAGTACATTATCAGAAAAATAACAAAAATTTACCATAACTAAATTTTGATATCCTTATTCAAAATAATAAGATTATTTTGTAAAATAGAACATATAAAGTTAAAAAAAACTATATTTAAAAGAGGTTCTCCATTAAAAGACAGAAAATAAACATCCTTTTAAAAATATTAGAGTATTTATGCTTACAATTGGATTCATTTTCATTTTAATCCTCTAAATTTTATTGGATAAATGAATAAATGTTTAAAAAACATTTTTAATCATAATATGGTCAGTTCTATTCATTCCTTCCAATAAAATGGCAAGGATTTAACAACCATTTAAAAGAATATTACATTATTATTTTTCAGTATGACTCAGCATTGTGTGCAATAGGAGATTTAAGAGAAACCCATTATTGTGTTTCGAGTAAGCCATAAATCATAGAATCCCCTTTAAATTTAAATTAATATTTAATTCAGAAATGTTAATAAATATAAAAATGCACTATTTTTTATTTACCAGGGAAGTTAATAGAATTATCATTTCTTTGATGAGAATTTAATGAAGATCTTATTTCATAATTACAAAATTATACAAAATATGACAATACACCTGGTAAAAGTGTTGTGGAGAAACCAACAGTCTGATGAAGTTATTTGGGAATAATAGGAATTAATGAGACAGGATTACCCTTTTCTATTTTATGGGGGTGAAATGAAAATTTTTAGGGATACATTTTTCATGGGGGATATTTTTTTAAAAGGTTGGGGCCGAAGACTCATTTTTATTAATAAAGAAAAGCAAATACCTCTTTTAATTGGGTATAGGGAGACCCATTACATAGCCCTAAGGACATGTGGGATTGTAGCCTATTACATAGCTTGTAGGCCAATATTTTTAGCCCAATTCCCATTCTGTGAATAGTAACCTGGCTGCTGTAAAACCTGCACAGTACCGCTGCCGCTAAAGTGCCCTACCACCGCTATAGTTCCATTGATCAACAGTATCACCGCTGCTACAGTACCACTATAGTACTGCTACAGTACATGCGCCCAATGGGTTTTGAACCCCCATTTTTCATGTAGTTTTACGGCGTGCTTATCACTAAGACAAACCCCAACTACTCATGGGGGAAGATAATAATGACCCAAACTATTCAAAAAGAAGATTCACATTCTGAATTAGTAAAAAGAATTATTATTAAATATGGTTATAGAAAATACATTCACATCCTTTGTTGTATTTTTTTATTTATTGGATCATTAATTATATTAAAATTTCCAATGTAGTTGATAATAATTTTTCACCTTATTAATATAAATATATGGCTTTAAAAATCCAATTTACATGGAAAAATGAATTGCTTGCCTCACATAGTAGTATTATACCCTATGAATGCCATTTATTTATGATTAAGATGGGCAGAGCAGGACTGGGCTATTTCAGTGACCATGTCCATGAAGATATCGAAGAACATAAGCATTGGATAAACAATTTATGGTAGAAGTTCAAGCTCATCAATACCACGACTCTAATAATGTTCTCTATACAGCCCCATGAATGCGTCATTGGCACCCACCATAATCTTAGGGCTTATGCGAGTGTAATTAAGGGATATGTATCAAGACCTAAATAATATATATATATATATATTATATAATAATTATATGTTTTCTTTTTTATTGTTACTTTATAAATTATTTTCATTTTGATTCTATTAAACATAAATTTAATTTTAAGGTAATATTAAATTTAAAATAAGTTATTTATTTTGATTAATTTATTTAAATTTGAAATACATTATATTTTAATAAAGTGTTATTTTTAAAAAAGGTTTTGTTATTTAAAATGGAACTGACTATTCATGAAAAAACAATCTTTTTTCAAAAAATGATTAATTTTTTAATTAAATTTTTGAAATTAAAATAATTAATAAATTATTTATATAAAGTAAATAATTTTTTTATAAAAATGAAATTAAAATTATCCTGTGGTGAGTTTTTCATAATTTTTAATACATGATCTTTCTGGTAAAAATTAAGTACCATATAAATGTGCAATGTGTTTTATGAAAAATTATTACCCAAAAAATGATGTATTAAATTCTAGTATGGCTATATTATGCCAAATATATATTTCTCCATTAATATAAAGTGAATTCAGTTTATTTTATTTATTTTATTAAGCCCTTATGAATCCTTCAAAACAAGTAATGTAATTTATGATTTCAAATTAATTTTATTAAACATGTGACTTACCTCTTCATAAGTAAGGGTAATATTTTAATAATTTATGACTTTTAGTTAAAAATATTATCACATATATTCTATGGAAATACCATTGGAAAAATCCATGGGAAGGATTATGGTTTCAAATACTTAATTTTTTAGATTCCAATACCTAAATATTAATGAAATCCCTCTCCTTTCCTATATAAATCCACCAAAGCTCGCACCTATCATAATTAAAAATTCATGGAGAATAAAAAAACTATTCCCTCTAAATATAATCCTACAAAGTTTCCCCCAATCTCTCAATAATCCACTTTTTATCTTTATTTTCTCATACTCTTTATCAAAGGGACCCTCTCTTTCTCACTTTTATTCAAGAATTCCCTCAATGGAATTAAATTTTATTTTTAATTTACTAATGAGGGGTAATGTTTTAGAACCTCCCAAATACTACACTTATTTGTTTTAAATTATGATATAACTCTTTATCTCTCATAAATCCATCCTAAGGACACATATTACCATGTCGAAATTTTGTAAGGATTATTTCCTCTCTTGTTTTATATAGGGGTTTTTACCTTGTTATACCCTTTTAGTTTCAATTACTAATGACGGGGTATGTTTTAGCACCTCCCCTATAATTCATTTATTATTTAAAAAATATGAGATACCCCTTTATCTCTCCTAATCCCCTCTATATACACCCATTACTATGCTAATGTTTCGTAAGTAACCATTCCTCTTCCTTTTTTCATAAGGATTATTTATTGTCTAATGCTTTATTTTTCAAATTCCTAAATTGTGTACATGTATATACATATCACTATATCTATCACATAAATATCAATATTATTCAAGCCCCATTTCAATCTAATCAACCAATTCTATTCACTTTTAAGTGATTATATTATGCTGCTAATTGTTCTGGCAATTTTCCATGCCAAACCAAATGATTAGTGAATACCATACCCATTTCATTTCAAGGTTATTTAGTTTTATGTACATATAAATTTTCATTGAATAATTGCATTAATTTATTCCAAACTCCATGATTGTGGAATTAATTTTGATGATTAATGAACCAATATTGTAGGGTATATGTGGATCACATAAGAATGAGAATGAAATCAATTTGATTGGTGTGAAACACTCCAATTCGTAGGGTAGTATTTAGTGTCCTAAAACACATGTTGGGATAGGGATGTACCAGAGTACTTTAAGAGACATTTTCCATGATCAAAGTCTTTATGTTTTATCATTTCCCTATTTTTCCTGTTTGATGTTATTGAAAAATTTCCCATGTTATGATTTTCATGTTTTATCACACCTTTTTATTAATATTCCTCTAAACACCATTGATATTCATTGTGTAACATGTATTATTTTCATCATGTTATACAATGTTTATTCCCCTACTTGGATTTATATTTATCCCATATCTTATGTATTTCTCCTGGTTATCTAATGTTGTTTTAAACACATGCATGTTAAAGTGGTTTTCAATAACGATGTTGTAATATAAGATTAAAGTTGAAATGAAATGTACCTAATTCCAAATTACACTATATATATCGATCATTTGGGTTGAATTATGTTTAATTTTATGTAATTAAATATTTTATTAATATGTAATTAAGAAAAGGATTTCAATACTAAATAACATTGTTACGTCCATAAATCTTTGGAAATACTCCTAGGAAATCCTAGGATATATTTTCGCGTTTCACATTTAGCACATGAAGTGGTTGGTGATTCCCATTTAGTAATTTATATTATACATTAACATGGAAATATAGAAAACATTTCATAGTAAAGTTATCAATGTCTCTTTTTACTACATCCCACTTTCAATATACATTAATTTATTAATACATCTTACTTCTACATGGATAAATAGAATATAGAGAACAATAAGATTCCCAAAAAACAATTTCATCATCTAGGAATAAAAAATACACATTATATTTTTCCATATAATAAAAAATATTCTTAATAAATATTAAAATTAGGTAACATACCCATATAAATATATTTTAGTTTCTTTTTAATATAATGAACCACTTGATAAGATTTCATTATTAATTCTAACAAAGTAGACTACACAGAAACATGAGGAAAAATAGCGGACTTCCCTACACCAACAACGCATTTGAAATAAATTGTCAAATTATTATCCAAAAGTCCATGTTCCAAATAGAACATTATTTATTGTGCATTATTTTTATAAATGAATGAAAATTTTACATTGTTTTCTTTTCATGGATAGTAATGGATCATCTAATATAAATCCATGATCAGTTCTATCTAACTTTTCAATCATATGATCAATTTTTATTAACATAATATATACAATAACTATTTTAATCTGTTTCTATTTCACATTTTATAACATACCAATAATGAATCCAAATTTTTAAAGACAAAACCACATAACATACTTCTAAATCATATTTTGGGTTATTAAACTCAATATATTTCAATTGATATGACGAATAAAAAATTACATTATCATTACTTATTAGTAATCAATGATGTTATTTTAATTAATCATTGATGTTGATGACAAAATAACCCTATATAGAAGTTAGGGACAAAACCTGATAATTCCCAAATATTATATTTATATCCTGAAAAAAATAATCCCAAAATGTTTTATAGAAGAACATAACTAATTTTCAAGTAATCTATTTCAATCTTCAACAAAAGAGATCATGTTCGTCAAAAATACGCTGTTAGTAACCTATTAATAAAATAAACCACAATTATCTCTAATATTTTTGGGATATTACAATTCTAATATAAATTTTATTTTATCAGGGCTAATTTGTTTCAATATTTAGAAATAATTTTTCCAAGTAATGAAATATGATTAAAACAAAAGTAAAATTTACGAATGTTTCCAAACAATTTCATTTTATTTATGATTTTGAAATAATTCCTTTGATGATTTCATTTTCCTCTTGAATTTTAGAATATATTAAATTTCCCAAAATTAACAAAACCACACACTTATCCATGAATTAATTTAATAGTATATTAATATGGTTCAGGAATTAGACATGTATATTATATAAAACAATGGGCTTAACAAAAAAAAATATGTCTTTTTCTTGTCTAAAACAGAGAATTCTGAATGTCTAATTCATTCACATTCAATAGATGGTACCCCAACCCATGAGGAAAAATAATAGAACTGGTCTACAAACCAGAGATTAATTAATCCAAAATTATATAAAATCCTATATAGGATATCATTAGAACACAATTAAGCCAATATTTCTTGTGTGAGGACTACCACCTCAACGAAAATCTATTTTTTCATATATATTTTCAAAATATTCCACACTAACTAAAATATAGTTTTTCATAAAAAAATATGAAAATAATATCATTATTATTATATTATGATGTAATACATTCAAAATAAACTTCTCTTTAACTCTACTCACCCCTTGAGTTAATGTGTGATCATGTTTGGTTTGGTTTAACAACATATATTAACAATTCTATGAAAAACTATCGTGTATAATTTTTTGAAGATAAATAAGAATATTATTAGAAAATAATTATAAAATCATCTATAGTATATGGCTTTGGGAATATTATATTGTTTTTTAAGTTATTATTAATGTAACATCTTTTTTCGCTAAAACCCCCCAAATAAACTATCATAGATTTCATTTTCATTAAGCATAAATAAAAAACTTATCTAATTATATAAGATAAATTTAAATCATCATACATTATATGTTATAATGTATTAAATTGTAGATTTGTTGTAATCATGTTATAAAATAATGGGTAATGATATCAAAATTATGAATCATTTGAAAATGGGGAAATTTATTAACAACTGATGGTTGAAATTTTCAATAAAAAACCTATTTTACCATAATAAATATGTATAAATAAGGGATATAAACTTTAAAATATGTGACTTATTTGATCAAAAAAATATTATTGTAGTTATGTTTTTTAAAATATTTTAATGTGCCATAAACTAAGAGAGGATACGAGGTGGTGGTTTTTCCTATCAACTTCTCTCCATCAAGAAAAGATAAATTTTATATAGAAATTTCTTATTTTTATAGTGTATCTAAAAAATTAATAATATTGATGATTAATGACTATATTTATGTAATTTAATAAAAATATTATTCCTATTCTTCCAAATAAATTTTATAAAAAAATATTAATTTCTTAAGGAGTTTTCTTTTTGAATTAAATTCTGTAAGACATGTTTTGTATTAATAATTTACGCCAATTAATTTTCTATGTATAAGGCCTATTTTATATATAAAATCACTAAAAATATTGTCTTATAGTTAATTGAATTTCTAATTTATGTTTCTTCCCCATCAAGGTTTTTTATTTTATCATTACCGAAGTTGTTACATTTCCCTCAACTAATGATTCATTTTTGTTTAGTCAAAAGATGTCCTCCAAAATTTGGTTTCCATGTATATTAGGTTATACAATTTCCATTATAATATCATATATTTACTTCATATATATAAAATTAATAATTTTATATAAATTATTTTTCTTTTTGATACTTTATATTCTTTTTAAATGTGTAACTGATAAGAATGATCCCCAAATATTTGAAATGTATATTTCTCATCAATATCCTTTTTTATATATTTCATGTATAATTATTTAAAGTAAAAAAAAGTGTTTTTTCTCATTTGATAAATATATCTACCTTTACCCATTTTCTAGTGAATATTTTGTTCTTAATGATTTAAATATTTGTTTTAGTAATGGTTATTATAGAAATATTAACGTGTCCCACATGGGTTGATTTCCAAAATATTTTATTTTAAATTTATATTTTAAAATGGATAAAAATTTATTATTTCCAAATAGTTTTAATAGGAATGTTAGAATCTACATGTTATTTATTACGACATGTATTAAAATAGAAATCTTTTTAATGTTTTCTGTATTGATTGATATCAAAAAAAATAATCTATTTATTCACATATATATGTACTATTATTTCAACCAACATTTTCATTTTTTTGACATCCTACCAATGTTTTATAAAATTCATGTTTAAATTATTAAAATTAAATAGTTATAAAAATTAATTAAATTTTTATGAGATAAAGAATATATTCTTTTATTTCACAGTTTTTTTTCAAATTCAACATAAAATTATTTTTTATCAATGTATACTGACTTAGACATATCTTATATCAAATAAAAAAGATTCTTAACCTGATTTTATCCACCATATATCTCTAATAATATTATATATTAACCTTTCAATCAATGAAATTACTTTTAATTTCCTTTGAGGTTCTCATTCACTCAATATTATTAGTCACAATATTTATTCTAATGAATTTCCTCTATGAAAACTCTACACTTAATTCATCAGATTCAAGGGTGTTCACCTAGCTACATAATTGTTTATTGATTTCATATGTTAATTAATAAATTGTATAACAATTATCTTTATTTAATAATAAAAATTATTATCTTATATAAAGGATATTTCAAAGTAATGTTTCAATATTTCATTAGATACCCATATATTGGCACATATTTATCATGACTATTAATGGAATTTTCATTTCATCCTTTATTTCAATACATTTTATAAATGGTCATCAAACATATTCTACTTCCATGGGAACATTATAATATTTTTATAAATGTCTTGAAATATATTATTATACGTTTAATTTCATGATAAGATTATTGATTTCATGTGGAAAACAATAGTATGGACTATGATATGGGTAGAACCTACATATCCCTCTAATTCTCTTGGAAAAGGATTATATATAATGAGATATAAATATTATATAAACTCTACCTAGAGTAGCATATTTTACAAATGGTAAGTGTGATGGATTATTTCTATAGTAATAATATTATGTCTGAATATGTTGGACGATTTCAAGGTTTATAATGATAAAAGAACCTATGTTTATTATTATTTAACTTTCTTTCCAATATTTCCTGGATCATTATTTATGAATCATGAACTATTTTCATATTATATGGTAATGGGTTCATTTTTGATTTCATATTTATATACATCATTTTTATAGAAATTTTTTTAAGGATCTATTTTTTGATCAGTAGTAATCCTCTTATAAAACAAGATTATTTCCTTAATCTAAACTTATTTTCAGACAATATATTCAATTGAAATCTCTTATATTTACCCATAGTGACAATTTAACCCCACTAATTTCTTTTTATTAATTCACCCATGTCATGAAGATAATAAAATTCTTTTAATTTAGAGAATAGTTTTAGATGTACAAAATTTGTGGGAGATGTTTACGAATGTTTGTTTATTAAAAAATTTATCTCATAGTGAAAAAATAACATTTCCATTAATTAAAATCATATGAGTTTTCTTAGTTAATGTTTTTTCTTAACTATCTAAATCAATAAACCTAAATGGTTTTGGGAATGTATTATAATCAATTATATTTTTTAATTAATTTTATTATTGGAATGTTATGTGTACGCTACTATAGTTGTTATCTATGTATAACTTATATAACATTAGTGATTCAGATGTTATATTTTTAGGATTATTTGGGAGTCAAAATGTGACAAAATGTTATTATTCTAAGTTATACCATAATTTCAATTGAATTTAAAACACTTTAGAATATTTGGTATAGTATTTTTGGATATGGGGATTGAAAAATATTTATGAAAACCCTTGGAATATTCTAAGGGTCTTGTCTAAATATTGAATGGCATCCTAGGATTTTTGGAAATTTGATATTGTATGATTTTCCAAAAAAAATATAAATACCTATAGATACTATTAATTTGATGAGGTTAATGAAAAATTATTACATTGGAAAAATATAATAGAAATGGTAATATATTGTATTAAATCTATCACAACATGGTATAGAATTATGAAACTAAGGAGAACACCTTCCTAAAAACTACATGGGGATATTCTTGGTCAACAAAATTATTTTTTATAATATTATGAATGATTTATTTCCTATTTAAATTATGTTGTTAGTTCAATACATGTAATTGAACATTACTTTATGTAACCTTGGCATATCCAATAGTTTTATAGTATTTAACATGTTGGGATTACTTTAATTTACAATAAAATAGGATGAAATAAATGTCCCATTTTAAAATAAATCTGAATATTTAGATTTATTTTAATATGGAAATTTATTTAGATTATATTTGATATATTGAAAACCAGTTTGATTATAAATTTAATTTAGAAACAAGGTCATCAAAATGAATATGTGAAATGGGTGTCCCTAAGAAATCATAAGTATCATATTTGAATAACCGCTTTTCTAGTACTATCAACATTATTGAAGTTCATATATTAGTAGAATATATATCATTACTTTATCAAGAATCCATTTAATTTTTACATTAAACAAATTTAATTTATATTAGAATGATAAAATTTATTTAAGTTGGTTGAATTTAATATATGGAGATTTGAGATCTTGAAAACTTATTCAATGTTCTATAAAATATGTTTAACACAATAACCAATGTTATCATTCCAAAACATATCAAATTATTATTAATAAAAACTATATTATAACATCTATATAACTAATCCCTCAAAATATGAACACTTTAGAGGGTATATAATTAATATATTTTAATAGTGATAAAAAATTATTTTCAAAAAAATAATATTTATAATTTTTTTATAAATGAATAATTAAAAAATATAGGGGTTTTAAATAAAATAAACATTATTTTCAAATTATGTATTGTGAAATTATATTATATTTAATTATTTTTTTTGTTTCTAAAAAATAATTGATACTCATGTAAAAAATGAAAAATACATATTCCTTTAATATTTCCACATTCATATGACCAAAATAATCTATAAAAACATTTATTATATTAAAATATATAATTATAAATGAAAAATAATGCACTTATAAAATTATATTCAATTTTTAAAACTCATTAACATAATTTTAGAATATTAGGTAATATTTAATAAAAAATATGTCTTATCTATTGCAGTAGTGATATCTACCCCTCAGAAAATTGGGTTTTCTATTTATTTTAATTTACCGAAAATATTATTGAAAATTATTAATATTATTAATTTATTGTTAATAAATAATGATTTTTCATTTTTTTCTATACATAAATCTTACACTTTCGAAATAACTTATTAAAAAATGATTATTATAGGTTATATGCTATATCATTAAAATTATATTTTATACCTTTCGATAATTATGATGATAAAATTTAAAAAAAATATTCTGCATTATCATGTTAATAATATTTTACATTTAAAATTTAATTTATTTAAATAAAAAAATATGACAAATGTTAATTTTAATTACCTTGTTAATGTTTAAAATTATAATTTTGTGTGGTACTAATGATGATGAGTATATGTTATTTAATAAATTATGTAAATAAATTTTAAATGATGAATGTAATTTTTTTTTGATATATTTCTAAATATGTGAACAATTATTTAAAGTTTAGTCAATATTAAATAAAATTAAGAAAACATTGTGATGAAATTAACATGTCGTTAAAAAAATATTTTTTATATATAATTTTTTTGAAAATAAAAGTTAATTTTATATCATTTCTAACTTTGATTGAATTAAATTTATAATAGCATTATTTTTATGACAAAAAAATTTTTGTATTACATTTTTTACATTTCCATAAAATAAGATATTATATTTACTAGATAAAACTAATTACCTTACAAAAAGATAACATGTGTAAATATTTAAAATTAAAAATAATATTCTAAACAAACTCTGAGTTTTTTATAGATAAATAAACTATTTTAGGAGTTTATACCATATAATATCTGAATATGTCCATTTTCTAATTTTTATATATGGTCCCTTGAATAGTTTCAGGGAATTTTGACAAATAATATGAATTTTCTAACGATCCCTTTTATTCTCTTATAAATGTATAAAATTTACATAATTTTCAAAAATATAATTCACCCTTTAATTCTTAATTTAATCTCTACAATTTTTTACACAATAAATCCAAATCCCAATTTCTAAATCCCATATTCATGAAAATAAACTCAAATCCCATCTATTCCATGGATCATTCAATGTACAGACCAGGTCACCAAAATAAGTATTAAATCCATTATTTTTTATTTATAATATTATTCTAACAAATATATTATTACTATGATAATATGATTATGTCATATTCACTAGTATATATATATTTTTTTATATTTTTTTCAACCCCCTTTGTAATAAAAGGCGACATCAATTGTCCATCTACACGGACTACCACCTCCATGATGAGTCGTTTTTTATTTCATAATGAAAACACTTTAAAATATATATTAACATATTAAAAATAAAAATAATATCATTATTTTTATATTTAAAATATACTATTTCCAAAAAAACACATCACTAACAATACTTGAGCATATAGTAAATTTGTGTTCATGTTTGGGTCTACTTAACCTCCTACATGAATGAATCTATAAAAAACATCATTGGATAAAAATCAGGATGTATATTAAAATATAATAGTAATAAAATAATATAATAATTATTTTAAGATTTTTATATTTTTTTATATATTATCCTATTAGTAGTAAAGTGTCTTCTCCATCCGCTAAAATACCCGAAATAAGGCAATGCTGATTCAATTTTCATAGAGGATAAAAAACTTTTATGGAATTTCATAAGTGATTCATAAGTCTACATAAGTTATATTTTCTAATATTATGAAACATATATTAATGATAAACATTGAATTGGGTAATGTGTAATGATTTCAACATTACAAAAGGTATCCAAATAGAGAAACGTATTACCATATGATTGTTGAAATATGTTATAACTATGGAATAAAGATATAATAATTAATTATAAAATATGAATTTGAAATGTAAAAAAAACTATTTTTTGTCAAATATCTTATTAACATATATTTATTTTTCAAATATTATTTATACTATTGATAATAATTCAAGGAAATGATTCCATCGTTTTACATCTTCTATTCTATCTATTGATACTTTTTTAAGGTTTTGTGCCAGTTTTTAATTTTATAGTGTATATATATCCAAAAAATGTATATTTGAATATATTCAGAATTTAATTATAGGGAATTATATATCAATATGATTTTTAATTTTACTATTACTATTATTGTATAAATAAAAATATCTCCTAGGGATTTTAATCTTAAATTACATTCTTTTGAGAAATTTTTTATTTTATAAACATACTCTATTATATTTTTGGTATACAAGGATAATATTAAAAATTATTTCATTAGTCATCTATTATAAATATTAATTGATGTTGAATTTCTATTTATTTCTCCTTATATGGTTTATTTAATTATAAATCTTGTTTTAATGGATTCCTCATCCAATGTGTGTTTTCAATTAATCGAAAAAATCCTCCCAAAATTTTTCCTCCATGCCTAATTTATCTGATAATTTCCATTAATATATTTTAAATTTCAATCCACTCCATTAAATTTATTTTTTTAACTAAAAAAATAATTTTTTTAATATTACATGTTCTAAAAAACGTGGAACTAATATGAATGATCCCCAACCCTTTTGAATTTGTTTTTATCATTTGTATCCATGACTTATATTTAAAATTTATAATTTATAAGAGATAACTAAATATGTTTTACGCCATGTAGAATCTATATTTCCTCTCAAAATTTCTCTATTAAATCATTTAATATTATTTTTTCTATATGAGTTTTAGAAAATGTTTTCAATGGAAATTAATTATTTTCCACATGGTCGGATTTCAAAATTGTTATATTTTAATGTAATGTTTTTAAATTGTTTAAAATATTATTTTTAAGAATTATTTTAAAATTAAATTTAATACTACATTTATTTTATAGCAAATATTGTAATAGGAAATATTTTTAAATGTTTTCTATATTTGTTTTTATGATAAAAATTAAAATATATAAATATTTATATGTGAAAAAATAATACAATATAATTTTTTATTTTCAATTAAATTTCCAAAATTATTTTTCTAGAATTCAAGATGGATATATATCCCATCAATATTAAAAAAATGTTGCATTAATGTTTTTATGAGACCTAAAATATTATAATAATTCATAAAAATTAGTTTTGTAAAACTCACTAAACATTATATTTATCTATGTTTATATCCATTAAAATATCATATTCCAAATATAGGATGTTGAAAAAATTATTTTATCTACCCTCTTTCGATTGATAGAAAATGTAATTCTACATTTTATGAGAGAAATTTTTTATCTTATTTATTTTTTCAACTCATTTTATTAAACTATGCCTGATTATAATTTCAGTGAATTTATTTTATCAAAATTATATAAGTTATTCCTATCATTAATGGGGGTCACAGTGTTACCAATAAATAAATTTATTGAATTGTTTTCAATAAACTGTATAACCATTACCTATATAGTTTATATACCATTTATTATCATATTCTGAGGGTATTTACAGAGAATTTTTCTAGGATTCATTTGATACAAATTGATTTTCATTGTGTTTATCATAAATATTGATGGAATTTTGAAATCTTCCAATATGTCAAGAAATTTGAAAATATTTCATGAGACCCATTCTTATTACATGTGTTTATTATATGTTTATTTTTAAATTTCATTAAATTTTTGAATATAGAATATTTATTTCATGATTTCATTCAAGTTAAGAACAAATATAATGATTGTGATATCAGTGGTAAATATATCCCACTCTAATGTATTTAAAAATTGATATATGTTATGAGATATAAATATTATATGATTTAATTAGTGAATAGATGGGTACATTATGTTTGTGTCTATATGTGAAATCTATTTTCTCTACTTAAAATTTTATATCTAAACCAGATTGTATATACCCATGTTAATAAGGAGAAGAAATCCTATATTTATGATTATTGATATTCAATTCATATATTATATGTCTTTTGATTTGGGAATCATTATTTAAATTCATATTCTATGGAAAATGTTTTTTAATTTGTCATTATCTATATATATGTATTGCAGTTATGGATGCATGTTTTATGATATTTATTTTTTTGGGTATTAATATTATAATGTATCTCAAATATTCCCATATTCTTATCTTTTTTTCACTTATAATATTAAATTGTTATCACTTATATTTTCCTGTGACAGGAATACATTCTCACCCATTTAATGTGTTCCCATTCACCATAGTTATAATGTTATGAAAAGTAATTAATATACATTTTAGTATCATATGTGGATAATTTGTGGAATATATTAATGAAAAATTATTTATTAAGCATCTAATATCCTTGTAGAAAATGAAAGTTTCTATTGGTTAAAAGTGTAGGGTTCTGTTAGTTAATTTTTAACATAATTATTTAAAACACTAATCCTAAATAATATTAGGAATTTATTGTAATGAAAAATTTCTCCCAATCATGTAATTACAATATTTTATCTTTGATATTCCATATCTTATAAAGTGTTATTATAAAAACCAATTCTTCAACTATCATTCTATTTTAATTTTTTATGAATGAATATCCAAATAATTTTCCAAATGATTCCTTCCAAAAAAATTGCTTTTCAATTTAATATAAAATAATGAACAAAGATACATGACATCTATCTAGATCATCTTATTAAGAAACTCATCATTTTATAATGCATAAATTCTATCTATTTTACCAATAAACACCATTGAAATAATCTCCTAGAGAAAATGAATCTATCATTAGGTGAAAAGACTATAATATATCTTACAAAATATCATTATAGTGAATATATATAATTTTTGATAGGATTAGACAACTTTTAATACTTTAGTATATCTATTAATTTTACACAGAAGTTTTTATATCAAATTTAAAATACTAGTGGAATGACATGATTTCCATTCAGAATACCCAAAAAATTGTTGACTTTTCATCATACATTAAATCCTATCGATTTAGTTGTTAATATAATTCAAAATATTTTTATAGTTAATGTGATATTATAATTTAATAAAATCTCTTACCTCCTATAGAGAATATAAAAAAATACATTCCTTGATTACTATTTTTATATTATATCAATTTGATGATTTATCCATGATTGATTAGAAAATTAATTTTCTGACTTCACGTATTATCCTTTTGAAATTCCATTCCAAATATGGGATACTAAATATACAATAAACAACACCTGTTAGGGAAATCATTTTATTTGGATATAAATTGAATATCCTTCAACAATATAACAATTCATTTTCATTATACTATGAATTTTAGGTTTTATTTGATATAAAATGGGGGAACATATAGTCCACTAGTTCATTTAGGGGTGTACAATAAACTTGTGTCCAAAACATACCTATCACCGAGAGAATAAATTATCTCAAACAAATCTTATCTAATAATCCGGTTTCTGTAAATTTATCCTCGAAAAATTATTTGGTTTAATAGAACGTTTTAAAAAAGGTTTGTATTGATATATATTATAAATAAAAAACCATAAACAAAACCATGTGATATTGAAGGGGGGATTTGGGTTTGGAAAATTATTCATCACATTGAATTCGATTGGATTATATCTTATCATTGGGAAATAATACCGGATCATATTTTTTATCATATCAAAATACTAAATATAATGATAATGGAAACAATATTTTTTCTTTGTTAACTTATAAAAAAATTCTGCATGATTTACATATAAATTATGATTTCATTTATATATTAATGAATTAATAAGAAGTGTGTGTGTACAACTCAAGGATATTCTCACTAGTCCACAATGGTATGTATCTTATTTAACTCTTCCATGAAATTCCATTGAGATGGATGAAAATAGGGTTTATAGACTTTGAAATTTAACACAATACGAAAAAAATGAAACCACACAAAATAGTAATGGTGTTCCCAATAAAACTCCAATAATGTATTATCTATAATAAATGATATTCATAACAAAAACACATTTTATTCATGATATTAAATGTAATCCAGTCTCACAAACCTATCTTCTCTAACCAGTATATTCATATAATTTCATTAAATTTGATTGAACAATTCTTTGTTCTTCTATTAAATCCATGTTTCAAAAAAAATCAATCATCGGGGTATGTATTATAGAACTATATGATATTATAATTTTAATTTGAAATAAAAAATATATTTATATTACTACACTAATATAGAGTTACAATCTCATCATATATTTTCTAAACATTAACTATATTTTTGTAAGTTAGTATATATTAAAATTGTAACTATAATATCAGATGTGTATAATTTAATTACTATTTTTTGAATTATAGAGACAAAAAAACTCATCATGCAACTAGTTTTTTTCAGGCAAGACTAAATGTTTTCTTAATATCATATTCTCTTTTTATAGATTGGTTATTTTATGACCTAAGTGTTTATTAAAAGTATATATTATAGAATTAAAATATGAAATATTTATAGAAATTATATTCATGTTATATACCTTATCATTGAATAAAATTATTAACTAATTTAATACTCAATCCTACCAATATACCATCTCATTATGATTATCTTTATAATAATATGTATATACCCCTTCAATATTGATATAAATATTTCTAGAGTTTTTAATTTTCATACACTTTTATCAATTGAAAACACATTACTAGACAAATATTCATATATATATATATATATATATTGACATATAATGTTATGAAACAATGATGATATCTTCCCAACCGTGATAGGAAAATATCACATAATATTTAGAATATGTCTGTAAAAACCCAAATAATTATAAAATAAAGAATTTTCATATCTATTAATATTTATGAATTAGATATTAATTATCTATTTATAGTGACTTTATATCTAATATCTTACTCAACATGAAAGAATGTGATTCTAAAAAATCTAATATTTCCCAGATGGATGATATATACCGAAAGATAATACAATATTATTATTTTTATCATTTTAAATGGTCATTATCGAGTAGTCATTATATTAGTGTGAATGAATAGAACATTCAATATAACGTTTCTCCATTTTTGATATATATATATATTTACATTTATTAAATAAAATTTTGAGGCTTAAAATGAGAAAAAATTGAATATTAGGCATAAAATACTCCCATATTTTTAAAAGGTAGTTTAACTTCCTTTTGATGGCGAAGAATTTTTAAATCTAGTTTTTTCACTTGAATATTTTATATTTTAATAAATAAAATTCTTATTTATGAGAATGATATAAAAATTCAATTATGAATTATTTTTGGTATATTTATGATAAAATTAATTTTTTTTTGAATAGTGGAAAATATAGAATTTTAATTCAAAACTAACTTTTCATCTAATTTATTTATATAGGTATGATAAACTTTTAGTTGTTTTAAATGTGTAATTGAACTATGTTTTTATATTATAATACATTATTTATTTAAAGTAATTTCACATTGAAATATTATATAAACACATGTCAATCTTTTGATAGTTTTATTTTAAAAACCCTTTTTATTTTTTTGACAAAGTGGATTAATTTTAAATTATTTAATGCAATTTAAATGTTTTGAATTTGTAAAAATTGATTCATTATTTTGAATCATAAATGCCAAATTATGAAAATAGGTAACTTTTACTATTGGACATCCTGAATTATAACTTTAGTAATTATTTTAATTTACAATTGTTAAAGGGTGAACGAGGTAAATAAGGTCAAATATAATGAAATAATAAGTAAATAGTACCCTAAAACATTTATTAGTTTTATTGTATGAGTTATCGGAGACCAATAAAACCCTTAGGATAAAAAATATGGCCTTTGGAAGATATTTAGTTGCGATTATGACCCTTATAACTTATAAATTATTGTAATGATAAAATTATCATAAACACAAATCTTATTAATAAAATCAATTTTTTCGGTTATATAATATTTATCATAGACTATAAATAGTCATTAGAATGATAAAACTATTACCTAAATAATGGTAATTTATGTATAATATTTATTCATTAAATAATTATATTTAATTACGTCCCGATGATAATGCAATAATAGACTTATTAATGAAAGAATCAAATATATGAAAATATAAATATTAAAATAATATTATTTGTCACTATTTATTCTATGCATTAATTTTAATGGTTAATAGGAAATTTTCTTATACTATTAAATGGGTTGGTTTGATGTTATCCCCATGTTGTAATTTTTAATTCAATAAATAGAATAATGTAAAAATTTACATAATTGTTATATTATAAAAATATTAATTTATTAAGTTAGTTAAAAATATTAAAATTATTTTAAATATTAAAAATATGTAATGATAAGGTAAAAAAGTTCATAATGTATTCATTTATATTAAATTCACCCCATATAATTAAAATTTATAGCCTCTTAATATTTAAAATGTTTTTATAAAGATTAAAATTAAAAGTGAATAATTAATTGTAAACCTAAAAGATAAGGGTTAAAATAAAATAAATACATTTCTAGAATTTATTAAATGAGAGTATTTCAAACTATATACATATTATCATAGACATATCTCATGTTGGAATCATTCAAATAAATTAATTAATTTATATTAATTTGATATTTTATTAATTTCCATGGGTACCCCACCCCTCCCTAATAAAAAGGTACACAATAATATCTAATAAATCCACTTCAATAACCATTTTAATGGGTCAATAACTAACCAAAAACATTACAATAATCTCTATCCACCTTCATGAGGACTTTTTTTTTGGTAGAAAACCTTTCTTAGTGGTGCTCAGGTGTTCTTCATTGGTGATCAACCGATGCAGAGGTATTGTTTTCTATTAATATTTTTATTTTATTTCATATTAGACTTCTTTAAAATATTATATAACCATGATGATATGATAAAAATATTTTCCTCAATATATTTAGATGTTATTTGCTTAATATCATCACATAATTCCATCTCTACTCCCTTCATATGGTAGTGTAATTAATCACTCATGCACATGTGTGAATTATCATCTCCACAAACCAATTTAGTTCATTTTCCATTAACATCTATCATGATTAGTCATATTAATGGAATTAATATAAATATGTTATATTAATTAAATAATTATCATTAAAAAATAATATTTTAATTATGTTATTAAAATCCATTCACATAAAAACTATAATATCCTTTGTGAGTATGTGCAAACTGTCACCTCCAAGAAGTGATGTGAATTTTTTTTTCACCAAATCACTATTATTAAATATATAAATAATTTATTATGGATTTTTATTCTGGTAAAAATATTATGATCACTCTATAGATATAAAAAAATAATTACCTTTTTCAATAATGATCAATTAAAAATGAAAAAGTTACTCATTCGTGTGTATGACTTACAATCTTCATGAATATAACGTTGTTAATTTTTCATAATCATATTAATGAGTTTATTTATAAGTTATTGTTAATATATAAAAGTGATTATTTTTTCAGTAATACTATTCTATACATTATTAATTTTTGAAAACCTGGACTAGTGACAATAAAACCATGTTCATTTTCGACTCATTATTTAAATTTAGACAAAACATCAATTGTAAACATAAATAATTTTGTAATTTTTAAAACAAGGTATTAAGTGACATAATTAAAATAATAAATTTTGAAAAGGTTCTCCAGAAATTTGAAATTAATATGTGTATTATTCCTGAATATATGGATTTTACAAGATGATTCGGGCTCACGGTAAAGGACTTCTTCCCAAACTCATATTGTTGGGGAAAATTTTAATAATATAAACCACAATATATTATAAGGTGAATAATCAACCGATTTTTCATTTAAATTCATTAAATAATTTTGAAAATGAATTTATTATAGGAATCATTTTAGTAAATGATAAAATTAATGTTTTTTAAAATATGATGTGAAAACGACCTTTCTATTATTGTGACTATTATTTGGTAATAGGCGTTCTCTAAAAAATATAATGTTTTTATAAAAGAGATGTATACACCAGTTCCACTTTTTATGTATTTTGGTATTGAGAATGGTTTTGAGAATGATTTTATTATATCAATATCTAGAAATGATAGATAATGATTACAATATACAAGTTTAATTTTCCATTTATGTTTGTTTAATGTGTTAGGGTTCTTGTGTATTGACTTTTTATTCAAGTGTTTCTATAGTAAAACAAAGGGATGTGAGCCCAAGATGATCTCCACTGCATTGGTAATGAGATAATGTTAAACAATTAGGATTATCCAAATAGATAATAGCAATATACAATAATGGTATTCAAAACCTAACCATGAAGGTTACTCCAGATGTAAATATTAATGCTATAATGTAAATATGATATGGATGCCACAAGTGACCATAATGATTTATGATTAAAATAATGTTTTCCAGGATTCTTATGATTTCATGGTATTATAAATATTCATGGAATGACCTTTTATTTCCATATTTTATATCCCTTACTGTTCTTTTTGTACTCATACCATATTTTTAAAATGTTTTCACAGGTTATAAAGATGGGTAAGAGAAATGAATATGTATAGAAGATTTTTATCATTAAAAATAAATAATATTTACTTTTAAATGTTTTAAACATTGGAATAAATGGATATTTTTATAGTAGAATCCACTTTGAAGAAATTTGATTTGTTATGTAATATTTATGACCTAATTATTTAAAACTATAATTTTGATAATATCATCAATGGGAATTATATATTTATCAAAATATTATATAATTTTTATGGTTGGGTCATTATAGATGGTATTAGAGTTCGCATTAGATAAGTTTAGTGGTTTGGATATTGTTAATATACTGTCCATAAATTATTTTTACATTATGGTAAAATTAAAATGATATATAATTTTAAGATTACCATTTTGATTCACCAAAATATGTTTTTTCAAAATGGTTTTCTTTAGAGGAAATACGGTAGATATGTTGGGATGACCTCAAGGGGAAAAAATATCCAAATCAACAATCTGGGATGGTTTTAATCGGAACTGGATAGTTTTTTGCAGTGATACTGCAATTGACTCTATTAATACATGGTTGTGGTATCCATGAATGATATCAGCCTGATCAACCTCATTGGATCATACTGTTAGTGGATCACATTATGAGGCAACATCCTATATCACATAGAGGATCATTTGACCCTGTGATAGCTGAACAGTGGATGAAATAACTATAAAATATTTTCAATGTCACGGGGATTAGAGACAATAAAAGGTTAGTCATTCCATTTTTTTGAAGGTGTAGTCGGTCAGTGGAGGTATAATATTAAGAAACTTATGGACACTAAGGAAATTAATGCACATTATTAGAATAATTTCAATGATATGTTTCTTGAAAAATATTTTCATATGGAGGTTCAACTTAGTATTGGAAAAAAATTTATAGAATTGAGGCATGATGGGGAATTGGTGGTGGATTACAATGAAAAATTCACTCTAATGTCAAGGTATTCTCTAAATTTTATCAGGGATCATGTGCTAAAAAAATCACTCATTTATTACTCATTATTAAAAAAAATTATCAAAGGTAATTGGATTTTCAACGTTTAGAAAGTTACCAAAAACATTTTTAATATGCATAGAAGTTGGAGATGGATTTTTTTGATGATCTAGTGTTCTTTCAAAAGAATAATAAGATGTTGAGGTGGAAAGAGAAAGGGGAGAATGCTTCAAAAAATTTATTTTATGATAATTAAGTTTAATGTTTTTGGAATTTGGTGTAAAATCACATTGGGTTATACCTTTTGAATTCTAGTAATTAATTTCAATGTGGAATGAAGGGATATAAGGACCATAATTTCACTGAAATGATAATGATATAGGTAGTACAACATCTGATTTATAGTTAGTAAAATGTATTAACTATAATGAGATGGTTTATTTGGAAATGTGTTTCCTATGATGAAAATGAATTTATGGAAGAAGTAGGACTATAAGAAAAATGGATAGGGAAATACTTTTCAAATTCATTAGTAGTTTTTCTACAATAAAATAAAGTGGTATCATGTATATTGTTAGTTTAGTTAGAGTATCACAATGTGTTGTTTTATTTAGAGTATACACATTAGTTCATTTATGTGAAATTTTATGGTTAATTAGAATTTATACCTCAAGAAATGAATCCAGATCATAAGATAAAAACACATAGAAGAAAATATAATTAAAAAAATTATAATAATCTTTTTATCATTGTCTGTCTAATGAATCTACCTACAAACATTTTTTCTATATTAGGGATTCATGATAATCCGGGTATGTATTGGTTTTATATTTACAAATATAAGATTGAATGTAGAGTTAAATATGTTTCTTTTAAAAAATACTTTCCATTTTTGTATATTAATAAACCCTTATTATAGATAACACATCAAGATAATGAGAAAATTTTAAAATATGGAAATGAATATTAACTTTCACATATTGTTGAAATCAAAGGAATTTTTCAGATTAATGATGTTCCATTTGTATGTTTGTATCTTGATTTTTTTTATAATGAGTTTCATGGTACTTTAACTAATAGATAATTTGAATATAATGATCACTTAATTACTAATGCTAATATAATATAAAAAAACCCTTATCAAATTGCTCAGATTAAACTGTTAGAGTTAATGAAGAAACTATAGGTGTTATTAGATAAAGGATTCATTCGACCTAGCACATCACCATGTTGTTCTCATATATTGTTTGTAAAAAAAATATTTATCAATGAGAATTTTCATTTTCTATATAGCCTTGAATAACTTCATTTTTACGAATAAGTATCCATCTCTTAATTTTGATGATTATTTGATCACTTTTAAAGAGCACAATATTTTTTGGATGTTTGATTGAGGTTGGGTTACCATCAGTTGAATTTAAAGGAAAATGAAATTATGGGGACCATGTATCATACTAGATATGACCATAAGTAATTTTATGTTTTGATGTTAGGTTTAACTAATACCCATGATGTATTAATGGATCTTATGAAAAGTCCATAACATGAATTCTTGGATATGTTTTTGGTAATTATTATTGATTATATTTTGTAATATTGTAAATGTAAATAATAGCATGAAAGGTATTTGAGGATTGTCTTGTAGAACTAAAAAGAAATAAAATTTAATGGGAAATTCAATAAGTGTCAGTTTTGGTAACAAAAAATATAATTCCATGGTCATATTGATTTTATATGGCATAACCATTGATCCACCTAACACAAATGTTATTGACGAATAGACAAGACCCAAAAATTTAACTGAAAATAATAGTTTTCTATGTTTATCATGATATTACCAGAGGTCTGTTGGCAAATTTTCATGGTTATCTATCCCATTTAATTCATATAAGAAACCATATAATAATTCAATGTTTTAGCCAGGCATAATCTTAGAGGAAGAAAAGTGATTCCATCCATTGAATTCATATATGAACACATGTGTCATATAAGGCATACGAATTCATTAAAATTTAACTATATAATGGGTGATCGTCATATTCAATTCAATTCTGAACAGATAAAAAGGTGTATTAGGACAACATTATTCATGGAAGGACTAATCTATAATTTTACTCATATTAGAATTTATTTATGACAAGAATATAACTCATAAAAATCCAAAACATGGAAAGTGTATAGAAAACATGAATCCATTACCATTTATTTATCAATTCAATTTAAATTAGAAAATAAAATTCAAATTACATATTTAATATTAAAAATACCATAGATGTGGGTTATGATGAACACTCTATGTAATCAAAACTCAAAATAGAATAATTTAGGTCTACAATCTAAAAAACTCTCCGAATGAAATGATTCCAATTAAATGACCTTAACCATTTAACATTTACCAATAGACCATATTTATTTAATTAGTTGAACCTATAAATTAAAATTGTGGATTAAATTCTATTTCAAGATCAATGCTCTGAAAATTAGTCATGAAAAACAATGAAATATTTATATAAACACATCAAAATTAATGGAAAAGAATGTGACCGCAGTTAGTATGTTTATATTAGATTGGTTGTATAGACCCGGTACATGATTCGACTAAAAATAGAATAAAATTGAATTATTGACAAAGAATCTATAAATGGAGAGATTTATCTTCATATAAAAGCACATTAGACCCCAAGAAGAAAGAATAATGGATAAATAGTAGATTTGATCTAATTTTTTGGATCCAATGAGATAAACGTCAATTAATTACGACTTTGAAAAGTGATGTTCTATTTATTCCAACTTTATGCATCGAATGGGGAGCTTTTAAGCCATTATTATCTAATGTGAGAAGATTTGAGGAAATTATTTTTGAAATATGGTTCAATTAGTGTTATGTTAATAAATTAACTAAAAACATTGCCTTTCAGGTTTTCCCACATGGTTTTCCAAACTGTGTACCAATTGTGTGCCCATTACTATAGGAAGGGTCACTTTCATCTAGTTGGTATACATTATTTTCATAACCATGATCATACATTGAAAAAATCTTCTGTCAACCATGAAATCAATACCTCATGGGAGAGAACCTCAAATTTCAATTCAGAATAACATGTGGCATGTAGCTTCCACTATCTATCTTATCACAATTTTATATCACCATGTGGCTGACCTTACACATTTTTACTTACAGTACAATAATCAATTTAACCAAAATTCTTGGTTTTGGGCTCTAAATGTGCCCCAAACACCCCCACCACCTCTATAACGTCAATGGGACTTTATTTTAGGCAATATTTAAACATTTAATATGAATATGGATTGAAAAAAATGATTTTTTACTTCAATAAAGATAGGGTTCTTACAGGTATGAACATATTTTAAATATATAATCCATTAAATTTGAATCCTTGTAATTATTAATAAATTTTTTATAATGATTTATTATATATTATGTATGATTTATTAGTGAAATAAAAAACAAAATCTATAAAAAATCTAAAATAGAGGATGAATATTTTGAGGAGTAAATTTTAGAATATTTAAAAAACATTCATTAGGAGGATCCAACAGATGAATTAAATGATGACGGTGAAAATAAATGATAATAAATTTACTAATTTCTATATGAAAATAAGGTATATGATTTTGATTATTCTAATATATCAAGTGAAAAAATTAAAATATTAAACTAACTGTAAAATTATTATATTAATATAATAATATTTTTTCACACAAATCCTACGTATTTTAAATAAGATGTAATATATTCTTCATGGATCAATCCAATGAATATTAAAAATAGAGAAATTAAAAAATAATCCAACAACAAAATATTTTTTGAAAACATTTATATAAAATTAGATTTGTGGAAACTGTATATTTTTAATAAAATATTGATTATAATAAAAATATTGTATGGTATAATGAAATTTTAGTAATAAAATTATACTGTTAGGTTAAACATATTATGTTGAAGATACATTAATAACAATTACAATAGTTGAATATTTTATCATATTTTGGATATGAATGTTGATAGAAACCCATGATGTAATAAATGGATTGAATTTAGTATATTTTATTTTGAGATATTTGTATTCAATTTAAATATGTAACATTATTAACAAATGTACGATAAATATTATGAAAACACAAAATGTGGGGATTGATGAACCCAAATAAATAGAGATATAATTGATTTTTTAGTGTAATTATATTTTCTTATGATGATGATATAGAATATGAAAATTATACACTATCAAAATTAATTGTAGAAAATTGTCTATTCTTATATCAGTGATTGGAGTATACAATATTATGTGAATGTTTATTTATGATTAAGATTCTCCTAATAATTATACAATAAAATTATGAGGAACATAATGAGTTGATTATTTTGAAGTGTGTGAAAAATTATAATGTTGATGTGTCCAAGATTGTATATCAAGGAATGTATAACATATTTTATGAAATTAATTGTAGAATTCATAGATTTCATATTATTAATGAAATAAATAACATCATAAAATAAATTATTTTTATTTGTAAATATTATCCACAATAATGATGATTTAGTTGATATTCTGGGATTGTGTGGAAAATTTAGAATTTCAATACACTACATAGAATTAATATATTTTTTATAATAATGAAGTTAGAAAAAAAAATTATAATAATATTTATTTATTTTTATTTTCATAAGAAGTTACCCAATTATATGAAAGAGACAATAGTATGAAAAAGAAGTTTGACAGTTGATTATTTTATTAAATAGTCCAACAATGTTTGATGGTTGAAATACAAACAAATCATCAAATGAAAATGATTAGTATGGGTAATTGTAATTTTGGATGTATTGTAGATATCAATTAATTAAAAAATATAAAGACTAAAGTTCAATAATATTATTATTGTAAATATTTCTCAAATTATTATTATTTATTTTATGGAATCTTCAGGAAGTAGTGGGTCATTTATGTAGTTTTGAAAATGTTTTATAAAATTTAATGCAGCTAAATATTTATAAATATAATTTTTTAAGGTTATGTTAAATAAACATTAAGATTATATTAAATTATATGATTAAATAGAATATTCTAAAGCTCGTTTAAGTTCATTCAAGGATTGTACTAATAACTTAATACCAATGTAAGAATAATTCCAATGTTTTAATGGATATATATTAGTAATATCAATCCATGTAATATTAATCAAAAGTACAAAATAGATTAAGATAAATGATTGAAAACAATTTTTAAGAGTCTTATTGTATTTCTCTAAGAGTTACATGTGTTTTTATATCCTAAAAATGGGTTCATAGATTCTACATTACATTATCCAAAATCTATTTTTTAGATATTTAATTAAAAATAGTATATTTTTCAATTCAATTCATACTATATATTATAGATATTTAAATTAATGAATACTATTAAATGTGAGGAGAGATTTGAGACTGATATAAGTTGAGATTCCAATGATTTTTTAGTTTCCTTCATTTTTAGGAATGTTTCTAGAGGTTTTCTATTTTAGAATACATAAATAAAATTAGAAAATAAATTTAATTATACTTAATCTATTAGAGTTTTAAATATTAAAATAATAACTATATCCACATGATGTTGATTTATGATATTTGAATGATAATTTGATATGATGACAATATGTGTACATGAGTATATGAGAAAAATCCAATATTTATAGAGACCCAAACTAATTTAACATTGAATATTTAAATGTAAATTTTCTAGAATAAAAGTTTGTTTAAAGTACAATTTAAAATCTAAAAACTCAATTGACCCGAAGTATAATATTATAATTTTACCTACATTAATAAATTATATTTCTAATCGATCAAATTGTAATTTTTTTTAAAGTCTCATTGGTGTGTAATAATATATTCATTAAGAGAATACTATTTGAGGAATATTTAAACTATCGTATAAAATTTTGTAATAACATCTATGTTACAATAATATATTTTATTTGATAATGCATCATTAGAAAGTATAATGAAAAACTGATGGAGAAAGAAAATTCCTACGGTTAAGGATAATCCCTTATCATTCATGTTTTTAAATAATAATTAACATGTATAAACTAATTTAGAGACAATGTTTTTTTATTATATATAGATCTATTGAGATATGGTTCAATGGTTCGACAATGATACCATCACTAATATATTCTTTAACACCACCATGTTTTTGTATTTATTTCATAAAAAAATACTCATATGATCAGGATTCAGGCAATAAAACTCCTATTAAAATATAATAAAATTTTTTTGGTATAGAACAAGGAATCATAGAGAAACTCTACAAGGATGAGTATTGATCGTACCATTACAATCAGCTTGAGTAAGGCACATACAATACTCAGGTAGCACAAAAGACCAACTAGAACTGACTTAAAAAATTGCTCTCTTCAAAAATGGCATCTGCTAATTGATTGGACTCCTGCTAGACATGAGTAACTTCAAGAGAATACAAGTCTATAAGAGGAAGGAAATTAATCCATGATGATAACATCTTCCATGGAAAATTTCATGATCAATCTTTGAGTGTCTAGACTCCAACAGATGAACATGACTCTATTTATATGTCATGCCTACCATAATGTACTACACACCTGATTTCCTTTATCTTTTCCCTCATCTCCAATTATTTTGAATATCAATTTCCAATAAAATGAATGTAACATCCTTTCACAAAGCCTCAGTGTTTGCGAAAAACACTAGCCCATCCAGAAGGGCCTAGTGCTTCAGAAGCTTCTCCATCAACGTTGGCCTTCAGCCACCATGTGATGGGTGGTATCCCTCTAACATATTTCATCATCATTGGTTTTTTCATTATTCCATTAACACCAATTGACCACAACAAAACAAAATCAGAAAAAAAAAATTCATGGACACAGTCTGAATGTTACAAGTAGTTTGAATTTCCTGAGGAAAAATCAAAACCCTAACATTAAATTATGGATCATCATAGTTTAACATCAAGTAATTTCTAGGCATCCATATGAATGAAATAATGCTTTTAGTTGTAGTAAGAAGGATCGACTGGACCTACTCACTATAGTCATTTCCACTAATGAACTATAATATTCCATCAACATATCAGGTGTTGAGATAACAAGAGAATACATCATGCATATATTCCTGTAACCTACATGAGAATTTTCAACATGCAAAAATATGTGAAAGAGATTAATCCGCCTCTAAACCATGTATGGAGTCCGAATCCAGATGTATTATAGTGCACATTAGGTTGACCTGTTATAGATGCCTCTGCATCATAATTTTCCAGATTAATATTGATTGAGTAAAAGGGATAAATGCTCTTTAAGATTCCGTGACACAATGTGGAGGGTTTAGTGAGACATCACAATGATTTTTATGGAAGACGTTTGGGGATAAAAATACAGGAATATTGGGAATCCATAACAAAGTATCATAATCATTAAATTAGTATATATATATTTTAAACTAGATAGTACTAGTTAGTAGCCTAATGAGATGTGTATTTTTATAAAAATCAGACATGGTAACATTTTTTAGAGAAGATGGAATAAGTGTTTCATCAATAATGGGTGAGATATCCATGGTGTAGTCCAATAGTTTAAATGTGACTATTTACACACGACCAATATTGAACACACTAGGAGGTCAACATAAGCCTTTTTGATAGCAGACCAAACAGAGGAACTAGAATAATTGACATACCTAGTGTGATGTTTCTCAATAAACCTATTTTCATGAAAATCCATAAAATTTTTAGAAATGGAAACGAGCTTCAATATTAAGTTTTTTAATCAACGTGTCATTGAAAATCCTGATGTCATTGAGTCTCACTCCACACATATGAACAGGTTTGATACAGTCCTTCCATGATATAGTAACATTCTTCTATTCTTGAATTGACCAAGTCTATATAAATTTTTTTATTTTACTATTTAGTTCCTTGATAAGAGGTCTAGGACATATATATAAAGAAAACTAGAATATAATCATTGAATTTATCATTGAATTTTCAAGGCAGATTGTCCCTTCATGGGACAGACTTCTCCCCTTCCATCTTGTAAGATAATGTGTAATCATCAATGAACTATTATCCAGTTAACTTCTCTTAAATCTGCCCTAGAAAATTTGTACACCATGGTATAAAATAGGCAGAGATCCTCTTTTTACACCAAGATTACAAGAAATTCTAGTTTTATATGAAGCTACCATTATTTCACCAAAGTTGATAGAAAATTTTCCATAGATGATAACCAGACCTGCATCCTTTTAATAATGTGAGAATAAACCCTTAATACATGATATAGTGCCTTTGTATGATCTCTCGAATAGTAAGATGTCATTAGAATAGTATAACTAAGATGGGGTGCATAAATCCCTCCCAACTCTCAAGCTTTGACACCACCCAAAATTATCCAGATCAGTGAGGCACCAACTCAAATAATATTTTGCAATAGAAAATAGAATACCAGAAAGAGGATCGCATTGTCTTACTCTTTTAGAGAAATGATCAAATCCACTGAGAGAACCATTAACCAGAATATAATTCCAAGAACTTAATAGAATGAAACTAATAATCCCAATGAATTTATAATAGAATACATGCATTTTGAGATTATTATAGAGAATTATACACCTAATGTTGTCAATAAATTTGGAAATATCAATTTTCAATTCAATATTTCTATCTTTTACCTTTCTCTTTATAGAATTAACCTATTCAGAGTCAGTGTAACAACGAGTTTTTATATTTCTCCCTAAAAAAACAAACTGATTACAAGAGATGAGTTTCATAGAAATATCATATAATAGTTTGGTCATCATTTTACAAATTAGCTTTGGAACATTATTTCAAAGAACAATAGGTCAGAAATCTTTAATATCAACATAATTATCTTTCTTAGGAATTAAAGAAAAAAATTTAACGTTCATCGGGAAAGGAATATAAGATGATTTAATAAATGCATTCACAGCATTTGTGACACCAATATGAATGATATACCAATAAAACTTGAAAACTGTTTTGGAAAAGAAATCATGGCCTACCAAAAACTCTATATTCAGATAGAATAGAGAATCAGGTATTTCTATTTCACTTGGAATTTCAGCAAGCCTTTTATTTTTATCTTCCACAATAGAGGGCACAAAACACTTAATGATTTTATCAGTGTAATCATTTCCAATAAATAATTACAACTTCTAAAAATAAAGTGTCACAACATTTGAGAATTCATTCTTAGGGAAGAATATGTTTCCATAAATATTAATTGAATTTAATATTCTCCTGAACATTTTTCTATATTCATACAAGGAAAATGTTTTGAAATCATGTCTCCTTCCTTCAGTCATATATGTTTAAATTGGTTCTAAATAATTCTTTCCTTATGGGTCGAATGTCTATATAGATTGGAAAGAAGCCTATATTTCCTCACAAGAAGGAAGATCATACTGCATATTTTTTTGTTAAAAATTTGATAAAACATTTTAGACTCCTAATTTCATTATCTATAGAGGAAAATGATTCCTTACTCCTTTGATTCTATCTTTCCTTAACTAACATTAAAATACAACAAAATACATGAGGGGGACTACCTATGTAAATAGTTTCCCATCGATCCAACTCAATCTCTCTATAGCTCAATACAATATGCCAAGCATTATTAAACGTAAATGGGAGTGGATCTTACCACAATCTTTTGAAGCATACATCCACGAGTATGTGATAATGATCAGAATGAAATCTCGATAGATTTCTCCTAGACTCATAAATCACCCCAATCCTCTCATCAACTTGCACAAAACATCTGTCCAAATTAATTTCTCTCTTCCCATTAATAGTGTATCATCTCCACATGAAATCAGCTCTTGAAATATTTACATCCGTAAGACCACATTTTTCAAGCCATCATGAATGGTTAGAGGATGAGGTATTATAGAAATTCTCACATGTTTTTTCCTTATCCCACAAGACAGTGTTAACTTCACCATGAATAACCTATATGATATCCATATTCTCATAGATATCAACAAACTTCCACAATAAATATCTTCTTATGTAATAGTTTAATGCATAAACAATGGTCATAGGAAGAGAAGTATTACCATGACTACATGTCATATTGAGTGCCTGGAAATTAGCCGAAACAGAGAAAATACTAATACTGTCATTCTTTAGAACCCACATGGATTCAGTGATCAATTCAAACCCTGGACCTTTCCAAACAAATATTTTAATTTTTTTATTTGGACCTTGTTCCAAGACCATAATTTTTTTGAATCACATATTTATCAAAGATATTATTATTATGGTCAAAAGATATACCTGGATCGTTGTCAGCAGAAGAGGGGGAACCATCATCCCTAGTAGGTTCCTCGATACAAATAATGGAGAATCTATTTACCCAAATCAACTATATTCAAAAAAATGCTAGAAAGTAATATCTTTTTGGTAGTCCTTGATGTTTGAACCTGTGAGAATCCCCCTGAGGGGTCATAAATTTATGCATCATAGGCATGATCTGCATCACCATAATTTTTAATAGGGACAGGAAGAGTTATGACTGAGGTAGGAGTATATAAATGTGTATGAATAGGAGTATCAGATATCATAATCTTCACTCACGATGCAGATTCATTTACAGAGGCATGATCTAGAGACAATACATTCTCTTTATTTTATAGAAAAGGGTTTCTCATAGAGGGACCATCAGTTTCACTATGATTGAGTCACATGAAATCCTCACAATAATCACCATTAAGAAATGATTCTTCAAAGGGGGTATCTTCTTAATCATGTTCATGCTACACATTTACAAACATAGGACCTTCATCCATGAAAACAGATGATGTACCATTAGCAGGAGCTGCATCCCCAAAATCTACAGCCAGATCAGGATCAATAAGAGGGTCATCCCATGATTCCTTAAAGCCAGCAAGACCAGAACTAGTAGGAACTTCAGCTTTTCCATTATTTCTCCCACATCATTCCTCATCATGTCCTTGAATATTATAGAAATGACACATTAAATTTATATTACAATTGGAAGCCTCATGCCCAAATAAGTACTATTAAAGACAAAATTTTTGGTCTCTATCATACTGGATTATCAAACTGATGTTGTAATCCTAATTAGTTAGTACCACCTCTTATATCATGGTGGAATACATATCATCCTCAATAGGAATTTGAGCATAATGGCCAAATTTAGTAAAGTCGGTCTGCAGGTCAAGCCTAATAGTATCTCCCATGGATGGAGAAATGTACCAATGAATATAAGGTGGCTAATAAAACTAGTTCATATTACATTACCATATCTAGACTTGTGAAAATGTATTTTTGGCATCATTAGGGTCAAAATTCTGATCCCATTCATGAATCGAAAGAAAGCCAAACCATAGATGGAACGAGCTAATACTACATGCTATTTGTTGGATTTTATCCAAAGGTAAAACGATATGATAGAATCTATGATCAATTTTAGTCATTTTCCAATCTTCATATCCCCAAATGTCTTCAATCCTTATAGTGAGATCACATAATTTCTTGGGATTTACTCACTTTTCACCACAACCCGAGAAATGATAGAAAATCTACACGTCTTTATCCTCTCTTCAACCCCATTTTGATTCATAGAGACATGCCCAGTGAGACCTTCCATAATGATCTTTCCTACGGATGTAGACTCACAATCATGAAATTAGACAATTCCCACATTCCTGATAGCTTCCGCAAAACTCTTCTTACATCCCTCAATTTCTCTAGAAGCACCCGAATTCTTCATTGCGCAGAGACTAAATGAATCCTTGTGACCAATTCCATCATCGACCGTCGATCCAGAATCTGGTTTCTTCCTTGAATTTTCACCTTTATAGATCACCTTACTCACATTAGGGTTTTTGTTTGTCTCACCAGCATGCTCCACCTCTCTCTCCCCTTACCATTAAAAGTATATAATATCATATTAAATATGCTATAGATGAAATCAAACAAAATTGAATGATAAATTATTATAATTAATGGTAACCATAAATTAATTATGAATATACAATGATAATATAAATAAAAACACATTGTTAATTGATATGATATAATTTTATCAACACATATTGTTCAAATGGTAAATTTTTCATGAAAATAGTGATTTCTTTATATTTTATAATTACAAAATAATGAATTTATTAATTATAAATAAATATTAAGTTATTATATAATCATTGAAAATCAATATAATTAATATAAAAATACAATAATTTATCATATAAATCTCTGTTTGAAAATTTGGAAATCTTTGTAAATAATTCAGTCAAATAAAAACATTGTGTTATTTATTAAATTTCATACATGTTTTCAAAAGATTTTTGTCTATTTTGATTTGTTTTGAAAGTAAAATAATAGTTTTTTGATTTATCTCAATCTATGTAATGATATTAGCACCATTTTTATACATAATTATTTAACAATTTCAATTTTTATGATTATGAATTGAATTTTTCTAAAGACGGTTTTTTGTTTGGTTTTTGGAAATTATATTCTATCAATATGTTATGAGATTATAGGTATGAAATTTGTTAATTGAATGTTATATTTTTAGTAATGTTAATCCCAATCCCTTTTCATTGATTCATTGTCATGATTTTTTTACTTTTTGTTTTCCACTTTCATTAACAAGAAGGGTGTGGGAGAGTTTAAAAAAATTAGTGTTTGTGAGACAGACAAACCTTTTAGCATGGGAGTGGGAATTTTCTTTTATTGTTAAAGGCTATAGGATTCCAACTGAATGACCAGTGAGTGGAATTATCCAGATTATATGAAGCACCCCAATATTTTATTCAATATATTTTTTCTAATAAATTTAATTTCTCCAATAGTATTTGTTACACTAAACACTGAGTTTTAATGAACCATGATACATTATTATTATTATTATTATTATTATTATTATTTAAACTTGACTATTATAATATAGCAGTTAAATATGAATTTATGAATATAAATGACCATATTTTGGATGTTAGGTTTAATTTTTTTAGATAAAAGAAAATATATATTTATTTATTTTATTAAATTTTAATAAATTCTTTATTTTCTTTGAAAAAACAATTTAACTAAAAATAATTTTTTATTGATTTTTTTGAAATAATTATAAAAATATTCGTTATAAGACTAAGAAAGTTATTTTCTATAATTTACATAATTTTTTAATAATGAAGTCGTAATTTTCTTAGGATTTTTTTGAATTTAATGAAAATATTATTTTTTCCATAAATAGTGAAAAATACTAAGTCTCCTTAAAAATAATCCTTTTAAATAAATGTATTTAAAATGATCCATGTTATTCTAGAGTTATTTGAAATTTAAATTCAATGAATTATTATATTATTTAACAAATGTACTTCATTGGAATAATATTCATATTGAATATTAATATTAAAACATTATATACTAATTAATGTTTTCTCTTCATAAATCACTTTTTAATCGTGTCTTTGGGTTTAATTTTCAATTTAATTTTCCCACATATTTTTATATAAATATAAAAAATGATTTCATATTTTTAGACAAAATATTAGATATAATATACTATTTAAAACATTATTTTTATAATAATAAATAGTAACAATAGTAATAGATACATATTGATGTAAATAATAATACACTTTTACCAGGGATTTAAACAAAAAACAATAATATTTAAAATGACCTAAAACATCTCCAATTATGATTTTGATAAAATATTTTTGACCATAGCACATCTAAGGTTCCATAATAGGAATTCATTATGCTATATTTATTGTATTGAACAGGTCTACACTTTTTTATTCAAAAATTCCACACGTGTCATCTCCCCCAATTATTAAAGGGAACCACTTCTCCAATTATCTTCACACATAAAAAACAATTTTTATCCAAATATATGGAAAATATTTTATTATAACTTCTCATACCACAACTTTCGGTCCTTAGTTTTATTATTAAACCCCTCTATAACGTCTTTTTGTGATAACCTAAGGTGTATTTCTAAATAAAACATATCATTATTAACCATGTATTTTTATTATATTTCATCATCAAAATCCATTAAATACTATTCAAAAATGCTATCATGGTAGTAAAGTTATTTAAAATATACTCTTTCGTAATTTGTTTGACTTCATTTTCAATATCATTCTCTTCATTAATGAAATTGGAAATTAATCAGTCGATCATGGGTATAATAGACTACCACCTCATAAATTGATTTTGATTTACTTACCAGCATAGTCTCTCATGGTAGGATATAGTGTTGGTTTTAATTTTTATACATGATATTTTATGAAATATATTTGCACTTGTAATTATAATATTACATTTACTATTTAATTTCATATACATTTTAAAACAATAACATCAGTCGTCCATATTTGTGCACTACAACCTCTACATAGTGATGAGATCTTTTTTCATTTTATTTTTACATGGATAGTAATAATGAGGTTATTTATTAATATAAATTATATATAATAAATAATAATAATGGTTTAATTATTAATTAATATTAATTTTTCTTTCATTTCACCCAACAAATAATAGAATCACAATTCATGAATACGTAAAACCTAAGGTCTTTATTAGCAGTGTAATTCATTTTTTATATCTATCATTTATTGATGGATCTAAATAAATATATACTATTTATATATGATAATAATTCCATGTTAAAAATTATTTATATTATGTGAAAATTATAATTTTTTATTTTATTTAAACTACCCAATAAAAATATACATGAAAACAAAACAATTATTACCCAATGGTTATTTTAATATGGAATTGTTAATAAAAGGGTAATAAAATATAATTAGTAAATCATTTATTTCATGATATATAATATAATTCTAAAATATATGTATAATTAAAATATACAAATTATATATTATTAACATTGTTTTGTGAACAAATATGTGACTTATGGTAAGGGATTTATAGTCTCACTTTTATTTTTGGAGATTTATCTCGCATTTATCACTAGTTTATTTTATTTTGAGGTATTTTATTTCCAATTAATAGTTTTATATCATGAATATAATAACATTAATGATATTAAATGTCTCAATTTATATTATTTTTCATGAATGTTTGTATTCAATTGTTACCAAATTGGTAAGGGTTTAATGTTATAATCTCAATGGTTATTAGGATTAATAATGGTTATGATTATGTTGATAAAAGATATTTATATATATCTCAATAAAATCATTATGTTTCTTCTCATATAGATATTTCAGTAAAATAAATGTTTGCATTCATTATAATCTACTTCAGTACTCAATAGTCAAAAATAATGTTTTTACGAGGAAGTGACATCATTTATCTCTTTATTTGAAAATCTATTTTCTTTCATGAACATTTTTTATAATAGAAATTATAAAAATATTTGAATAATTTCTAATATTTAACTATTGTTATTTTTACACATGTTTTAATTTTTATATAAATTTTTAAATTTTATTTTATTTTTATTTTATAATGGAGGTAATTTATTAAGGTTTTACAGAAAATATAAATGGATCCTTGATTTAATGACTGATATATGTTGTGTTTTATTTTATAATGACAACTGAATGAATTAGAAAACCATTTATAATTTTAAAATATTGTTTATTAAAAAATTATATTCAAAACTTATTTTTAATAATTCCAATTTAAAAAAGTTCCTTTAAAACAGATAAGTTTATTTTCCTTGAGAAATATCTCATTAGATATTTGAAAATAATTTGCAATCAATTATTAAAACCTTAATTGTTATAATATCCATATTAAGTATATGATACAAGGATACCATCCTTATTATTTCTCTTGATAGATTAATGTTACGGTGAAATAATGAATTTTTTTTTAAACCCATTTATTTTATACTAGTTATGTTGTGATGAAATGTTTACATAACCCGTTTATTTTTTTGAGTACGATAGGATGACTTTTTTATGATATTGTGGAAAACTTATGTTTTGATTTCATTTGGTTCTGGTGATTATTCCAAAATAATGGATGTTTTTAACATTATAACCTCGGAAAGTCGTTATGTTATTAACAAGGATGGTGGTCATGTTATAAAAAGTGAAAGGTGGAATATTTATCTATATCTAATGCATTAGGTAATGATTGATATCTCATGTGGTAAATTTTAACTTATTATGGAGTAATCTCACCTTATTAAGGTATATTTCCAACTATAATTTTAGTAGTAGTAAACCCCGATTACTATGATGGTTTGGGAAGTTAACCTAATACACTATTATATCCTTGAATATGAGTTTTTAAAACTAAAGAATCAAATTTCTTATATTAATCAACATTCCAAGAATATATTTCTTATTTAAATTTTATTCTCTAATAATTTATTTGATTTGATTACATTTCGATTCACATAATTTAAAATGAAAATATTTATTCCATGACTTCCATTTGTGATCTATGATTTGAAGGGTTTGTTTTAGAAAATGTTAATCTCATGTTCACATAAACTTATTATATTAATATATTGATATCTCGCTTTAATAACCTAAATGGGAAACTAATATCACCCTTATTATGTTTCCCCTCCTTAGGTTAGTAATAATGATATTATATATGATGTGATTAATTAGGGGATAGTTTTGAACAAAAATTTGGGAGATTATGTAGTTTACTAATGAACCATTTGGTTTTGTATCTATGTTTCCAATGGGTCAACACCTACATGATCATTACATGGGTCAATATGACCTGAATTAAATATTGTTTAATTTATCTATATTATTTATTTATAAAATATTTTGAAATATATATTATTTTAAGGGATAGGTTTAGTAATCCTGTGGAAACTATGATGAGAAACATTAGTGTAAATACATAGGATAAAACTATGTACACGATAACATCTTAGGATATGGTGAATAACATTGAGTGGTGTTACATGTTAAGGCATAACACTCTTGATACTATAAGCTTATGTGGATCTATTATAGTTTCACCATGGGGAAATAACCCTAAAAATAGTGAATTGAGATGGACTTCATCGTTACCCCATGCATTGACACATGCCTTCACAACTATTTTTACACTCCTTGTGTATATTTTGTTGCTCATTCACATTTTCCATACAAAACAATATCATTTATTAGAATATATACTGACAATAGATAAATTATGTTAATCCTAAGGAGTTATAGATTGAAAATAATGAGCTATGATTTTTACATCTTATAAATTATATTTATGTATTATGTGGTTTCCCAATGTGAATATTGTTTCCCAAAGTCTGATTTTTTGTTTTTTCCAAAGGATATACACTATTTATATTATGATCATACCATATAATCAATCTATGAATCATTCCATTCATCAAAATGAGAAAACTACTGAAAATTTTTTTATTGATTCGGTTATTTAGAAATTTCAACCTTTTTTATTGGTTCCACTCATTAACTAGTAAAAACTAAATGGATCGTTACCATTGAAATGATATTTACACTCTCTAGTGTTGGGTACATGTGAAATTTATTTTTATATATTAATTTTTAGACGGATAATTGAATCATTATTGTAATTGTATTATTTATAGAATTCAATAGTACTAATCTATATTCATTGGATGAGATGAGTTAAGGAGGATATGTTTTTTTCAACACATCCAACATATTCTATAAAAAATGATAGAAATTATTGTACATTATCTAATGTATGATGAATCTAATTTTACATATGAATCCAAAATTAAGAAATATACAATATGGGATTATGTTTTCATCATCATCCCTAAAAGGGAAATTGGTCAATTCATTGATGGATTAAATGGTAGTTCTAACATGCTTCATATATAAGAGTTAATCATTACTACAAGAAAATCATTCAATTTGTAATCAAGGTAGAAATGTAAAATTGAGATTCTAATAATTATGAAGGTTTTGATTGGAAAATAAATATAAAGTCTCATGAAAACCTGAATATATTAAAATGTTTAATGAAATTACATTCCCTAACATTTAATAAATATGGGGAAAATATCATGTGAATTGATATAGTGGAATACATAAGTTATTCAAATGGGTGAAAGATTTTCATAGAATAAGTGAACATATAAATGTGGTGAAAATATTTTTGACACAATAAAGTAATGGAATGTTCAAACTCATGCACCACCAGTATTCTAATTAATTAAATTTAAGGAGTATGGTAATTATTCCCTATAGATATGAAATCCATTTTTCATTGATGATGATCGACAGCAGAAACAAAAAAATTGTAGAGAAATAGGTGAATCACTCCTGATCATTTTTTGTAAGATGGGTATGAAAATGATGTAGTGAAAGGATTATATACCATTTATTCTAGAACTAATATTGTATTTTTTTTATTCTAGATATCCCAATAATTAATATCTAATGAGTGTTCTCAGGGTATAAAAAGTAAAACTCAAAGATTAGATGATAAATAAGTAGTGAAATACATTAATTGTATGATGATTTTATAGAATTTATATGATTGTTCTCAGAGTAATTTTGGTGGGAATGTGACTCCTACCATTATCTATATAATACCTCTAGATTAATTTGATGTTATATTAATCATGGATTTACTTCCTCTATATAAACCCTAGATCAATTTTCAAGGAATGTAATTCATCTTTGATATAAAAAACTCACATATGATCGTCTAACAATGAGACAATAAACATGAACATTAAATAGAAATCTGATCAATTGTGTGGGTTTTTTTATTCAATAGGGTAATTTTTCTCAAGTGGTTAATGAGAATATAAAAATCAACGATATCCAAAAAATATAGGAGTTTCGTTATGTATTTTCATAATATTTTCCTAGTATTCCACATTATTGGTATTTTATTTTTTGATATAACTCATACCTCATGCCACTCGTATTTCAATGTATCTCTATATAATGGTCTTATTGAGTTGAAATAATTTAAGAAACACTTCTAAAACATTGAAATTGGATTTACTCTCCCAACTATGTCACAATGTGGATAAACTATTACTTTTTTAATGAAGTCATATGGATTGAGGTGAATCTTCATTTATTAACATGACTTAAGAAAGATCACAATCCAGAAAACTTATCCCATACACTATATTGATGAATTGTATTCCAAAATTCGATGAGATAAATACATTTACAATATTAAACATTGTTATGTAAATCAAAAACTGAGAGTCATGAAAGAATATATAACTATGGAAACATTATACCCAATCTATGGAAACTCTGAGTTTATAATGATTCTATATTGTCTTAATAATGTATCCATGCTTGAACCCTATCTTAAATAAACCATGGTTACTAAGATCCAAATTTTTCTAGGTTTGGATGAACAATATTTATTTAGTAGACAATATATCTAGGTAATAAAATACCCTCACCATGGTAACTCGGATGGGTTCCAGATTTTTATAGACTAATGAATTTGTGGAACAATTTAATGAAATAATGAGAATCTAATTCTGAAAACATGATCTTACTTTAACTATAGAGTGGATAATTTTTTATAATCCATATTTAGGCATCCAATAAGTGATTGAGATGTGTTATCATATATAAGTAAATTGTTATATCTTATACAACATGGTAATTCTCGGATAAGGAGAAAAATTACCCAACTAATTATTTCGAGTTGGCAACGGTAATTTTTTTGATTATATTTTTTGTCTCATTATCATTGTGGATAAAATTGGTATATCTATTTACTCATAAGAAATGTTTAATAAATATATTCACACATAATGGATTCAACAAAAACCAAATAATATAGATTCATAAAATTTAAGAATACTATTTCTCAATATATTATTTTATTGGGTAATGGACCAAGGTAGGAGATTCATTGTGTCAAATGGTTCATTCAAGGATATCCATGGTAAGGGTCCCAAAATATACAATATTTCCGGATTTAAAAATGATTGATATTTAAATCATCATGAAGGGTAGAAATTATATATTTATCAAATGAATGTTCAACAATATATCCATTTAATGAATACCAAATAATCAAAGGACAATGATGGGATGTAGAATAAATTAAATAAATATATTTTGTTAATTCATGATTATAATGTTGAAATATGGTTTTTGACCATGTTTTCCTCACTTAATTACTAGTTTTGATGAAGGTTCTATTATAGGAGGTTCATAGTTCTTCATTCTCTATTCATCTAGAACTAAAAATTGAATACATATTTAAGGGAGAACCTCTGGTGGAAAGGAATGAAGAGATATATGAAATATTTTTTATCTCCTTGCATGGAATATGTAGATTTTTAATGCTAAGAGAGAAAAATCAATGGTGATGTTACAACCATTACCCATTCATAAATGAATATCCGACAATATCGTCATTGATTTTTTCAACATAGTCCCCAAAACATTAAAATTGAACAATGTTATATGTGTTGTATTTGACTTCCTTACAATGTAATCATAGTTAAAATCTATAATTGAATACTAATCTATGGATTATATTTCCATGATATTCATTATGTAACTTGTATGGTTTCATGGAGTCCCACATTCGAATGTATCTTGTCAGTATTAGATGATTAGATCAAAGTTCCATGGAATAATTTTTCATGATCTCGATAAAGAGTTGAGTATCATTTCAATGATAATCCATAGAAAATTTTTTAGGGAGAGAGAAAAATTAAAAACATGAAGATATGAGTAGATCTAGTTTTATCGATTTCAAATGTGTTTGGGTTGAACAACTCCTATAGTTTAATTTTCAGTAAATAATAAATGTTTCTATACTATTCATATGTATCCTTCTAAAGTCATCATTGGATATAAGAATATAACTACAATGATCAAGGATGATGATGGACAAAGAATGATATTAACTCTAAATATAGTAGATGAAATTTTAGAAATTGATATAGAAATTCAGACACACATAGTCATGGAACAATGTTAATAAAAATTTTATGCGGATAATAATTGATGAAACAAAGAATTTAATGTTTGTGAGAATTTTTATTTATGTATTTCTCAATGGAATAAGACTATATTATTCTGATGAAATGGAAAACTATGCCCGGGGAATATAAGTTCTTTTGATATTATTGATCATATCATGGACAGATCTTATCACCTTGAGTTTCAATGAATCCTCTATCTATTTCATGATGGGTTACATGTATCAATATTGAGGAAGTACACACATGATCCTTTATATGTATTTTAATCATATGTAATGCTACTGCATAATGATCTTTTCTATGGGGAATAACTGATATAGATTGTTGATAGTTTGGAAAAATTATAATAAAACAAGATAACTCATCTGCTCCATGTTTTTTTTGGAACCATTAGCACAAAGAATCTTTGTGATAACGTGAAGATGTAATGATTCAGATGTATCATCAGTTGTTTATACTAATGTGATGTTATTTTAAGGGATAAATATAACAAACTGTAACCTAAATTCACTCACTTCATGGTTAATTACATACAATTTAACTTAATAAAACCCATAATATTTACTCTCATATTTTCATTGGGAGATTAGTTACATAACATGACATCATAAAAACATGGATATAATGACATTATTGTAATCTACCTTAACAATATCTTAAAATCCATAATTCTTGTAAAACTATATAGGATAACATGGAGATGTACATAAGATTGTCGACGGATATAAATCACGCAAGGGAACAAAATAATAAGGACACAGGTCAAAGACATTATTGTATGTAAATAAGTATTAAAATGTAAAATTATAGTTGATAATCTCAATCATGAACAATTATCAATGATATAACATTATTTCATAAAGGAAACATAGAAATGTAGGAACAATATAATACACCATCATGACCTGTCCCCTGGGGCATGTGTTGTGACTAAGCCCTCCTCCCCAAGGCCAGGGGCTTGCAACTAGAACTGATGGAATTATCCTACAAGTGGGAGGTATTACCTAAGCACTCGTACACATGAACACTCACAACCCTAACCCACAATGCAAACAGGGAAAACACACATGCCAATAAGACAACCACTATGTGTAATGAAATAAAAAATTAAAATAAGGGGGGATAGAATACAATCCCAACAAAGAAAATATAATAATAAGAAATTACAAATGTATATGTAAATCCATTCATATTAAACTTTACCTGAAGGGTAGGTGTAGTGTAGCAACCAGACGTCATTTAATTTTCCCTCAACTATATGATCCCACTGGGCACTTCCGGGTACTGAACCACCAAGGTATCCTTAAAAGTGCTAATCATTTTCACAATACATGTGATGTAAAAGAAATTCTCATGCAAGGGTGAGTAGATAAATACTAAGTAGGGACTGTAGAATAAAGAGAAGTATGAAATAGAAAAGTATGGATTATATTATTTATAGCTTACACTATTATAACAAAGAGTATAGAAATAAATGTTATCAGTAATAAATAAGTATCATCTTTTACCACTAAGGGACAATTCCTTGATGAGTCACTAAGGTCTACCGGTCTGCTGGGATACTGAGGTCCAGTCAGGTATGATTCGTTTGTTGAGCCACTCAGATCCGCTCAGCTATATGTCATCTGTTGGGCCACTAATTTCCCCTTGACTACTACTCGCTGGATGGGCCATGGAGGTCCACTATTATACTACACTTATTTCTAGGCCACTGAGGTCTACACATATACTCACCTTCTAGGCCACTTCGGTCTGCTCATGTACTTGTTAGTTGGGCCCTTGATGTCTTCTAGTATACACGTCTATTGAGGCACTGAGGCCCACTCGGCTAGTCATCTTCTAGGACACTGATTTATTCTCATAAACACGTCCTTCGGGTAACTAAGGTCTTCTAGGAATCCCACTGAGGTCCAATCTCTGATTCCTTCTGTTTAAAAACTGCCGCAAAATTCTCGCTCATAGTGCACCTGATTTGAGGAGAATCTTATCCTCAAGCCAATTTTTATATCTCAATCTCAACGGAAACTCAATAAGATTATTTCAAATGGACTGCCTCTTTTTGAGGGTTCCAATTCCAAAAACAGATCGTCAATAGGACTTACCGTTTACATGTTAGAACTGTTTTGGTAAAAAAGGGTCAGTGGGGTCCCATTCCTACTCCGAAACGGGTCGGACCCCAACCAAATATGACCCCATGAAATGAGTTGTAGGTCCATCCCACTGGGGTGGCCTAGAACTGATCTTTTGGGTCATGGTGTCGGCCCACAAGGTCAGACTGGCCCGACTGGAGGACCGACCTGATGGTTTGGGCTGGTCTAGTCATCCTGGGATGAAGAAGAGGTTGTATCCCACTAGTGGAAGTTGTCACCGGTTGCCGCTATGCTCTGGATGTAACAGGGCCACTATCTATGTGTTTTTTCAAGATCAAAACATCCGGATGTAGCACTACAACCAGCCATTTCCAATGGCCCATTCCACCACTAGTAGTCGATGTCATTGGCCACCCCACTGTTGCAGTGTGTCAGTGGTCTCTTTGTTGGGTCACCAGGTCCACTCTGGTAGTCCATTTATTGATTCATGATCATATTTGGGATACTCTTATTTTCATCATCCCCAAAATATCATCAAATTTGGAATTCCTTCAATCCAGGGGTTTGGTTGCAATGAACAAAAGAACACCCACAACAGACGGATCTAGGACGGGTTTGTGTTTACTAGATTCCTCCAAGTTAGAATAAAAAGGATATGAGTAAAACAATTTTTATATATTTTTGAGCCTATGATAAAAAATCCCCCCCCCCACAATAACAAATGACCATTGGAACAACCTATTATTGGGTTGATCCAAATTTATTATTTTAGAATGAAACAATGGGAAATAATATACCAAAGGAGAACCACTGCCTCAAGGATGGACCATTCATTGCCAAAAAATGCATTGTTGTCATTCGTCGTTCCTTGATTCAAAAACCGCCATTGTTTTTGGATATTCTTAATAGGAATCAATAATGGAGGGAGGGTGGTTCTCATTATCAGGGGTGATATGTCGATCGTCTCTCAGCAACACCAGATATCCATGTTTAGAGAAACTCTATTGTGCTAACAGTATTGTATATGAATAAACTGTTAATGGGAAATTGTATTTTAGGGTTTCTTTTATTCTGTTTCATTTATGATAACCTTTTTCTATTACACTGTGATGAAATTGAAAATTCAAATAAAATAAAATAATATTTTGTTTTATTTTTAATGAATAAAAATATTCTATTAATGTTTCCTAATAGTCCATAAATTAACTTTTTCCCTCAACCCATTATGGTCATGGTTATGTCAATTGTTAGGTAAATTGGTCATTCCGAATTAAAATTTTCCCTATATATTTTAATTTATGAACCCATTTTTTATTTTCCTAATCAACTCAAATGCTCATTTATAATTAAACATAAAAAAAGTTCAAACACTTATTCTGGGCTCATCGGGGATTGAAATAATGATTTTTCAGAGTGCATGGTCCAAAAATAAACCCATATTATTTAAAAACGTCTCATGGAATTCTAGGACATTTCAATACCCAAAAAATTAGGTATTTACATCCTCATATGCCGAAATAATGGCTCAAGAAAAAAATGGGGGGTACTGAACATGGATCTAAGCCTCCCGATCTCAAGTTCTCTCTGGGAGATTTCAATTTTTCCACCAGACATGTAGCTGAGGAATCACACTTCCATCAATGACTCATACCTATAAATCCTCAATACCTACGAGGAACTCCAGAAACATCTCCTGATCATCAATATCCAGCTCCACAAATTCAATATCGTGTGATGGCTCATGAACATATCTCCTCGGCTATAATATGTTGAAGATATTATATGCCCATGAAATCTTTATGGGGAGAGATAGGTGGAATTCCACCTCACCATATCTGCTCAAAATATTAAAGGGCCCATTGATTCTCGGAGTTAGCTTGCCACCTAGACCAAATCTCTACCATCCTCATTCAGTTGAGACCCAGAGGAACACATTATCTCACTCCACAAACTCCATGGGCCTCTGTATCCTATCATCATAAGAATTATGTATACTCACTTTAGTCCTCATCCACTATGGTATGATTTGTACCTTCTCATCCGTATCCCGTACCATCTCGATACCCTTGATCATAGAATTCCTTGGTTCTGACCAGTATAACGGTGATCTGCATGGTCACCCATACAATGTATCAAATGGTGCCAAACCAAAGGTGAGGTGGTAGCTTTTGTTGTACAAACATTGCACCACTCGTAGGGAATCCTCCAAATTACGAATGACATCATAGATACAAGAACAAAGCATGTCCTATAAAAACATGGATATCCATCTCTGTCTGAGCATTAGTTTGATGGTGGAAGGCTATTCTAAAGCGATGTTGAGTCCTAAACGCCTCCAGAAATCGCTTCCAAAACTGAGATGTAATGATTTTTTATTAGTCCAAGACTATTGTCAATGAGACCCCATGGATATGAACTATCACCTTTATGTAGAGTCCCCACAAACCCACTACTAAAACCCACTCCTATATGGGTAATAATTTGGATGACATGGTGAGTGAGTCAATAATCGCCCAGATGGTATCGTGCCCCTAGGCAGTTCATCGTAAAACCTTTAGGAAGACCATTTATATACAATCCAACTTCTATAATGTTACCCCATGTATTGGATTCAAACCTCCATGAAACTAAAAAAGAACCTTCACATACTGAAAAGTTTGGCACTGTAAAATAAAATCTTTCATTTCATTCTTTATCCCCGTCCATCAGTAATTGATATTGGAGGTCATGTTACATCATCACCACTCCTAGATATACTGAAAAAGTAGAGGTGTGAAACTCATTCAGAGACTCATCTCGTGATGCCTCTATCACCATAGTGCATCTTATAAAATGTATGGCAAGCTCCTCACCCATCAAATACCCTTCAAGGGATTTTTTTTAGAAAAACTGAGCATGTCGGTCCTTGCAGGAAACATCTACTAGTTGTTTGTCAACAATTCTTCAAGAATGATAGTCGTCGACTGAAGACATGTTGCATCATCATCATCGATAAAAGATATCTGCATTATTACTAATTGCTCTGATGCATTACTCACCAACTGAAAAGTGGTTCTTCTATAGAGCACGTCCTCTACAACATTCCCCTTCTTATGAGTATACACTATCATGAATTCAGTGCCTTGGATGAACTCCAGCCATCACCACTTCCTCTTGATCATGTCCTTGTAGTAAAATATATACTTGTTACTTTTTTCTTCATAGTAGAGTGTAAAACTCTCACCCATCAAGTAGGGTCACCATATAATCCAATAAATGAACACTACCTCTCGGCCAATGTCATGGGTTTCGTAGTTATTCTCATGATGGTTCAACTACTATTAACCTTAGGTGATCATTGCTTCCTACTACATCAAGAAAAACACAGTCTGATCCCTAATGCTTCACAGAATGCTACATACCCAACACCCTCCTCTAGTAGTCTCAAGATGGGGGCACTTGTCAGTCTCTCCCTCAACTCATGGAATCTCTCCTAGCACTTCTCCTTTAACACGAATGGTTGTTCTTTTCACCTCAAAGATTAAAGGGTGCCACTACACAAAAAATTTCAGGAACGAACCTCTAGTAGTTCCTATCCAAACCCCAGAAATTGCATACCTCAGTCACACTCCTAGGTGGTTCCCGATAGAGCACCGCTTCTATCTGTGCTGGATCCACAACAACTCCATCCTACAAAAAGAAATTTCCCAAGAAGTGGAACTCCTAAATATAGTTCTAACACATTGAGAGCTTCACAAAATGTATGAGATCTCATAGTGTATCCAATACAACCACAATTTCTATAGTGTGGTCCCCCTTATCCACCGTGTACATCAAGATGTCACCAATGAAGACAATGAGAAATTGGTCCTAGTAAAGCTAGAATTGTCCTTTCAAGATTCACATGAACACTGATGGTGCATTAGTCATTCCAAAAGGATTCACCAAGAACATATAGTGGGCATACCGATATCTAAAATCTATATATTGTAAATCCTCATCCTATACCAATAGCTAATGATATCCTAATATGAGATATACCTTTGAGAACCATCTTGCTACCATTAGCTGAACAATGTGGTCATCAATCCTCAATAGTGCATACATGTTATTCACGGTCACCTAGATCAGGCGCCAGAAGTCCATGAACAAAATGAAACTACCATCCTCCTTTTTGGAAATCAAAATAGAGGCTACCCATGGTGAAAAACTGGGTCACATGAGGCCCTTCTCCGGAAAATCCTCGAACTGTACCATAAACTCACGGAGCTCGGTACGAGCCATCCGATATGTTGGTCAAGATATCAGTGTAATTTAGGGTAAATATCAATGCATAAGTGTACCTCCCTACAAGGAGGACATCCCAGAACATCTTCAAGAATGATGTATTCATACTCATCCACCACTACAAGAAAGTGATGATTTTTCTCATCCTCTACACTAAGGGTGATTCTAGACAACATATGACTGATCAGATGTACCCTCCTCTGAGAAAGTATTTCCAATACTGAAAGATATCTCTTCTCGTGGGTGATGGAAAACCAAGTCCTATCCTCTTGGAGACACTATAATCTACGTCTAAAGAAGTTGATCTACGCATGAATAGTGGATAACCAGTCTATACCAAGGATGATGTCATAAGGCTTCGACGTCGCTACATGGAGGTATGAGATGACGATCCCACCTCCAAGAGTATGCTCACACTGCTGTAAATAGTTTATAATCTTCAAATCCCATTACATAATAGTGTCTAACCAAAAGGATCGAGCCAACACCTCCACCGAAGTCACCAAGCCCCGAACAAGATCTGTGGCAAGGAATGATTGGCTGGAACTTGTGTCTGCAAGAACTGTGGCTAATGTGAAGAAGAAACAAATCGTCTCTCTAAAAATCTATAGAGCATTGTGGTCGTAGGCCTCTATTTCCTATAGCTGGACATACCCCTATCCATGTGCTCTAGGAGCCCATTGTGGAACACCTAACGGTGGTGGTAGTAGAAAATCAAACATTTGTCCTCCTACTACAACTATGCTAGCTCCTATGCCTCATCCTCTACCCTACAGACCACCTCACTCAAATAGCTTACTCTACCTCGATGGTCCATCGACCATCTTTTGGTCATATGTGTGGAGAGTTGAGAAAACAGGATCCATGTGCCCTTACCTATCACATTACTAACACACCCTATTGTAGGGGTAGTAGCTCCTGTATATGCCATGTGCTCAACATCACTTGAAAGAACACATCCCTGAAGTGGATCTTAATGTTTGTCCAAGTGATTGTCTCCTCATCGTGTGTTTGTGTCATTAAGTTCGACCATCTCCTCGTCGGGCCCAAAAAAAGCCTCACGGAAAAGTTAGACATCTGTTTGAGAGGCAACCTCACAAGACGTATGACTTGAGTAACTGGCTTGAGCCAGTCCTCCACCAATTGTGGATTCAATCTCACCCCAGAACCAGGGGGTCTCAACGTCTTGAACTCGTATGAGGAACTGAACCTATGTCTTTCCTCTACTGGTAGTGTTTGTAGAAGTTGCTGAACAACGAGTGGTGGCGGAGAAGGTGCAATTCTCAGCAGCGATATCTCTAGTAATAGTCCTTGTACAGATGCCTCATCTCTAGCAATACCATCTTCATGATCATGCACTGGAACCCACACTAGCTGTCTACAAGACGACTTCTTAAAACAGATCAATATAAACCATATTAAATCATTTATACCTGGTGAGATGACTCAAAAAAGATACAAGGAAACAGTCAATATCCTATATAATGCATCCAACCAATGGTTTCATTTAATAAGTGAAAAAGAAAAATTTAGGGTCCTGGTGTATGGTTACATCGGTCGTCGAACCAACACTGGACTCCCTCAGCCTAAAAGTATAACACAAAACATTAAACAATATTGACAGAAAACAAAAAAATAACCTCTCTGTCTTTAATGATGGACTAACCACATATGATACCAATTTGTCATGACATGTCCCTAAGGCATGTTCTGCAACTACCCCAATCCCACCTTTAGACTGCTAGGGGATGGCTACAAGAACCAAATGGATTACCCTACAAGTGGGAGTCATTATCTGAGTACCTGTATGCATGAACACAAACAACCCCAATCAATAGTTATCAAAATGATAACATGCACGTGTTGACGCTCCATTCATCACAAAATCTAATATATTAGAAAAGGGGGTTATCTTAACTCAAAGTGATTCAACCTTTGGACAAATATCAAAAATTGACAAAGGAAGGTACAAGAAGAACACTGCGCAAGGGTTGCGCATGTTCTACAATGGTCACGCAAGTCCACTTGCGTGCCGCAATGGTCACACAGGTACAATTGCGCGACCTAAGTGATAACTGCCCGGGGTCTTCTCTAGCCTATAAATAGACCATGTGGCCCCCCCATTTCAAGGAGTAATTTTTCCAAATACTCAGATTTGAGCTCCTAGCGCCCTAGTCTCTTATCCAAGCTTCCAAAATCATTCTAAGGTAATTTCATACCTAGAACAGAAGATATAAAGAGGGGAGGAAGGCTAAAGTGTTGAAACTCATCAAAACTTGCGCGCCTAAGTGTCTAGCCCTTAAGGGAAATTGCCACACTTGCGCGTTGCCTAACTCCTTCAATAGAACAAGCGCGCCACTCATCTGGAGAACCTCAGGATGAATCTAAAGGCTTTATCCAAGAGTCACTCAAGTATTTACCTGCTGGTTAACCATCTCGGAAGTACCCATGTGTCGCACAGGTATACCTGTGCGACCAGAACTTGCGCTCCCACGCAGTACCTGTGCGCCTTCCATGACTTCCGCACCCCTGCCTTTTTGGGTGCCCTTCTTGCCCATTTCACCCCTATTATGTCATTCCACTTCCCATATTAATTATTCAATCTTCAAGACACTCTTCAAATCTATTTATGACATGATTTCTTTTTTTGACATCCTTATTTGAAAGGAATTCTATGGAACATCTCTCAAAATCTAGTGATTTACCCATCTTTATGTCACTAAATATTGAGATTTCATTCATCCAACCTCATCATTTATGATGAGAGAACTCAATTGTTTGGACCTCCTATTCAGGAGTAATCCCCTGTCTCAAATTTCGGCATCATCCTTAGGAATAAGCCCCAAACCATAATTTTCCTAACCTGGGCTTCCTTCTCAAGAGTAACCCCAATTCCTCATTAAACTGGGCCTCTTTTCAAGAGTAAGCCCAGTCATAATTCTCAAATCTGGGCATCCTATTCGGGAGTAAGCCCCAGTCCCCTAATTTGGGCATCCCCCTAAGGAGTAAGCCCCAATTCTTAAAGTTCCCAATTCTTGGAATCCTCCTTATAAGTAAGCCCCATACCTCAATTCCCTTAACCTGGGTCTCCTCTTTAGGAGTAATCCCCATTCATAATCATTAACATGGGACTCCTTTTCTGGAGTAAGCCCCAGTCTCAAATATGGGCATCCTCTTCAGGAAGAAGCCCCAGGTCCCTTAATTTTTCAAGTCACTTAACCTAGGCCTCCTTTTCTAGAGCAAGAACCAGTCTTAATTTCTCTTAACCAATCCTAATTTACCATTGATCTGGGATTCCTTATTAGGAGTAAATCCAATCATAAGTCCTCTCCTAATTTGGGAATCCTTTTCAGGTGTATGCCCCAAGTTAGAATATTAAAATCACCCTGAAGCACATATACCTTTATGGACCCTGTTCCAGGATTTCTTCTCTGAAGTAAATCCTACTATTCATTTATCTGGGCCTTCATACAAACATAATCCCCACTCTATTTCTTATGATTGCAACTTTCATGTCAACATTGTCTAATTGTTTTACCAATACCTCTTGTTTCTCACACCGAGCATGACTCACATGAGTTTAGAGTGTAAAAGTAATTATGAGATCCTGCTTTGAGCCATCAATCATAAACATCATACTCCCTTACTCGAACTACGTGGGTTCTGATTCCTTTTTTCTAAACAAAGGATACGTAGGTAGCCAATTTGTGTGTTCGATCCCAAGTCTTAAATAATCAATGTCCATCTGAATGAAAATAAACATCAAGTGCCCCACTGAGTGGCATTAAAACCAGCATGGTCATCATAATGACCAAGAGAATTCTATATAAATTTGTCTAAGGATTCCATTGACCAAGAATCTCTAATAAATAGAGATGATTCTCTATCGATGAAGAACCTCGAATACATATAAAATATTCTATAAATTTCCAACATATTTAATCATTGATTGTCAGATCTGAAGGAAATCTCATTTTATACTTGGTAATGTAATAAGGATTCACGAACATAACTTAAATATATAAAGAGAGCCTCGGATTAGACAATAATTCCCCTCAAAAAGGTGTGATGAGCCCGACCTCCAATCCTCTCGACCAATGAAAATTCATAAGCCTCATCAGTCCACAAACTAATGAGTGCCTACCTTTGGAATGTAGGTCCAAATGGATGTGGAATCATTGGATGTTTCTGGTTCTACGAACAAACCCATTAGAAACTGATTGGAATGTTTGAACATCCCATCAAAGTGGTCATCCCCGAATTCTGAGGGAAAAAATAATGGTGAACCCAACGTGAATCCTTAACCAAGTTAAAATGATGTTTTACCTAATTGTTAGGCCCCTATTTAAAACTCAATGAGAGGGCCAACAAAAACAATCATTAACATATATGCTCATCCAAAATATGTAGTGGCTGAATTTATCTTGATTACGTCTGTTGTATCAAAAAATAACTCTTTTCCAAGATCTTCGGCATTTCAAGAATGGATGCTCTCAATTTCACTCCTGTAAATACCGCTGTTGCAAATTCCACAACTGCTACTCCTACTAGATCATTGTCCGCTCTGAGGATGACATCACCTACTCAGCATCTTTAACGCTGGGTATCAAACGCACTGGTTAAGGAGTACCATCAACACGGTACCATCCCAACTATGGAGGCTGCCCGACAAGCCCTCCAAGTGAACAACTCACACCGGTCATCCGGACAATGACAAATAGTGATCAAGAAGCCAGTGGTGCTGACTACTGTCTCCAACTATTTCGAGTCGTTATCCCCGGAACGCAATCACCATTCACTCCCATATTCTAGGGAGGTGAATGAGAAGGTCCCTTAGGGAATTAATTCAAGCAGACAAGAGTCCTTCCTGATGGATCCCAACAACAATCGCCACCAGACTCGTGCGGCAGTGCGCCCTCAACATGATTAGGGTACCGACTCCTGGTATTCGGGTCAGGTTCCTTGAACCCGAGCAGGCAAGACAAATCGCCAGAGGCGAATTCAGGTTAACATTGAGAAGGTTCTCATCTCTTCCATCTCCGAAGAAGTCCACCAACCTAACTTGGTGGCAATCAACAAGCCGTCACACTCACATGCATGTTTTAATTCCGATATCCAGCAGACACGTCTGGCAGCATCACACCAATCCCAGCAGCCAATTCCGGTGGAGTACTATAGGCAGGAACATACACCTGTTTATACATCATTATCTAGTCAGTAGGCTCGTCTGACTACATATGATGGATCTCGTCAACCACGTTTGGTGAAGTGAAATCAGCAGGCACATACGCCTGCTAGTATTAATCAAGCCTACCGACAGTCTCGCTTGGTAGCATTTGGAGAAGTTGGTAGAAAAGCCCCAACAACAAACAGGAGGCAACCTCAACTCTCTACCACCACACTTGAGTACTGTCAGGAATCACTGACAGGAAAAGGAGGACAAGAGCAGGCACATTCACCTACTCCAATCCCAGAAAGGACGTATATCCTCGTTTCGGCAGCTGAAGTCACCAAGAATATTCTATCAATGGTGAAGGAGAAGAAACAAATCCCTGCTCATATTCTGGATGCCTGCCAGGATATTATAACAGCTTCAGCAGCATCTCAGGGAAAGAGCCATAAATCTATCCCTACCAGTGGAGTTACACATCAACAATTCACTCCGGAATAGACACACACATCTGTTCCAATCCAAGAGGTTTGTTGGGCATACTCCCCCATATCATACGGACAACCAAGTCAGTTACACACACCTGATTTGAGTGGAAATCGTTAGCATAACCTGGCCATCTTTCCTGATCAGGCACATACACCTGCTCAGAGCATCCACTTTCGTCAGCAAGTGGTTTCCAAAGAGAGTAACAAGGCTTCTAAAAAGAAGACCCACCCAGCATAGTCAGGAGATCAAGATACAATCTGTAACAAGGCCTTGCACGATGCTGGAGTTCTTGATGCACTCAGACAATTTTCTGTTGGAATCCAAGATTCTACTCCCTCATTTCCCAATAGTGGGAACATTAATTCCGAAGGTTTTCAACAGACACTTCCTCAAGAAGGCTTGCTTCATGACAATTCGGTCGATCTCGAAGTTTCATCATCAGATGAGAGCCAAGGGAACCCTCTTTGTGGTCAGAAGACCAAGGATCATGAGATCTTATCTTTTGTTGTAACCTATTATGGTGGTCCTCCCCATGATGATGAATTTCGCTATGAAATTCCTCTCCGTAGTAGTAATGCACATTGCCCGAAAAATGATCTAGTGGACAATGTAGTGCCATGAAAGACCTCTTATCTTGAGGAACATGAAAATGTGAAACCAGTCAGGTCTGATGCTTTATCTTCAGTAGGTGAAATACTTTCTCAGTCAGAAGATAGCCCAGGGTGTAGGTCATTCTCCGAACCACCCCTAAGTCATGCATCTTCTAGTTTAATTAGTGATTTTTCTACCAATCCTGTTTAATCCAATGAAGAAACAAGGAAGAACCAGCCCTGGTCAAGGCATCTAGAAGAATCTTCATCAAATGATAAAGAGGAAATGCTGAACCTAAGAAAACAGCTGGAAAAAGGTGAAGTGCCAGTCATGTTTTGTCTTCTGGCTGATTCTCAGTATGACATTCCCGAAATGCTGACGGAAGATGGAATTCATGATATTTGTCTCAACAAATGGAAAACTCATTGTCAATTGAAAAATAAAGTAATATCTTATGATGAATAGGAAAATCATGTTATGATAATAGAAGCGTTGTAATGTCATATTGATTTGGCATCTCTATCAGTCTCTCGATATCCGAACGATGAAAAGAAGTAGAGAGCCCTTCAATGTTCATGCCATGGAACACTAAGAAGATTGCATTAGTTAATTGCCAATTCCCCATCTGGTATTCATGTCAGAGGATGGGTTGTTCATGGAGCACTACATTTCACGGTGCTCTCTAATCATCAAATCCCTCTGAAAATGGTCTCAAGAAATGTTATTGACCATGGCCGGCCATAGTCAATGGGCTTTGTTTGTAATCAAAATCTTTCCCAAGAACAAGCTTCAACTAGTTCTTCTCAAAATAAAGAATACCGAGAACAAGTTGTTTAATTACTCCTACATCAAGCAAACGAGAATATTGTACAGTCCTCTCGTTTGGAGCAAGAACATCACCAAGTGACAGAAGTGTTAGAAATCATCCAACGGTCTTTTGAACCAGGTGATAAAAGTGGATACAGATTAATGCATCCAGCTAATTTACGAAGTATGGTTCGCAAGATTAGGAATGATTTTTGGAAAGTCTCAGACATAGCATGTCAAGAGCCACCCCAACATGCCAGACTGGGGACTCTTTTAAACCAACCCTCGGAATCAACAAATAAGATTCAAGGCGTTTATCAGGAATAGCCCTACTCCACCGGACTGAGGACTTTTTCAAATCATCAATCCCCTCCTCAGATAAAATCAGTCTTTTCTCTATTGGGAATGAAGCCTAAAGTGGAATGAAGAGCCAGATTATCAGGAGATTCCCTCCAAATTATGGTTCGTCAAGAAGTTCCTGAGGGATCGAATAAACAAAATGCAATGTCTCATAAAATACTTGGAAGAAGACAATATCATAGAAATGCTGATAGAAGGGATGTGATGAGTTATGGATTAATCAATTTCATCAATTCCGTTGTTGCTGATCCACCAGATGAGGCTCACTCAGGGAACTCAGATGAAGAGGTTCCATCTCAAGAAGATGTACGCACCGACACGAATGAAGAAGGTGTGCGTACATGAAATCAAAGGGTTACTCAGATCCTAGGTAATCCTTCAAGTAACCCACTTACCACACTCCGAAAAGGATCAAAAAAGGGAGGGGAAAGAATCAGGTTACGTATCCTTCCTTTGGAGAAGGCCAATCGTTCTCACTAGAGAAGAGGTTTGCACAACAGGAGGAAGAAATGTAGGAATTAAGTAGGTTGAATGCAGAACTACTTCAGGGTAGTCTTATTTTTAAGAATGATGGAGTCAGTCAGCCAAGGGAATTTGTTGCAGCTATTGATATGGGTCAAGAATATCCTCCTCTATTAGTACACCCTCACAGGTCTAATCCTATGGGTCAAGTGCAACAACAGGTGGTAGTGCTACTATCAGTTGCAGCACCAACCACCACATCTGTCCAAGCTCCAGTCATTGCACAAACCCAAGTCCAAGTTCAACAGGAATTTTCTCAAAAGTTAATAACTACCATTGATTCATTAAAAGATCGGTTAGAAACTATATAAGGGAAACATGCAGAAGTTCAACCAGAAAAGAGCGCTTACCCTGAATGGGTAGATTCAGTCTCTCCCCCATCTAGTTTTGGAAACCCTATGATCCCTATTTTCAATGTATCAGGCGACCCTAAACAGCATTTGATGCATTACATGTCTTGTTGCGATCCTATGATGGGAACTCCGAAGCAGTAAGAAGCAGTGAAACTCAGATGCTTCGTGCGAACCTAGTAAGGACCAGCTTTTGTCTGGTATACAAGATTGAAATCCTGGCCATTTATCTGAAGGGAAGATCTCCGTCAACGATTTCTTCTTTAATTCAGTTCAACATTGCCAATGAAAACAGTTTTTGATCTTACAAACTGTAAGCAAAGGGAGAATCAAAGAGTCTCTGATTTCATTGCTTGCTGGAAGGGGTTAACATATTCCATGAGCCTAGCACTCCCTCAAGAGGAACTGTTGCCAATTTGTGTGGAAAATCTGTGTGAAGAATTACGCACGTTGGTGATCCCTGTGAAATACACAGAAGGGTTTTGAGACCTTACTTCAATCGCTCAGCAGATTGAATATTCCCTTATAGAGGCTAAGGCAAAATCTCGTGTAATTCCATCAGCTCCAGGATGGAGAATGGGTAAAGAATAAACTGCTACAGTTATGCTTAAACAAGCATAAGTACCTGTTTCTACTTCAAAATATTCTTCTTCTCAAAGGGCTCCACCTCCAGAGCTCCTACAGTAGAAGTCGTTTCGTCGAGACAATCAAAGAGATCAAATACAAAAACAATTTTAGGATTTAAAGATCAAAAAATATTCTTTTTGAAATGAACAAGTTCCTGGATAATTCATTTCGGCTCTGAAAATAATTTGGTTCAGTTTCCAATTCCCAAGATTCCAAACAAGAAAGGAGATGAAGACCATCCCAATTATTGCCCCATTCATCAAATGTTGGGTCATCCCATCTAGGAGTGTTTTTTCTTCAAGGACCTCCTACAAAAAAATTTCGACTCGGGACAAGTCAAACTAAAAGGTTCTTCAGCTCAGGTAGTCTGTGTTACTACTACAGTTCCAGAGGAGGAAGGTGAGTGGAAAGATGTCAAAAGAAAAAATTCATAGAAGTATGATGATTGGATGGTCAGAAATACAATCAACCGAACTCATGCTATTTTGCGAACACAATTAAAGAAACCGATTGTGTCTTCTACCATGAATATTGCGGCAAAACCCTCTTCTTCAAAGGGAAATTCCTCAAAAAAACGACATGATTAAAAGAAAGAAAAAGAATCAGAAGAAGATGAGTATGTGTCAAAGCCTAAGTTGTCTTTGACTCTAGAAGATTTCATTCCATCTAATTCAAAGCCACGGGCACCGCCCCACCAAACGGAACAGCCTAAACAGGCTAATCAGACGGAGTCTTCATCAGATGAAGAGTTAATCTTCAGTTCTGTTAATATGATTCAATTAACAGATCCATATGATAGTCGCAGTTTCGATTACGATGAGCCTAAATTCCCTATATCAAATATTGGAATCAGAGGAAGTTCTAGAGGCTCATGATACATGGGAAAACATGGATCTTTCAAAAGACACTGTTCAAATTTTACACATACTAGAACTGTGTACGCAACAGAAACTCGTGGTAGAGCACTTCAATGAGCTCATCACGAACAAGCAAGTTCTTCTACCAACAACAAATTCAGTCCTAGCACAGTTATTTTGGAAGACTTGTTGAAGGTTCCATCTTCTTCCTCAGAGCATGTAAATGGATCTAATCAGTATAATCTTACAAAACCATGATTATTGCCAACTCCTATCCCAATACAAGATGCATCAAATTCAAAAGCATATTCTTCCAAGGTACCTGCTAAATCACATATTCCTGTTGGGAAACACAGACCTCTGGATCAAAAGTATGATGTATTGAAACACATGGCTCATGTACCCTCCAAGTTATCAATTCTGGATGCTCTGAATCTGTCAAATGATTTTCAGGAAGCACTCATCGAGGCTTTGTCAAGTCCTCAGAAGTTCGAAACTTAAATTGATGAAGCTGAAGTCTATCACATAGAGAGGAATCCTACAGAATTCCATGAAATAATATCTTTTACAGTTAAAGATGAGGATGATTATTTTCATGGGAATATTAGACCTTTGTACTTATCTGGAAAGGTCAATGGTGTAGACGTTCGAAGAGCTTTCATTGACAATGGTTCAGGAGTCAACCTCATGCCCATTCGTACACTTTGTCGATTGGGCCTCACGTAATCTGATTTATCTCCTTCCACCATGATGTTACAAGGATATGATAAAAATGAACAATAACTGTTGGGTGATGTTACACTCAGAACTCAGTTTGGAGATCATGTATCCAATTCGGATTTCAGGGTTATTGATCAAGAGTTAGCTTTAAACATCTTGCCTGGAAGACCCTGGATACATCAACATGCGGATATCCCTTCATCATACCATCAATGTATCAAATATTGTTTCGATGGTCAAGTTGGGACATTTTACGGTGATAAGGACCCGTTCTAGACATGTCAGTCTCAATACATCGAGGCAGAATTCTATCACATGAAGGGAATGGAGAAATACACAACAAATGAGATTATCAAAGTTAATGCTCCATATAGTTTGGAGAAAATTCCAGTAAATCCATTTACACATGTGAGTATATATTATGTGTTTCCTATCATTCAAATTGACAAGATAGACCCAAATAAAAATACTCTTATGGAAAGAACCATAATGTCAATTATAGCAATCAAGCCAGTCAACATGGGAGAAATTGGTAACCGACCAAAAAGTGATGAAAGAACAAATAGTGACGTCTTCATTTCATCTACTGAAATCTAACAAGCCTATACATCTCCAATTAGGCCAGAAGAAGTTATAGCAACATCAGAGGTGAAAAATGATGTCGATTCCCAATCCAGCATCTCCTCTTTATTACCCAAAGAAGACCATTCATCATCAATCGGGTTGGAAATGGAAGCTTCTTCTTCAATATATGCAAATTTTGACATCTATTGTGATCATGAAAATTTTACTTCATCATCTAATATGAAAGTAGAAACAGAAGAAATAAAACATGATGAAGAAGAAGAGGAAGATCTCATAGATGCTCCTCTAGCATTTGAAGAGGGTATCCCTACCACTGTGGATGAACTCAGAAAAAAAAATCTGGGTACAAAAAAAGATCCACGCCCCTCTTTAATCAGGGCGTCCATGACTCTTGAAGAGAAAGAGATGTATATTTATTTTCTAAAGAAAAATAGAGAGATATTTTCTTAGAACTATACAGAAATTCCCGGGCTTGATCCTGATGTTGCTAATCAGCATTTGGGATTACCAGAAGAACATCGAGGATTTAAGCAAGCCGCAAGAAGAACACACCCAACTTATGATTCCAAAATTGAAGCTAAAGTGGATAAGCTTATCAAAGCTAACTTCTTCAAAGAAGTTCAGTATCCCAAGTGGTTGGCTAATATTGTCCTTGTAAAGAATAAGATCGGACAAATTAGAGTTTGCATCGATTTCAGAGATCTTAATGGGCATTGTCCTAAGGATGACTTCCTAGTTCTGATTACAGAACTGTTAATTGATGCAAAAACTGGCTATGAAGCACATTCCTTCGTGGATGGATATTTTGGATATAATCAAGTCCGAATGCCCCAGAAGAAGAGGAATCCACAGACTTCAGAGCCCCTCAGGGTGTGTTTTTCTACCGGGTAATGCCCTTTGGTTTAAAGAATGTAGGTGCAACATATCAGTGTGCCATGCATCGTATCTTCAAACCCTTCTTTGGGATGTTTTTTGAATGCTATGTAGACAATTTGGTGGTTAAATCTAAACAACGTTCTAATCACTTGGATGATTTGGAAGTCATATTATGCAAGATTCGACAACATAATTTGAAGATGATCCCCTTAAAATGTGCTTTTGGGGTAACCTCAGGAAAATTTCTCGGTTTTGTTGTACGCCATCATGGTATTGAAGTTGATCCTGAGAAGACCAAGTCAATCCTTGGTATGTCACCTCCTCAAAATTTAAAAGAATTAAGATGAATTCAAGGAAACATAGCCTATATCTGGCGTTTCATCCCCTATTTGGTAGGAAAAAGTTTACCATTCACCAAATTGATGATGAAGGGAGTCACTTACCAGTGGACTGAAGAATGTTAAGAAGCATTCGATATTGTCAATAAATACCTCTTGAGTCCACCGGTATTCATTCCACCTGTTGAAGGAAAACAACTTATCCTCTATGTGACAGCTCTAGAGTGATCATTGGGTGCCTTTCTTGCTCAAAAGAATAATGTTGGGAATGAAAATAGCCTCTACTATCTCAGTCGAACTAAGCTTGAAGCAGAAACCCGGTATTCAAGTTTTGAGAAGTGCTGCCTGGCGTTAATCATTGCAGTTCAAAAGTTGAGACACTTCCTGCAACATCATGAGGTCCAATTGGTATCTCGCAATAACTCGCTCAAATTCATCCTTTGTCGTCCAATGCTTACAAGACGTCTGGCAAGGTGGGTAGTTATTTTTCAGCAATTAGACATTCAGTATGTGTCTCAAAAGGTGATAAATGGCCAAGCTCTAGATGATTTCCTAGCTGAACACACTTTAGTGGAAGACACATCTTCAGATATTTAACTCCTTTATGAGGAAGTCTTCTCTATTCAAGAAAGTCCTCAAGCAAGGGAAATGTATTTTGATGATTCTTCCAGAAGTCCAATGGGGAGGAAAATGGAAAATCCTAAATTCAACAATGTTGGCTTAGAAATTGTTCTCATTTCTCTTGAAAAGGCAGTGTTACCTTATTCTTTATTATTGTGGGAAGGTGGTACCAATACTGAAGCAGAATACCAAGCACTCATCGCAGGATTGGAATTAGCACTTCAAGAACAAGTGAATCACTTAAAGGTGAAAGGTGATTCAGACCTTGTAATCAAACAAGTCAATGGGGATTATGCTATCAGAAAAGAAGAACTAATCACTTTGTATGATTACGTCAGAGAGTTAATGGCGGAATTCCCTTCGGAACCGATATTTCATTATGTCCCAAGATCACATAATGCTCAAGCTGATGCACAGGATAATATAGCCACAGCTCTGGAAGATCCAAATCGGGACGAGAAAACCATCAGTATTGCCCACCGTCGTGCAATTTCACCTTATGTTCGAATCAGAACAGGGGAAATTAATGAAATTAGTTCCATTCCTGAACTGTAGGGTCATACTATAGTATGTATGTCACTTATTAGAGAATACCTTCAAAATTGAACATTTTCACTAGATAGAGCCGAGAAAGAACAAATCATGCGACGTATGGTTACTATTTATGATAGTCCAGATCACCTAGAGAAAATTCTCTACAAGCGTGGTTTTGATGGAGTTCTCTTCAGATGCATTGATGGTGAAGAGACAATGACTGTCATGAAAGAAGTTCATGCAGGAGTCTGTGGTCCCCACTAGTTTGGACATAGACTGTCTGATCAAATTTGAAGGCTTGGATACTTTTGGCCTTCAATGATACAAGATTGTGTTCATTTCACAAAGAAGTGTCATTCATGCCAAGTACATGCCAACTTCATTCATCAACCTCCATGGTTTCTTCATATAGCTAAATAATCATGACCATTTTCCACATGGGGAATGGATGTGGTGGGATCTTACCCTTCAGCTATGGCCAAGCAGTTTAAGTACATTCTTACTGCTACTGACTTCTTTTCCAAATGGGAAGAGGAAATACCTCTCAAGGAAGTCTGTTCTAAATGAGTTGTTAACATCATCAATTCTGACATCATTACCAGATTTGGTGTCCCTCATACCATATAGACGGACAATGGAACCAACTTCTGTTCATCCGAGGTGAAGAAATTGTATCAAGAATACAACATCCAATCCAACCATTCATCTCGGTATCATGCAGTGGCCAATGTCCAGATAGAAGCTTTCAACAAGACTCTGTCAAATATACGGCAAAATATGGTGGATAAAGAGAAGAAGTCATGGCCTGATAAACTCATTCATAATTTATGGGCTTATCGGACTATCACTAGCACTGCAACTCGGTCAACTCCAAATTCATTAGTATATAGAATAGAAGTCGTCTTTCCCATTGAAGTTAAATTGCCTTTGCTCAAAGTAGGAAGTTGTGATTATTAATCTACAGATGAACAATATCAAAAACTATTGAATGAATTCGAACGGTTAGATGAGAAAATATTGTACACTTTGCACCACTTGGAAGTCTATCTGAATCGAATAGCACGAGCTTTTAACATAAAAGTTCGTCTTCGTTCATTCACTCTGGGAGAATTGGTATTAGTTATCATAACTCCAATGATACTAGGAAAGATACCTCCCTTGTATGAGCCAAAATGGGAAGGACATTATTTAATACATAGGTTCTACTCCAATGGAGCTTATTCATTAATCTCGATTGATGGAGAACTCATCACTACTCCAACCAATGCCAGATTTTTGAAGAAGTATTTTGTATAAAAACAAAATGTCTTAATCCTCCTTGATATATGACGTTAAACTATACAGAAAAGTTCCATATATATGACCGTAAACTATTTGTAGTAATTTTTTCCCACATGACGTTAATCTATGTGGAAAAAAACTCCCTAATTTGTCCTCACTGCATGAAATTAAACTGCACAGTCCCCCTATGGTCTGGTATGACCTTAAACTGCACCACCATCCAGCAAGACGTTAAACAGTGACATCCTCACTACATGATTCTAAACTATATAAATGTACCTTACGTCTGGAAATATGTTAAACTACATAATAAATGGTCCAGTATGACCTTAAACCGCACCTTAGTCCATCAAGACGTTAAACTGCATCATCAACGGTCCAAGCATATGACCCTAAACCATTTTCACATACGTCTAACATGATGCTAAACTGTATCGAACCTATTTTCATCCAACATGATGTTAAACTGCGAAAAAAATCCTCAATACATCCAACATAATGTTAAATGGTGTACTCTTTTGTCCTCACTGCATGACCTTAAACTGCACAGTCGTTATTTTCGTCCAACATGACATTAAACTGTGTTGTCCCCATCGTCCTAACTACATGACGCTAAACTGTACAGAAAGTCTGTGATGCATCCTACATGACATTAAACTGTACTTTGTCCCAGATACGTGACACTAAACTGTGCAGCACCAATAGTCCTAACTGCAAGACTTTAAACTGCATAGTCCCTTTATATGTCCTACATGACATTAAACTGTGAATCGTTAAGGTTGTTGTTACCTCTTGTTTCTCACACTGAGCATGACTCACGTGAGCTTAGATCAAACCTCAACCATAACACTCTCTCTGGGATACTAACCATGTGTAAGTCCCAAAAACATTATATTTTTAGGTCATTGTCCCCAAGAACAACTTGATCAATAATTCATTCTTTAATTGAACTATGCGGACTTTGTTCCTTACCTTCTAGGCTAGGTACGTAGGAAACCTCCCATGGTTCAAGCCCAAAATCAATCTCTTCTCATTGGTTCACCTCCATCTCTTATGATGTTGATTCGTGAAACTGCCCCTAGAATCAATATCTTTACATTGGTTCACTTTCGTTCTTATTATACGACGTTAAACTATACAACACTTTTGTCCAGTATGAAAATAAACTACAATATTCTTTGATACCCTCACCTGAGAGGGAACCATTATTTACATTTATTTTTCAATCATGATTCATTTCAAAGACTACGTGCATACATGGAAATGCCCAAACCTTTTATCTTGGGTTAAACCATCCTTTTACTAATGTCCCTTCTCTCCCTTCACATGTACGAACCAAATTTGTACATAGTGTATTTCTAGAACTACGTGGGCTTGATTCCCATCCTTATGGGATACGTCAGAATGTTCGTGTGTCCCTCGAATCCAGCCCCAAGTCTTTTGGGCCTAACCCCAAATTCCACTTTTAGTCCCCTGGCTGAAAAGTCCCCATGAAAACACACACTGTGTATTTCTTACAACGGTCCAAGCTCTATGACCCTAAACTAAGATCTGTAATCCTTTTGTCCCACATGACGTTAAACTGTTGTTCAAGAACTACATATGTCTTGATTTCCATCCTTATGGGATATGTATTGAAGTCCAACATTTCAATTTAGGACCCACCCACAACATGATTATGGTTAGCATTGATCTGTGTATCTCTGTATACATTGGATTGTACACATATTTATGAGTCATAATCCTAACCTTAAATATTTTCAGATATTCACAACCCTTTTCATGACTATTAGTCACAAAAATGTCAAACATCTGAGAATTCTGTTTCCTGACTATGCAGCACGTGCCCATAGGAGGCCTTGCATAAACAGTCTATATAACAGATTTGTCAGCCAAAAGATACTATTATTTGACTATGCAGACAATTCCCTTAGGTGGCCCTACATAATTCAACCCCCTAATGGGTTTGTCGAATAGTGGTAACTTCATTCTTGGGAAGAATGCCTATTTTGTCCTTATTTGTCTTAAATGACAGTATATATGGATCCGCAAAAGCATCCATCCTTAACATATTTGTCCCATATCCTTTTTCATGATCTAAAAGTATTCAATTATATGGTTTATATTCTCCTTCCCTACGTTTGGGTCAGACCTTTGTTGGAGTAATATCCATTCAATTCTTCGATAATCTTGTTTTGAAATATCTTCTCCATATTTCCAGTACCTCTTTCCATACAGAAAACTCTATACATTGGAAAAATTTCATATCCATAAACATTCACTGGATTTTAGCACTAGGAAAGTAAATTTCTGAGGGTTCTATTTCCTTAATATGTATCACGTTCCCATAGGGATCCTTGAATAAACAGTCTACATGATGGACTTGTTAGCCAAATGATACTATTATTTGACTATGCAGCCAATGACCTTATGTGGCCCTGAATAATTCAACCCATAACGGGTTTGTTAAATAATGGTAACTCCATTCTTGGGAACTACTTATTCTAAATTCCTTTTAGCTCTTTTTCGTATCATTCCTCAGATTCAAATATTCTTAAGTCATATCTTACATACCCCCCCCCCTTATACTTGAGTATGGTACTATGTTTTCAGATGAATTGTCAAGGAATTGAGTCAATTCTAATTCATTGGTCAGACCTTCATAGGAGTAATATCCATCCAGTTCTTCAATAATCTTGTTTTAAAATATCTTATCCATATTTGAAGTACCTCTTTCCATACAGAAAACTCTATACTTTGGAAAATTTGAATCTCCATAAACATTCAATGGATTTTAGCACTAGGAAAGTAAATTTCTGAGAGTTATTTTTCCTGACTATGCAGCATGTGCCCATAGGCGGCCTTGCATAAAAAGTCTACATAACAGAATTTTTAGCCAAAAGATACTATTTATTAGACTATGCAGCCAATGCCCGTAGGTGACCTTGAATAATTCAACCCCCTAACGGGTTTGTTAAATAATGGTAACTTCATTCTTGTGAAATACTTCTTCAAATTCTTTTTAGCACTTTTTCATATCATTCCTCAGATTCAAATATTCTTAAGTCATAGTTTACATTATCCCCCCCATATACTTGAGTATGGTACTATGTTTTTAGATGAATTTTCAAAGAATTGAGTCAATTCTAATTCATTAGGTCAAAGATATTTCAACCTTAAACATTAGCCTCTTTATGTCCAACGTGCATGAATTTAAACTGCCCACAAAAGATAGGGGAACTCTGAATAAAATTCATGTTCCAGCTCAGTAAACATACATTTTGTATGATTTAGGTAATATTGAGAAATTAAAAGTTTCAAAGTTTGTAGGATTATATACATTGATCCTAGTAAAAATCAAACTATGCATACTAGGCACACTGGCTTAGGTAAAATATAAAGCAGGTAGCAAGAAAATACGTGCACAATTGATTGAAGGTGAAAGTGTGTTTTTCATTGATGAACAAGAGTTAGAAGGACATCCACAGATTGGAGTCTCTTCTCATTTCCAAGGAATTACAAAAGGCTGTCAACATAGGTCTTCAATTGATGAACTGCATCCCGAGCTTCATCAGCAGCTACATGAAGCTCATTCACTCGACCATCTTCACTCTTTTCAGCCTGATGGAGTGATCTCTTGGCATCTGCAATGGTCTTCATACCATTCGTTTGAACTCCCTCCAGTGAATTATTGAGTTGGTCAAGTTCCCCAATAACAACAACTAACTATTGCTAAAGGTGCATCTTCTGGATGAATTCTTCATTGATATTATGCTTCATCTCCTTCATTCTGGTAGCATAGTCAGCCTCAGCTCAGGATACAATAGCCTCAAATTTTCCGATGTTGACTGATAGTTTCACCCTGGTCAGATCATTGTGACACTTTTTCCCCTGCTCTCTCCTAAAGATGACTTGTTTCACCACAGTATGGATTTCTTGGTATCCAAAACTGCCAAGACCTAGCATGATGAACTAGGACTACAATCGAGGGATCATTGATGATAGATCTTCTAAAGAAACCTCAGATATTATTTTCCATATATTGTTCCATGCCTTGTGTCGTGAAAAGCTGAGCGCCTTAAGCACCTCTAGGTTTGATTCAATATAATCATCACAGGGGGCATGTAATCTGGGAATAATGCACTTAAAGAAGTGCCATGTTCTGCTTCTTCCCCCTGACCCTAGTTGCTTCACCTTCTACTGCTGTTTGGGAAGAAGTTGGGACCTCACCTCCAGTTCTAACCATTGAAGTTGATAGCCCTGTTTGATCAATTAAAAGTATGGTTAGTTTCATAGAACAATGGAAGTCAATTGTTCATCTTGAAAACTCAGTCCAATCATTACCTAACAGTAGATCAGCATCTTGAGTAGACTCCTCCCCATCTTTACCAGTTTCAAAAGGATCTTCAAGATGGGTCTCATGAGAGTTTACTAGATTTAGATCCACTTGAGCTAATGTTTCTGCAATGGTAGGGTCGACATCAATGTCCACACCCTCTTCAGGAATTGGCAGTTCAACAGCTTCTATGGATGGAACTGCATATTATTTTCAGTCATGATTAGAAGTGTAAATTATAAGAAAATTTACTAGGCGAAGGATAACACTCACGCCCAAGGTCTTCTAAATCACATGATAACATATCATGATCATAAAATTCATCAAAAGACATGCCACGATCCATCATTTCATCCAATGATATTTCAGAATCCTGGTTAGTCTCTCTAGTGAGAACATTTGATGTATCCCCATGGCGACCCTCATTCTGCAGCTCTTGACCCTGGACAGCTTCTTCGGGAAGGATGGATGTTTCAGTTGCTGTGGCCACCAATGAATCTTGTGCAGGTTCTTCTCTACTTGTAGCTGCACTAGAAGTAATACTGCGAATAGATGTTGGCTCTTTTTTAGAAGCAGCCAAGTCAGCTTGAATTTTTGTTTGTTCCACAGCCCCCTTTGTGGTCATCAAAGGAGTATTAGTCCTTTCCCTCAGAGGGGAAATTGAAGAATCCCCTGCAATCCCTAGAAATATGAGTAACCATGTGGTCATGGGTATAGACTCATGATTACCCGAAGGACTTACCACTGCTAATGAAGCGTTTAGCTGTGGACATCCTCCTTCATTGCATTTGATTCATTGGTTTTTTGGGAGTATCGGTAGTCTCCCTTATTGGAACATGGATTGGTGAATGGAAGGACGTTTCCAGCTCCTCATTCATGGCCTGTTGGCCTAGAGATATTTCGCCTGGTTCACAAGGAGATTCAGCAGCAACCCTGATGGCAGTACCACCAAGGATATACTGTGGAGAAGGGACCATAGTAGTTCCTTTCTTTGCAAGCTCCAAGATGATGAAAATAACTTCCTTAAGTAACAAAGCTTCGACTGGAATCAAGTCACAATGCAAATAAGGAAATAAAACTTACATCTTCAAGAGCCACGTGATCATGCTACTCCTCATCAATCCCATCAGTGGTTCCACGATCAATCAATTCCATCAACCTCCTGGTGATAGAAAAGGAATCATCAGTGGTGTATATTAGCATTTCCAGATCTCTGATGTAAGTCTGTACTTTATTGGGGTTATCCTCATATTGGATATTTGAAGATGCCAGAAGATTCCCTATTCCAGGAAGTTGTAGGCCCTTACACAAATATAGCCAGGCGGTCTCAGTACCACAATATAAACCCTACCATAACTAGACAGCCTCTGGTCTTAGATATGAAGGCTACAAGGAAGGTCTTACAATCATTGACTTCAATTTCCTCCCAACTCTTGCAACTACAGATATATAATAAGAAAATAATAATTATTGCTTTATAAAGTACCAGTGATTAAATTACAATAATGATGTAACTAACCAGGAGTTGATGGGGTGGGTATTTTAATTATGGCTGGATGATTATATCGGGCACAAAACCTCTTTGCCACTTGTTGTGCCTCATCATCCCCATCATGGGAATCTAGTGAATCAGTTGTAGAGGAGGAATCTGCTGAATCAGCTTCAGGTGAGGAAGAATCACCTTCATGAGGAAGGGTTTCTTTCTCTACAGTCCTTTTCCTTTTCCCCACTTGATAAACTAGGTGATTCAGCACCCCTTTGCGGTATGATGTTATCCAGTGTTCAGCATACTATGTAGTCAAATTATGTGCTACTTTTTCAACTGGTAGATCAAATACTACCCCAGTCTTCTCCCTTGACGTCAGCACCCATAGTTGCTGAGAAACCATCAGATGTTTCTCTAACCTGACATGTAATGGAGGAGATACAACAATTTGTTGCAGACATTTTAATTGACGTGAAATTATATATGGAGCATAGGCCTCACATATAATTTCACTATCAATCCTGGCAACTAGCACACCATCCCTGCAAGCTAGCATGTATACCCTCAAATCCAAGTGGGTTGTTCCATCATCGACATTCCTCCCGGTTGGCAGATTTCCATAAGAAAAAATGTTTAATTCCCTAAATGTGCTCAGCCTCACTTTCATGTCATAGGCATTAACATCTAATGGAGCAACTCTGGAGAATTCTTTCACTGAAGGCCTGAAAGAACTTCCAGGAATTTGTAATCCATTCTCTACATTTTAAGTCCGGAAGTGAGTGGCGATTCATCCCCATAAAACATGGAATGGTCCCACTATTCATAATGGAGATTTAGCCATGAATACATGAAGTAAAATCCTTTGAATCTTTACTAAAATGGAGGTAGCCAACCCAACCATTTTTCCCTCAGCCAACATTGCCGCAATGACGATGGTCCCTGGCCTGACGCCTCCCTTCGAATCCCTAACATGCAAGAGATAAATGCTAAGCCACATTGCCAAGAAGCCCGCCAGAAGAGTATTCTTTGGGATCATTTGATTCACCTTATATCCCCACTTCTCAAACTCTCCAACTTCTAGAGTTGGCCGGAATGTGCCAAGAGCACCCCTCTTCTCAGGTTTTGGGTAGGTTATATGACATTTGGGCCTCTTATACTTGGATTTATTTTTCTTGGATCCTTTTTCATTCGGCTCCTTTTCCTTTCGATCCCTCTCTTTCTTCTCAATAAGAAATATATTCATCCATTACTCCGGATGAATATACTTTCTAGAATGATTTAATGAGGTCTCTTAATTTTTGAGCCTATGGAAGATCTTAAATAATTCTCGAGCTAAAGCAGGAGTCTTCTCTAAATCATTCCAAGTCACCTTGGGTGGAATGAATTCATCATACTTATCACCCAAAATTAGAGACCATGAGATCTTGTGGACATCCCACAGACTGATTCATACTTCTCCATGAGTTAGATTGAAAGAATTGTTTGCTGGACTCCAGTGGCTGAGTACCTCTGGCATAGTGTTATCATTTCTGTAAACATAAGTTTGCCCAACCTAGACAACTTCGTATATCGCCACTCTTTTCAGATCCTCGACAAACTCTACACAGGTTTGTCGCACCCAGAATGCCCACATCGATGATGGCTTCACGCCTCCCCCAGGACAGATGTCCAAACTTTTCATCCAGCCTTTGGATTGATCCATCTAAGAATTTCGTAAGATTGAAGGATGACAATGTGGTTGCAGCTCAAGCGTATGATCTTTCAGATCTGGCGTACAAGGGCTATGATGCATCATGTGGGCCTTCTTAACTGCTCCATCATTTAGAAATACTCCTTCACCTAAGATATTTTCAGAAGAAAAGTTGGTGTAATTCTGAAACCATGAAAATGGGAGATAGTTCTTTGCTTCTGGAATAGTAACTTCTCACAGATGACAGTAGTCATACAAAGGCAAATAAGTGCATTGGGGGAAGTCACGATGATATTTCTACAGATACTTAGCCAAATCCAAAAGAGTTCTATCTTTGATAGTATAATAATCGTGGACAATGATTTTCATCATATCATCAATCCGCTTGCTAGCCAGTTCATCAGCTATTCCGGTTCTAAGAGCCATTGATTCTGCACGAAAGTTGAATAAATAAACTTTTATGAAAGTTGATTTTTCATAAAATTTGTGATGAAATTTCAGAAAAATAGATAAGGAATTAAGGCACACAAGTCTAAACTTGGCATGCAAGTACGGATGTGTTGCGCAGGTGTTAATGTGCCGCACAATTTTCTATCGCGCATTTATCACTGCGCAAGTCCTATTACCTAGACAGCAGTGTGACAGAGAAGAAACAGCAGAAAATGAGAGACTTGCATGGAGAGGGCTCGAGAATCCGGTAATTAGATGCTATGCGCGGCAAAGGACAACATAATTATAGGCAAGTCTATACCCTTGCGTGCCAGACCCTGCGCGCCCAAAGCTCATTTGTGCGCCCTACCTTGCGCGCCCCAATTTGCTTTTGATTCTTTATTTCCTCAGAGTCAAATCCGCAATTCTTTTGGATCCAACTCTGAGGGGGGACTTTTGTCAATGCTTCTTTCATCCAAAAATCTGAAATATTGTAACAGGGGATTATCTTCACTCAAAGTGATTCATCCTTTGGAAAAATATCAAAAATTGACAAAGGAACAAGAAGAACACTGCGCAAGGGTCGCGCAAGTTCTACAATGGTATCGCAAGTCCACTTGTGCGCCACAATGGTCGCACATGTACACATGCGCGACCTAAGTGATAACTACCTGGGGTATTCTCCAGCATATAAATAGACCCTGTGGGCCCCCCATTTCAAGGAGGGATTTTTCCAGAAACACAGATTTATGCTCCCGGTTCCTTAGTCTCTTCTCAATGCTTCCAAAATACTTCTAAGGTAATTTCTTACCTAGAAAGGAAGATCTAAAGAGGGGGAGGAAGGCCTAAGTGTTGAAACTCGTCAACACTTGCGCGCCTGAGTGTCTAGCCCTTAAGGGAAATGGACACACTTGCGCGCGGCCTAACTCCTTCAATAGAACTTGTGTGCCACTCTTCTGGAAGAACCTCAGGATGATTCTAAAAGCTTTAACCAAGAGTTGATCAAGTATTTCCCTGCTGGTTAACCATCGCGTAAGCACCCATGTGTCGCACAGGTATACCTGCGCGACCAGGACTTGCGTGCCCATACAGTACCTACGCGCCTGCCAGGACTTGCGCGTCCCTGCCTTTTTGGGTGCCCTTATTGCCCATTTCACCCTTCTTATGTCATTCCACCTCAACTATTTAAGATTCAGTCTTCAAGACACTCTTCAAAGCCATTTATAGCATGATTTCTTGATTTGACATCCTTATCTAAAAGGAATTCTGTGGAACATCTCTCAAAATCTAGTGATTTCCCCATATTTCTGTCACCAAAGATTTAGATTTCATTCATTCACCCTAATCATTTAAGATGAGAGAACTCAATTGTTTGGGCCTCTTTTTCAGGAGTAAGCCCCAGTCTCCAATTTGGGAATCCTCATTAAGAGTAAGCCCCCAAAAAGAATTCTCCTAACCTGGGCTTCCTTCTAAGGAGTAAGCCCAAATTCCTCATTAACCTGGGCCTCCTTTTCGGGAGTAAGCCCTGGTCTTAATTCTCAAATCTGGGAATCCTCTTCAGGAGTAAGACCCAAACCCCTAATTTGGGAATCCTCCTCAGGAGTAAGCCCCAATTCTTAATGTTCCCAAATCTGGGAATCCTCATTATAATCAATCCCCAAACCATAATTCCCTTAACCTGGGCCTCCATTTCAGGAATAATCCCTAGTCATAATCATTAACTCAGGCCTCCTTTTCAGGAGTAAGCCCCAGTCTCAAATATGGGCTTCCTCTTCAGGAATAAGCCCCATATCCCTTAACTTTTCAAGTCTCTTATCTGGGTCTCCTTTTCAGGAGTAATCCCCAGTCTTAATTTTTTATTAACCAGTCCTAATTTACCTTTGATCTGGGATTCCTTCTCAGGAGTAAAACCCAATCATAAGTCCTCCCCTAATTTTTGACTTATTTTAAGGAGTAAGCCCCAAGTTAGAATATTCAAATATCTATGAAGCACATATACCTTTATGGACCCTGTTCCTGGATTTCTTCCCTAATGTAAATCCTAATCTTCATTCATAAGCCCCACATTATTTATTATTATTGCATATTTCATGGCACAATTTTCTGATTTTTTACCAATACCTCTTGTTTCTCATACCGAGCATGACTCACGTGAGCTTAGAGTGTAAAAGTAATTATGACATCCTTCTTTGAGACATCAATCATAAACATCATACTCCCTTACTTGAACTACGTGGGTTCTGATTCCTTTTTTCTAAACAAAAGATACATAGGTATCCCATATGCATGTTCGATCCCAACTGTGAAATAATCTATGTCCTTCTGAATGAAAATAAACTTAAAGTGCCCCACTGAGTGGATTTAAAACTAGCATGGTCATCATAATGACAAAGATACATATATATAAATGTGTCAAATGATACCATTGACCAAGAATCTCTAATAAATACATGTGATTCCCTATCGATGAAGAACCATGAATACATATAAAAGATTCTCTAAATTTCCTACATATTTAATCATTGATTTTCAGATATGAAGGAAAGATCATTTTATACATGGTAATGTAATAAGGATTCACAAACATAACTTAAATATATAAATAGAGTCCCGATGTAGACAATAATTCCCCTCAAAAAGGTGTGATGAGTTTGACCTCCCATCCTCTCGACCAATGAAAATTTCTAATCCTCATCAGTCCACAAACTAATGAGCGCCTACCTTTGGAATGTAGGTTCAAATGGATGTGGAATCATTGGATGTTTCCGGTTCTATGAACACACCCGTTAGAAATTGATCAGAATGTATGAACCTCCCATCAAGGAGGTCATCCCCAAATCCCGAGGGAAACAACATGACACTAATACAACTGCTCAATTTAATATAGTACAATATTAATGTAATAGGGACTATAATTAAATTGCAACAATGACATTATTAAAACTACAAATTACAAAGGTGTCTAAAAAGCCCCCTCGTACAAAATATTACATGAAGTGTAGGTGTAGAGTTTCTCCTAGAAGCTGTAAATGTATGACTCACCTATCTAATATCAATGGGCACAACTTAGTCATGAACATATAAGGTTTTCCTAAAAGTGTCGATCATCTGTAAAATACATGACATGTGCGGGTGATTCCCATGAAAAGGTGAGTAACCCAATAATCATTAGGGACCCGAAGCCACAAAGATAGACCACAAATGAAAATTAATCATGAAGAAATGGACAAATCTCACAGATATAACATAGTGTCACGACCCGGCCCTGCCAGGGATCGAGCCGCAACTACCCCAAGCTAGCCTCGATAGGCCAGGGGCTGGAGACATGTGCCGAAGGGTAAAAAACTCAGGGAGGCCTATTCCTAAGTACCTGTACACACACATGCAGGACAATCAATGAAAAATTGTAGAGTAAAATTAAAAGAAAAGTAAATCAAAGTGAAACTACTATAAATTAACCACAATGTGCATCAACCTCTAAAAGTACAATGTAAAAGCTGATGGTAAACTGAAAAAAATGAAAAAACATGCACCCAATCAGAAATGGTTCCAGAACCCGGAAAAAGGTAAACAAAAGGAAAAACTTTGGAAGGGTCGCCCACCTAAAACTCGACTCTGACCACCTCACGCAGTCCATGCTTCAAAACTCCTATGTTCTGCTGCAGTCGCGACAAACATGTCCGTAGTCTGCAAGTGCACACCATGTGCGGGCAAAGACCAAGCATGGGTGACAATAAAAATACTCAGTAGGATACCCCGAAGGATTGAGGGAGCAACAAAAAAGGTATCAGTGGGTGATTAGTAGATCGAACAGGGGAAAAGTAAAGTAGTAAAACTGAAAGTACAGTAAAGAGTACAGTAAAGAGTCAAGCTAAACCCAACAAGAGAAAGGAGGTAAACTCTTAGAGACACAGGGAGATGGAAACGGTGAGATGATGAACTTATGGTAGAGACTTCTCTTCCTATAGCAGGAGAATAGACTCGTCCAACTATGATAATCTAGACACGGAAAGCAAGTGTCATACCACGTGCGTCTTATCCTCTCTTGGAAGGAGAGTAACCAACCCCAAGAAGTGGGCACTGGAACAAGGTATATTCATATCCATATGTTCAATCAAGAATCCCAAACAAGATCGTAAGGGGATCTCCATCTCGTAGCTAAGACCACGAAAATGAGTGGCTAACAGTCCCAAATGTAAACACCATCGATTCCCAGGAACTCGCACCTATGACTCGAACTATAAGTCAAGGGGCTCAAATCACCGCACCTCGACACTATTCTCTTTGGGCGGGACTGACCCGCCTGCACGGTTTTAGGTCACGTCACAAGGATGTGTCTCGGTGGGGAAAGTGTCCCTCATACTTGAGAGTTTATGGGGAATGTCAAACCACAGCTCGTCACTGCCCCACAATCGATAGGTCTCCTAAAAGTCGACAGGCGACCCCCTGCCCAGCCCCACAGGACGGTAATCCCTGGATGTCGACGGGTTCCCACTAAAGGGAGACCCGGCAAGACTCGACGGGTGCCACACTGCCCAGTCCTGAAAAAGGGTAATCAACTTGAGGGAGACCCGACTAAGGTTGTCGACGAGTCCCAATGCCCAGTCCTTTAGATGGGTACTCCATTGGAGAGAGGCTCAAAACCATCATCGGAGACCACTTCCCAGCCCAACTGGAGGAAACCTGGCATCGGGGACCACTTCCCATCCCCACTGGAGGTAAACCCAGCATTGGGGACCACTTCCCTGCCCCGCTGGAGGTAAACCTGGAACTGCTCTGGCCATCCCTGCTGGTTGGTACTGCTCGGTGAACACAATTTTACTGGCCATCCCTGTTGGATGGTACAACTAGCCATCCCTGCTAGAAACAACCTCCTTGGTAGTGGATCAGTGCCCGCGTAATTTGTTGGTCACATCGAATCCACAGGAACTCTACCAGGGAACACGAAGCACCTCTATCAGCTAAACCATCAAGAATAGAACCAGGGGAAAACCACTCAACCATGCTGGTCGAAACCATCATGAACAAGACCAGGGATAAACTCAACCCTACCGGTCAGCAAATGAAAAAGAAACCACGGGAAAACTCAACCCTTCTGGTCAAAAAATGAGAAGAGAACCAAGGGAAGACTCAACCCTACTGGTCAGCAAACGAGAAAAGAACCAGGGGAAGACTCAACCCTTCTCGTCAACAAATGAGAACATAACCAAGGGAAGACTCAACCATACTGGTAAACAAACGAGAACAGAACCAGGGGAAGACTCAACCATACTGATCAATAGTAAAGAACAGAACCAGGGGAAGACTCAACCCTGTTGGTCAATAGTCGAGATCTGAGGAACCCTCTATGTCGCGAGAGGTCAAAAGTATGTAAAGATGAACACGGCACACACACGGGACCGACACGATGTGTGGCCCCAATTAAACCCCAACCAAGTGCACAAATGTTCTCAGGTACCAACATCCACATGTACCTCCCACCATTCTTGCATACTCCTAGAGTATGCCACGTCTCCAGCCCAAAGGATAACATGCACATGACGCCCATCGTCAACACGGAGGCGTAAACATAACAACTCCTACTTGGCACCTCAATGGCAGAGGCACATCCAACCACATCTCTTTTAATGCCAAAATCACTTTCCCAGGAGTGAGCACGATCACACCCCAAGGGTTCCCTACAAACACCACCGGAAGAACCACCACAGGTACACCTTTCATATTTACACATTTAATAAAATCGCGCAAGAGGATCCACCCTCCTGAACATATGAAATCGTTGTAATACTTTCGGAAAAACATGTGACATCGACTACTTACTCACCTCCAAAAAATATCCGATGTAAAAGTCGCTAACACCGCTTTACACCCGAACGGCGTCCCATGATCCCGAGCCTCGGCCCTGAAAATAGTCAGGTGCATCTCACCATTGTGAAACCCTCGGGAAAGCTTGTCAAAATAACTGATCACTTTATTACAATGGATATCCAGAGAAAAAGATGCATTCCGACGCACCGCAAATGAGCGGTGCTACGTGGGACCCGGATCCCGGTCCGAAAGCACAACGAACGGAGTGCACCACTGCGATCCTCTTGAAAAAGTACACAAGATGGACTATTAATTTATCCAAAAGGGACACCCGGTGATAAAGCAAGAAATCACCGCCAACTCCCAAAACAACACTCGTGGGGCCCGCACCATCATGCAGAATTAATGTGGGCGGATTGCACCATTGCAATGCCCTAGGAAAAACACCCAGAATCGACTACTCGCACGCCCCGAACGGACGCCCGATGAAAAAATTATAAAGCGCTGCGTACAGCTTGAAAGATGGCCCATGGGGCCCATTCCTCAACTCCGGTTTCGATGCCTGAAACCATACTAGAAAACTCTGCCTCAACACCAGGGTCGCAACACCACTGACAGCACTCAATTCAGACATCGGATGTGTCTGCGACGTCCAAAACAAGAATCCCCAGAAAAAGCGCCCAACCGCTTGACGGTGTGTCGCGCTTCTGAGGCCCCCCGTCTCGGGGATTAAAATCACCCAAAACCGTCTCAAAACGTTCCCCTTGATCCAAGGAATGTGTCTCCATAGACGAAACACAAAACAGATGCCCGTAGCGGAAAATACGAGGCGTCCAAAATCATAGGGGGCAAAGCCCCTTGGGCTGGACCGGCCTGGGCCGGCCGGTCCGCCAGGTCGGGGCCGGGCTACATTGGTCGGCCCGGCACGCAACGCCTGGCCCACGCTTGGCCACGCGGGCCGGCGGTGGACACGATCTCCCGCTTGGCCAAACGGCTTAGGCCGGGCGCTGCGTGGCAACCCGTGCGACGCGGGTCGTGGTCCCCCGCGGGGTCGCGCGACGCGACCCCTGTCCACCGCGGAGCGCCGCTCACTGTCACCTTCGCTAGCGCCGCCGACAACCCCACCCACTCTGACCTCCACTTCTGAGGCGCCCACCACTTGTAGCTCGCTCCGACCGCGCCTCCGCCTGAAGATGTTGCTGTTGGTGCTCACCGGACCACCGCCGGAACTCGCATGACCACCATTGGAGCCCCCAAATCTGGCAAAAAAAACTCCAAACCCATAAACTTCGTCGAACCGCTGCGGACACCCTGGGACTCAGAATTTCAATCTAAAACAAGCGTCAGGAAGCTTAGAATGATTAATATGAAACCATGGGATTTTAATGGAAATTAAATAGTAATTTTATGTATATAATTGAGCACAAATGAGGTGTGGGGAAAGGAAACGAAAACGACAAATCCTACCTCGATGGGTTTCACCCGAAGCTTCGCAAGGGATCGCTGGAGCTATCGTGCCTTTCCAGAGCTATCATGCCTCTCCGGAGGGGAGGAGGCGAGGAGGAGATTAATTTTTTATCTTTGGGATATGTTGGCACCAGGGAAGAAGGGGGAGAGGGGAGAAGTGGGTTAAGTGTTTAAATAGAAAACACTTAACCAACCACCCGTCGGCCCGAACCCGAACATCTGGCGGGGTCGAGATTAATCCTCCCCTGGGGTAAATGCCACATTATGAGCCCAATGGCAGTCTCAGAATTTTAATTTGAGGCCCCATTCAAACATTCATAAACTCGAAGCCCAAGGCCGCCAAATTACTAAAATGCCCCTGATGCCATTTTTCACTAATGGCCCACGCACACAAAACGCACACCCCTCTTAGGGTAAAAAGAACGATTTAGGACTCAAAGGTTACCTCAGATTTCCAATCTGAGCCATCGTTTAATAGATACTGGAGTTTAAGCATTAAACGAATAAATTAATTAATATAATTATCCGTTTAACATTCCTCTAACAGGCGAGGGGTCCAAACGTCCCGCGCCAACATGCTTTATGATGTTCATAGGGTTAACACCCCATTATGGACCCATCCATACACTTAGATCTCTAATCCGGATCACCGTTTAGGAATTATATCATTTATTTTGTGTGTCCAGGGTGAATGCAATGAAAATTTAATTCCGGCCACACCGTGGCTCAGAATAGCACGTCGTCTGAAGGCGCTGCTCTGGAATAATATCAATAATATTCCAAATTATTTTATAGAAAAAACTGGGTTCTTACATCATTCCCTCCTTCAATATTTTCATCCCCAAAAAGCAAAACCAGGGAACAACTCAGGGTACTAAGCCCGCACCTGGCTCTTCCGTAACCATAAGAACTATTGCACCATGCCATGTCACTGCACACAGACCAAGGGATTTGATCTGTTCACGTGAGGTCTTCCCTCGCTGATGATGTAAATAAAAGTATACACACATCTTCTTGGGTATGTCAAGTGGGAGAAGTCGTTCACACACTCCAGACTTTGGGGTTAGGGTAAGGCGGTAGGGAACCTCACTATCCCTTAGCACGGTCTCACATGGCCCGAAGGCCCTCGGGGTAGTCCACCTCCCCAATAAAACCTTTACATCGCACTCCATGATTGGATCACTGTTTGGACCTAGGACAAAGCCCAGGGATTCCCTCCTTCAGAATATCTATATGGTGAAACATCCAAGGATATCTGGTCACGCAAGGTTTCACAGTCGATGTCCCACAACCAAGACCCTATTACACACTCAGAAGCAAAGGAATCAACACCATCGACTAAAGAAAAAGGTCTGACACCTTCTACCTTACCAAAACATGGTTACACTGACGCCCCGCGCCACCCTGGTATCAACTCAAATAAGGAGCAGGGAGAAAAAACATTTCACACAGAGTAACAATTCTACTACAAAAAGTAGAAGAGATGTAGAGTGTACCTCTTATTACCTCATGCTCTGCAGGATCGTAGACATCCAAAGCTTGTGGTTGTCCCTGGTCCCAAATGTCAGCTCCCGGAGCCTGATGTGGACTTCCTAGTGTAGATGAGAAGACCTCATAATGCCATCCCCCACTACTAGATTCCCCCGCTCCCCTTCTAGCACCACCTCTCTGGTACTACTCCAATCATGGTTGTACCTCCATCGTGGTGGTGCACCTACTGCCTGCCTGAAGCTCTCCACATGCCTGGCCAGGCAGTCCCGTTCCAGGTGACCTCACCCATCATAAGAAGAGAATTGACTCTCTTCAGGCTGCATTGGTGCCCTCCAGCGCCACTGTGGTGTACGACCATGCCCCTGATTCCGGTTGTTAGAAACCCACCAGCGTCGAGGTTTTTCTTGCCAACACCCACTAGCTGCTATAGACGTCTCGGCTCCAATGTGCCTGCTGCCACCACCAACTCTAGAATGTTACAAGAAACTCTCTATCAGCAGCGCCTACTCTAGCACCCCGACATATGTGGAAATTCCCAAGGGTACTATGACAGCATGAATCTATCGGTAGAGACCCTGCTCAAACATTCGCGCTCGGATGTTGTCATCATGGACGAAGTCCGGGTAAAAGCGTGCACAATCTGTGAAACTAGTCGCATACTCGGCCACCATCATCCCTCCCTACTGAAACTGTTGGAGCTCCTGAATCCGAACAGAGCATAAGAAAAAGGGGAAAAACTATTCACGAAACAACAATTGAAAGTCGCACCACGAAAGCGACGACTTGTCAAGAAACGGATTCACCAAACTCCACCAACGCCAAGCTGCTCTGCGGAAACTGTTGGCGGCCAAAGCCACCATAAGATCTGTCAGCATCTGCAGAAGCCTATAAAGGTGAACCAATGTCTTGAGCCAATCCTCTGCTGCCTAAGTGTCTGAATCACCAGCAAACCTCAGCGATCTCTGCGGCTGGAACTCACCGTCCGCGCTCAACATGAACTCAAGCCCCGCCTGCTCTGCTGAAGTTTTCTACTGATCAACAGGTGGTGGTGCTTATACCGGACCACCTGGAGAAAGAGGCTCGCATGATGGGTCCCGGTCTGAGGCCTCATAGCTCACAGGGTCATCATCATGAACCAAATATTTTATCTTGGATGGTTGTCTCCGCGGAGACATCCTGAATATTATCAAGGAGTGCCGCAGTCAAATGAGCATATATGTATATAACAATTACATTAATGTAGAGCTGAGTCAAGAAGTATAGTCAAAGACTCAATCCTATGTGATTCACAAACCAATTTTTCCCTGCAATTAGTGTCTTAGAATGTCGAGCCGTCAAGTAGGTTATCAAGGTCCTGGTGAATGGATACGTCGGTCGTCGCACCATCATTGGACTCCCTGGCCTGAGAGCCAATCTCGAGACACGTTAACATTTTTTCCCTAAATCCAAACCAATTCCTTTTTAGGGATGTCCAAGCAACGTACCAAGGAACAAACCACCTTTGATACAACTTTTTGACGACCCGACCCTACCCGGGATCGAGCCGCAACTACCCTAGGCCCGCCTCTAGAGGCCAGGGGCTGGAGACAAGGCCCGAAGGATAAACAACTAGGGGAGGCCTTTTCCTGAGTACCTATACACACACATGTATCACACTCAGTGCAAAAGTGCAGAGTAAAAGAAAAAGAAAAGTAATGAGAAGTGCAACTGCTATAAATAAACCAGAATGTGCATCGACCTCTAAAAGTAAAAGTAAAAGCTGAAGGTAAACTGAAAAGAAAAAGGGAATAATACGCACCCAACCAGAAAGGGGTGCCACAACCCGTCAACAAGTAAACAAATGAAAAACATCTGGAAGGGACCCCACCTGGAACCCGACTCTGACCACCACACGCCGTCCAAGCTCCCAGACACCCATGTTCAGCTAAAGTCACGACCAACATGTCTGTCGTTTGTAAGGGCACAGCAAGTGAGGGAAAATCCCAAGTAGGGTGAGTATAAAAATACACAGTAGGATACTTCGAAGTCTCGTGGGAGAAACAAAGGAGGTACCGAAGGGTGAGCAGTAGATTGAACAGGGGAAAAGAAAAGGAGTACAACTGAAATTACCATAAATAGTACAGTAAAGAGTCCAGCTCAACCCAACAAGATAAAGGAGGTAAACTCATCCAGTCAAAAGGAGCTGGAAACGGTGAGAAGATGAACTTCTTATCGAGTCTTCGCTACCTATAGCAGGAGATTATACTCGTCCAACCACGAGAATCTAGACACAGAATGCATGTGGCATACCCCGTACGTCTTCACCTCTCCTGAATGGAGAGTAACCAAACCCATGGCGTGGGTTCTGGAATAAGGAATAGACATATCCATATTATAAATCAAGAATCCCGAACAAGATTATAATGGGATCTCTATCTTGTAGCTCAGCCCACGAAAATGAGTAGCCAACAGTCCCAGAAGTAAACACCATCGATGCCCAGCATCCCGCACGTCTGCCTCGAACTGAAAGTCAAGGGGCACAAATCACTGCACCTCGACACTATCTGCTTTGGGCGACACTAACTTGCCCGCACGCTTTTAGTTCGCATCACAAGGATGAGTCTCGGTGGGGAAATCTTCCCTCATACTTGAGAGTTCTGGGGGAACGTCAAACCAAACCTCGTCACTGCCCCACAGATGAGAGGTCTCCTCCAAGTCGATAGGCGACCCCTTGCCCAGCCCCGTTGGAGGGTAATCCCTGGATGTCGATGGGTTCCTACTGGAGGGAGACCCGGTAAGAGTCGACAGGTTCCACACTGCCCATTCCCGAAAAAGGAAATCCCCAAGAGGGATACCCAGCTAAGGTCGTCGACGGGTCCCAATGCCCAGTCCCGTCGAAAGGTACTCCATTGCTGGGAGGCTCGGAATCATCATCGGGGACCACTTCCCAGCCCTACTGGAGGTAAAACCGGCATCGGGGACCACTTCCGAGCCCTGCTGGAGGTAAAACCAACATCGAGGACCACTTCCCAGCCCCTCTGGAGGTAAACCCAGAACTGATCTGGCCATCCCTACTGGATTGTACTACTCGGTGAACGCCGTTGTACTGGCCATCCCTGTTGGATGGTAACCCACTGTCCATACCTTCTTGATGGTTCTGCTCTGGCCATCCCTGCTGTAGAGTACAATTAGCAAGCCCAGCTAGAAACAACCTCTTGGGTAGAGGATCAGTGCCCGCTTACTGTGTTGTCACACCGAATCCACAAGAACACAACCAGGGAACACGAAGCACCTCTGCCGACCAAACTATCGAGAACAGAACCAGGGGAAAACCACACAACCCTACTGGTCGAAACCATCTTGAACAAGACTTGAGGGAAGCTCAACCCTGCCGGTCAGCAAACAAGAATGGAACTAGAGGAAAACTCAACCCTGCTGGTCAACAAACAAGAATAGAACCAGGGGAAGACTCAAACCTGCTGGTCAACAAATGAGAACAAAACCAGGGGAAGGCTCAACCCTGATAGTCAACAAACGAGAACAGAACTAGGGGAAGACTCAACCCTCCTGGTCAATAGTCGAGAATAGAACCAGGGGAAGACTCAACCCTTCTGGTCAATAGTTGAGAACCGAGGAACCCTCTATGTCACGATAGGTAAAAAGTACTTAAAGTAGAACACGACACGCACATGGGACCCACACGACGTGTGGCCCCAAGTCAACCCCAACCAAGAACACAAACATTCTTATGTACCAAAATCCACATGTACCTCCCATAGTTCTCGCATACTCCCATATTATTCCATGTCTCCAGCCCAAAGGCTAACATGCAATTGACACCCATCATCAACGCGGAGCCGTAAACATAACAACTCCAACTTGCCACCTCAACGGCTGAGGCACGACCAACCACATCTCTTTAAACACCAATATCACTCTCCCAGGAGTGAACGTGATCACACTCTAAGGGTTCCCTACAAACATTGCAAGAAGAACCCCCACCGTTACACCATTCATATTTCCAGATTTAATAAGATCGCGTAAGAGGCTCCGCACGCCTGAACAGATTACACCGTTGTTATCCTCGTGAAAAAACATGCTAGATCGACTACTTACTCAACTCCAATGGATATCCGACGGAAAAGTCTCCAACACCAATTTACACCCGAACGACGTCCCCTGATCCTGAGCCTTGGCCCAGAAAACAGTCGGGCACATCGCACCGTTGTGATCCCCTGTGGAAAACATGTCAAATGTACCACTCACTTGAGTGCAACAGATATCCAGAAAAAAAAAGATGCATTCTAGCGCACCGCACACGAGCAGTGCTACGTGGTACCCCCATCCCAGTCCCAAAGCTCAACAAATGGATCGCACCCTTATGATCCTCTCAAAAAAGTACACAAGATGGATTATTCACTTGTCCAAAACGGACACCTGGTGATAAAGATGGAAATCACCGCCAACTCCCAAAATGATACTCATGGGGCCCTCAACATCATTCAGAATTAAATGGGGTGGATTGCGCCATTGCAATTCCCTCAGAAATACACCTAGAATCGACTACTCGCATGCCCCGAATGGATGCCCGACGAAAATTTTATAAATCGCTGCTTAAAGCTCGAAAGACGGCCCATGGGGCCCATTCTTCAACTCCAGTTTCGACGCCTGAAACCATACTACAAACCTCCACCTCAATTCCAGGGTCGAAACACCACTTATGGCGCTCAATTTACAAATAGGATGTGTCAGCACCATCTAAAACAAGAATCCCCGGAAGAAGTGCCCAACTGCTTGATGGTGTGTCGTGCTTCTGAGGCCCTCATCTCAGGGATTAAAATAACCCCCAAACCATCTCAAAACGTTCCCCTCGATCCAAGGAATGCGTCACCGCAGGCATCATGATAAACGGACACCCGTAGCGGAAAATACAGGCGTCCAAAAACTGAGGGGGCAAAGCCCCTTGGGTGGGACCGGCCTGGACCGTCCGGTCAACCCTGTCTAGAACGGGTCGCGCCGGCCGGCCCGGCTCGCAACGCCTGACATGCGGCTTCGGTGCGCAGGTCGACGGTGGACCCGGTCCACCCCTTGGCTGACCAGCTGGGGCCATTCGGCCACGTGACGACCCACACAACGCGGGCCGTGTTCCCCCGTGGGGTCCTGCGTCTCGACCCCGGTACACTGAGGAGCGTTGCTCGCCGTCCCCCAGCTGGCGTCGCCGCCGACCCCGCCCACGATGACCTCCACTGCCGAGGAGCCCGCCTCCCATTGCACATGTCGACCGCGCCACCTCCTGATGCCTACACCGCTAGAGCTCGCCGAACCACCGCCGGAACTCGCCAGACCACCGCTGGAGGCCCCAAATCTGGCCAGAAAAACTCCAAAAGCCATAAACTTCGCCGGACCGCTGCAGACACCCCGAGACTCAGAATTTCAATCCGAAACATGATTCGGGAAGCTTAGAAAGAATAATACTCATAAGTTGGATTTTCTTTGAAATTAAAAAGCAATTTGATGCATATAATCAAGCTCAAAAGAGGCATGGGGAAAGAAAACGAAAACGACAAATCCTACCTCGATGGGCTTCGCCCGATGCATCGCAAGGGTTCGCTAGAGCTGTCACACCTTTCCAGAGGGGAGTAGAAGAGGAGGAGCTTACTCTTTCTTCATTGGGTTTTGTTGCTGCCAGGGAAGAAGGCAGAGATGCGAGGGGTGGGTTAAGTGTTTAAATAGAAAACACTTAACCACCCGCTCGTCGGCCCGAACCCGAACTTCCGATGGGGTCAAGATTAAGCATCCCCTGGGGTAAAAGCCACATTCTGAGCACAATGGAAGTATCTTAATTTTAATCCAAGGCCCCGTTCAAAAGTTAATAAACTCAAGGCCCGAGGTCGCCAAATTATGAAAATGTCCCCGGGGCTATTTTTCACTGACAGGCCGCGCCCGCGAAACTTTAACCCCTCCTATGGAAAACAACACGTTCCGGACTCAACAATGCCCTCATGTTTTCAATCCGAGCCACCGTTTAAGAGACACATGAGTTTAACCATTAAACGAATAAATAAATTAATTTAATTATCCGTTTAACGTTCCGCTAACGAGCGAGGGGTCCAAACGTCCCGCTCCAACATTCATTATGTCATTCCAAGGTTTAACACCCCATTCCGGACCCATCCATACACTCAGATCTCTGATCCGGATCACTATTTAGGAGTTATCCCATTTTTTGGCGTATCCGGTGTGACCACACTGAAAATGTCATTCCGGCCACACTAGGGCTCGGAATCGGACGCCGTCTGAAGGCGCTGCTCTAGAATAATATCAAGAATATTCCAAAGACTTTTTATAGAAAAACCCGAGTTATTAAACATATATTATATAAGGAAATATTATTACTCATCAAACTATATCATATTCTACCACTAAGGGACTCATCCCCAATGAGTCACTAAGGACTACTCGTCTTTAGTGCCATTTTGGTATACTCGACTACCACTCATCGCAAGGGTCCGAACACCACAAATAGTATATCAATCAGATGTACAGTTTTCATGATATGTATGATTTAGTAAAAAGGGGTCGGTCAGGTCAAAGTCTTGGTCTGACCTGACCCGATCTAGCCTGGGGTCCACTGACCCGACAGAGGTTTGAACCTACCTAGATTCAACACCTTCCGCTGGTCCTGGTTAGGCTGCGAGTCGGACCCACTGGGGCGGCCTGACCCACACTGCCCAGGACACGGCGAGCGCCCTGTCCTACTTGTGGCAGTTTCTTTGGGTCACATATGTGGTCCAGTTAGACCGCGACCTCCAGACGTATGACATGGTGTGGTCAAAATATATGTGTCTACCACCATCACTGACAATTTTCGATATCCCAATCCACATCCTTCCTATGACGATGTTCTTTCGCCACACGCCATCGGTCATACATTGCAGCCTCCCACATGTGGCCACCGCAGCAAACCATTGGGTTTTCTCATCTGGTCCTTTTTCTTATCTACAAAAATATTGAGAATCCTTGGAACTTCTCCCTCCCTTCTACGGAATCAAAGATTTCTTGTCAACAACACAGGGGTTTGGTCACAAGGAACACACGAACACCCATATCAGAGGGATATTGACCGGTTTGTGTGTGCCGGATTTCTCTGCGTTAGAATAATAGGGGGGGAGATTAAAACAATGTTTCTATCTCTTCAATCCCATGATAAAAAATTCCTCCACACAATAACAAATGACGCACAGATCAGCCTATTGGTGGGTTGATCTACATTAATTGTTTTTGAAAGAAATCACATGAAACAATTTCACAAAGAAGAACCCCAAACTCAATGTTGGATAATTTTTTGCCGAAGAACATGCCATTATGGTTCATAGTTCCTTGATATGTAGCCCTCCATTGGTTTTAGAGATCCTTTAAAGGAAAAATTAATTGAGGGAGGATGGATCTCATCATCCAGTGATATTCATCGATCATCGCATGCCATAAGAATATCTCCATGTTCAGATTAACTGGATTATTCCCACAATCCCATATTTTATTAACCAATTAAATGGGGATAACGTGTTTCCACATTTCTGTTACACTGTGTCCCAACATCGTTTTTATATTCTATTTATGAAACATCATTTGTTTTTTTATGTAATGAAATTAAAAATTTAAATTTAATAATTAAAAAGTTTATATTAATTTTTAAGGAAAATTATTATACTAAATTATTTTAAAGTGAAAATATAACCATTACACTTGATGCATGCCAGTTAATGTTGGGTCAATTATTAGGTAAATTCAACGTTTTGGATGCAACAATGTCCTCAAATTTTTAATCTCCTAACCCGTTTATAGGTTTCCAAGACCACTCACATGTGCTATTTAAAATAAACATAATAATTTCAATAACATATTAGGCTTTCACAAGGGAATGAAATAAAGTTCCTTTTTTTCCTAGTCTTGAAATAATCCCATATATTTTAAAATAAATTACATGGAATTCCTATACATTACATTAATGGAATCATAAAAATGTGTAGTGAATAAAAACTAATAAATCACAACTTTTTTAACATATGATAACCTATCATGAACTTTTCATGGAATCTCATGATATTAGAACACTTCTAAACATATTGGAGCACCATCTAGTATCACCCATAATAAAAATATCTTATACATTCATAATTGGGCCACATAGATCATTTAGAATAATAATTATTTTTCCTCACTATTTACCCAATGATATAGGATTCTGATTTAAATAAATTCATTTCTCCAATAGAATATGTATAATAACCTATAAGTGAACATACTTAAGTGTAAATGTGTATGGGAATTCACTTCACAATCATTTAACATGAAGAATCAGAGTAAAGTTCTATAGCCTAATGGGTGTATATAAAAATTTATAAAATGGATTAATTAATGTTAAATGAGTATATCATATTTTTTAAATGCAATGGATAAAATGATGTACGTGGAAAAGAATATCCCATAAATTGGAATTTGAAACAAAAAATTCATAAAATGAAGTACGTTCTTGAATAAAGATTATCGGATGATACCATACATTGAGAGGGAATGCCCAAAATATTGGGAGGAGCTTATTGAGAGTATTGAAGAACCATAAAAGGTATTTAAAGAGGAATTCAATTATTATTATCATTCACCATGGTTTTTTATTTGACAGTAATGTGATCTTGTATAGGTTTATATTGGAATAGAGTGGGAAGGTCATTATTTTTTTTCGAAAACATAGGTTTTGGACTATAGAGAATTATTTAATGAAAACCAAAAACTATCCTATAGTTTTTCCAATAGTTTCTACCAAAGATTTTATTTTCTATTTATTTTATAATACCAATATCCAAACTCATTAATATATTACCCTTTTTGATGGGTAAGTGAGTGATGATCCTACATAAATTATTTTAAAAACATAAAATATAATAATAGATTTTGAGAATAAATAAATTATTTTTAAAATTAAAAAAATAATCTAAAAACACATTTTTTAAAATTGTAGATATAGAGTTGTTCATGGAAAACTTTTATATAAAACATTAAATAAATTTTGGGTCATTACGATGTAATAATACATACCATAAATTTATATTGTATTTTTTTATTTATCAAAATATTCAACACGCTTAGAAAATTAGAAATGAATCACTGTCAGAAAACATTGACACATTTAGTAAGAAAAATATTATTTATTTTATCCATATAAATAATCTAATATGACCATTTATTTATTTAATTTAATACTACACTTTGTTGAAATATAATTTTTTTACAAAAATTTTATCTTAACCCTTTTGGACACTAGTTTTGACTTCATAAATTTATATTATCAAATAATGAAAATAAATATAATTTAATAATTATATTTTATTAAAAATATATTTTATGTTATAAATTCATTAAATTTACATATTGATTTTTATAATGGAAAATTATTGTTACAAAAATACAATTTGAGTTTTCCTATATTGAATTACACTTTTTATAAATCACAATATTAAATAATTTAAAATCTTAAATTATATAAGAATAAATAGTATCAATATTTCATTGAAAATAAAATATAATCATTCCAGTTGTTAGTGTTGACATATATAGCAATTTATTATTCCATTGAATGCCTAAAGGGTATGGTGTGTGCCATTGAGATTTTCTTAGATAGGTTCGTTAAACACAATTTGTGGCATGATCTCATTAATCTTGGAATTATTTGAAAAATGGGTTCACTCATAATTTATTTTCATGAATATGGGAATTGGATTGGTCAAGGGAAAATGATAGAGATTCTTTCTCTCTAATAATCTATGATAAATTGTCTACATTTTCTACAATCAAACTGGTCGATGTGCTCAATACTATTTTATGAATAAATTTCATTTATCACAAATCTACATATATAGAACAATATTGATCATTGTATAATGGATATATTATCAAAATTATTATTTTATATGTTATGGGAAATGAAATTGGATAATTACATCCAAAATTACTAAAGTAGGGAATCTCTTTTCTATTTATTCAAAAATAAATAATTCATTTATATATTCAAATATAAGGAATTTTTATTTTAAATAATTGGTTATTTACATTATTTCCCTCATAAAAAATTTTTCTACAATATATTCCTTTCATACACTAAACAATTTTAGGTTTTTTTTGTTTCGTCGCCTCTTTATGTTCACAATTTTTATCCTAAATAATTTGGTTCCATCCCATCACTTTGACTATGTGATTTTTCCTCTTTTGTAGATCTTTTTTCAATATGATCCAAATACATAAATGGGGGCTCTGATAATGAAATATAATTCTCCAGTTGTACCAACTGTATATTTAGAACATGTGAGGTGTCTGATATGTGATTTCTCAAGAGTAATACAATGAACATGTTATGTACATGAGATATGTTAGGTGTGAGTCTTATTTGATAGGATAACACTCCAATGTTATCAGGGATCTCAAAGGGATCTATGTATCCTGGAATAATATTTCACATCCTCCCAAAACCGATGATTTTATTACAATTTATAAATAAAGGAATTCTTTATCACTAACTTCCTACTCCATGTATCATTAAAGGTTACATACCAATATTTTTTCTCTCTTTTGGTTAGAACAGAATTGAAGATGAATTATATAAAAAATCTTTATCTTCTTTTGAGTAAGATCAGGTATGTTTTACTTTCACTATAAAAAATCATCATAGCATTTTAGAGTCTCCCACCACTTTCAATATGGAGCCTCAGAAGGTAACATTTGAATAATCAAATTGAAGTTGTTGTCACATGATATCTCCACTTGGGGAGTGTTGAAACTTAAATTCTAATAAATCTATTAAACATGATACCATCAAATAAAAAAAATTAATGGTCTTTTCATATTTACAATCCACATAATAGTGATAAGTACTATTAAATATCAGTGTTTTATTCAATATGTGTTATAGTCCTCTCTATAACCTCAATATGAAACTCATATATTTATCAGATAAACTAGAGAGTGTAACTTGTTGTTGTAATACCTCTTCCCTAATGTATATATTAGTTTAATTTTCAAGAGAGTAATCATAGTTGATGATAATTAAATACATTTATTTTGTAAAATGATCAAGTACAATTTAGATGGGGATATTTTAATTATGTTTCATGGGTTATCGCTCAATGAAAATCGTGGGCATTGTTTCCAATTTATAAATATAATTATAAATGGTTAGATCATACCATTATACTTTTTTTATTCCTCCATGACTTGCAAGAATACCTAGTATCAACATACAATATCCAAAATTTTCCTCTTCTTGTTATCTAAACTAAAATTTCTCTTCAGGTCACCATACATGATAGTGCTTCCTAAACAAATAGATAAGTAGGATACAGGGGAATCATAATTATATTAACTCTTTAGTTATGGATTTTATAGGGTACATATCTGTATTCAAAACCATACAAATATATCACCGTATTTTCTTGCTTCTAAATATTTTCTACCTTATTCTATATTATCTCATGATCTTTATAAGTCTTATTGATCCATCAAAATTGGATGGTTGAGTAGTTATTTATAAAAACATTTATGAATATCATCATATTATTCCTATCTCCATCATTTTTTATATCAAATAATATTTTATCACTTTTAATACTCATCATGGATATAGTTACCGGATCATTTTTATTCAGAGGATCAACCACATTATTCGACATACTAGGATGGTAATGGATTGAATAATCATAATCCTTGGTCATGTCTTACCAACTTAATTGGTGTATATTAGTCACCATTTTTATAATATTTATAATAGTATATTGTGGTGTGCCTATTTATATATATTTATATATATATATATCACACTCCTCCCCTAGAGATAATGATAGTAAATATTCAATGCAATGATAACTACACCAAATTCTAAATCATGATCTTTTGTATTTATTATCATTGTACATTTGTTTTGGAGGTATAGGATAAGACATTATCATTTCTCATGACTAAAAAACCCAATTATGTTTTGGTCTCATTGTGTTTGATAAAAATTCCATCCTCACTTTTGGGTAATGTGAGGGAAATTATTTTGATTATCCACTAATTAATATCATCAGAACATTCCCCATAATTAACTCTCCATACTAACTTTACTCTATTAGATGTTAGATTCATTAGGTCGATTCCAAATCATGTGAATTTTTTCATTAATATAATATAATACATATATGTTCTAATGAAATTATATATTTGTATCATTGAGATTTTTCTATGAATTTATTCACTTGAATTAATTTTTGGGGTGTCCCCATGTATTCCTTTTTTGTTGATAAATTGTTCTTGGAAGGTAACATTCTTCAGCTAGATCTCATATTTATTGTACATTATTTACATATTTTCTCTCCACAAGGTCCTCAGTATATTTTTAAAATTGACCTTAAAATCCTCTTTATTTTTTGGATTAGATAAAAATATCATCTATAAAGACTACAAAAAATCGGACAGGGTAATCTAAAAATTTTATATTAATCATATATATGAATAATTATATAGAATTCATGATTCCAATTGCCTTCATTATGAAATCATATTGTTTGTACCTTGTATGAAGAGAATTATTGGGGATTTAATCCTTATTGATCTTTACAAAATTTTACCCCAAATGAAGATCCATGTTTGTGAAAAAATAGGGTCCATTTTGTTTAATTAGAAGGTCATTATTACAAGGAGTAGGATATAATTTCTTTTCCATAATCATGTTGATATCATGATAATCAATATGGAGGGACAATGGACCTTCATTTTTCATGATTAATAGGATTGGATCATACCACCGTGATTCATTTGGGAATATTAACACTTTATCAATATTCTCTTGTATTTATTTCATTTTTTCCTCATCTTCATCAAACACCTATTCTATGTAGTGTCTTGGATATCGAATAATCTCCTAGAATAATTTCAATAAAAAATTCAGAATCTCTTCAAGGAGTACGACCATTGTAGAAGCTCATTTCTTTCCCAGAGTCTAACGACAAGAAAAATGGGAATACCTTAGCATAAAGAGATTCATCCTTTGAAGAAACATAAAAAAATTGACAAAGGCATAAAGAATGATTTTGTTATGAATGGGCCGTGCAGGTTTCATTATGGTCGCAGAGGTATACCTGCGTGCCACATATTGGGCGCGCAGGTGACATGTGTGCCCTTTCTGATTTTCGCTCAGGGTCTTCAGCAGCCTATAAATACCACTTTTGGCCCCCCATTTTGAAGACGAAAATTCCAAAAACTCATATTTCAGCTCTCGGCACCCTGTGATCTTCTTGAAGACATCTTAACACTTATAAGGTAATTTATTATGTAGAATGGAGGATCTAAAGAGGGAGGGGGAACAAGGCCTAAGTGTTGAAATTCATCAACACCTGCGCGCCTAAGTGTCTAACCCTTAAGGGGAAATGGTCACACCTACGCGCCACCTTATCCCTTCTCCAGAAACTGTGCACAACCTTTTTCTAAGACTTTATGGATAATACTAAGGCCTTGATCCAAGCCTCACCCTAGTATTACCCTATGGGTTGACCGGCGTGTAGGTATACCGGCATGACCAGTATCTGTGCACCCAAACTGGACCTGCGCACCTGACTCATTATTGGGTGACCCTCCTGCCTATTCGGCTCTTTTCATCAAATACACCTCTCTTCTTCATGACTTAGCCTTCAAAACCCTCTTCAAAGACATTTTTTCCATGATTACTTTTTTTTATTCCTTATCTGAAAGGAATTATGTGGAACATCTCTTAAAACCTAGTGATTTACATATCTTTATGTCACTATGGTTAGAGATTTCATTCATTCAACATCATCCTTTAAGATGAGAAGATCTTTAATTTGGGTATCCTTTTTAGGAGTAAGCCCCAAGTCCCTTAACATGGGCATCCTTCTCATTAATAATCCCCACTCATAAGCTTCTTTAGTTTTAGGAATCCTTCATAGGAGTAATCCCCAAGTTCCAAGTCCCCTAACCCGGGCCTCCTTTTTAGGAGTTATCCCCAGTCTTCATATTCCCATAACCTGGGAATCCTCCTTATGAGTGAGCCCCAGTTCTCAAGTCACTTTAACCATGGCCTCCTTCTTAGGAATATGTCCCAGTCACAATTTCTGTTAAGCAGTATAAATTTACTTTTGATTTGGGCTTCCTTGTCAGGAGTAAAACCCAATCACAAGTCCCCTATAATTGGGGCATCCATCTCATGAGTAAGCCCTAAGTTATGTTTCCAAATCTACATAAAGCACATATACCTTTATGGAAATTGTTCCTGAGTTTCTTCCCTGAAGTAAATCATAATCCTCATCTATCTGGGCAGTCATACAAAAATAATCCCCACATTATTTCATATGATTGCATCTTTCGTGTCATGATTTTCAGGTTTTACCAATACCACTTGTTTCTCACACTGAGCATGAATCACGTGAGATTAGAGTGTAAGAGTAATTATGACATCTTTATTTGATCCATCAACCATGCATAAACCTCATACTTATTTACTTGAACTATGTGGGTTCTGATTCTATATCTTAACAAGGATAAGTAGGTATCCCATATGCGGGAACAATCACATCTCATAAATAATCTATGTCCTTCTGAATGACAATAAACTTCATTTTCCCCACTGAGTGGCTTTAAAAGAAGTATGGTTATCATAATGACACAGATATTTCTATATAATGTGTTGAAGGATACCATTGACTAATAATCTCTAACAAATACAGATGATTCCATGTCAATGAAGAACCTCAAATACATTTAAAATATTCTCTAAATCTCCTACATACTAAATCATTGATTGTCAGATCTAAAGGAAAAATCATTTTCATACTTGGTAATTATATAAGGATTCAGGAACATAACTCAAATCTATTAAGAGAGTCCTGGAGTAGACAATAATTCCCCTAAAAAAGGTGTGATGAGTCCGACCTCCCATACTCTCGACCAATGCACATTCTTAAGCCTCATCGGTTCACAACTAAAGAGCACCTGCCTTTGGAAAGTAGGTCCAAATGGATATAGAATCATTTGATGTTTTCGGTTATACGAACAATCCCATTAGAAAATGATTGGAATGTTTGAACCTTAAACCAATTTGGTCATCCACAATTCCAGCATGAAACAAAAAATGGAGAACCTGACGTGAATCCTTAAACAAATTAAAATGATGTTATACTTATTTGTTAGGCCCCTATTTAAACTCAATGAGAGGGACAACAGAACAATAAATAACATATGTGCTCATACAAAAGATGTAGCATCCGAAATAATAATGATTATGTCTGTTATATCAAATAGGTACTCGTTTCCAAGATCATCTGTATTACAGAAATGGCTTCTCTAAATTCACACTTGTGAATGACTCTACTGTGAATACCTCTACTGCTACTCCTGTGGGATCTTCGTCTGCCCTGAGGACAACATCACCTACTCAGTGTCTTCAATGATGGGTATCAAATGCACTGGTTACGGAATACCATCAACAAGGTACCATTCCAACTATAGAGGCCACTCGACAATCCCTCCAAGTCAATAATTAATCATGGTCATTTGGACAGCGATGACCAGCAATCAAGAAACATGTGGTGCCAACCACCGTCTCCAACTGTTTTGGGTCGTTATCCATGGAACACAATCACCATTCCCTCTCATATTATGCGAAGGTGAATGAGAAGGTCACTAAAGGCCTTAATTCAAGGATACATGAGTCGATCCCGAAGGCTCCCATCAACAATCGCCACCATATTCATGCATTAGTGTGCTCTCAACATGATGAGTGTGTCTTCTCCAGGAGTTCGGCTCAGGTTCCTCGAACCTGAGTAGGCAAGAAAAACCACCAGAGGTGATGACCGGTCAACAATGAGCAGTTTCTTATATCTTCCATTTCTGAATAAGTCCACCAACATAACATGTAGTAAAGCAATGAGTGGGCACACACACCCGTCCGTTTTAATTCTGTTGTCTAGTAGACTCGTCTGGAAGCAACACACCATTACCACCAGAAAATTCCGGCGAATTACTATAGACAGGAACATACACCTATTTATAATTTATCATCTAGTCAGCAGGCTCATCTGAGTACATACAATGAAGCCCAACAACCCAATGTGTTGAAAACCGGTAAATAGGCACATACACCTGCTTACACTCATCAATGCTGCCAGCAGTCTCGTCTGCCAGTATTGAAGGAAGTTCATAAACCACATTAAGAGGATTGAAATCAGTAGGAAAACAAACTAGATTGTACATATCAATCCTACAAACAGTCTTGTTTGGTAGCACCTAGAGAAGTCATTTAGAAAGCCCCAATGACAAACAGATGGCAGACTCAACTCTCTGCCCCACACATGAGTGTTGTCAGAATTCAATAACAAGAAAAGGAAGATAGGATTATGAACACACACCTACTCCAAGAATGGAATGAACGTATATCCCCATTCCAGCAGCTAAAGTCACCAATCATATTCTGTCAATGATGAAAAAGAAGAAGCAAATCCATGCTCATATTCTGGATGTCTGTTAGAGTACTATAATAGGTTCAGCAACATCACATGGAATGAAATGAAAATATATCCCTATTAGTGGATTGACACATCAACATATCATTCCAGAACAAACAGACACCTATGTTCCAGTCCAATAGTGTTTTGGGGAATACTCCCCCATGTAATACGGACAAATAAGTCAGGCACATACACCTGATTTGAGTGGAGATAATCATCTGAACCTGACTATTTCACTTGAGAAGGAACGTACACCAGCCCATAATAATCACTTTTGTCATCATGTTGTTCTTAAAGTGAGTAAGGAGGCATCTAAGAAGAAGACCCTTCCAGCACAGTCAAGAAATCAAGAGCCAGTCTATAATAAATCCTTGCTCAATGCTAGAGTTCTTGAATCCCTCAGACAATTATATGTTGGAATTCAAGATTTTACTCTCTCAATTTCCAATAGTGGGAAAATTAATTCCGAAGGTCTTCATCATACACATCCTCATGAAGGCTTTCTTCATGATAGTTTGGTCGATCTCGAAGTTTCATCTTCAGATGAGAGCCACAAGAACCCTCTGTGTGGCTAGAAGACAAGGAGAAAAATGTTTCATCTTTTGCTGTAACCCACCATGGTGGTCCTCCCCATGATGATGAATTTAGTTGTGAATGTCCTCTCCACAGTAGTAATTCAAATTTCCTGGAAAATCCTCCAATGGACAATATATTGATGAGGAAGCCCTCTTATCTTGAGGCACTTGCAAATGTGAAGCCAGTAATGTCTTATGCTTTACTGTTAGCAGGTGAAATAATTTCCCAATCAGAAGATAACCCGGGGTGTAGGTCATTATCCGAACCACCCCTGGGTCATTCATCTTCTAGTTTGATAATTTAATTCTGTACCAATCATGTTAAATCTGATGAAGCCACAAGGAAACACCAGATCTAGTCTAATCAAGTAGAAGAATCTTCATCGAATGATAAATATGAAGTGCTGAATATGAGAAAAAAACTGGAAAAAGGTGAAGTGCCGGTCATGTTTTGGCCTTTTTCTGACTCTCAGTATGACAATCCAGAGATGTTGATAGAAGATTGTATTCATGATATTTGTCTCAACAATTTAAAACTATTTTTCAATTGAAAAAGAAAATATTATCTTATGATGAATATAAAAATCATGTCAAGATAATATAAGGGTTACAATCCCAAATTGATTTGGCATCTCTCTCAGTTTCTCAATATCCAAAGGCTAAAAAGCAACAGAGATCCCTTTAGCGTTCAAGCCTTGGCACATTAAGAAGATTGCACCAGTTAATTTCCAAGGCCCCCTCTAGTATTCATATTAGGGGATGTGGTTTCCATGGAGCAGTACATTTCATTGTACTATCTAGCCAACAAAGCCCACCGAAAATGGTCTCATGAAATGTTATTACCCAAGGCCGGACACATCCAATTGGCATTGTTTGTAATCAAAGGCTTTCTCAGGAACTGGCCTCAACTATTTCTTCCCAATGCCAAGCAAACTAATAACAAGTTGTCGAATTACTATTGCATCAGGAAAATGAGAATATCTAACAAGCTTCTCATTTAGAGAGAAAACATCATCAAGTGATAGAAGTGTCAGAAATCATCCAGCGTTCATTTGAGCCAGGTGATTTGAGTGGATGCAGGTTTATGCATCTAGCCAATTTCCGGACTAAATTCCACTAGATCAAGAGAGATTTGAAGAAAGTCTCATATATAGAAGCTCAAGAACCACCCCAGCTTTCCAGATTGAGGACTCTTTTAACCCAACCCTCAGAATCATGAAATATGATTCGAGGAGTTCAGCAGGAATAGAAGGAACAACCCCAGTCCACAAGACTAGGGACTTTTTAAAATCCTCAATCTCTTCCTCAGAGAAAGTTAGTCTTCTCTCGATTAGGGAAGAAGCCACAAGAGGAACGAAAATCTGAATTTTCAGATGATTCCCTCCAAATTACAGTCCATCAAGAAGTTATTGAGGGGTCAAATCAACAATAGGAAATGTCTCATCATGGACATGGAAAAAAGACAACATCGCATAAATGCCGATAGAAGTGATGAAATGAATTATGCATAAATTAATTTCTTCAATTCCATTGTTGATGATCCTCTAGAATATAAGGCTCACTCAGAGGGATCATATTAAGAGTTTCCTACTCAAGATGTTTTACACAGAGACGCAAATAAAGAAGGTGTGCGTACACGAAATCAAAGGATTACTCAGAATCAAAGTATTCTTTCAAATAATCAACTTCCCCTTCTTTGAAAGGAATCCAATAAAGGGAAAGGAAAGAATCAGGTTACATACCATTCCTCTAGAGAAGGCCAATCACTCTCACTAGAGAAATTATTTTCACAACAAGAGAAAGAAATGAAGGAATTGAGGAGGTTGAATGCAGAACTACATCAAGGTAGTCTTCCTCCTAAGCGTGCTGGAGTCAGTCATCCAAGAGAATATGTTGCAGTTACTGAGATGGATCAAGAATATCCTCCTCTATCTGTACACCCTCATAGGTCTATTCCTATGGGTCATACGCAAAAACAATCGGTGGTGCTACCATTAGTTACAGTACCGGCCACCACACCTGTCCAAGATCCAGTTATTGCACCTACTCTAGTCTAAGCTTAACCTGATGTTTCATAAAATTTAATAACTACTATTGAGTAATTAATAGCTTGGTTTGACGATACATGTGGAAAGTGTGCAAAAATTCAACCAGAAAAGAGAGAATATCATGAATGGGTTGATGAAATTCTGCCCCATCAAATTTTTCAAGTACCACATTCCCAATATTTAACGGATCAGGAGACCTAGAGCAATTCTTAACACATTTTGTTTCTTGTTGTGATCCTATTATGGTAACCCCTTAGAAACAGGAAGCAGTTAAGCTCATGTGTTTTGTACAGTCATTACAAGGGCCTACTTTTATTTGGTATACGAGCTTGCAATCCTGGTCAATTACCAGATGGGAGGATCTCCGCCAATGATTCCTTCTTCAATTCATCTCAACGTTTCCAAAGACAACAGTTTTTTACCTTACAAATTTTAAGTAAAGGGAGAATGAAAGGGTTTCATATTTCATTGCTCGGTGGAAGGGATTAACATATTCCCTATGCTTAGAACTCCCTCAAGTGTAGTTGTTTCCAATTCATTTGGAAAATTTGTGTGATGTGTTACGCACACCATTGATCCCTCTGAAATACATTGTAGGGTTTCGAGTCATTACTTCGATCGCTCAGATGATTGAAGACACTCTTATGAAGACTAATGATAATACACCTGTAATTCCATTAGCTCTAGAAAGGATAATGGGTAAAGAAGAGACTGCTACAGTTACGCTTAAACAAGCACCGATACCTTCTTCTACATCAAAACCAACATCTTATCCAAAGGCTCCACCTCCTGAGTGTCAACAACAGAGGCTGTTTCAACTAGATGATCAAAGATGGAAACAATTTGATGATATGAAGAGAAATGTTTATTATTTCTGAAATGAACAAGTTCCTGGTTACTTTATTTCGGCTCTAGAAAATAATTTGGTTCAATTGCCGATGTCCAAATAGCCGAACAAGGAATGAGATGAAGTTCGTCCCAACTATTTCCCATTTCATCAGATGCTGGGGCATCCCATTCATGTGTTTTTTTGTCTTTCAAAGACCTCCTTAAAAAATGGTGGACTCGGGACAAGTCAAATTGAAAGGTTCTTCAGCTTAGGTAGAATGTGTTACTGCTACTGATCCAGATGAAGAAGTCAAGTGAGAGAAAGTCAAAATAAAAAATGCGTAGAAATATGATGATTGGATGGTCAAGAGAACAATCAACCAAACTCATGCCATTTTGCAAACACAATTGAAGAAACTGATCTTGACTTCTGCTTTGAATGCCTCGACAAGAGAACCTTCATCAAAAGAAAAATCCTCTAAGGGGCGGCATAATTCAAAGAATGTGTTATGGTTATAAGAAGATGAAATCGTGTCAAAGCCCAAATTGTCTTTGACTCTGGTAGATTATACGCCATTTACTTCACCACCACGGGAACTGACCCCGCAAATGGCAAAACCTAAACTAGAAAATCAGGAAGAGTCTTCATCAGATGAAGAGTTGATCTTTGGTTCTGTTAATATGATTCACTTAACAGATCCCTATGGCAATCACAGTTTTTCGCTGGATGACACTGAATTCCTAGTATCAAATAGAGGGATTAGCGGGAGTTCCCGAGGACAAGAATACATAGGAAGATGTGGATATACCAAAAGCCACTATTCCAATTCTAAACCTGCTAGAACTGTATATGCAGTAGAAACTCATGGCAGATCCCTTCAGTAGGCTCAATAAGAACAAGAAAATTCTTCCACCAATAGCAGATTCAGTCATGGCACAATTATTATGGAGGACCAGTTAGAGGTTTCACCTTCTTCCTCTCAGCATGTAAATAGACCTATTCGGTCTAATCATCTAAAGTCAGGAGTATTTACAACTACTACCCCTATATATGAAGCATATACATCCAAAGCATCAACTTATAAAGAACCTGTGAAACCACATGTTCCTTTTGGTAAACGGAGACCTTTGGACCAAAATTATGTTGTCTTGAAACATTTTCCTCATGTACCGGCCATGTTATCAATTCTGGATGCCTTGAATTAATCTAAGGATCTTCAGGAGGCACTCATTGAGGCCCTTCCAAGTCCTCTGAAATTTGAAACTGAAATTATTGCGGCTGAAGTCTACCATGTTTAGAATGGTCCTGCAGAATGCCGTGCAGTGATATATTTTACAGATGAAGATGAAAATGATGTTTTTCATGGACATATTAGAACTTTTTATTTATCTAGCAAGGTCAATGGTGTAGACATCTGAAGAGCATTCATTGACAATGGTCCAGGATTCAACCTCATCCCCATTCATACACTTTGTCGATTGGGCCTCACAGAATCTGATTTATCTCCTTCTACTTTGATGTTTCAATGATATGATAAAAATGAACAAGAACTATTGGGCGTGATTGCACTCAGAACTCAGTTTGGAGACCTTGTATCCAATTCATATTTCATGGTTTTTGATCATGATACAGCCTTTAACGTTTTTCGTGGAAGACCTTGGCTACATCAACATGCGGCTATCCCTTCATCATATCATCAATGTCTCAAATATTGATTCATAGGTCAAATTGGTACATTGTATAGTGATAAATACCCATTCAAAAAATTTGAATCTCAATACATTGAGGTGGAATTCTTTCACATGAAGGGTAAAGAGAAATCCACAACAAGGGAGGTTACTAAAGTTAATGCTCCATATGGTTTGGAAAACATTACAGTAAAACCATTCATACATGTTAGTATAGATTATGGGTTTCCTATCAGTCAAATTGACAAGATAGACCCAAATCCAAATACTCCTATTGAAACTTCTATAATATCAATTATAGAAATCAAGCCCGACAACATGGGAGAATGTGGTGATTCACCAAGAAATAATGAATGCTCATATGGATATGTCTTCATTTCATCTGCTGAAATCAAGCAAGACTATACTTAACCAACCAAGCCAGATGAATTTATATAAATATTATAGGTGAACGATGATGTCGATTCTCAATCCTTAATCTTTTCTTTATTACCCAAGGAAGACCCTTCATCATCAATAGGGTCAGAAATGGAAGCCTCTTCTTCAAGATTTTCAAATTTTAATATCTGTCCTAATCATGGAAATTATGCTTCATCATCTACTATGCAAGTAGAAGTAGAAGAGATAACACATGTTGAAGAAGAATAGGAAGATCTCAGAGATGCTCCTCTATCATTTATAGAGGGTATCTTTACCCTAGTGGATGAACTCAGATAAATAAATCTGGGTACAAAAGAAGATCCACACCCCACTTTAATTAGTGCGACCATGACTCATGAAGAGTAAGAAATTTATATTTAATTTTTAAAGAAAAATAGATATATATTTTCTTGGAATTATACATAAATTACATGGCTTGATCTTGAGGTTCCTACTCATCATTCGGGATTTCCAGAAGAACATCGAGTATTCAAACAAGCTTTAAGAAAAACACACCCAACATATACATCAAAAATTGAAGATGAAGATGATAATATTATCAAAGCTAACATTGTTCGAGAAGTTCAATATCCCAAATGGTTGTATAATATTGTCTCTGTGAAAATGAATAATGGACAAATTAGAGTTTTCATTTATTTCAGAGATCTTAATCGACATTGTCCTAAGGATGATTTTCCAGTTCTGATTACAGAACTCTTAATTGATGAAAAAGATGGTTATGAAAAACTTTCCTTCATTAATGGATATTTCGTGTATAATAAAATTGGAATGGCTCTAGAAGATGAGGAATCTATAGCCTTCAGATCCCCTCAGGGTGTGTTTTGCTATCGGGTAATGCCCTTTGGCCTGATGAATGTGAGCGCAACATATCAGTGTGCAATGGACCGTATCTTCAAACCCTTTTTAGGAAAGATTGTTGAATGTTATGTGGAAGATTTGGTGGATAAATCCAGATGACGTTCTAATCACTTGAATGATTTTGAAATCACATTCCACAAACTTCGACAACACAATTTGAAGAGGAATCCATGACAATTTGCTTTTGGGGTAACCTCAGCAAAATTTATCGGCTTTGTTGTACGTCATCATGGTATCATAGTCGATCCTAAATAGACAACGTCAATCCTTGGTATGTCACCTCCCATCAATTTGATGCAATTGAGAGGACTTCAAGGACACGTAGCCTATATTCGGCATTTCAACGCCAATTTGGCAGGAAAAAGATTACACTTCACCAAATTGATGAAGAGGGGAGTCACATACCAGTGGACTGAAGAATGTCAAGAATCATTCAATATTCTCAAGAAACATCTATTGAGTCCGCTGATAGTAATTCCACATGTTGAAGGAAGGCCACTGATTCTTTATGTGAGAGATTTAGAGCAATCATTGGGTGCCTTCCTTGCCCAGAAGAATGATACTGGAATGAAAACAGCCTTTACTGTCTCAGTCGGACTGTGCTTGAAGAAGTAGCCTGATATTCAAGTATTGAGAAATACTTCCTAGAATGTATATTTGCAGTTCAGAAGTTGAGACACTACATGAAACATCACGAGTTCCAATTGGTATCTCGTAATAACCCGTTCAAATTCATCGTTAACTCTCCAATGCGTACAGGACATCTGGCATGGTGGGTAGTTATTTTGCAGCAATTTAATATCTAGTATGTGTCTTAAAAGGCAATAAATGGCCAAGTTATGGCATATTTCTTTGCTGAACACCCTTTGGCGGAAGATACATCGTTAAATATTGAACATCCTAATGAGGAAGTATTTTCTATTCAAGACAATCATCAAACATGGGAAATGTACTTTGATTGAGCTTCCAGAAGTCCAACAGGGAAGAAAATAGAGGATCCTAAATTCAACAAAACTGGGTTAGGAATTGTACTTATTTCCCTGGAAAAGGTAGTGCTACCCTATTCCTTATTATTATGGGAAGGCGGAACAAATAATGAAGTAGAATACCAAGCTCTCATCGCAAGATTAGAATTGGGGCTTCAAGGACAAGTGAATCACATAAAGGTGAATGGTGATTCAGGCTTAGTAACCAAATAAGTCATTGGGGATTATACAATTAGAAATGAATAACCAATCCCTTTGTATGATTAAATCATATAGTTAATGGCGGAATTTCCTTTGGAACATGCATTTTCTTACGTCCCACGATCACAAAATGCTCAAGCTAATGCATTGGCTAATATAGCTACAGCTCTGGAAGATCCAAATTGGGACGAGACAATCATCAATATTGCCCACCATCATAAAATTTCACCTTATGTTCAAATCAGAGCAGAGGTAATCAATAAAATTAGTACAATTCCTGAACTATATGGTCATACTACAGGTTGGATGACACCTATCAGGGAATACCTTCAAAATCGAACACTTCCACATGATAGAGCCTGGAAAGAACAAATCTGGTGACGTGTGGTCAATTTTACTCTTTATGATAACCCAGAACACCTAGAGAAAATTCTCTACAAAAGATGTTTTGATGGATTTCTCTTGAGATGCATTGATGGTGAAGAGACAATGGCTGTCATGAAAGAAGTAAATGCAGGAGTCTGTGGTGCCCACCAGTTTGGACATAAATTGTATGATCAAATTCGAAGGATTGGATACTTTTGGCCTTCAATGATACAAGATTTTGTTGATTTCACGAAGATGATTTACTCATGGAAGGTATGTTCCAACTTCGTTCATCAACCCATAGAATTACATCATACAGCTAAATACTCATGGCCATTTTCCACATGGGTAATGGATGTAGTGGGACCTTACCCTTCATCTACAGCCAAGAAATCTAAGTATATTATTACTACTATGGACTTCTTTTACAAATGGGTAGAGGAAATACCTCTCAAAGAAGTTATTTCTAAAAGCATTGTTAGCTTCATCAAGTATAACATCATTACCAGATTTGGTGTCCCTCATACCATAGTGACAGACAATGGCACCAACTTCTGTTCATCCGAGGTAAGGAAGTTGTATCAAGAATAAAACATCAAATGCAACCATTCATACCGGTATCATTCAGCGGCCAATGGAAAGATATAATCCTTACATAAGTCTCTTTCAAATATACTGCAAACGATGATGGATAAAGATAAGAAGTCACGGCCTGATTAACTCTTTCATGCTTTTTGGTCTTATCGAACCACCACTCGCACTGCAATGCGGTCAACTCCATATTCATTGGTATATTGAACGGAGGTAGTCTTTCCCATTGGAGATAAATTACCTTCTCTCAGAGTATCCATTTGTGATCAGTCATCTACATATGAACAATCTCAAAAGCGATTGGATGAATTGGAACAATTAGATGACAAAAGATTGTGCACCCTTCACTATTTGGAGGTCTATTATAATCGAATAGAACAAGCTTTCAACAAAAAAGTTCTTCTTCGTTCTTTCATTCAGGGAGAATTGGTATTGGTTATCTTAAATCTAATGATACACTAAAAGAAACCTCCCATGCTTGAGCCATAATGGGAAGGACCTTACTCAATACATAAGGTCTACTCCAATGGAGCTTATTCATTAATCTCAATGGATGGAGAACTCATCACAACTCTAACAATGCAAGATTCTTGAAGAAGTATTTTGTATTACACAAATACATCACCATAAGTCTATGAAAATGACCTTAAACTATTCGCACCATCGTCCAACTTGACGTTAAACTGTGCCATCATCCAACATGACGTTAAACTGTATTGTCCCTTTTCGTCCAACATGATGTTAAACTATTACGGCCTAGCTACATGACGCTAAACTGTACAAAAGTCCCTTACATCTAGCAAGAAATTAAACTGCATAACCATTGTCCTAGCTACATGGTGCTAAACTGTATAGCACCCTTACATCCAACAAGATGTTAAACTGTGAAAAATTTCCTAATACATCCAACATGACGTTAAAATGTGTCCCCATTGTCCTCACTACAAGACATTAAACTGTATAGTCATACGTCCTAGCTGCATGACACTAAACATACCAATACTCTTTCGTCCACCATGACATTAAACTGTTTTGTCCATACCTCATGACATTAAACTGCATAGTCCCCCATTGTCTAACACGATGTTAAACTGTGTTCAGCCCCTTATATGTCCTATATGACATTAAACTCTGCATCATTAAGTTTGTTTCTACCTCTTGTTTCTCACACTATGTCTGAATCACGTGAGATTAGAGTAAACTTCAACTATAACACCTTCTTTGGGACTTTAACTGTGAATAAATACCAACACCATATTTTTAGGTTGTTGTCCTCAAGAACAACTTGATTACCCATTCATTCTTTAATCGAACTATGAAGACGTTGATCCTTGCCTTCTAGGCTGGTTACGTAGGCAACTTCATAGTTTCATTCCCAAAACCAATATATTCACATAGGTTCACCTCCATCATATACGATGTTGATTTTTGAAGCTGCCCCCAAAACCAATATTTTTACATTGGTTCACCATCATCCTAGCTATATGACGTTAAAATATTCGCACTTTTGTCATGTATGACAATAAACTAAAACATTCTTTGGCACCATCACCTGAGAGGGAATCATTATTTTCATTGATCTCTAATCATGTTATATTCCAAAGATTACGTGAATATATGCCAATGCCCGAACCTTAATCATGGGTTAAACCTTCATTGCACTAAATTCCCCTTTCACCCTTCATATGTATGAACCAAATCTATACAGAGGGTATTTTAAGAACTGTGTGCAGCTTGATTCCCATCCTTATGGGATACGTAAGAACGTTCGTGCGTCCCTCGAATCCCGCCCCATGTCTTTGGGCCTAACCCCAAATTTCACTTTCAGTCACTTGGCTAAAAAGAACCCTTGTGAAAACATGAATGTGGTATGAAAACCTTGGTCTTCATTCACATTAGGTTTATAACAAACACACATTGTGTATTCTTTATAATGGTCTAAGATCTATGACCCTAAACTATGATCTCCTACACTCTCATCCCACATGATGTTAAAATGTATTTCAAGAACTACGTATGGATTGATTCCCATTCTTATGGGATACGTAGTGATTTCCATCACCTCAATGCAGGACCCAACCACAACATGATTATGGTTATAATTGTTTTGTTTATCTCTGCATACATGGAATAATGCCCATTTTGATGTGTCATACTCCTAACCTTAAATACTTCCAGATCTCCGTAACCCTTTTCTTGACTTCTGTTCACAAAATGTCTGATACCTGACAATTCTTTTGCCTGACTATGCTGCACGTGCCCATAGGCGGCCTTGCATAAGTAGTCTACATAACGGACCTGTCACCCAAAAGATGCTATTATTTGACTATGCATCCAATGCCCTTAGGTGTCCCTACATTATTCCACCCCCTAACGGGTTTTTCAAATAATTTTAACTTCATTTTTGGGAAGAAAACCTCTTTTTCCTTAGTTGTCTTAACGAAAATATGTAGGGATCCGCAAAAAAATCCATCTTTAACCTATTTGTCTCATACTCTTTTTCTTAATCTTAATGTATTCAAGTCTATGGTTTATATTTCCCTTCCCTACGTTTGGGTCAAACCTTCGTAGGAGTGACATTCATCCAATTCTTAGACAATCTTGATTGGAAATATCCTCTACATATTCAAATACCCCTCTCCATATAGAAGACTCTATAATTTGAAAAATTTGAATCTCCATAAACATTTACTGGATTTTTAGCAGTAGAAAAGTAAAATTTATGAGAGTTCTTTTTTCTAACTATGAAACATGTGCCCTTAGGAGGCCTTGAATAATTAGTCTACATAATGGACCTGTGAGCCAAAAGATGATATTATTTGACTTTTCTGCCAATGCCATTAAGTGGCCCTGCATATTTCCACCCCTTAACGAGTTTGTTAAATTGTGGTAACTTCATTCTTGTGAAATACTTCTTCTAATGCCTTTTAGCCCTTTTTTCATATCATTCCCCAGATTCAAAATTTCTTAAGTCATACTTTACATGTTTTACCCCTTACTTGAGTGTGGTAATATGTTTTCAAATAAATTATCAAGGAATTGAGTTAATTTTAATCCATCTATCAAAGATATTTTGACCTTAAACATTATCCTTTTTATTTCTGACGTATATGACATTAAACATCCCACAAAAGACAAGGTAACTCTGAATAAAAGTCAAGTCCCAGCTCAATGAACACACATTTCGTAGGATTTAGTTAATATTGAGAAATTAAAAGATTCAATGTTTGTAGGGTTATTTTTATAATCCTAGTAAAAATCAAAAAACATTACAAGGCCCATTGGTTTAGGTAAAAATTGAAAGCAGGTAGCAAATAAATGCAGGCACAAATGATTGAAGATGAAATTATTCTTCATTGATGCACAAGAGTTCGATGGAAATCCACAGATTGAAGTTTGTTCTCTTTTCCAAGAATTACTAGAGGCTTTCAACATAACTCTTCATTTGATTTACGGAAACCCGAGCTTCATCAGCAACCACCTGGAATTTATTCATTCAACTGGATATAATAAGAGATGCAGTAATACCATCTCTTCTTAGAACAATTGTAAAAGAATGTTCTTGAGTGCAGTTTTAGAAAATTTTATGATGATCAAACAGTGACTCTATTTCCATCCAAGAGAATTTGAAGATGAATACATGGATTTTGGAATGGGGCATTGGATGTAAAGAGACATTTGGAGAGAGTACTCTATTCAGATATTGTTTCTAATGTAATGAAGTCTTCTCTCCATCAACCGGTAGCTATAAACATATCAGCCCATGGTTTTACATTTTAATATCAGCAAGGATATGGAATGAAGAAAATTTTTGAAAGTCCACACCATTGTAGCTGCTCTTAATGCACAACATAACTGAAATAGAGGAGTAACAGCGCAGCTGCATCTCGGGTATAAAATTCTTTGCATCTGGAACATTAACTCTTTGAAGATGACCATGGCCGTATAGAGGCAGGTAGATGATCTGTGGAAAATTAAGATGACACTTCTTCATGTACATGGCCAAATATGGGAGAGTGCTGTTGCGGATATCATAATAGTCGTGGCAAATGATGTTCTTCATATCATCAATCTGCATGCTAGCCAGTTTTTCATCCATTCCAATTCATCGAGGAGCCACTGAATCTTCACAATGGTCGAATAACTAACTCCTTAGGGATTTGATTTTTTATAAAATTTGTGAAGAAAGGTAAAAAAATGGGAAAGGAATTAAGGAACGCAAGTCCAATTTTGGCACGCAAGTGTAACTGTGTCGTGCAAGTTTTTGGCATGCAGGTATCACCACGCAGGTCAAAATACCTCTGCAAAAGCGCGACAAAAACAGAAGCAATGAAACCGTGGAAAATCCACAACCTGCCCGATGAGAGGAACCAACGTGGTGGGAGCTCAAACTTTTCAAAGCCGGGTGCTTTGCGCGTGAATGGATGCATATTTATAGGCCAGGGAGAACCCCTGTGTGCCAAAGCCGGCACGCTTCTCACCTGCATGCCCCTATCTGCGCGTTCAAAACTTGTTTGCCACCCTTCATTGGTTTTCTTCTTTACCTTAGAGTCACATCCTCATTCATTTCGGATCCAAATCTGAGGGGGAACTTTTAATGACTCTCCTTTACATCACAGAGTCTAATGACTGAAATAGGGGAAAATCTTAGCATAAATTGATTCATCCTATGAAGAAACATCAAAAAGTTACAAAGGCATAAAGAAGAATTTGGTTAATAATGGGCCACACATGTTTCGTCATGGTCACGTAGGTATACATGCGTGACCTATCTGATTTTTACCCAGGGTCTTCAACAACCTATAAATACCCCCTGTGGGATCCCCATTACGAAGAAGAAAAATCCATAAACTCATATTTCAACTCTCGGCACCCTAGTCTCTTCCTGAAGTCATCCAAACACTTCAATGGTAATTTCTTACCTAGAATGGATGATCTAAAGAGAGGGAACAAGGCCTAAGTTTTGAAATTCATCAACACTTGCATGCCTAAGTGTCTAACCCTTAAGGGGAAATTCTCACACCTGCACGCCGCCTTAACCCTTTACTAGAACCCGTGCGCCACCCTTTTGTATGCCTTTAGGTATAATAATAAGGTATTGAGATAAGTCTCACCCAAGTATTACACTATGGGTTGACCGGCGTGCAGGTCAACCTGTGCCCCGCAGGTATACCTTCGCGACTAGTACATGCACGCCCAATCAGGACCTATGCGCCTGACCCTTTTTTGGTTTCCCCTCCTGCCTATTCAGCTCTTTTCTTCAAATCCGGCTCTCCTCTTTAAGACATATCCTTCAAAACCCTCTTCAAATCCATTTTTGGCATGATTCCTTTGTTGGATTCCTTATCTGAAATGAATTATTTGGAACATGACTTAAAACCTGGTGATTTACTTATCCTTATGTCACTAAGGTTAGATATATCATTCAATCAACTTCATATTTTAAGATGAGAAGATCTTTAATTTGGGCATACTCTTTAGGAGTATTCCCCAAGTCCTCTAACCAGGGCCTCTTTCTCAAGAATAAGCCCCAATCATATGCTTCTTTAATTTTGGGCATCCTCTTTAGGAGTAAGTCCCATGTTCAAAGTCTCCTAACCTGGGACTCCTTTTTAGGAGTAATCCCCAGTCTTCAAATTACCTCAACATGGGAATCCTCCTTAAGAGTATGCCCCAGTTCTCAAGTCCCATTAACCTGGGTCTCCTTCTAAGGAATAAGCCCTAGTCATAATTTTTCTTTACCAGTCCTAATTTACTTTTGATTTGGGCTTCCTTCTCATGAGTAAAACCCAATCATAAGTCCCCAATAATTTGGGTATCCTTCTGAGGAGTAATCCCTATGTTAAGTATCAAAATATCCATCAAGCACATATACCTTTATAGACCATGTTCCCAAGTTTCTTCCCTGAAGTAAATCCCAATCCTCATCTAACTAGGAAATCATACATACATAAGCCCCACATTATTTCTTATGATTTCATCATTCGTGGCACAATTGTCAGGTTTTACCAGTACCTCTTGTTTCACACATTGACAATAAATCACTTGAGATTAGAGTGTAAAATTAATTATGACATCTTTATTTGAGCCATAAAACATGCATCGACATCATACTTCTTTACTCGAACTACGTGGGTTCTGATTCCTTTTCTAAACATTGATACATATGTAGCCCATCTGTGGGTACGATCCCAACTCTGAATAATCTATGTCTTCTTGAATGACAATAAACTTCATGTGCCCCGCTGAGTGGCTTTAAAACCAGTATGGTTATCATAATGACCAAGATATTTCTATATAATGTGTTGAAGGATACCATTGACTAAGAATATCTATCAAATAAATATGATTCTCTATCATTGAAGAACCTCGAATACATATAAAAGATTCTCTAAATCTCCTACATACACTTATCATTTATTATTAGATATAAAGGAAATCTTATTTTCATACTTGGTAATTTATTAAGGATTCATGAACATAAATCAAATCTATAAAGAGAGTCTCGAAGTAGAAAATAATTCCCCTAAAAAACGTGTGATGATTCCGACCTCCCATCCTCTCGACCAATGAAAATCCTTAAGCCTCATCAGTTCACAACAAATGAGCACCTACCTTTGGAAAGTATGTCCAAATGGATATAGAATCATTGGATGTTTCTGGTTCTATGAACAAACCCATTAGAAATCGATTACAATGTGTGAATCTTAAACCAATGAGGTCGTCCCCAATTCAAGCATGAAACATCCATGAAATTATTCATCAAACACTTTAGTGTACTCCCTCTGAATGGGAGTGTATTCGATGATTTTCATTTTTTCTCTTCAATAACTTGTGTATGATACAATTTCACATAGCAAAATAATATCCATTCTTATGGATATTGTACCAAATAAAATTAAACCCCCTCCTTACATGGGTATATAATTTGAGGATGATTTTATGTTTTGATGGTGATAACCTTCTCTCGTAAATTTATATTAGATCAATATATGAAATTTCAAATAATTCTCATAGAAACATATAATTTTGATAAAGTGAATATTTGAAGGATTGATAATAATATCAACCTACATATTTATATGGGGGAAGAGTAAAATAATTTGGAGAAAATAATTCTCCCATTTTCTATTTTCACAGATAACTCTAAAGACATTATTTTTTGGCTATTTTAATAGTTATACTATAATTTTGGGATATGTAAGAAATTGTAGAACTACGATCAAAATATACATTCACTATTCCGGAATAAATAATTCTTTTACATGTAACCACTTTATTTTTTTTATTATACTATATAATTATGATGTAATATAATCACCCTTGTGAATAAAGTGTTTCTTAATGTCATTTGTACCTGAAAAATCATGAATTATAGTATTTGTTCATATATTTTAAAAAAAAATTAATGCTGAAATTTATTATAATAAAATTTTGTTTTTCTAAATAATTTCACTCATCTATTCCATTGGTGAATTTCTCCCCTTGGTAAATGATAGTTAGGTTCCTTCTGTTCCATACATAAATAATTTTATCATCCCCATATGGAAATTTCTAATGTTGTTCTTCCCATACTTTTTTTTAAATTTTGATTTTGAAATAAATTTACACTAGTAGCTTTCTCCATCATACCATTATAATTAATCTTTAATATTATATTCTATTATCGATTGGACCATTGGGATTTTATGATTCTCATTTTAACTATTATGGGAAATTGAAAAATTCCTTCATATCAGTCAATATTTTAAATGGAAATAGATCTTTATATACTCATTTTCAGTGTGTGAAAAAGATGGAAACATAACATTATGGTTTTTTGAAAGTGTAAGATATGAATCAAATATGTATTTTGAATTTTTTCTATCACACAACGATAGATTCATTATCTCTTTTCTTGAGGATACATAATCCCATATCCATTTTTTATTAAAGGGAATGATGAAAATATATATCATTAAAAATAAATAACTTCATCAAATCCATCAATCTAATATCCTCCATGATATTTTTTATCATGACCTATGGAAACTATCGATCATCTTCTCCTTCAATCGGATCAATATGTAGATGAATATTATTTTGATTATAAAATTGGGGTATGGAGAATATCACTTCAATGAATCTAATATATTATTTCATTATTAACATATTTAAAGATAAACTAAATGGAGGAGGCCTTTATTATATAATGGCATCAATTATAACATTCTCATTCATAAGGAGATTTTTTTAATTTCTTCTAATTCAATGTTTCATTTAGAATATAATTTAATTGAGAGTTTATTATATTGAATTCAGGATTCCTTCTTATAATTGGTTGGTCATTTCATTTGTGAAGTCATCGAATTTCTACAACACAATAGATTTAGACATGGTTCCTCATTTTTCTAGATACATACTTTATTTAATTTAAATGTAAGGTTGGATTATTTTAAAAAACTAACCATAAAAATAGGAAACCATTGACATTATGAGAATAATTAATTAATTACATGTATTCTATAATATATGAGTTTATTGGCTTCAATATATGTTATCAATCAACTATTTATTAACATAAAATCTAATATATATATTTTCATTAATTTTATAATGGATTGTAATGGCATTTTTAATTTTAAAAAATAATATTCCATAGGAGTATCAAACTTTGTTTTTAATAAGGCTTGTTTTTATACACCAATTCTTGATCGAGTTAGGGCCAATATGTAGTTTTTCATGTTGTTACAAGTATGTAAATATATTCCCAAGCCATATCCACTTATATAATTTATATGGTGCTATATTATCTTTAAATTCACATAGTCCATTATTTAAAAAAATTATTTATTTTTACTTATTTTTGGTTTCATTCCTAATGATTCACTTGAGATTTAAAATCATATTCCCCAAAATTGATAGACATTATATTAATACCAACAATTCAACAAAAATATTTAAAACACATTATAAAAATATTTATTGCATTATGTATTACAAAATACAACCTAGAAGACCAAGATAAATTGTTTCTTTGGGATTTTAGGAACATGAAATAACATCATAAAACATGAATAAAAAAACATTATTTAAAAAATCCTTAACATTCACATAAAATATGTATTTCCTCTAAATATTCACAAGATAACATGGTGATGTACACAAGATTGTGGTGAGATAGAAATAATAGATAGTGAATAAAAAGTGGATTTAATATGTAAAATAACAATATTTTTTCCAAGAATCATAGAAGTCACAAAAAATAGGTGAGAAAAATGATATTGTACAATGAGGCATGATATAACATGATACCATAAAGAGAACAAAGAAATGTGGAAATAATATAAAGTATAAGGAAATAATCATAATCCAATTCTAACCAACAATTAATCATACCATAGTGTGCTTATAATGACCTCTCATTCTTAATACATTCAATATCATGATATAAATACATTTCCCAAAGTGTTGAAGTGTAATCGAGGTACACCAATCATAATCATACCATGTACATCAATACATGTTCCACAAAGGTTGTATAAAATAAGAATGTATTTTATCCCTATAAAACTCATGACTAACGAGTGACAGTCATATTCATGTATTTCCTTAATCAAAGAATTATAAATTCATATAAGTGAATACAACTGAGTTGAAATTGGTATGATAATTCACTTCACAAAAGTTTTCAGGAAAAATCACAGTGAACATTATATAGTATAAAAGAGGTGATAAATGTTTAATAAAATAGTTTAATGTGAGTAAGAGGTGTCTATTGTAATCTAGAAATAATAAATAAGGATTGAGGATGTGGTAAAATAATATCCTAATATTATTAATTGTAAATTTAAAGGAATAAAAGAAAATAAGTTCTTGAATAAACTACATAAAGAGAGAATACCATATATTTAGATGGTATTCCAAAAACTTGTGTTGTGATTTTTGAGGTATTTGGGAACATTTGGAGGGATCTATAAAATAATAGTTATACCAAGGTCATGATCCATTATTTCTTTAGTAAAGATATATGGGATCTTGTTTGGGTTTATATAGAAAAAATAGTGGGGATTTCATTAAGATTTTCTAAACATAGGATTTCAACTCTATTCAATAAATTAATCCAATCAAAAAACAATACCATTAGTTTTCCCATATCTTATACAAAAGATGAGTGGAATTCAATATTTTAAAAATACAACAATAGAACTCATTATTATATCAAACATAATTATATGTATTTCATTTATAATCATACTGATATGATTGTAAAAACATAAAATATATTTTCCGGTTTTGGAGAATTTGTAATGGAATTATAAAATTAATAAAATAAAATAAAAACACATTTCTCAAATGTTTAAATATATATTTATACATGAATACATTTTATGCCATATATTAAATTTCACGGGGGATATTATGATGTCGTACATTATTTTTTATTTAATTTTGTATCTAAAACCTCGACTATCGCATAAAATATGGACAAAGTAACCATTGGATAATTTATCATAGTGAATCAAATATTAAAATATATTTTATCTAGAAAACTCTAAATATTAAAATTCATATTTTTTAATCAAAATCGTTTATATTGTAAAAAACTATGTTGTCTAAAATAAATTTATTCTTACCCTTATAAATAGTATTTTTTTATTTTGTAATATTATTTTAAAAAATTTATTAAATAAATATTATTTAATAATAATAATATTGAATATATTTTTTTTAAAAACATTCTGGATTTCAAAAAACATAATTTATTAATTAAAATTTGATATTACCAAAAAATATAAAATATAAATTTTTTCGTATCGAAGCCAATTTTTTTGTCAAATTTATTATTTATTAATTTATAAAGTAAGATAGATTAGGAATTAATATAATTATTATATCAAATAAAATTAAATAAAATTATTCATTCTGGTAGGGATAAGCTACATATCCTTTAATTACAATAGTGACCAAACTAACAGTATGGTGTGTAGCAGTGGGAGTTCTTGGGGTTGTATGATGAACAAGGTTTGGGCCATGAAATGTATGATCTTGGAATTCAACCTTAAATAGTCTTGATAATAATTTAAATTTTGAATATAATCTTGAGATTGGTCATGTTTAATCACCATATCTGTTATCTCATTTGGAAGATCCAATAAACAAGATTTATAATGTATGATCACACTAATTGAGGCCGTCAATTCAATCATATTTATCGATGGATATTATCAAAACACTATATGTATATTCATAGGACAACTATTCATCATATATATTATTAATAGTTATGATTCTAAATGATCATATAAAAATGATAGTATATTGTATTCCAGAATAACCAATGCACAACATGTGTTTTCAAAACATTATTATTAATAAGTAATTTTCATTTAAATTAAAATATATTTAATTTATAATAATTTAGGTAGTCTGATAATATCAATTTTAAATGGTGTTATAATCTATCATGATGATATTATATGAAATATATAATTTCAAATAAATTTAATTTCTCCTATATCTTGTGTTATACACATTAGTGATTTTAATGAACAATGATATACTTTTAATATTATTATTTAAATATGAAAAATTCATCCAATTCAGTAAAGTATATTTTATGAGTTGGAATAAACTTATTTATAAATAAATTATAATTTTTTTGGACTAAAAAATATATGTATAGATATGCAATTATAAATTTGTAAAGGCTTTATTTTCTTGGAAAATATATTTTCTCCTCATTTGATTTTTATTAATTCTTGTGAACATATAATAAAAATTATTTTTGGGACATTTAAAAACATGATCTCAAAAAATAAGTTTCATTTTTTAATTTATATTTAAAATATATATTATAGATAATTTTTTATAATTTTGTTAAAAAATAATTTTCAAATGCAAAGTGAAATTACTTATTTTTATTAAATACTATCTTTTTGTTTATATAATTTACAATGATACATCATGTATAAATATTATTCAAAAGGTAAATTGGTTAAATAATTTTATTAACAAAAATTTTTAGATTATTTTGATAAAAATTATTTTGAATTTTGATATAGAAAATATCTCGGATTATGAAATTTTTCTCTTTAGAAAATAGATTTTTCATCCCATATATGGATTTAATTTTATAAAAACCTTTCTCAATTTTATAAAATGAATTTTAAAAAATAATTTACATATTTGGTTTTACAATAACTGTTATTATATAATTATTTATGCTTATATTTTGATAAAATAATAAAAACCAAATATTTAAATAACGTATTTATGATATAAACTGATTTATCAGGGTTTAAATATAAAACAAAATGGTTAAAATGACATAGGATCATATTTTATAGCCATTTATCCAAATTAACTCATATGTGGATAGACAAAGTCAAATTTGGGTTCCTTTTCTCATGTTTAAAATTTGGATCCACCTTTATCTTATCAATGATTCCATGTGTGTCAAATACCTCAATTAAAAATGGGGACCCACTGAGATGACCTCTTCACACTTCTAAAAAAAATCTAATTCCTACAAGTCATGAACCCACTTGGATACACTATTACTATGATACCCATGACGGCTCTATCATAGACCAAAGTGGGTTTCTGATCCCCATTTGTTGGTGACTAGTGCCTAGCATCATTCAAAATAGAAATAGTAATGAATTTTCCATATAAAAAGTGGAACAAGCATATATATGTCAGTATGACTAGATGAAATTTCCTGATTGAGAAAAGAATGAAAGGTAAAATAGGTATGTAAACCCAAATTATAACTACAATGTACTAGAAATATAATGATAAACTTCCAATGTCCCAATGGAAAAAGAACTCGAATTCCAAATTATCAACAATAAGAACCACATCCAAGTGGACCATTCCCCTTAGATGAAACTAGAAGAAGATAATCAATAAAAACTTAATATATAGGTAGGGTGAGAGATAAAAGGCCTCTAGGGTATCCCAAGGTTTCGATAATAAAATTCCACATTAAATTAAACTAATAAAAACTATCAAGTTTAAATAAATTATGCACGTAAATTGAATATCATATTTAAAACAAAAAATATTCCTTCTAATTTATTGAAATGTTTCCAAATAATTGCTTAATAAACATTAAATATAAAATAGGTTATATTAATTCATTGATAATATGTCAATAAGTAGTAAAATATGCAATATATGTATGAATAAATTTACAAATGATCGAAATGGTCATCATCCAAAAGGTATGATAGTTCCTGGTTATGTGAACCTTGCACACATGAATAGGTGATCCTGGAAATATGTGTATACATGCTCCTCAAAAACTCGTTAGAGAGGACTCATCACCAACCCATCAGGGATCAAAACCTAATACACTATGTTTTATTAAACATATAAATTATCAATTTGTGATATCGTAAATAACTCACTAACTACAAGGATTTAATTTTCATAATCATCAATCAATAATGGGAAAAATATTTCAAAACTATTCAATATACAATTTCCCCATTTCCCATTTCAAAATTCCAATTTCTATTTAAAAAAATATATGTGTTTTTATTCAATTAATGAATATTTCTGTGATAAACCTAATGTGTTATTATCCAAAAAAAATTAATCCATATTTTTCAAACAAAAATTTGAAATAAATATCGCAAATCTTGTTCACGGTATCCATCAAATTACACAATCATACCCAAAATCATTGTAATAGGGGGTTTTACCCAAATGTGTGGCCAATGAAATTTAAAATACCCCATCATATTAAATAGAAATTTCAATATTTAATTGAAATATGTTAACTTGGTCAGAAAATTATAGGTTAAATTAATTGTCTATGACTATAAGGAACCACATACCATAGATCATGGGATCATGAAACACATCACCCTTAATGGAGAACTCCAATGAAAAACATATGAATTGGATATCAAAGTATCAAAACAATATTCAAGATCCAATGAAGTGAATTTTATATCCTCCATTAACAGTTATATCTTCCAAACCATTTGAATTAAAGTAAAAATGATCAGTAAAATGAGAATGGGAGAAGAACTCTAACTAAGAAGAGATAAGCAGACATTGAAAATTCTCTTATATGACATGGAATGGTTTTTAAGATCCAAAATGGGTCATTGAGGGCTTCAATGACCATCGAGGATATCCCATCATGAGTTAGGATTGATTATGGGATAAATAAGGGTTCATGATTTGTAATTAATGTTTGGTATAAAATGAATCTACGGGTACAATTTTTATGTTGGGGACATATAGGTTTTGTATCCATGTCCAACTAGTGAAAACCCTCACTACTTGGGGTGGCAATGTTTTCAATAGAAGGGTGCATGGTTTGGGAAAACCATGCACCAACAGGGAAAAACATTGAATCCTTCAAATAGTTTTGATTACTTCTCCTGAAGCACCCCAAAATAAGACCCAACCAAAAAATGATAAATAATAGTTATTGAGGAATACCTAAAAATAGTTATAGGAAGTCATAACATAACAACCATAGAAATATTTTATCCCCAATAGTCTTATAAATAAGTATCCATGTCAAAATAGTGATACCATTTCTCTCTCATCAGTGACTATATCTACCACAATTAATAATAATAAAAAACATTCTACTATAGAACTAAAACTAAACGTATCTTCCTCCCATGATGTACCATGGTTTCCGAATCAACTATATTGAGTGGTTTCTCAGTCATAGATATATTAGGCTAGAAAAACAATCACTCCAAATTAGAACGACACATTGATTAGAAAGTTAATTTTTGATCTGGGATACATGAAAGATATTTTGTATCAATGTCAACTATATATGATTTTATAGAGAGAAATACACTATCCCACCTACTCAACAATAAAAAAAAGTTCCAAAAATGGAGTAGAAATATTCCCTTTCACTTCCTAGATGCCAATAACCCAAATGAGGTGAAAAATTCAATAATACCTTATCACCATCTGAATATTTCAATGGTATATGGAGATTATCAACATAGTAATTATTTCATTTTTGTTCTATCAAAATTCATTGTTGGATAAATTTAATCATTTATGTCTTCTCTTAGACCATGCTCGGTCCAACAAAGAAACATTTAGAAATATCCAACCAAAAAAACATTAATTATAATGATGACAAGAATAAGCCTCGAAACAAGTAATCCTAATCATGGGATGGAAACTATTGTTATAATATAACTCAACGATTTTAAAATTGGTGTTCCATGTCCCACTTATGTCAATAATATTGGCACGAATCATATCATCAAAAACATATACAAATAATGTTGTCAAGGCTTCTAAAAGAAGATGTTATTTGACACTCAAATTATAATCTGATAACAATGACTTTGGAAGGCCTCTAAAAAACATATAAGTAAACTAAGTGTCTCCATCTGAGAGTATATTAGATAGAAATCCAATAAAATAGTTAGTGACCTTCAAATGTAGATTTCACAGCACTTCAACATTTGTTTCTTCACGAATGGGTAAGAAGTGAACTGATTTAGTCAACTTATTAATCACATCCCATATCACATTATGTTTCTCAATATGTATTCATTAACCACAAAAAAATGTTCATAGAGAACAATTCCCACTTTTGAGTAGGAAATATAGCTTTAGGGATTAAATATGAAGATGTATGGTTCTCAACCTTGATCTGTTAGAAATTATAATAATGAGAGACAATATTTTTTGATCCCAGCCTCACACCTAGCCACCAAAATCATCACCACATTTCATATGATTTTTTTTTACTTTTTTGGTTTTCTTTTCAAATGTAATTATTGAAACCCCTTATATCTTATTTTTTCACATTCATAAGTAAAATGTACCGATTATGAGAACAATAAATATACTCTATCAAGAATGTCCACTCTTCCATAGTGCCCCAATCATAAAGAGAGTTCCAAATGATACTGAATTCACCATTAATATGTTATTCATGAATAATATTCTGAAGAAGATTGGAGATCAACACAACACTATCCAAGGAAACCTATTCCCTAGGTTATTGGACTCTAAATATAGTACATTGAAAAAATTAAAGAAATCATGTTCCACAATTATGATGATTCTTTCGTGGCCTTGGTGAGAAGTTTAATACTCAATGAATCTACAAATTCATTCCATTTCTGTGGGGGTATAAAAAAATTCAAAATAAAAGGCTTGTGGATATTCCAAAAAAAAATTCTAGAAGAGATTCAAATCTTTTTGAGAGAAGATATAACTCATGCATTAATAGACGAAATACATGGAAACCATTCTCTCGAAAGATAATGCCGCTGATACATAAGCATTTATGTCCTAGATTCCGGTTCAAGGATATATATTGGATTATCTTCTCATGTGGATAGTGATTCTGAGAGGCATAGAAAGCTAAAATATTTCACTTCATTATAATGCTCCCCAAACTTGATAGATATGTTTCACAATAGACCACGTAGCCCAGCTAGGTGTCTAGAATATTCTACATTGGTGAAGTTGTAAAAATATGTTTCCTCTCAATTATATAAGTCCAATATTTTTAGTCCCAATAAAACCTTACCCCCTTTGGAGTTATACTATTTATCATAGAATCCAACATTGATAAGTCTCTTAAAATGGGCAATAATATCCTACTAATCCCAAGATTATCTGAATCTCAAAAAAAATGGTGGTTGTTCCCATGACACAATAGCTTCCTTCTTTATATGATCAATTGATATACCATATTCTAGGACAACATATCCCATGAAATCCACAACATCAATCCATAAATCACATTTTTATATCTTGGACTAATGTTTGTGACCAATCAATAATTTGTGAACTAGTCATAATTGACATACATTATCCTAATAGGATATAAATCAAACAAAGATATCATCCAAGGTTTCTACCATGGATGTATTATGATATTAGTTAAAAATAATTTTCATTAATTCTATAATCACTACTATATATTTATATAGACCACATGTCAATACAAGGTATTCATAATGGCCATAGATTCCCTAAAGGTTGTTCTTTTAATGTTTGATTATTTTATTCACAATATATGGTAACCAAATAAAAGTTAAATCTTATAGATCCATTAAATTCATTTCAACTATTGAATATGATCATCAATTCATGGATAAAAATGTTTTTTTTTCATTGCTCAATTGATATATTGGTAATGGACATGAAGGTGATGTGAACAATCCTCATTCCTAGCAAGGACAACTGACCCCTCCGAAGGTGACTCAATCATGAATATAAATGACTTCTCTAATTAATCCTCCAAAGTAGTCTTATACATTTGTCTTTTAACCTTGTTTTATGTTCAAAGAAAGAATATATACCAACTAGGTATATTTCCTTAAATTGAGATAAAACTTTACTTGTTACACCATGAGTTTTTGTGAAACTTTTTTTGAAATAAATTTGTTTTCATTAATACATAGCATTGAACTAACTAAAAATATACTTTCATGCAAAACTGAAATCTATTTTTCTACATGAAATACTGACATGTCTTTCCCTATAGGCGACACCGACATAGAATACATCACATGCAACATAGAGTTTCTATGATACATAATTTTTTGTAATAATTTTTCAAAGAAGATAATTATAACCATTCAAAATTAAACAAATTAATAAAAATAGTAATTACTAATATTAAAATAATATTTATAACAATCTCATATAAATAAAACATAATTATATTGAATTATTTTTTTTGTAAAGTCATAATATTTTAAAAAATATAAATCTATTAAATGAATTGATTTTCATGTCCTTATGTGGAAAAATATAATTAAATTTAGACACATTTATAAATATAAATAGGTAAAATAAAATCCATTTTAGTTTTGAAAATATCTATATAATCTTAAGGATATATTTTTCATATTTTATGAGAAACATCATTTTTTGATGAATAGTGTAAAAAATGAATTCTAATTCGAAAACTCTTTTTCGGTGAATTAATTTAAACAGTTAAATTATATTTTAAGTTAAATTTAATATAAAATTACACTAACTATATATTTATTAATAAAACTTAGGCCATTTTAATATTTTAAAACATAATTTAGATATATCATTTTAATGAACTTTTGAACATTCTTCCTTTAAAACCCCACTTTCTCGCCTAGTTTATGATATTATAATTAATCATTAATTTTCCACCTATATGAATAAGATTTCAAAAAACAGACATACACTATTTTCATAAATATTATATTTACAATATAATTGGATTAACAAAATTTTTAAACATTGTGAATTGTAAATGTAGTAATTATTAATTACTATAGTTAAGGGTAAATATTTTAATTAATGGTAAAAATAATTATATAAATTTATAAAAATAACCTAACACATGTCCAAGTTTCATTTTATGAGTTTTATTAAACAAAATAATCAATATGAAATAATAATCACCATTATATTCCACATGAATGAGAGTAAGGCATTTTTTATATTTTAATTAACAAAATATTAAAAATTTCAACATCATATTTCTTTTTAAATTATTCCATTTCTAATATAGGGTTATACAAATTATAAATTTGAATATAACTATTCATTTTAATAATAATACATTTATGGTTCTTTTGGAACTTTATAATAGTTATAATAACCTATAAATAGTGAACACACGTGTTATCATCGTAAGAGTTAAAGTAGTAAAACGAAGGTAAAAGAAAAAAGATACCGATTAAAAGATATTCTAATTTTATTTTAAATTTTCAACATATTATAGTATTTAGAACCATACTTGTCTTATATTATAAATAACTAACTCTTTATACTTTTTGATTGAAAAATAATTTATATTAATATAATAATTTTAGAATCTACTGAAGTGCCCCTCACCTCAATTTTAAATGGGAACCTACTATCTCACTTCCAAGCTCCATATTTTGCCTTCGTAATCATAAAAAAATGCCCCAATTATCTACCATATTACTAAACATACTCCTAGAATCCTATCTATAGGAATAAATCCATCCAATGAGACTCATTGGTTCAAACCAAAAAGAGTTACCCAAAGAAGAAGTAACATCATTCGTCATGCTCCTTTCAATTATTTTCTTTATCCACCATATAAATTCTTCTTATTACAAGAAAAATAAATATCATATATATAATAAATATACTATTATGGTTTTATATTAAGGGTTCATCCTGAATAAACGCACACATCCATCTAGCGGGTAATGAACTTATTGTTCTTTTGTACAACAAACGATCGCTTCACCGATATATAGTGTTCTTTTCACATTCAACACCTCTTATGATTGATAATTATGATTAAAATTATTTTTTTATTCTCTATAAATGATATTCAATATGTATTTATAATTATTTATTTATTAAATAATTCCTACATTTATGATTTTCATTTTTTGTAAATATGATAACATTATTTGTGGAGGTATGGACTACTGCCTTTTCAAAGTGATTTGATTCATTCACAATAAATATAGATTCAATTATGTATGGGTTTAGTAAAAATCTATTATATATATGAAATAATAATTATAATATAATTTTATTATATAAATATATACATATATATTTTACTATATTTATTTCAATACACTATGAAAATGGAAACAACATCATTTGAACGTACGACCTACCATCTACCTGAGGTTCATATTCAATTTTGTATTTATATAATTTATATATTATTGTAAATAATTTAATATTTAATATATTTGATATATACGTATTTTTTTACATTATATGAATAATTAAAAAATTATTTATGTAGAAGGAACATTAATTAAAAGTCCAAACATGTATTCTAAAAAATGGGGTTATTACCCAAAAAATTAATTAACATAGAATTGTTATTAAAATATAAATAGAAGGTCACAATAAAAGAATATATGGTATTATTAATATTAATTTGGTTATTTGATAAATTTACAATAATCATATACATATTATATAGGAGACATGTGTGTATATGAAAAGAGTTATGACACAATGTAAGGTAATTTCATATCACATTTTATTTCCATTAGATGCATGCATTATTTGCCAATAATTTATTTTTTATGGGGTATATACCAACCGTGAATGTTTTATATGATTTATATAGTAATATTTATGGGTATTTACATATCCACCTGATTATATTTCATTCATGAGATTTCTAGTTGAAATGTTCATAATTGGAAAATTAATTTATTTTCAATTTTGAATTCATTGAGAAGATGTTTTGTTTTGAAAATATGTTATTTTAATATGATTGTATTTTTTTAGTTCACATGTTATATATTGATAATAAATATTTTTCATGATATTTTAGTCTCCATGTAATTTTATTTTCTTACTTGGGGAGTATGATTCAATTATAGTAATGTTATGCTTTTATTAAAAAAATCTCATCATTTATCAAGATGTATATGATTATGAATTATTTGAAAAAGTATAATGATCCACTTCTCATGAATAATGATGACATTTATAATCCTCTATATATTCATAATATATTCATGTATCTCTACCATTATTCCAAATATTTGGTTGATGAGTTAATTATGATTTTTATCTATGAAAATTTGATCATATTTTTATCTTATGTAAAAAATAAGTTATATTCAAAAAAAATTTATTATTATTTTTTGAAATATTCTTTTAAGAAAATTTTCAAGGAAGATGTTTTGTATAAATTTTCTATGGGCAATTAAATTTCACATAAAATTTTTTAAAATGTATTTTTGAAGGAGAATGTTTTCAAAAATGTTGTATTCTTTAAACAACATTTATAAAAGATGAAATCATATTATCATCAACAGGTCTTTTCAGAATATCTTATAAAATTATTTCTCATCCAATATGACAATAATATGTATTACAAATTATTTATTGGGAATATAATACAATGTTCATTTCACGAACTAGGCCGTGTCTCTATCAGACATAGCACCCAACCTAGTCTATGACAAGGCCCAAAGGGCATTCCAGATCCCCACGGGCTAGCAGTAGTGCACAGGTATCAATGAGAACATGAGGGAACAATGAACCCAAATTATGTTTTTCAAAAAGACGAATAGAAACAAAAAAATATATATTTTATATTTTCTTACAAGAAACACCTTTTATAAGTTTCTAATATTCAATTTACAATGAAAGAAATTACAAAAAGGACAATGACACAATGAAGAAATAAAAAAACACCACAAGACCTTATGCAACTAGAGGAGAAACATCCTCAAGCCACCACCCCTAGTACCCAAAAAAAAAGGCCACTAGAAAACTAACCTTCCAATACAACCCTCCATGCATTAACCTGAAACAAATGAAAAATTCTATAGATACACGCGATGGTGTGTTTAGGGTGTCATCCCAAGCCTAATAAGATACTACCCATATAAATTATTCCATTAATCAAACATTATAGGTATAATAAACTTGAAAGATTCGTAATTAATGAAATTATAGGAAAATTTTAAATAGAATATTCTTAAAACACTAAACCATTGAATGAGTGCAACATAGAATATAAAATCGTTTCCATGAATTCTATTTAAAATAATAGTTTCAAAGAATGACACATAAAAGAAAATTTTCTTTCTTTTAAAATTACCTACCCAACCCTCCATATGCCGATGGTAAGAGGAAATAATCCTTGATAACTAATCATGCAAATTCCCCTAGGAATTATCTAACCATGAGAAACTATGTAAATTACATCTTGGTGAACTATGGCATTGGAACCACAGTGATATATGTTCTCATGCACAAGCCACTAGTAGGGAACACACCCATAAACTAGTGGTCTTTAATCAACATCCAAACTTTTAGTTAGTGTTGTATTCATCAATCAAGCTAAGTGAAACCAGGACAATTCCACATCCAAATCACCAACACACTAGTCCTAGTATTCCCACCAAGTCCCCGAGTACCTCATTTTTGATGCATAGGTTTGAGGTTCATATCACAAGTTATATTCAAATAACAACCAAATAAGGTGCTACTAATACCCAATACCACAACCCACACAAAAAAATCCATTTTTCCATAATATGCACACCCAATACCAACAAAATCATATTATTTATCACATAAACAATAAAATAAACCAATTTCATTGTAAAAGAAAATACTCCCACTATTAAAAAAACCGATAATATAATTTCCTAAATTTTTTTAAAATGTGTCAGATGACTCAAAATACCAAAGACTCACTCAAATCATCTTTAAAAATAAACTCATATTGATTCCACAACAAAACAAAAAAATTCAGACCTTTCACATTTTGATAAGCATTTTTCTCAATTTAGAAAGTGCTATTAATTGATCCAAAATAGTGTTACACCAAAAAAAATACACATTTCACATAAACATGCCATCTTATAATAAAACACATGTTAAGTTTTTTTTAAAAACAACTTCCTCACCATAAAAAGGTATCAAATAACATTATATTTAAATTAGGAATGAAAAATAATTCATAATAAATGTTTATAGATGGAAACACCTTCCTCAGCCTACAAAACCCCAAAATTGGTGTGAAATCATCAAAAATCATGAAAATTCAAGTAGAATAGAACCTAATTGGTGCCTCGTTAGTGATTTTGAAACACAATGAATTCATTATTGAAACCTAAAACACACCCCATACACACTGGAAAACCAAAAAATCATGGAAACGAGGATAGAATTATCTGATGGGGTTGCATTGGCAAGGAGGTAGCGCCAGAGTTCGCGGGTCCTGGAATAAAGGAACCTGGTGATAGTGCTAGAGAATGTCCCTCCCAAGGGAGATGAGGCCCCAAATATAGTTGCGGGTAAGGGCAGTGTAGAGTTGAAAGATGTGGGTGTGGAGGAGGGTTAGGGTGAGATAGTGACAGGCTAAAGGGAGCAGAAGAGACTTGATTTCGGATGGTTGGGAGGGGAAGGGCAGTGCGAGGGGGTGTTTTGTAGTAGGTCTGAGACCATGCTATGGGCTAGGAGGGGGGGGGGGGGTTATCGAAAACGGTCAAGGGGGGAGCGAAAAACCATAAAAAAATAAAAAAACTAAAAATATTATTAATATTGATAATAAATATTATAATAATACTAATTACCATTATTATAATTAATAAAATAATTCATTAATTATTTTTTCTTATTTTAATTTTTACCAATATTGGTATTCAGTTAATTTTATTTATTGGTCTGGAACATTGGGTAGGCTAAATGGTGACCCAGGTGAAGTCATGTGACTTGGACCATGCCCTGATCATGCATTGGATGCTATCAAGGAAAAATCATTCATTTATCAGTAAAAAAACAAAAACAATTAATTTGGATTATCCAGAATCTCGACAGAATATTTAATAGGAAGATAATATGGTAAAAAAATTATTTCAATAGATTGGTTTCGAATATTCTCTTCCCCCCATAATGCATTCCATCCACATAAAGCCATCCTAAAATTGTTTAGAGGATATAACTAGAACACCAACCTTGCTTAAAATAATTTCCAATAGACAACGAATGAGATAGAAGAAAGGACCATGTCCACAAGGCTAATGAAATTACAAAATAAAATCAAAAGATCCAGAATTTACTCATTACCAAGTGGGACAAGCATATAATGGTCATGATGCATCCCATTAAAATGAAAATAATGAACCCCTCATAATGATACATTCAATATCTTGGGTAAAAAAACATTCACATTCTAGAAGAGGCTTAAGATATTTACATAATATGGACACCAAATTTGAACTGGTTTACCAAAACCTTACTTCAACAACACCATTCGGAATGCTCTAATCCCAATATTTTCCCATAGAAGATGTTGGTGGATATTTATCTCTAAATGAGACTCCCTACTACCAAGAAAACCCAAATGAATAACCAGGTTACATATGTAGGGAGACCCAAATAGACTCCCCACTATAGAAACAAACTAACACCCAAGAATAATCCAAAATAAAAATAGGGGGTGTCCAGATGTACTCCCTAGAATAAGAGACACATAATTTCCTGAGATAGAACTGTGACACCAAGAGGTGGATCCCTGAAAGGACTTCCCATCATTACGGAAATACCATCAGTTGGATTATTCTAAATGAACTTATATATGACCCATGGTGGGTCTTCCCACTATAAGAACTAACTATCTTAACCAACTAGCATGTGAGACCACAAAAAAAATGAACTCATAAGATTAATCCCCATTGAAAGGGGGGTTGATCAATGAATCTCAAAAATAGCAGATACACTCTGTGGTTCACTGCTCCCATGGGAATTACCATACTTTATTGGGACCTAAAAATTCCCCGATCAAAAATATAGTACAAAATTATTCATACATTAACAACCATACTAATAGTTTCACTCATAAGGTTTCAGTTATTGGGGTTTGAAAAAACCAACCCACCCTACAACCCTATATGAAACGAGAGATAGTTCCACTGACACATATCACAACATTAAGAAACATGGTCTCCACGACCCCTTCCACCACATGAGACAATATGAAATGTAACAACCACATCCAAACCTCAAATTATCTCCCCATACCACACTGGAGATAGAAGTTAAACCATGATCACTTACGACCCTGTGTTTCTTTAATATTTGATATCTTCTCTCTGAGACATACGGTTGTTACTCAGATTATTGATGCGTCTCCTGCCATGTAGTTAGGCACTAAAACCCCTCGAATGAATATTAATCCTCTTGTTCCAATAGATACTACACCATGATCCAAGAGTATATAGAAATAAAAATACAACATGCCAACCTCTTACATTCTGAGGTCACATTCACCAAGACATGGAGATAGAAGATGCACATGCATAAACTATTTCACCTTGAATAAGAAATAATTGAAGAAGAAAAACACAGAAGACACCTTCACTCAAAACCATGGATTCATTATTTCTCAGAAGAAAAAAAAACATTCATTTAAGAATAATTCATCTAAAGGATCCACATCTTCTACATTTTCGCTTAAAAGAAAAAACATCACAAAACTACACCACTGAACATCACCCCTGCAATCTGAAAGATACAATACTAGGAGTGGAAACTTAATAAAAGTTCCATGTAGCTGGAAATTTCCAAAAATAAACCATAACACCTCGATCGACAAGATTTTACACACTGGTTTCCTAACAAGAACCCCTACTTCGATGAGACTAAGGAAGGAACCAAAGCCCCTTTAAGACATCATCCACCAACAATAACAGTTGACTTCATTCACCTTCCTCACTGTAATGACACATCAAAATTTTCAAATAAAACAAATAGACATAATGGTTTGCAACATCACATTTTAAATATTCAGAAACTCAAGTAGCCATTACTCCTTTTGACACCATCCAGATCCATTATTCTGATGTGAGAGGATCTGTATAATTTAAAGAGAGAGTAGAGATAATATCGACAATGAAATGCTAGAAGAGTGTTCATACTTGGATCAACTGGAGGACCTACCAATTTTGATTCACCCTTGGCCACACATAAATCATGTAGTAACTCATTATGGGGGAATACCCTAGCATAAAATGAAACCCAAGGACCCGACCAAGTTGTACCTTTGTCAAAACACACCACATTCAAGAACCAAACACATGAGGGGATCCACTACAAAGGCCTCTTGAAACATACTGAAAATATACCATTGAACAACACCTGAATCCAATATACTGAAGAAATAGAAACCCAAAACATCGTTCAAACAAGAATGGTTCATGATTTCAAAACATCACACACAAAAAAATCATCAAAGAAAATGAAACACACCTCCAAAACACTAGTTTTCAAAATATCATTTTATTTGAAAAAATATATGTATTTCAATATAAAAGTGTTTTCTGGTTATCACATTCATCAATGGTATCCCATGGTAATCAGACATGCATTATTTTTTCCAAACTAGGAACCCTCCTCATATCCATCATGATAATAATTCATTGGTTACATTATCCATCTATCTTCTCATGTGAACCAAGGATTATGGCCACTCATGAGAACCCAAAAGACCAAAATAAACATTTCCTCTTTTAAAAATGAAAATATTCTACCCACACATTCTCTTTCACAAAACTACTAATAGAAAAATAAATAACCAACATACATCATACAAACCATTTCAGGAAAGCATTCATAATTCAAATAAAAACTCACTTTCAAGTATCACATGTTAATTTCAAAACATTACACCCCATTTCAAAAAACATATAAATAATTTAGAAAATTATATTTGAAATAGATTTTCAAACACCAATTTAACATCATAAATACATTTAGAAGAGGTGAGAGCGCACCATTTACCATTTCAAAATAATTATGAAAATTCATTTCCCCCATTTTATAAATAAAACCATTTCAATTATACTAAGATATCATTTCACAACAAATATAACATTTCTTAAAATCAAGTCATTTTTTCTTTAAAACAATGTATCCATGATTCAAAAACAAAATTACAAAAGGCAATGGAATAAACAATTAGTGAAAATAGGTATCTTGGACATATAGTTGGCATCAATATGCGAATAACCTCACCATCATTGAGATTGTTCTAGGATAATATCATTGTATCTACATGGATTTACAATCCCACTGATCTCATTGATAAAATTGATCAAACCCTTTTTTCATTCCAACATTCATCGATGAACCATGAGAACAGGAGGACTTGGATTAAACCCAACATCACTAAGTTACTTAAATCCCATAACGAGGTGTGATGGCCTAAAAAACTACTCATAATACAAATGTCATGTCCCAATAATTCTTGGTATGGTCTACCCATATTCATTCCCAAAAGAACATGACCCAAAATAGAAAATCTCCCTTTGATTATTTTTTAGCGTTAACCAGGTCGTATCTCTATCCGACCCGGCACCGGGACTAGTTCACAAAAAGACCTGAAGTGAATTCCTAATCCCCAGTGGATGGAACATGTGAACTTTTATAAAAGATAACTAGATGGAATGATTTTATAGATTTAATTTTATCAAAATAAAATACTAAAATCCATAAATCTTGCTTGGATATTTTTTAACCAAACACACCATTAAAAATTTAAAAATTTAAAATTTAGAACTAAAAAAATACCAAATATGAATATGATAGAAAGAGTACCAAAAAAACTACAAATCTATAGGAAACCAGAGGACCAACATCCTTAAGCCACCACTACAATGATCCACAACCTTTTCCACTAGAATCCCGACCTTCCAATACTACATGGATTTCCTTAACCTAAAACAAATGGACTCAAAAATCTACACACACCAAAATGTGTATGTATGGAGTTATCAAAATAAATATAGGATTCCACCAAAATAATATATTCCATGCGTTAATCATTAAATGAAAAATAATCATGCATGCATTATAATAAAATAAATAATAGAATTTTTTTAAAAAAATAAATTTAAAATAAAATAAATTTGTATGACTTAATAATAATATATAAAATATATTTAATGAATTAAAATTAAAATAATATTTTATCAATGAATTATACATTATGAAAACTCACAGGATTTTAAAATTTCTAACCCACCCCACCATATACAGATGGTAGGGGGAAATAATCATTGAAAACTAGTCATGATAATACCCCTAGACACTATCTAACCATGGGACACTAGGTATGTTGCATCTTGATGAAATTTTTAATATGAACCCCAATGATCTATGTTCTCATGAACAATATACGACAAAGGGACAAACCCATAACCTAGTGGTCTTAAATAAATATCAAAAAAAATTGTTAGTTTTGTAGTCATCAGTCCAGATAAGTGATTTTGGACCATTTCCACTTCTATATCCCTAGCACAGCAGTCCTAGTCTTCACACAAAGTCCCTTGGTTTCCAATTTGTGATCAATAGGTTTCATGTTCATACCACCTGTCATATTAAAATAATGAAAACAAACGAGGCACTGCCTATTCCCAATAAAACCGATCTAACACAAAAAATCCATTTTAAAATAATATACACATCTAAAACCATTCAAAATATAATTTTATTCACTTACACACTCAATTAAACCTACTACACATGTAATGAAACCATTTCCAAAATTAAATAAACCACTATGATAATTTATTAAACAATTATAAAATGTGTCTCATTACTTAAAGTACCAAAAACCCACTCAAAGAATATTTTATAACAAAATTCACATTAATTCGACACAAAAACACAAACAACATCGCTTGAAAATTTTAATAAATTTTTTTTTAAAATTTATAAAGCAGAAACAAGTGATATAAAATGGTTTTACACAAAAAACACACCCCATTCCATAGAAACCTTCCATTAAAAAATGAAACACATGTTAATCTAATTAAAAAAACATTACCACTGAAACTAATAATTAGTGAACATGCTAAATAAATTAAGAAAGAATATAATTCCATAGAAAAAGTTTTTAGATTGAACCACCTTCATCGGCATCAAAAACCTGAAAATTGGTGGGGAATATTCAATCACTTCCCAATTTCTCCACCATCGATCCAAATTAGACCCTATTTTAAGATTTAAAAGAAAAATGATTCAATATTGAACCATAAAATGATCTCCATACCCATTGAAAATCTATAAAATCATTGAAAATAGGAGAAGCGTCTCTGAAGGGGTTTCTCCAGTAAAGAGGTAGAGCCTGACTTCACGGTTCGAAGTAGAAAAGAACCCAAGAGGGGAATAAAAAAATGTCGCTCCTGGGGGATATGGGGCACTGGCCATATGTATGACCAAGGGGGTGTAGGGAGGAGTGACATGCGATAGAGAGGATGGTTGTTAAAAAAAGAAAAATGGACCAAGGTAGTAGGAGTATCATGAGGTTGGCTGGCCGGGAAGGAGAGGCCAACGTGAGGGCGTGTTGCACACCTGGTGGGAGTCCATGTTACAGACTGAGGAAGGGGGAAGGGTAAATTGGAAAACATGGGAAGGGGACCCTAACAAATAATATATTGAAAAAAATAGTATTAATATAATTAATTAGTGACAATAATAATTACCAATTTAATCATTATTAAAATATAAAATTGTAATATTATTTTCTTATTATAAATTTTCCAGGTATTTTTATTCCATTCATTTTAAATATTTTTCTTGAACATCGTGTAGGCCGCATGGTGACCTAGGAAAAGGCATGCAGCTTTGACCACACCCTTCCCATACATTGTACATTGTCAATTCCAACACATTTATTTATCAGTAAAATTGTAAAAAAATAATTAGACTCAAAATTATATCAATATAATAATTAGAATATTTATAAAATGATAAAATAAGAATTATTCCAAAAGTAAGAGTGTGGTAGTTTCATTCAATTTCATTCACTGATTTTTTTATGTTTTAATTGTTTAACAATAATGAAACTCATTTATCTTTTGTAGGATATATGTTTATGATATCCATTTATCATAAATCTATATTATGTCTATGAAACATGCTTCATTTTATAGTTTATTTTTTATGAAATTATTATGAAACACACCACTTTTATATAGGTTAATATAAGATTACATGTTTATGATACCAATTTCATTTCATAGGTTTTGTTATGAATAATGATTATGATCTTGTGGGAGAGGTGTATATGATTTCTTTATGATATGGGTGGAACTTATATCATCCTCTAATGAATTAGGGAATGATTTTTATCATTTTAGATAGGAATTATAGACCTTTTCTTCAAGGATGGTCTTGTTAGTGAACCCTGACTACTAATATTGGTATGGGAGTGAACCATAACTATAATGATGGTATGGGGAGTGATACCATACTACTAATATGGACATTTAAACAATTCTATAATTAATATTGAAATAAGTATTATATTCTTATGTTCCTAACACAATTCCCTGAATTATTTCTATTTCATGTTTTAAGGACTAATGTTATTGACTCTCTCGTGATTTATGTCTTATAGACTACCAATCCTTATACTAGTTTTCATGTTTACGTTCACTGATATCAAGTTTATGAACTTATACATTAATTATCATGTTCTCAAAACCATATTACCACGATTATGATTACATATCCCCCTTCTCCACCCTTACCGAGCATCTGATCTTAATCGTTTTAATGTTTACTTCCCCATGTTAAGAATGTTTTTATTAATTTTCATGTTTCTAAGAAGGGTGTTAGTCAAGAATAACATAGTGGGAGATAGTTTTTCACACTTATTTACTCATTATTTTCTTTTTTACTCTCCCATAAGAATTAAACTAATAATGTCTCTAGAAGAATGATTCTGTAATGTATGAAATAATCCTAAATAAGTGTATACTTTTATTTACATTAAAATTGGTTTGTTAAAGGTGGTATTAGAGAAATGGTTTATTCATAAACTAGAAACTAGGAATGGAAAATTTATTTGAGATATATATATATATATTTCAAAGGTTCTGTCTAGGTGTGTCTCTAAGGATAATTCTATGGATGAGTTAATGATTATGAAATAGGTACAAGGATTTGGGTAAATGATAGAGTGAGTGGTTTCAAATCATTACATACCAATATTGATACTATTAGTCGATATTGTCTAGAAAAAAAATATATTTATATATAATGGTAACAGATCTGACATGGTGCATCTCTTCTGACACAAGTGTAACGTTGTAAACAACAACGATCCTTGATGCACATCAGTTTTTAAACTCCTAAGAGATATTATTTAGAAATACACATACTCATTATGAACAGTCATGAAGGACTTAAATGGAATTTAGCTATGAAAACACGAGAATTAAACCTAATATTTTTTATATTAAAATTAATTTCCCGTGCTATTGTGGCATTCCGACTATTAATTGGTTTACTCACATTATACTTCTTTTTTAGTCAATATATGTACCTCGGATGATCCATGTTAATATAGAATATAATAGACTATGAAATGATGGTCATCTCGAGAAATCGAATGTTTGGAAATATGGAATGAAAATCCTATTTTATATGAACTCTCATCATTTTTAAGAAATGAATAATGTTGGACATCGAAATGATCAATGGACATAAAAATATTTTCTTGAATCCTTTTTAACGCAATTACCACCTTATATTAGTGGATCAACCAATCCACTAGTTTTTGAGAAATGGATATGATCAATTAAAAATATTTTTTTCATTATCCATTGTTTTTATTGAAAACATTATTTTCAGCACTTATCTCTTTAGATGTGAAGTGATTTATGAGTATAAATTTATCAAGAATACAAGAGGACAAGAAAAAATTGACTCCACGGATTGGGATGAGTTCGTGAAGTTATATTTTTCTACGTACCTACCCCTTATTATTCTAAAAAAAGAGATATTGAATTTTTTAAAATATATCATTACATTAGTTATAAAATAATGATAGAGTTCAAATGTAACTCTAAAAACAATGGAGAGACAAATATATGATCTCATATATGCTGAATGTATGGAAGGGAACATGGATGAAATTATATTTATGTTACCAAATATTATTTTTTATGTTTCAAAAATAATATCATCATGCATTTAACATCCAATGTAACATGAATAAAAACAAATCTCTAAATGGGGAACATCTTGTGACTCACACAATAAATTATAATGATTTTGGGTTTTATGCTAACAAGATCCCCAATAAAAGGACTAATGTGGCTGATAATGCACAAAAACCATTGAGGAAAATACAGTATATGGAAAATTTATTATGTCATAATGGATGAAGTAAACCATGATAATTATGGAATACATAACTTCTTATCTTTTGTTGGTAATTTAATGTTTGATTTTTAATAAATAATAACTTTGAAAATATTATTTTTCATCCATTAGTAAAATTGAATTTAATACTCTATTTGGATTCTGGAATAATGAAATAGCATATTATATTTGTACAAGTACAATCCCAAGATTACAATGGATTTTGTTTTGTATAAGAAATGATCTTTAATATGTAATGAATAAGAATTTTTTATATTCGATATTTTTTATTGTAATTAAGTTTATTACCATGACTCAAGATAATACATGGTTATGGTATTTAAATGTTTAGTATGTAAAAATTAATAGGTTAAATATTTTATTTGAGGGATTAATTATAAAAAGGTTTTGGGAGTTTATGAATATTCTCTCAAATGTTTGGATTCTAATATTTTTGAATGTCTTTATCAGTTAATATTTATTAAATTGTTTTTTAAATATGAATTATGTTTTAGAGCATACAATATTATATTTTTATATGATTATTTAAGTATATTGTATAACATGTGGTAACATTTTTATGGTGATAATGATAAATGGAATACAATACCATTATATTAATTTATCATGTGGTCTGGTAATGATTTTGGAATAAAAAATGAATCTTCATATCATGGAATAAGATATGATGAGCTAATTTATCAAAGAAAAAAAAGTGATGTTTTCCAAAAATAATGTATGTATTTATTATCATGAAAGTTCATGAACTCTAGCGAAAGGATCTTGAAACAAATTATTTTATCCTTGTAACTATTTATTGGATGAATCTAATGGTCCAATAAATCACAATAGATTATGGAAGTTATGATAATTAATTTTCACATGTCAATGTTTTATATCACTCTCTATCAGAACATGATAACTATATTTTCCTTCTGTGTTAATGTTTTTACATCCCATAGATTATCTCCTATGTGAAAGCCTAGTTTTGAGTTACTTTGGTTATACATTATGTTAATAACATTCATTTTTAATTGATTTCATAGTATTGACTTCTATGATATTGTTATATATTAATGTAACATTCAATAATTAAACATTTGATAACTAGATGAATTTCAAGGGTGAAAGTTATTTTATGGGGGTAGAATGTTACACCCTCGGAATTTATGAACCTTTTTTCAAGTAAATTAGATTTCATTGATGTTTTTAATTTCATTACCTCAATAATTCCATATACACATCATTGAATTTTCTTGCACTATATGAAACACTGATTTAGATTTAACTACACACAACACCAACATGGTATGGGTTACATTCAACATTATTTTTCAAGGAAACATATTTTTATTATTATAATTATTTAAATAAGATAAATATAGAATTGAAAAAAAAACTAGTAATTAAAAAATTAATAACAACTTTTTAAATATTTTTTATAATGTATTTATATAAATAAAACACATTTTTAATGAAAACATTTATTTTTTTTAATGTTTTTATATGTTTAAAAATATTATTTTCTCAAATGAAATTTTTTTCATGTCTACCTGTGAAAAAATACTAAAATATTTCTAGAAAATTTTACACATTGAATTTTATAAAAAAACCTCATTTTACAATTAGTAAATTTAAAATTCTTTTAGGGTTACTTTTTAGGATTTTTCGGAGAAACATAATATTTTGGATGAATAGTAAAATATATTAAATTTTAATTCATAACATTATTTTCATTTAATTAATTTATATTGAAAAATTATATTATTATTTGGTTTTAAGGTGACATTATATTATTTATAAATCTATAAATCCCATATATGTCATTGGAATCTTTTTATATTGAATTTATATATAAATCCTTAATCATCTTTTGAACATTCCCACATTAAAAACACGATATCTAATAAAGTCTACAAAATAATAATTAAACATAATTTAGCTATATCTATGAATTATATTTCAAAAAATTGATAGGAATTATTGTAAAAATTATTATATTTACAATCTAATTAGATCAACAAAATGTTTGTCAACGTGAATTGTAACTTCAGTAATTTATAATTACCACATTTATAGGTAGATCGGGTAATTACCTGTAAAAAAATTATTATACATATTTAAATATTACACAAACACTTGTAATATTTTCCTCATATTATATGGTTTCAAAAAAATCTTCCTTGGTCCAAATTTATAATTTTTTATGCCACTTTAATGAGAGAAAAAAATTATAATATTTTATTAGAAGAAAATATAAAAAATACATACTCATATTTTTAATAACTATAGAATTTTTACCATAGGATTACACATAAGATAAAATATATTATAAATTTCTATTATCTATATAAACTTTATATATTCCACATAAAAATTTATTTTTCATTTCCTGAAAATAAATAAGAACCTTTGTAGATTACAGTATGATGATGCTGTAATGGATCAATATTGGAAAATATAAAACTAATGTTATTAAAAATGATAAAATAAATTTAGTATGATATAATTATTATCATACATGAATTTTATATATTAACGAGAAATAATAGTGATTATGTAATGGTGTTTTTTTTAATATATCATATTTGTATGATATTTTTAATATTTTCAATAAACAATAGTGTAAAATTTAAAAATAATGATATTTAAAATAATTAATATTTTATTAAATTATATAATCATCAATAAAATCTATAATTAGTATAAATTATTTTTATAATGATTAAAAATTCATAAATGATCCAGTTATGGTTCTTTTGGATTTATCTTGAAAATATAACAACACATTGTGTGTAAAAACACATGTTCGCATTGAAATAGTTAATGAAGTAAAATAAGGGTTAATGATAAAATATATGGATACAAAAATAGTCAAATAGATAGAGTTTTATTTTTATGAGAATATTTCTACCCATCCTCATATTATATTTTAAATAAATAACATTGTGAACTTTTATAATTTAATATAATATTTAATTACTTTAATGTTTTTGGAGTTCCCAAAAAATCTCCTCATCTTAATTATAAATGGGTATCTCCTCTCTCACTTCCCCACACCAAATTTAGCATCCTATATTATCAAAAACCTATGAAAAAAAAGATAAAACGGACCTCCCTTACCCTCTTATTCATCGATTTGATCATAATTCTGTCCAAGGAATCCCTTTAGTGAAAACTAAAAAAAGTTACCCCAGAGAAGATGTAACATCGTTCCTCAACCTCAATTCTTATTTTATTTCCCCACAACCTCAATTATTGTTATTACATGCATATGTAACAACCCCATTATCATAAATTTACAGAGATATTGTTATTTTAGGATTTTATATTTCACACATAAATGCATCCATCAAATGTATAAGGAACATAATTTTTTTATACGATGATATACTGCCTCATGAAATTATGTTGTTCATTTTTACACGACTATCTATTATGGATGGTAATTATGATAGAAAATTTAATTTCATTATAAATATAAAATATTTATGATTTATTTATACATATTTATTTAATATATAAATCATACATTCCTTATTTTCAATTTTTTTAATATATAATAACTTTGATTGTTGAGGTTTGGATTGCTACCTCCTTAGAGCAATGTGATTCGTTCACATTTTAAATGGAATTTATTATGGATAATTTAGTAAAAATATATGATACATATTATATAATAATGATATTTTAATTTTGTATTATACACATACACCTATATTTGATAAACTCATGTTCTTTAAATACACGATGAAAATTGAAATAATGTTCATTTGTAAATACCAAATTTTATCTCCATGAATGCTATATTCCATTTTTTATATTGATCATTTATATATTATTATAAATTATTATATTTTTACTATATATGATATGTTAGTAATTTTTATATTATATAAAAAATTAAAATTTTATCTATTAATGAGGATCAACAATGACAAGTCAAAACACATATGATAAACAAAAAGATTATTTCCCAAAATATATCGTTAACATGGAATTGTTTATAAATAGGAAATTTATGGTCTTAAGAAAAAAATATATTGAATATAACATATTAATATGGTATGTTGATAAAATTATAATAAACAAATTCTTATCCTACATTAGGATTTCAAGTGTACATGAAATTTTGGTCACAATGTAAGGGAATTTCATCTCACCTTTTATTTATATGTGATACCTTCGATCTTTACAAATCATTTATTAGTTGTAGTGAATAGAAATTAAATGAATTTATTAAAATTTTATCATTCTTGAATTCATAATTATTTAAATATATAATTAAATATCATTCATTGTAAGGTTTTATGTTTCAAAAGATAAAAAATCGATAATGTATTTTATTCTCAATTTTTGTTCATTAAATAACATATTTTCTTATAAACCTATAATCTTTTAAGATGTTTTTATGATTCCTGTTAGAATTATATATCATAAATATCATTATATTCATGATATTTTACTCTCCATGAAATTTTATTTTCTTATACATGTTGCATGATTCAATGTTTCCAGGTAAGCATTTATTAATTTAATAGTATCATTTATCATCGTTGTTTAGTATTATGCATTCATGGATAGTTTTTGTTCATCCATATATCAATAATAATCATGAATTTTATTACTGTATGTTTATTTTTTTGTAGTAATATATTTCATTCCATTTGATAACAGTTTTTTTCTAGGGATGATTAAGAAAACCTTTTTAAGACAATTCGAAATCATTTATCATTATGGTTGAAAATCGGATTTATTCAAATAATGATGTTGTTAAATAGTGTTTTTAAAATTTAATATCATGGAATAATTCAAGGATAACTATTTGTTAAATATTTTATTGTTTTTTAAATATTCATTTATATGTTTTCAAGGAAATTTCTGAGGAGATTGGGTTTTAAAAATGTTATACTTTTAAAAATAATTTCTCGATTCAGTGAATCTATTTTCATCAAGAATTTTTATTTTAAATATCATTCAACATTATTTCTCATATGATATAGAATACTATGGCGTTACCTAATCATTATTGGAAATATAATAAATGGTTCTATTAAATTTATTTCATCGATGGTTTATGTTTTTATAGAAGAAGATTAATGAATCCTTTTTTTACAATAACATGATACGTGTCTATAAACTCTGTTTCAATTATATATGTTATATGTCTATGAATCCTGGTTCATTTCACTTATTATGAATTCTTGAAATTATTATTAAATATATATATTTTCCATATTTTATTAAAAGATTTCAGGTTAGTTATTCCCAATTCATTTAATGGATTATGTTATAAATAATGTTTATGATATTGTGGTAAACATATGTATGATTTGATTATGTGATAGGGGGACCTATATATCCATCCATTTCATTGGGTAAAGAATTATATATCTTGAGTTAGACATAAAGTACATGGCCACTAAGATGGTCTTGGGAGTGAACTGTGAATACTAATATGGTTATGGGAGTTAACAATGACTATCATGATGGTTATGGGAGTGAACCTTGACTATGAAGATGGTATCGGGAGTGAACCCATACTATTAATATGAACATGAAATATATGTCTTCAATACTCTATAAATTATTTTTATATGATTCTATGTGTGCTAAAATTCCATGTCTTATTTCTATGTAATGATTCAATGGAATATTCTCCAAAGTGCCTGATGATTTTGGTCGTATGAAATTATAATATTTAGCCAAATGATTCATGTTTATAATCTTTGATATGTAAGGTATGATCTTCTATTATCATGATCATGTTCTCATACACATACTCTCATGATTATGCTTATATATCCCCATTTTTTACCCTTAATTATCTTATGATATCTTCCCATTTAATTATTTTTTTCCTATGTTATGAAGATATTCATAATGTTTGATGTGTCTTTACAGGGTGATAGTCAAGAAGAACCTAGTGGTAGATAATACAACTCACTTATAAAACAGTGTTTATGATTCCATGTTTTCAAAGGTACCATACTAATATGGTATTAGTATTTGTTTTTTTAATGTATGAAATGTTTTGAAAAATGACACAATTTTATTTTATGTTAATATTGGGTCCTTATACTACTCCCAAAACCCATGGAAACTTGATAATTCGAAAGGAATCACATTGGAAAACTCAATGAAACTAAGATAGAGATCATAACTCAATGATACTCGATCTATTGATAAAATAAAAACATATATATTACGTTCCCCAACTCTAGATAAGATGGAATGTCTCTAATTATCCTCAGGTATCATTCTCCATAAAAGAAACTACACACCCCATCAGGCTCGATAAAGGTGATCTGATGAGGAAACAACCAATTCATGACTTAATTTCAATGAGAAAATATATCTACAATATGATTTCTAGTATTTTTTTCTATAGTAGCTGAAAATACCAATAAATATCAATCTATAATAAAGCGAAAAGAAAGTAGGACAGTGAATACCCTGCCCTCCCTTATTCTCTAGGGGTGTAGAAATATCCACTAAATAAGATAAAATCTATATGATAATATCATGAATATTCATTATATGAGATTAAAAACATGAATAAGATGCACCAAATATCATATATAGACATAAATAATGAATAATCAATAGTAACGATACCTCTCACTTTCCCTGGACCCATATCTACTTCATATGGAGACTCTTCCATTATGTGAAGAATCTTCATTTCAGATGCCCGTTGGTGGAACCCCTATTTTTTTGTGCCAGCTAATTAAACAAATATTACTTTTTGATGAATATGACCTAATTCCACTATATAGACCATAATATATATGAAAAATCTTATATATGATACCTGATAATCTGTAGGATGTGTATACCATGGGTGCCTCAGCGAAAACTAATTTTGATTTTCTAGACTACCCAAAATGGTAAAAAAATTAAAATTCCATCTACCATGAAATAAAGGTCACATGGAAAAAACCTACCATTATGAACCACCATGAGAGTTTTCATGCTTTATCATTCCTTTAATTAACTCCCAAAACTTCCACTAGATTATAAAATAACTCCCTCTATCTTTCACATACATTCCAGGTCCATTTCCAACATCAACTCAATATGAAGAACATCATTATAAGAAGAAATATTTATTAATAAAAAATGAGAATTAATATCAAACTGAAGTCCAATATTGAAATGTAAATTCTTACTCTTATCATTAAAAAAAATATCAGGTGAGAAAATCACTATCTTAGCAAAGCGATGTTAAAATTATATCATTGTTCATTCATCCAACTCGAGTTTGAATATCAATAAATCATTGGACCTATCCATAATATCTAGATTTGAATAGTAAGTGAAATTAGATTTAACATCCATACTCTATATTTCCACATAATTATTTTCTATCACTATATTATCACACCGTCTCCAAACTTTGTCCCTATAGATTAAATGTGGCACATTTTTTCATTATTGAATCATGTGTTTCCAAAAACAAAAAAAATATCCCAAACTATCTCAAGCGATTCTCATATTTATTTAGGATTATTTGAGAATTTTAGAATTACTGGATTTTTTATAATGAATTCCTGAGCAAGAATCTTGAATTCATCCCTTTAAAGTTCATCAATTGGAACTTGAATGTGAATGTGAGCATGTATCTTTCCCTGAACATGGACAACACCCAAAATCACTTATACTATATTCTTGTCCATGTGAGGGTTTTCTCACTATAATTCATCCTTATCTTCCTCATAGAGTCAATTCAAACATTTCCACAAAGGTATTATTCTACAGAAGATCAATATAAACCCTAAGATATGATAGAAACGTTTCTCATGTCAGTAAACTATCATGAGAAATATGGAAAAATAAAGTCATATAGGTAAACATTGTTTATATCTCAACATATTAAAATAAAAATTAAAGAAAACACTAGAAATAAACATAAAGATGCCATTCCAAAATAAACCTTGGTTACCTATGGTTCATTATGAGAATAGGTGGTCAAGAAGTCACTCGTAACTACATTTTAATCCCAAAGAATCACTAAAACCCTATACTGACGTCAATGTATGGTTCTTAACATGAATGTTTGATACCCCTTTTTTATTAACCATCCACAATACATTGGTACTCTGGTATCCAAGATAGAACTGACATAGCCAGAAGACCATTCCCAATATCAATGGCTAACATCTAGATCCAGGAATCAATCTATATATAACTGGGGATTATTTTTCAACATAAATAGTTGAAATACATAAAAAATAGAGATTTATGATATGAAACCTCTATAGGGAGGAAAATTCTTGATGTGAAATATGTATATAGACCCAATGTAAAAAAATAATGTACCACAAATAGAATGATAAACAACCCATGTTCCAAAAAGACAGCTCTTGATATCCATAGAATCAGTAATAATAACCACCTCCAAGAAGTGCGTTTCTCTTTGAGGAACCCAAAAAAAGATTATCACCAAACACAATAAGGCTTGTGTAGTGTTTCAATTAAAAGAACAATACATTCTCACAAAGTATTCCATAATAAGATGAAAGATTAATATAAACCAATACATTTTTTCATTTTTATATTAAACAATAGCAGAAATATATTACCTCATTTAAAAATCATGAAATTTTCTTCAATGGATGGAAATATTTGGAAACTATATCTTAAAAAATATATCATTTAATATTATTTATATAAATTCATATGTAATATGTAAATATGTTTTACATATAATTGAATATATATCCAACAAACAAAAAAGGTCATCATAGTCTTATTCCAAGAGTTATGCTAGATCCAGATTATGGGATTCATACACAAAGAATATGTGATCACATGAGTATATTTACCCATATCCCTCAGATACTAGTCAAAGAGAAATAATCACCATCCCATTGAATATGTGTCCTTTTACACTATTTTATTTAATTATTTAAATCGTAAATATTGTTTTTTTTCAAATAACACTCTATCTACCTAGGATTTAATGTTCTTAAACAACATTCAATAATGGGAAATTTTTTTATAAATTATTGAAAATTCAATCCCATATTTTTTCATTTAAGTATTCCTATTTATATTTCAAAACTAAAACACTGGCTTTGATTCAAATAATTAATTTTTTTAGGATATAATCATTGGGTTCTTATAAAAACAATTTATTAAAAATTTCTCAAATACCAACTGGAAATCAATTTCCCAAAATTAATATTACAATTTGCATCAAATTCCACAACCCCACAACAATTTAGTAGAAATCAGGGTTTTCCCCAAATATTACTCCAAGCCAATTTGAAATCCCTTTTATTACTAATTAGGTTTTCACAATTAAATAAAATGAAATTAAAAAGATCCATGAATCCAATGTTAAATTTATTGGCCAATATTTAATGGAACCACATTCCATATTTCACAGGATCACGAATTACAACACTCGCAATGGAAAAATCCAACAAATAACATCATTAATGGATTTTTTAGAATCAAACATAGATTAAAGATCCAAATCAAAAGGGTTTAAATAATATAACATTATATAGATCTTATAATACCCAATAAGGATATTGGATGTGATCATGGAAAAGTGGGTAGGAGAATAACTCTCACTATTAAAAGATCAATAAATTCTCTCCTTGCTTTGATCTGCAATATAAATTGTTTTGAAAGGGACAAAATGGGTTTTTCTGAACTCCAACGACATATAAAAACCTACAATACTGAGATTGTGTCTTCTAGGAGAAGAAATAAGAATTTATGAATTTTTTATTTTATTATCATAGTTAAAAAAATATTAATGCATAGTTTTCTATAGGGGGACAAATGGGTTTCGATGTTAAACACCACAATACTACGCCCCTCAATAGGGGTTCATGGTTTCTTTAAGGTTGTTGAACCATTATTGAACCCATGTACCAATAGATAAAACCCTCACTACATGGGTTCTCATGTGTTTCTATATCATGATGGACATGTTGGGAAAGCCATGTTCCCAACAAGGATATCTGAAGAGCCATCCCAATTTTTCAAAACATCACCTGAAACACCCAAAAATGTGACCCAACCAAATAATGGTCAGTATTGGGGTTGAGTATTACCTAAGAATAGAAATATGAAGTTAAAATAATTTACCAAATATATTCATTTCTTCACTACCAAAAATTTAATGTCCATAATTTGACTATTAAACCCTCCAATGAAGGAGTTTGGTGCTAACCTAAAGATATAGTTCCAAAAATATATATTTTTATTAACTGATCATTATTATTTTGTTTTTCCTTCATCTCCCTTAAAATATCCATCCAATATGTTCATATAATAACATAAAAATATCCCAATTTTTGATATTTTAGTATTTTAAAGATACAACGTATATCAATATCATTCTCTATCAAATAGAATATTAAATTGTCAGTCTTGTGAACATTTCATTACAACATCACGAACCAAGTAAATTCCTTTTAATTTAAAACCCCTCATGGGCGGAGATAATTATAGATTGATTTTTATATGATATATTCATGAATTAATTATTATCCTTTAATTATAATATCACATTTAACATATTACCTTACAACCCATTTTAAAATAATAACTTTTTCTCAAACATAGTTGTGGACTACTGCATCGACATAGTGATTTGAAATATTTTTTATTTTATTTGTAATTGGATGGTTATAAGGATGTATGCTATTAATATAAATTATTTATATTATGTTATAATTCATTTATAATTTTTAATGAAAAAATATATTGATTTTATTCTATTCTTTGATGAAAGGGAAACAATGTTCAAGTGTATATATGACCTATTTTCTTTATTAATGATGTAATTATATTTATATCACTACATTATATGGATGCAAATAGATTAACTTAATACGAATATAGATTTTTTTTATAATTTAAAATCCCTATTAATTATAGAAATAATTATCTTAATATTTACAAATATGAATTTAATTGTTATATTAGTAATAAAAATGTAATGTAATTTTGAATAAAAATGTATATATTTTAATTAAAAACATTTATTATCTGAATTTATTTTAAATCATAATATATTTATTTTAAAATATTATTTTTTTAATAAATATAAATTTTTAATTCATCATATAAATTTTACTTAGGGTAATTTTTTGTATTTTGTCTGAGAATATTGAATTTTCAATGAATAGTGAATAATATGAATTTTAAAAAAAATACCTTTAATTTTCATTTAATTGAAAGTATCCATAATTTTTTTTGAATATTTATTCAAGTAAAATGAGTATTTATTAGTTAAATTGAATCAACTTAATTTTTGATTTTAAATTAACATTATTATTTTTTTGTTTGAAGATGAGTTTATCTAAAAAATATTTTAAAAAGAATATTGATTTTCATTTTAAATTAATTAAAATAATCCAAAATGTGTAATATTTTAAATAAAATTTATATATTATATATTAGTAATTATTAATTTACTATCATAAAATGATTATTATTATCCATAAAGTTTAAAAAGAATCATCATTTTCTAATATGTACTCTTCTAAAAACCCACTATCTTGCCCAGTCTAGGGGATCAATATTAAATTAAAAAATTAAATTATGTAAATTGAATTAAAAAAATATTTAATATTTCTATTTAGTATAATTTTTTATTTCAAATAATTCAATCATAATTTTTTACCGAAAGGATTAATATTGTAAGAACCCGGTTCTTATTTTTGACGTGTGGGTTTCTTCTTTTCTCTTATCCTTATGTGTTTTTTAGAAATACGAAAAATGGGGAAAATCCAAAATATTGGAGTTACAAGACGTGTAATTTTCTACACGTCGTGTACTTTTGGCCTTGTGGGATAAGTACACGGGGCGTGTGGCCATGTCTGCGATGAAGGGTGTAGGTGCCAAATACACGCCGTGTAGTGGTCCCTTACACACCGTGTAGTCAGTCGGCAGGCAAATAGTAATGTGGTGGCCAGCTTTGCGACAGGACATGCAATGTACTCAAGGAGACACACTGTGTAGTCATGTCGTCAAGTGAACAGTGCCACGCTGGTGGGGAGCTGCCAGAGGAACAATTTAAAAACGGTAAGTACACATCGTGTACTTGGATGTACACGCCGTGTACTTTGTTTTTTTCGAATAAAATGGGAAGTAAACTCCCATGTTCACAGTGTAGGCTTAAAACTAGAAGAGGGCTCCTGAGAGGAAGGCTAGAGCTTTGGAGATCTGCCGAGGGCAAATCATGAATCTGTTTCTGCCTCAGACGATCTCGTTGGAACCGCACAGGTAATCCCTCCACTCTTCTTTAATCGGTATTTCAAATTATTCCTCTAATGAGAGTTATTTTCATTTAAAGAGAGTTTTCTTTCACCTCAGATCTACCTTGTTCTAGGAAGATTTTTGGGACGTCGTTCGAGTATACTGATCAGGGGGGGTTTTGGTAGGTGGATTGGTGTTTATTTTCCAACTATCGTGCGTTTTGTGTGTTTTTGAGCTACGAACCCATATTTGGGGTGTTGTGTGGCTGAGGCCATGGCTATTTTAAATACCTAGAATTGTATAAGTAATTAAATGTGTTTTTGAAATGTTGTTCTGGATCGCTGCTTGGATCCAGGACCACCCCGGGGGTGCGTTCCTCTGTTTAGCCGTTTGGCCTGGATACCCGAGGGTATGCCTTTAAAGTAATGATGGTAGATTTTCCTTGAGAGGAATTTCTTGTGAATGTTAATTTACATGTTGGGAATGGCCCGGTTACTTGCGCCTGAGGGCAGTGTTTTAATTACCCTGCGGGAGTTGTTTTACTTGGCCTGAGGGCAGTTGTTATCTTATCCGGAGGACAACTTCTTCTGTGCCTGTAGGCAGTTGATTCTGTGCCTATCGGTGACAGATCTTACACCCATGGGCAATATTTGTATGCCTGTGGGCAGATTCTTGTGTTGGTTTCTCATTACCTGAGGGTAGAAGCTTACGTGTCTGAGGACATTGGCTGTTTATTGAAATATTCATTATGGTGATATTTTAAGTAAATGTATTAAATGAATAATTAAATGTCAATTTAACTGTTAAGTTAGTTACTTGTGAGTACTACTTGGTTTATTTCAATTTATTACTGCACACTGTTGTTTCATTCTTTCACACAGTTGGGCACGGGCCTTTGGTTGGTGCCTACTGGGAATTTATTCCTCACACCCTGTTTGGGTCATGCTTTTCGGCCCAAACAGATTACATTTCTACAAGTGTAGATAAGGTCAAGGGTCCCTATATATGTACTTGATTTTCCCAGGGGTTTATGAGAGCATGGGATCGAGCATTGGCTCGTGATGCCACTGTCTGTTCTATTTTTCTTTTCTGTACTTGTACTTCAGTTGTGATGTATTGTATTACAGTGTAACATGGTCTGGGTGTTTTATAGTATAGTGAAATGCTGCATCTTCATATATATATGATTTCTGGTTTCTCTTTTTATTATTAGTTATCCATTTTAGTTATATATACTATTACTGCTTCTGTTTTTATCGTATGTTATATTATATTTCCTGGAATTTCACATTGAAAAATGAAGGCATAGTTTCCCCACTATCAGACCTGGGCCCTCATTTCTAGTCGGCAGCCTCTGGCTTTTGGGAAATTCGCTTGAGGTCATGTGGCGAACCGGGTTCGTGTCACCCGTTGAGTGGCACCCGGAACCAGGATGTTACAATGTGGTATCAGAGGGAGGTTCTTTTCTTGAATTATTATTTGGAGTCTTAGTCAGGGATAGGATGGAAACGGTAGTTGGTAATAAGCTATGCCCGGGCGTAGCTAACCCGTGTATAGGGAAAAGCCAGTCTACCTCACATTTTTTAAATTATTTTGATTTTACAAATTTTACAGTTGATTTGATTTCACCATTGGGTGATTCACTTGAGATTGTGATGTTTATATTTAATCTATGGTTTCTATTTGGTTGCATCTCGATGAGATGAGGGTGCGCTATCTCAGGCATCATTTAGGCACTTTCTAGGAATCACATTCCATGCATAGTTCTGTTCCACGTAGGTGCATTAGAATTTTCATGTTGTTGTGATAGTTGTTCTTCATGAAAATCATGTTGTTGTGATAGCTACTTGATAAATACCTTCTATGTGATAGGGTATTGTTGAAAGAATGAACTCCAACATTGGTTTGGGAGATTATGGGCCCCCATTGACCAGAATTTGGTGGATAATTGACTGTTATTTAGTTATAACATAGATAAAATGTAAAACTTTGATTCATGGGGAGTATGGGCCCTCATGGATTGGAATTTGACACTTAGTTATTGTTTTGAAGTGTGTTCTGGGTTCAGGGGATGTTTCTGAGGCATACTGTCTGGAAACCCAGTATACACGTTGTGTAGTACTTTAATACATGTCGTGTATGGCCTTCTGTTCGTGATGAAAAATAACCCTTTTGAGTACACTTCGTTTACCCTACGTACACGCCGTGTAGTCTCTTCCAGTGTCACAAACCATGTGGGTGGCGACACGGGGTAGGGATAGGTTTGGGTAAAACACGCCATGTACCTGATGTACACGCCATGTAGTGCTGACCCGGAGTCTGCCCATGTAACTAAAAACTCAGATGGAGGAGACGTTAAGACATACACGCCGTGTCCACTATAGAACATGCCGTGTAGTCTGACGTAGGTACCCGGCCAGGTAACTAACAACACGGGATGGTGTGATCCTTACGGATACACGCCGTGCATCTGTAGAACATGACGTGTAGTGTGAGCCGTGTATCCAGTCGTTTAACTAACAACACGGGCCACTGAAGCTCATATAGTACACGTTGTGTACCTGTGGGACACGCCGTGTAGTCTTGTCCGAGGACAGACCGTGTGGACTTAGCCATGTGGCTAGAAAACTGGGTGGTGTAAATGCCATGTGCAGGTGTAACACGCCGTGTATTTGCAAGCCGAGTATTCGGCCATGTCACAAATTACACAAGCAGTTTGAAAATAACAACATTTACACCGTATAGATATTATACACGCAGTGTAGTTTTTGTTCAACGGGAGTCATGTGGCTTAGCCATGTATAAGGACCCAAACAGGGGAAGGGAAGTTAGGTACACGTCGTGTAGACATTATACGCACTGTGTATTATTGTTTTTCAAATCTTGTAATTCCTTCATCCTCTTAATCCCTTGGGGTTCATTCTCTTTTAGTCTTGATAAATCATGAATCTATGGCGTGTTTTTGACCTTGTAGTTTCATGCTGCATAGACGACCGTGCATTGTTCTACAGGAGAGCGAAAACAAGAATACTTCAGAGATGGTGGTCCATGGGCTACCAGTAGATCCTCCAGCAGAGCCAGATGCGGAGCCAACTATTATACCAGACACAGGCACAGAGGCACAGTTCTGTGAAGGCATTATGCGGTTCATGAAGACCTTTCAGGGAGCACCACAGGCTGCTACATCTATGGCCGAGCTGACACATATATTCCAGTAGCAGGATCCGCCTACATTTTTAGGGGATGGCTATCCACAAACTGTGGAGTCTTGGCTAGGATCGATGCAAACAATTTTCGAGCATCTTGAGATGCCTCCAGGGCGGAGGGTCAAGATCGTGACTTATATGCTGCGTGATTCCACCAAGAGGTGGTGGGATGTTACCACTCAATCAGAGTATCACAGGGACATGGTGTGGGATGATTTTCAGGCAGTCTTCTATGAATTCTCTATTCCAAATATTCTAAGGACAGATAGAGCTCGAGAGTTCATGGATCTGCAGTAGGGCGCTATGTTGGTGATGAACTATTCTGGTCGTTTCACCGAGCTTCAACATTTTGCCCCCGTTTTGGTGGGTGATGAGATGTTGAGGGCCAGGCGCTTCGAGGATGGTCATAATAATGAAATCCGAGCACAGGTGAATGTTTTCAGGTTGTCTTCAGTACATGCTATTGTGAACCATGCACCGATTACAAAGAGGAACATGTGGGAAGCTAGTGGTGTGGTCTAAGGGTGTTCAGCACCAGATTTTTGTACTATTTCTTCTGGTAAGAGGAAGAGACCGATGGACTTCTCTCAGGGTGGCAGTACCAGCTAGAAGAATGCTTTAGCTGGCCAGGTCATGTGCTACCAGTGTGGTAGAGAGGGGAACAAGAGGCCATAGTGTCCACGAGACCCAGTGGAGTGCCGAGCTTGTGGCAAGATGGGTCATCTGCAATGCTTCAGTAGGTAGTTTCCACCGATGGCTTGTGAGAGGGGTTCTGTGCATACTCCGCATGCGGGAGCAGGACCAGTTTCTTCTTACCAGTCAGGGAACTAGAATGTGTTAGGGCGTGCAGGCAGAGATGGTGGTTGTGGCCATGGTAGCCAGACACCAGGATCTCAGAGGCAGCAGGGCGGGACATCTCAGGGTAGCTAGGCTGTGTCACAGGGTCGTGGCACTGGGTAGCATATGCAGTGCAGCCGACCCAACAGGAGCAGGATCCTGGACCGTCTACAGTAAGAGGTAATATTCTAGTAGCTTCTGTCTTATCTTTAGTTCTTTGTTATACGAGAGCTACACATAGTTTCATATATGTGCCCTTTGTGGAGAGACTTGGGCTCTTTGTTTCTTCTTCTTCTGATATTATGACACTAGACACTCTGTTGGGGACTAGAACGTCTTGTGTGCATCAGTGCAAGGAGTTCCCCCTTGAGTTGGTGGGTGTCACTTTCTTTGGGACCTCTATGTCTTGGAGATGAAAGAAAATGATGTAATAATCAGGATGGACTGGTTTGTTCCCTTTCGAGACATTGTAGACTTCTATCATCGCAGGGTGAGTTTCACGTCACCAGAGGGCGTAGAGTTTCTATATAAGGAAAATGGGATGTTTCAGCGAGTTGAGCTGGACCAGAGCATCATGGTTGAGTTGGAGTCACAGCACATATTGCGAGCTTATATCTGGATGAACAGGGGACTTGTCAGACGGATTTCCCTTCAGTGGTTGATCATTTCAGGGATTTCTTCCCAGACAACTATTCATTTCTATATTCAGAGAGAGAGGTAGATTTCTCTATCGATCTTGTGCCAGGAGTAGCACTGGTGTCCATTCCTCCTTATAGGATGGCCACACCAAAATTGAAAGAGCTCAACAGGCAGTTTGAGGTGTTACAGTAAAAGGGTCTTATCCGACCTAGATCTTCTCTATGGGGTTCTCTGGTCCATTTTTCGAAAAAGGTAGACGGTACCCTCAGACTCTGTATGGATTATCAGAAGCTGAACTAGTTGGCGGTCAAGAATCGATATCCTTTTCCAGGATAGATGATATTTTTGATCAACTTCGAGGAGCACGAGTGCTCTCAAAGATTTAATTGAGATAAGGATATCATCAGCTACATGTGAGACCATTAGATATACTGCTTACACCTTTTTAGAGCATATATGGTCTGTACGAGTACTTGGTTATGCCGTTCAGACTCACGAACGCGCCAGCAGTTTTCATGGCTCTGATGAATCGTGTCCTCTATCCCTATCTGGATTCCTTCGTGGTAGTTTTCATGGATGTCATCTTAGTTTACTCTCACACTCGACCTGACCATGCCACCCATCTTGAGATCCTATTGAGTACACTGAGAGAGAATCATCTATATGCTAAGATCTCAAAGTTCCACGTTTGGATGGACCTGATTCACATCCTGTGTCAAATTATCTCAGAGGAAGGAGTTGCAGTATACCCAGAGAAGGTGATAGAAGTAGTTTCCTGGGAGTAGCCCAAGAACGTGTTTGAGATACGAACTTTTGTAGGGATGTCTGGTTACTAAAGACGCTTTATAAAGGACTTCTCCTGCTTAGCAGCGCCACTGACGGGTTTTACTAAGAAGGGTGTGATGTTTGTTTTGTCGGAAGCTTGCAAAGAAAGCCTTTCAGGACCTAAAAGGAAGGTTGACATCAGCGCCGATCTTGATACTCCCAGATTAAGGGAAGAGCTATACAGTTTAGTATGATGCATCAGGTTTTGGGTTGGGAGCAGTGTTGATGTAGAGCGATCAAGTTGTTGCGTACGAGTCTCTGCAGTTGAGGCCACATGAGAGAAATTACCTTACACATGATCTCGAGTTGGCTTCGTTTGTACATGCATTACGCTGTTGGAGACACTATCTATTAGGAGAACATTTTGTGGTTTTCACCGACCACAAAAGTCTCAAGTATATCTTTACTCAGTGAGACTTGAATCTGAGGAAGTGAAGGTGGGTCTAAAACCTTCTTTCCTTCGACATTGAGCTTGCCTACACACCTGGTAAGGCGAATGTAGTAGGTGATGCACTGAGCATGAAGACTCAGATACAGGCTGTGCAGGTGGACAGTGATGGGTGGCAGCTCCTGGCTTGGTTCTTTGAGATGCATTTTTGAGGTGAACAACAGTCATGGGTAAACATATATGTCGTCTTTATATTTGGCTTCAACCCTCCTAGATAGTGTAAGGATGTGGCAGCTATCAGATGCAGAAGGCCTAGTTCTTTTGGAGTCGGTGGCAAGTGAGGACCCTCCTCCTGGTTGGACGATAGGCGATGCTAAGGTACTGTGTTTCCATGGACGAATGTGGGTTCTAGGGGATATATGCGAGGAGATGATGTGGGAGTTTAATGCTTCAGCATGGGCTGTTCATCCTAGGGTTACCAAGATATACTGAGACTTCAGACGTCAGTACCGGTGGCCGGGTATGATGAGTGATGTAGCTAGTTTTGTTACGAGGTGTTCCACCTGTCAGCGGGTGAAGGAGGAACATCAGAGGCCAAGAGGACAGTCACAGTAGTTACCCATACCGGAATGGTAATGTGATGACATCGCGCTGGACTTCGTGACATGTTCGTCGAGGTCACCTCGAGGAAATGATGTCATGTGGGTTGCTGTGGACAGACTCATGAAGGTAGATCCCTTTTTACGGATCAAGGAGACCTTTGGAGTTCACGAAATTGGGATGTTGTATATCTGAGAGATCATACATCTTCCTGGGGTTCCTCGTTCAATCATTTCTGATAGGGAATCCCACTTTATGTCTCGTTTCTGGAAGAGTTTTTATATGGCACTGGGTATACAGGTTCTTATGAGCACAGCTTACCACCCTCAGACCGATGGCCTGTTAGAGCGTATGATATAGGTGTTGGAGGACATGTTGCGTGCATGAGTCCTATACTATGGGGGCTCTTGGGAGAGGCACATACCCCTAGTTGAGTTTTCCTATTACAATAGTTTTCAGGAAACTCTTGAGATGGCACCTTACGAGGCTTTATATGGTAGTCCATGTAGATCACCTTTGTGCTGGTTAGAGGTACGTGATACAGCATTACATGGACCACCGCTAGTGCAGGATACTTCAGAGCAGGTCCAGTTGAATCAGAAGCGGATGGCTACCGTGCAGTGTCGTCATAAGTCTTATGCTGATCACCGCAGACGACCTTTGGAGTTCATGGTCGGTGATCAGGTTTTCTTTCGTGTTTCGTCGAGGCTGGGACACAGGCGGATCTGGAGACAGGGTAAATTTTAACCGAGGTCTGTGGGGCCCTTTGAGATTCTGGAGAGAGTCGGGCCGGTTTCCTATCAGTTGTAGTTACCATAGAGGTACTGATCCATACATGACATCTTCCATGTATCTCAGTTGTGCCACTATCATTCAGACCCGTCTCACGTCCTTCAGCCCGAGGAGGATGAGCTTGAGTTAGATGCGCCCTTTGAGGAGCATCTAATTTGTATCATTTATAGGAGCACGATGGTTCTCTGAGGATGGTCAGTTCCTCTCATACGGGTGCTATGGCAGCATGGCCGAGTGTAGGAAAAAACTTGGAAGTGGGTGACTGATGTACGTGCTCAGTGGCCAGAGTTATTCCCCACTTTATCGTCTCCACCCTTGGAAGGCCAATTCGAGGATGAATTTAATTAAGGGGGGAAGTTTGAAAGAACTCGGTAATTATTTTTGAGATACGAGTTTCTTATTTTCTCTCTTCCTTAAGTGTTTTTGAGAAATATGGAAAATGGGGGAAATCACAAATTTTGGAAGTACACACTGTGTACTTTTCCACACACCATGTACTTTTGGCCATCTGGGATGAGTACACAGGGTGTGTGGCCATGTCGGTGATGAAGGGTGTAGGGGCCAAATACATGCCGTGTAGTGGTCCCTTACACGCCGTGTAGATTGTCGGTGGGAAAATAGTAAGGTGGTGGCAAGCTGTGCAATAGCACACACTCTGTACTCAAGGAGAAATGTTGTGTAGTCATGTCGGCATGTGAACAGTGCCACGCTGGCAGGAAGCCGTTAGAGGAATAGTTTAAAAATAGAAAGTACACGCTGTGTACTTAGAAGTACATGTCGTGTACTTTGTTTTTTCCCTTAAAATGGGATGTAGCCTCCCCTGTTCACAGGGAAGGCATAGACCGAGAAGAGGGCTCGGGAGAGGAATGCTGGAGCATCAGAGATCCGCCAAGCGCACATCAGGAATCTGTTTCCGCCTCGGACGATCTTGTGGGAATCGCACATGTAAGGCCTCTACTCTTCATTAATTGTTCTTCCCAATTATTCCTCTAATTGAAGTTATTTTCATTTGAATCGAATTTTCTTTCACCTTGGATCTACCTCATTCTAGGAAAATTCATCAAACGTCGTTCGAGTATACTGATCATTGGAGTTTTTGGTAGGTGGCTTGGTGTTTACATTCCAACTATTGTGCGTTTTGTGTGTTTTTGAGCTACAAACCCATATTTGGGGTGTCGTGTGGTTGAGTTCGTGGCTATTTTAAATACCTAGAATTGTATAAGTATCTAAATTTTATTCTAAAATGCTGATTGGGATCGCTTCTTGGATCGAGGACCACCCCAGGGGTGCGTTCCTCTATTTAGCCGTGTGGCCAGGATACCCGAGGGTATGCCTTTAAATTAATGATTATAGATTTTCCTTGAGAGGAATTTCTTGTAAATGTTTATTTACATGTTGGGCATGTCCTGGTTACTTGCGCCTGAGGGCAGTGTTAAACTTAGCCCATAGGCGTTGTTTTACTTAGCCAGAGGGCAGTTTTTATCTTAGCCCGAGGAAAACTTCTTCTGTGCCTGTGGGCAGTTGATTCTATGTCATTGGGTGACACTTCTTATTCCTGTCGGCAATATCTATATGCCTGTGGGCAGATTCTTGTGTTGGGTTCTCTTTACCTGAGGGTAAGATTTTATGTGTCTGTTGACATTGAATGTTTATGTAGAATATTCACTTTGGTGATATTTTAAATAAATGGATTAAATGAATAATTAAATGTCAATTTAACTATTAAGTTAGTTACTTTTGAGTACTAATTGGTTTATTTCATTTTATTACTGCACACTGTTGTTGCATGCTTTCACACTGTTGGGCAAGGGCCTTTGGTTGGTGCATACTAGGAATTTGTTTCTCACACCCTGTTTGGGTCATGCTTTTCGGCCCAAACAGATTACATTTCTATATGTGTATAGAAGGGAAAGGGTCCCTATACATGTACTTGAGTTCCGCTGGGGTGTAGGAGAGCATGGGACAGAGCATTGGCTCGCGATAACGCTGGCTGTTCGGTTTTTCTTTTCTATACATATACTTCAATTATAATGTATTGTATTGTAGTGTAACATGTTCTGGCTATTTTATATTATAGAGACATGCTGCATATTCATATATATATACGAAAGCTGGTTTCCCTTTTTATTATCAGTTATCCATTTCAGTTATATATACTATTACTGCTTCCACTGTTGTTGTATGTTATATTATATTCCGCTGCATTTAACATGGACAAATGAGAGCCTAGTTTCCCCACCATCAGACCTGGCCCCTCGCTGCTAGTCGGTAGCCTCTTGCGTTTGGGGAAATGCGCTTGAGGTCATGTTTTGAACTGGGTTCGGGGCACCCATTGAGTGGCACTCGGAACTGGGACGTTACAAATATATACAATTAGAAATAATTATATGGACATGTAAAAATGAGTTTACTTAGCTATTAAATATTAAACTTATGGGTAAAAATAGCCTAGAATAATTTTAAAAAAATCCATTGGATTGAATTATTTAGACCTTAATCCTTATATTTTTTATTTGGGTGCATTATTGGGGCTTTTTACATGAATCAAAATTGGGTTTACTTTTCGGTTCAACAAATCTATATGTTTTCCCCTCACCCATATAAAAAATAACCAATAAACCTCCTCTATTAAAATGGAAAAAATAAATTGGTTAATTTTGTAATAGAAAAAACCCAAAACATACCACCATATAATTAAACATATATTCCCTATGTTGGGTTTAAATCATTCTACAGAAGGCATTTGCGGCAAATCAAAGGGGTTACAAGAAGATGTGGGAATATTCATCACCACATATTTTTGAATTATTTCTTTACCTACCCCCAATAAATTAATCTTATGACATGATTATATCATAACCCATTATCATAATGAATCTATGATGTATTTATGTAAATATTAATAATCATCGTCTCTATTTATATTGGACAACCGACTCAAAAACCAATGTCTTTCATTTTTCAATTACCACCACTATTGGTTGGGAATAATTATTGAAATAAGTATTATATATTATATTAATAACATAAATATTCATATAGATTGACTATACAAAATATAACATTTTATATTTCAATACATAATGGATGAGATAACGCCGCTCATCTATATGGCGGACTTCTGCATCAAGATGTTATGATATTAGTTTTCACTATTGCATCACATGGAAGGTAATTAGTGTAAATATGATACATTCGTGTCATAAAAAATAAATATTTATTATATTAAATAAATATTTATAATTATTTATGTATAATATATCATTTTATTTCATACATTTTAACTCACCGTAAATATTATAATGTCTTTCGTGGACATGTGGACTACCTCCTTCTAAAACCAATGTCATTCCCTTTTTTCATAACCATATCACAATAATGTTGTTTATAAACATATAAAATGAAATATTATTTTAATAATTATATAATGATCAAGAATTAATGATAAATGTTACTTATCTTATATAGATAAATATTAATATAAAAATTGAAATGTAACTCAATTTTATGTATGACTTACCTCCTCCATAATCCTAAATTAAGATCAATTTCAATGAAAATATTTCAGAATTTATCATAATATTATAATTTCTAAAAATATATAATATTTTATCAATTATTATTATTTTTGATACAATTAAATAATTACCCCTTCGAAAAAATTGACCTATAAACGTCATTCTTGACATATTTACCTAATATTCTCCAAAAATATGTATGAATTCAAATTGAAAAATAAATTATATATAACATGTTAATAACTGAAATAAATTAAATTATAAACATAAAAATTATTCAGATTCATGAAATTATTTAACATAATTATATAATTCAATAATATTAAGGCATCCATGTTAAATCAGAGTCAAAGTATGGGACAGTGTCTTAATCAACTTTTTTAGGAATATCCTGATATTATACATCAATATTTTTAATATCATCTATATACAGCCCTGTTGAAATTATCAAAAATTTATATATGTATCATAATGGTGTTTCTTTTTTAATACAATATTATTATTTCATGTGGATTATGATTTAAATACATCTAATTTGATAATGGATTGTTTCTTCTAAATAAATGGTCCTTTAATGTTTTTATTCAAACTTCCTTTCTCTTCTCTGAACTTGTTTTTAATAGGAACTTTGAAATAAATTCATATCGATAGAAAATATTTTCAAGTAAATATTATTTATTTTTTTCAATTTTTTGAAATAGTAATCTTTTTACGTGTTTTTGGGTATCATTCTGAAAAAAAATTGGATGTACTATTCATATAATAAATGGAGAAAATGAATTTTTTTTCATGATAAATATTATTTAATTTCAATATTACACTGTGATATTTTTTGTTTCCTGAAATAAATAACAATTTTTCTTTTTATTTATATTATTTTTAATTGGAAATAGTTTTTTAAATGATAAATTTTTTAAATTAAAGGGTATTATGATATAATAAAGTGTCATTCCGATGAGTTTAATGTTGTTTTCAATTTTTAAATGATAGAATGGTGAATCCATAAAATTTATTTACTCATAATAGGGTACATGAGAATTTTATGATTGGGAGGCATAGATTTCACTTTGTGATCATGTTATTGCTTATATAATGGGGATGCCTATATAGCGCTTGGTCAGAATGTTATAGTTTAAATGTTTGGTACAACAAGAATGAACTCCAATGCACTAGGTAATGTTCTTTTTCATAGTATGAAATAAGGTGGGAGTTTCAAAAGGGTTATACTGTATATTTAACTAGGATCTAGTTAGTTATATAATGGGTTAAAAATGGATTGTTAATTTGATGATCTATGTTACAGAGAATTATATTTTTTTTTTTGATATGGTTTTTGATGATTTCCCTTAAAATAAAAATGTTAATTCTTTTTCATGCTATTTTTTATTATTTAATTTTCTCATAGTGAACCGAATATAATGGTAAATGATAAATTATAAATACATTTTTTTAGAAAATTAATGGTTTTAATTATTTCATTATCCTATAATAAGGGTTTTATGCTCATCCTAGGTTTTAAAATGTTTTTCATTGGTTCTGAGGATGGGTAAAAGAAAGGAAGTGGTTGTGTAAAATTCATGTATATTTAATATAAATATATATCATGTTTTATTTTATAATTTTTTTATTTGGGTAAAAAGGATTCTAAATGGATGTTTTCTCATTTTATTATATGATTTTTTTAAAACATAGGTAATGACCTAATTCTATAAAACATTATAACTGGAATGATCCTCTATGTTAAATAAAGTAAATTATTCATTAGAACTCTAGAATATGTAATTTTTAATTTTGTGTAATTTTAGTTTGAATTAAAGAGTTGTTTTTTTATCTTTTTAGGTAATAATAATGTTAATAACATCATCTTTAAATATTTGAACACATGGTTATCTATGAACAACATATCATTTGATGATTACATTGTCGATATGTCTAAAAGAACTTTTTTTCATTATTATTAACCATAGTGACAATATGGATGATATTTTTGGAAGGTAGAAGGAGTAATATTTACTTTTCAATCAGAATTAAAAGATGGTAGGAATCAAAATGGAATAATTTGATATAGTGATGGACCAGTTCATGCAGGATATAAATTGTTGTGGAACCCATACCAAAGAGGAACATGATCTACTGTGATGAATCAATTTTTTTATCATTTTTGGCGTTATTAACCCCCGTCATTCAAGGGATCTTCATTAAATGTTGTAGTTGATTGATGGATCAAGTCACTGAAAAAGATATTTAATGTCATGGGATGTTCTAAATATCAAAACATAACTTCTTGTATTTATCATTTTCAAGGTGAATCTGCTCGATTGTGGTCATCTATGAATAATAACAATGAAAAATATTATATTGATTTCATGGAATGTTAATAATTCAAGGATCATTTTCTTGATAAGTATTTAACTATTGTTCTTCATATCCATATGAAAAAAATGAATCAATTTGATGTAAAAATGAATATTTTGTGGATGTGTATGAATTAAACTTAACATGATTGGACATGAATATTGATGATTTTATTTGGTACCATGCTAGTAAAATAAATATATTTTTATCATTGTTGAAACCATGTTTACTAAGAGCATTGGAAAAATGAGAATTTAATAGAAATGATAATGTGGTTCTTTTTTATGGGTATTGTGAGATGGAGTTTTCTGACACACATGTTACTCAAGATAAAAAAATTAAGAAAGGGTTAATGTCATAGGAAATGTTGAAGAATATAATTAAGAATTCATTTTGTAAGCCTATAAATGATCCATGTGTGGAGAAAAAATATTTCAAGGAATTATTTAGTATATATGGGATGTGTTTCTAGTGTGGTCTATTTTTTCTCTGGGATCGTGATTGTAAATAAAAGATTACTAAACAACCCATAAATGTTGTCACCAATATCCATCTAATGGTGACATGTTTTAGTTTCAACGATTTTAGTTATTATTATAATTCATGTCTGATGATATTTTAATATGAAATAAATCATCATGATTTGAAACATAAATGTATATATATGCCATTTGATACAACATAGTTTGATATTGGTCAATCAAATGAAATGGTGATAGGTATGTTATGCTTTTATTCAAATTATTTCAATACCCATTTTGACTTAGAATCTTCACATGCATTCTATTCTATTAAAAATCTATGAAAATTTGGAATATCACTTGAGAAAATTATGATAGATCATTTGGTGATAACTCAACGTGGATGTATAAAGGTAACTGATATTTATAGGAATCATCATATTGTTTTCCTTGGGTTCATATTTCCTGCAAAAATCTTGTTTCATATACCATAGTAGGGTTTTATATCATAAATATTTAGATTATCATTCATTTTTTCACACCAATATAGAATATAGAGAAATAAATTTTATTTTCAATGATTTCATTCCATTGATAACATAACAATATGTATAGAAACTGATTAGATATGGTAGTGTGTTTTACCTCGATAATATTATTGAAAATAATGAAATAGTTCAAATTTGTTATGTTTCAGTTTGAAATGAATACATGTATGTTTTTCTAGATAATTTTCATAGTTATATTATTTATGGATTAGTTGATATTATTATTTATTTTGTTACTGTTTCTTTTGGAAATAGGGATAACCTTGTTTGTTTAAGGTTCAAACATTCCAATCTATTTCTAACTGGTTTATTCGTAGAACCAGAAACATCTAATGAGTCTATATCCATTTGGACCTACATTCCATATGTAGGTTCACATTAGTTGTGCACTGATGAGGTTTATGAATTTTCATTGGTCGAGAGGATGGGAGGTCACACTCATCACACCTTTTTTAGAGGAATTATTACCTACTCCGGGACTCTCTTATAGATTTAAGTTATGTTCACAAATCCTTATTAATTCACCATGTATGAAAATGTGTTTTCCTTTAGATTTAGAAATCAATGATTTATATGTATGAGACTTAGAGAATCTTTTATATGTATTTTAGGTTCTTCATCGATAGAGAATCATACTTATTTATTAGAGACTCTTAGTCAATGGTATCATTCAACATATTATATAGAAATCTCTTGGTCATTATGATAACCAAACTGGTTTTAAATCCACTCAGTGGGGAACTTGAAATTTATTGTCGTTCAGAAAGTCATGGATTATTTCGTAGTTGGGATCATACTCGCAGATGAGATAACTACATATCCTTGTTAAAAAGAAAGGAATCATATCCCACATAGTTTGATAGGAAGGATGTATTTTAATGTCATATGGGACGGAAAATAATTAATGAATGATGGGCTTGTACCGTATAAAGGCACCCTATTTACTCTACATTAAAGGTAGAGATAGAAGTCCACATAGTTCGATGAAGAAATATGGGTCTTATGCATGGTTAATAGACCAAAAAAATATTTTTTTATTACATTTACACTCTAAGATCATGTGACTCATACTAGGTGTGAGGAACTATAGGTATCAGTAAATCTGAAGATTGTGACATGAAAGATGTAGTCATAGGAAATTATGTGGGGATTACGTATGTATGACGGCCCATGTAAATGAATATTATGACATAGTTTAGGAATGAATCCCACAATCAGGGTCCATAAAAGAATTTTTACTTTATAGAGATTTGGAATCATAACTCGGGACTTATTCCAGAGAAGGAGGCCCAAATTAAGAGGAACTTATGATTGGGATTCATTCCTGAAAAGGAAACCCAAATCAAATGAAATTAAGACTGGGGATTGCTCCTAAGGAGGATGCCAAATGTTAAAGGAAATTATGATTGGGACATAACTGTGGGAAGCATGCCTAATGTAAGGAACATGGGGCTTACTCTTAAAGAGGAAGCCCATGAAAAAGAGAACATGGGGCATAATCCTAAGGAGGATGCCCATTAACATGGATCTTAGGGATTACTCCTTAAGATGATGCCCATATTAAAGATCTTCTCATCTTAAAGGATGAAGTTTAATGGATGAAATCTCTAACCATAGTGACATAATGTTATTTAGATCATGAGGTTTTGAGAGATGTTCCATAGAATTCCTTTCAGACATGGTAGCCAATAAAGGAAACATAATGTAAATGGATTTGAAGTGGGGTTTTAAGGATAAATCATAAAGAGGAGACGTGGATTTGGGGAAAGGAAGTTAATTGGAAGGAGGTGCACAAGCACTGTTCTGGCATGCAAGTCTTGGTCACACAAGTATACTTGTGCAACATGAGTTCACATGGGTGACAGAGAACTTATAAGGTAATACTTGGATGAGCCTTCGCTCAAGCCCATAGTATTATCCCTAGATACTTCCACAAGGGTGGCGCGCAAGTTTCCATGAGAGGATAGGGTGGCATGTAAGTGTCTTCATTTCATTTAAGGGTTGGACACTTAGGCACACAAGTATGGATGAGTTCTAACACGTAGGCCTTATTCTTCCTCTTGAGAGCTTCAATTCTAGGAAAAGGATTACCTTATAATTGTTCTGAAGACTTCAGATAGGGACTTGGGCGACCAGAGCATGAATATGAGTTTTGGATTTTTTGTTTCTCAAATGGGGGGCCCACATGAGGTATTTATAGGCCACATATGGTCTGGGTGAAATTTTAATTAGGGCGCGCATGTGACTTGCGACCCTTATATCTGGCATGCAAGTGACTTGCGCACCCAAGGCTGGCATGAATGTATACTTGTTCTCCTTAATTCCTTTGAAATATTTTATGACTATTCCCTCTTCTTTACTCGAGTTATTCCCCTTAGTCAATCATCGGACTCTGTGATGGAACAGAGCATCAGCAAAAGTCCCCCCTGAGAGTTGGATCAGAAAAAGGAAAGAGGATATGACTCTGAGTTAAAGGACAAAACCAAAGATTTTGGGCGCCCATGTTTTGAGAGCGCAGGTATCGGCACGCAGGTGCAAGGCGCGAAGGTTACGACACACATGGGTACTACATCACCTATAAATATGGGCACCACTCTCGCACAAAGCACCCGACTTCCAAAGCATCTTGCTCTCATCGCGCAAGTGAGCTCTCGTCGCATAGGTGCTATTGTCCACGGTTGATTGTTTCTTCTAAATTGTGTCATATTTCATTAGAGGTATTTTGAATTGCGTGACAATACTTGTGCGAAAATAATTGCACGGTCACACTTGCACGACCACACTTGCACGCCATAATGCCTTATCCATTTTTTTGTTTTTCTTCACAATTATTTCATAAAAAATAAACCCTACATAAAAGATAACTGTTTGATCCTTGTGCATCTTCAATGGATCCCAGAAGTACTTGATCGACTGATGAAATATCTATCAAGAGAATTGATGATATGATGAACATTGTTGGCTATGACTATTATGATATCTACGATAGCACTCTCCCAAATTTAGCCAAGTACTTGAAGAAATATCATGTCAATTTCCCACAGAGCATTTACTTGCCTTTATATGGCCATGGTCATCTACAAGGAGTCAATGTTCAAGATACAAAGAATTATATTCATCATTCATGGTTTCAGACTTACACAAATTTCGCTTCAACAAATTTCTTAGTTGTAGGATCATTTGTTAATGCTGGAATAGTGGAGAAGGCATACCTAATGCATCATAGTCTTTGCGCACCAATTCTAAAATATCATACGCTTGAGATGCAGATGCACTGTTATCCCTATATTTTGATTATGTTGTGCATTAAGAGCAAAAACAATGGTGTGAACATTCAAAATTTTCCTCCATGCTATTTCCTTGCAGACATGAAAATGGAAAAACAATTGGCGGATATGTTTTATGCTGCCGGTTGGTGGAGAGAAGACTATCATGAAATTAGAACAATATCTAAAAAGAGTACTATATACAAATGGATCTTAACTTCTAATTCTCCATTCTCAAAATCCATGTATCCAACTTCCATGTCTCTTGGACAGAAAAAAAAATCACTGTCTGATCAGCAAAAAAATTTATCAAACTGCGCTAAATAACATTCTTTTACAATTATTCCAAGAAGATCTGGAATCACTGCATCTCTTATTGTATCTAGTTGAATGAATGAACTCTTGGTGGCTGCTGATGAAGCCTGGGATGCCATTAATCAAATAAAGAGTTATGTTTAAATCCTCTTGTAATTCTAAAAAATGTGAAGATACTCCAATCTGTGGATGTTCTTCTAACTCTTGTGCATTAATGAAAAACACTTTCATCTTCAATCATTTGTGCCTGCATTCTCTTGCTACATGATTTAATTAATTTTACCTATGCCAATGGGCCTAGTAAGTATAGTTTGATTTTTTTTCTAGGGTGATACAAACAACCCCACAGACATAGCATGTTTTATTGCTCAATATTGGATAAATCATACAATATGTACATTTAGCGAGTTGGGACTCAAATTTTATTTAATGTTCCTTTTACAAGTTCCCAATTTAATGAGTACCCTATCTTTTTTTGGTAGTTTAAAGTAATGCATGTCAGACATAGAAAAGGATAGTCTTTAATGGTTGATTAGCTTTGATCGATCGGATTAAAATTCACTCAATTTCTTGATAATTTGTTTGAAAACATATTACCACATTCAATTATGGGGGAAAACATGTTAACTATGACGGAAATTTTGAATCTGAGGGATGACATGAAAAAAGGGCTAAAAGGCATTAGAGGAAATATTTCCTAAGAGTAAAGTTGCCAATATTTGACAGACCCATTAGGGGGTTGAATTAGGCAGGGCCACTTAAGGGAATTGGCTGCATAGTCAAATAATAGCATCTTTTGACTTAAAGGCCTAATATGTAGACTACTTATGCAAAGCCACCTAAGGGAATGCGCTGCATTATCAAGTAAAAGAACTCTCAGAAATTTTACTTTTCTATTTCCAAAAAGCCAGTGGATGTTTATGGAGATTCAAATTTCCAAAGCATAGAGTTTGTTGTATGGATAGGGGTACTTGAATAAGGAGAGGATATTCCCAATCAAGATTGTAAAAGATTTGGATAAATGTCACTCCCGCGAAGGTCTGACCCAAATGTAGGGAAGGGAAATATAAATCATAGACTTTAATACATTCAAATAATAAAAATGTGTATGGGAAAAATATGTTAAGGATGGATATTTTTTGCAGATATCTACATATTGTCGTTAAGACCAAATAGGATAAAAGAGGTTTCCTCCCAAGAATGAAATTACCTCTATTTGAAAAACCCGTTAGGGGGTTGAATTATGCCGGGCCACTTAAGGGCATTGGATGCATAGTCAAATAATAGCATCTTTTGGCTGACAGGTTCATTATGTAGACTACTTATGTAAGGCCGCCTAAGGGTATGTGCTGCATAGTCAGGAAAAAGAATTCTTGGGTATCAGACATTTTGTGACAAGAATTCAAGAAAAGGGTTATGGATATCTATAATTATATAAGGTTAGGATTATGAAACATGAAAATGGGTATTCTCCAATGCATGAAGGAGATACATAGACCAATACTGACCATAATCAGGTTGTGACTGGGTCCTAAATAGAGATGTTGGACTTCACTACACATCTCTTTGGAAAGATAATCAAGCCAAATGTAGTTCTTGAAATACATTTTAACTTCATGTGGGATGAGAATTTAGGAGATCTTAGTTTAGGGTCATAGAGTTCGGGCCATAATGAGGGAGACACCTTGTGTGTTTTCTATAAACCTGATGTGAATAAAGACAAGGTTTTTCATACCACATTCAAGTGCTCATAGTGGGAATTCTCAGCCAAGGGACTAACAGTGGAGTTTGGGGTTAGGCACAAAGACTCGGGGCTGGGTCTGAGGGATGCTCGAACAGTCCAACATATCCCATAAGGATGGGAATCAAGCCACACATAATTCTTGAAATACGTTATGTACAAATTTATTTCGTACATGTTAAGTGTGAAAGGAGAATTTAGTGAAATGATGGTTGGATCCAAGATTAAAGGTTCGAGCATTTCCACGTATGAAAATATTCCTCGTAATATAACATGAATGGGGATCAATGTAAATAATGATTCCATGTCTGGTGAGGGTGTCAGAGACTGCTATAGTTTATTGTCGTACATGAAAAAAGTGTGAATTGTTTAAGGTCATATGCATGGACCGGTGCTACATAGTTTAACCACACGTAGCTAGGATGTATTTCTAGGAAGTTTAACATATTTTAATGAAGACAATGGGGGACTGTATAGTTTCAAATAATATAGAAAGGATGATGATGAACCATTGTGAATATCTTGGTTTCGAGGTGGGGGATTCACAGATCAACATCGTATGAGATGGATGTGAACTGATGTGAAGATGTTGGTTTTGGTCTTGAACCTCCGGAGGTTGCCTACATACCCAGCCTAGAAGGAAACGATCAAAATATGTGTAGTTTTATTAAGAATGAATTTTTGATCAAGTTATACTTGAGGACAACTCGAAGATGATGTTTGGACATACCAATGGTTAGTGTCCTAGAGAGGTTGTTATGGTTGAATCTTACTCTAATCTCACGTGAGTCATGCTTGGTGTGAGAAACAAGAGGTAACAAATACCCTAATGATTCACAGTTTAACATCATGTTGGGAAAAGGGTGTTGTACAGTTTAGCGTCTTGTAGCTAGGACATATTGTAGTTAAGCGTCTTGCAGGATATGTGCACAATTTAACGTCATGTAGGACAAAATGGTCCAAGTTTAACATCATGTTGGATGATAGAGGGACCATACAGTTTAAAGTCTTGCAGTGAGGACTATGTTGTATTTGTATTACACAAAATAATTCTTCAAGAATCATTCATTGGTTTGAGTTTTACTGAGTTCTCCATCCATTGAGATTAAAGAATAAGCTCCATTGGAGTAGACATTATGTATTGAATAAGGTCCTTCCCACATTGGATCAGTCTTGGGAGGATTCATTCCTGGTATCAATGGAGTTATGAGAACCAATAACAATTATACTTGAGTTAATGAATGAAAATGAACTTTTTTATTGAAATCCGGTGCTATTCTATAATGATAGACTTCCTTGTGGTGTCGGGTGCACAATCATTTTTCATCCAATCGATCCAATTCATCAAATTGCTTCTGAGATTGTTCATCAGTGGATGACTGATCACAAATAGATACTTTGAGTGAAGGTAATGGAACCTCAATGGTCAAAACTACTTTTTTTCCATATACCAATAAGTATGGAGTTGACCGCATAGTAGTGCGCGAGGTGGTCCGATAAGCCCATAAAGAATGAAAAAGTTTATTAGGCCATGATTTGTTATCTTTATCCACCATCTTTTGCATTATGTTCGAATGTGTCTTATTGAAGGCCTCTATTTGACCATTGGGCACTACATAATATCGAGATGAATGGTTGGATTTGATGTTGTATTCTTGATACAACATCCTTACCTCAGATGAACAGAAGATGGTGCCATTATCCGACTATATGGTTTGACGGTCACCAAATCTCGTAATGATGTTAGACAATATGAAGCTAACAATGCTTTTAGAACTAACTTCTTTGAGAGTTATTTCCTCTTCCCATTTGGAAAAGAAATCAGTAGTAGTAAGAATATACTTAATCTTCCTGGATGTAGCCGAAGGGTATGGTCCTACTACATCCATTCCCCATTTGGAAAATGGAAATGAGTATTTAGTTATATGAAGAATCTATGGGGGTTGATGAATGAATTTGGACCATACATGTAATGAATGATACTTCATAGTGAAATCAATACAATCTTGCATCATTGAAGGTCGGAAGTATCCAAGCCTTCGGATTTGACCAGAAAGCCAATGTCTAGACTGGTGGGCACCACAAACTCCTGCATGTACATCATTCATGATAGCCATTGTCTCTTCACCATCAATACATATGAATATAATTCCATCAAAACCTCGCTTGTAGAGAATTTTATAGAGATCTGTGATATCATAAATAGTAAAATTGACCACACGTCACCAGACTTGTTCTTTACTGGCTCTTTTAGGTTAGAGTGTTCCATTGTGAAGGTATTCCCTGATAGGTGTCATCCATCCTACATTATGACCATATAGTTCAGAAATGGGACTGATTTCATTGTTTTCCTCTATTTTTATTTGAACAAAAGGTGAAACTACACGAAGGTGGGAAATAATGATGATTTATTCATTCCAGTTTGGATCTTCTAGAGCTGTGGCTACATTAGACAATTCATCACCTTGGGCGTTTTGTGATTACGAGACATAAAAAAATATCAGTTTTGAGGGAAATTACACCATTAACTCTCTGACATAATAACACAAAGGGATTAACTCTTCTTTTTGGATGATATAATCGCCATTTATTTGTTTTATTAACAAATCTAAATTAACTTTTACCTTCAAGTGATTCACCTGCGCCTGAAGCGCTAACTCCAAGCCTGTGATGAGAGCTTGATATTCTGCTTCATTGTTTGTACCTCCTTCTGATAATAAAAAGGAATAAGGAAACACTACCTTTTCTGGGGAACTAGGTTCTATTCCTAATCCAACTTTATTGAGTTTTGGATTTTCCATTATCTTCCATGTTGGACTTCTGGAGGCAACATCAATGTACATTTCCCTTGTTTGAGGATTATCTTGAATAGAGAATACCTCTTCATCCAGAAGTTCAGTATTAAATGATGTATCCTCCACGGATGGATTCTTATCAAGGAAATCAGACAGGGCTTGTCCGTTTAATGCCTTTTGAGACACATACTGGATATCAAACTGTTGAAAAATAACTGCCCACATTTCCAGACGTCCTGTATGCATTTGATGACTAAGGATAAATTTGAGCGGGTTATTGCGAGATACCAATTGGACCTCATGATATTCCAGGTAGTGTCTCATTTTATGAACTACAAATATTAATTCCAGGTATCACTTCTCAATACTTGAATATCATGTTTCTGCCTCAGTCATAGTTCGAATGAGACCGTAAAGGTTGTTTTCATTCCTGACGTCATTCTTTTGGGCCAGAAAGTCACCAAATGATCACTTTAAAGCCGTCAAATAGAGGATAAGTGGTCTCAAATCAATAGGTGGCATTAAAACTGGTGGACTCAAGAGATATTTCTTGAGAATATCAAATGACTCATGGGAATCTTTAGTCTATTGGTAGGTGACTCCCTTTTTCATTAATTTGGTGAAGGGTAAACACTTGCCTACCAAATTGGCAATGAAACGTCAAATATTGGCCAAGTGTCCATGAATTCCTCATAATTTTTTTAAATTTCAAAGAGGTGACATACCAAGGATTGATTTTGGTTTCTCAGGATCAACATTGATACCACGATGGCTTACAACAAAGTCGAGAAATTTTCGTGAGGTTACCCCGAAAGCACATTTCAAGGGTTTTATCTTCAAATTGTGTTGTCAAAGTTTGTTGAATAAGATTTATAGATTATCTAGGTGATTAGAATGTTGTATGGATTTAGCCACAAAATCATCCATATAACATTCAACAAATTTCCCTAAAAAGCGTTTGAAGATATGGATCATGTCACATTGATACGTTGCACTTTCATTCTTCAGGCCAATGGGAATTACCCGATAGAAAAATAAAACTTGAGAATACCTAAAGGCTGTAGATTCTTCATCTTCTGGAGCCATTCGGATTTGATTATACCCAAAATATCTATCTTTGAAGTAAAGTTCTTCATAACCAGCTGTTGCATCAATTAAGTGTTCTGTGATCGGAAACAGAAAATCATCTTTGGCACAATTCTGATTAAAATCTCTATAGTCAATGAAAACTCAAATTTGACCATTCTTCTTTTTTCACAGGGAAAATTTTATCCAGCCATTTGTGATACTAAACTTCTCTGATGAAGTTAGCTTTGATATGCTTATCAAATTTAGCTTCAATTTTGGAGGCATAAGTTGGGTGTGTTCTCCTTGCTGCTTTCTTGAATCCTCGATGTTTCTCTGGCAATCCCAAATGATGAGAGGCAACATCGAGATAAATACCTATAATGTTTGTATAATTCCAAGAAAATACATCTTGATTTTTCTTTAAAAATGATGTATACATTTCTTGCTCTTCATGATTCCTGGCCTCAGTAATTAAAGTTGGGCGTGGATCTTCTTTTGTACCCATATTTATTTCTCTGAGTTCATCCATAGTGGTAGAGATACCCTCTCCAAATGCTGGAGGATTATCTCTGATATCTTCCTCTTCTTCTTCAATATGTGTTACTTCCTATGTTTCTACTTTCATAGCAGATGATGAAGAAGAACTTCTATGGTCATGGGAGAAGTTAAAACTTGAAAATATTAAAAAAGAGGCTGCCATTTCAGACCCTATTGATGAAGAAGTGTCATTTTGAGGTGATAGAGAGGAGATGATGGATTGAGAATTGACATCATGATTTGCCTCTGGTATTGCTATAACATATTCTGGCCTGGTTGATGAAGTATAGAATTTATGAATTACAGTGGATGAAATGAAGACATCTCCATGTAAGCTTTCATCATTTCATGGCCAATCAACAATTTCCCCCATGTTGTCTGGCTCGATTGTCGTAATTGACAATATGGAAGTTTCCATAAGAGTGTTTGGATTTGGGTCTATCCCGTCAATTTGACTGATAGTAAAAACATAATCTTTACTCACATGTATGAATGGGTTTACTAGAATCTTTTCCAAACCATATGGAGCATTATCTTTGGTGACATTCTTCACTGTGGATTTTTCCTTTCCTTCCATGTGATAAAATTCTGCCTCAATGAATTGAGATTCACACGTTTTGAATGGGGTTTTATCACCATACAATGTCCAAATTTGTCCATTGAAACAATATTTGAGACATTGATGGTGTGAAGAAGGTACAACAACATGTTGATGTTGCCAAGGTCTTCAAAGAAAAATGTTGAAGGTTTTTCCCTGATGAACAACCAAGAAATCTGAATTAGATACAAGGTCTCCAAACTGAATATTGAGTTTAATTTCTCCCAGAGGATCTTGTTCATTCTTATCATATCCTTGGAACATCAAATAAAAAAGAGATAAATCAGATTCGGTGAGGCCCAATCGACAAAATGTACTAATAGGAATGAGATTGATTCTTGAGCCATTATCAATGAAATCTCATCGGATTTCTACATCATTGACTTTTCCTGATAGATACAAAGGTCTTATATGTCCATGTACAACATCATCATCATATTCATCTATAAAAGATATCATTTCATAGAATTCTGCAGGATCATTCTCTATATTGTAGACTTCTTCCGCATCAATTTCAGTTTCAAATTCCTGAGGACTTGACAAAGCCTCAATAAGGTCCTCCCAAATATCTTTTGATAGATTCAAGGCATCAAGAATTGATAACATGGATCTTTTTTGGTCCAAATGTTTCATGACATCATACGTTTTATCCAATTTTCATCGTTCCCCATTATGAAAATTTGGTTTTGCAGGTGCCTTGTACATTGATGTTTTGGTAGTAGATGCATCTTGTATCGAGGTTGGAGTTGGAAATACTCCTGGCTTCGGTATATTAGACTGACTAAGTCATTCTATTTGATGAGGTGGGGAAGGTGTATTCTCATATCGGTCTTCCAAAATAACTCTGTCAGGGCTGAATCTTCCATGTGTGGAAGAACATTCTTGTTTCTATTGAGCCCACTGAAGAGATTTTCCACAAGTTTCTGACACATATACAGTTCTTGTAGGGGTAAGACTGAAACAGTGGATTCTAGAATATCCTTGTCTTCCCTTATATCCTAGACCTCTATCTCTTCCACTAATTCCTCTGTTTGATACAGGGAAGTCATTCTCATGATGATTGAAACTATTATTGTCATAAGGATCTGTTAAACGGATCATGTTAACAGAACCAAAGATCAATTCTTCATCTGATGAAGATTTTTCCTGATGAACCAATTCAATTTGTTCCATTTGGTGGTCTGGTGCCCATTATTTTGAAGAAGATGGCATAAAATCTTCGAGAGTCAATGACAATTTAGGCTTTGACATGAACTCATCTTCTTCTAACTGCTCTTCTTTCTTCACATTACGCTGGTTCATTGAATATTTTCCTTCTAATGAAGTGGGTTTTGATATGGAATTAATAGCAGAAGACACAATTGGTGTATATAATTGTTTTTATAAAATGGAATGTGTTCGGTTGATCATTTTCCTGACCATCCATTCATCATATTTCTGTGCATTTTTACTTTTGACTTCATTCCACTCACCTTATTCCACTAGATCAGTAGCAGTAAGACATGCTACCAGGGCTGAAAAACCTGTCAGTTTTACCTATCTAGAGTCTACCATCTTTTGTAGGAGGTATTTGAAGAAAACACACTCTTGAATGGGATGCCCCAACATCTGATGTAATTGGAAATAATTGGGGAGGTCTTCATCTCCTTCTTTGTTCAGCCTTTCGGTACCTCACAACTGAACTGGGATGTTTTCCAGAGCCGAGATGAAGTAAGCCGACACATGTTCATTTCGGAAAGAATAAAAGTTGTGGTTAAAATCATTAAATAATTTCTGACTTTTATCTATTCGATCATCTTGACAAGGCGGCCATTGTTGTTGACGTTCAGAAGGGGGAGCCCTTCGATATGATGTTGTTCTTGATGTGGATGTATGTACATGTACTTGTTTAAGTGTAACTATAAAATTCAATACTTTCCCTATTATCCTTCCTATAACTGATGGAATAACATGAGTTTTAGTCTTATTATTCATAAGATATTCTTAAATCTACATATCGATTAAATTATGGTCTCGAAACCCGCATGTGTATTTCACAGGGATCAATGGTGTGCATAATTCATCATGCAAATGTTCAACACATATTGGTAAAAAAAATTCGTGAGGGAGTGCTAAGTTTAAGGAATATGTTAATCCTTTCCAACGAGAAATGAAAAATGAAACTCTTTCATTTTCCCTTTTCTTACAACTGTTATGATCGAAAACTTTTGTCTTTGGCAACGTTGAGCTAAATTGTAAGAGAAATATTTGACAGAGATCTTCCCACCTAGTATTTGACCAGGATTGCAAGCTTGTATACCAGAAAAAGCATGCCCTTTTAATTACTGTACAAAACACCTGAGCTTAACTACAACTTTTTGTTGAGGAGTTCCCATCATAGGATCACAATGAGAATCAAAATTTGTTAAGTTTTATTCTGAATCTCCCGAACCATTAAAAATTGAAAATGTGGTACTTGCAAAATTTGATGGAGGAGGAATTGTAGCCACCCATTCAGGGTAAGCTCTCTTTTCTAGTTGAATTTGTGCATGCTTTCCTTCTATAGCTTCCAACAGGGATGTTAATGACTCAATTTTAGTCACTAATTTTTGAAAAAAATCTGGTTGAGCATGGACCTGAGCAGGTGAAATAACTAGAGTTTGGACGAGTGTAGCGATCGGTGCTGCCACATATGTTAGTATTGTCGGTTATTATTGTGTATTACCCGTAGAATTGGACCTGCGAGGGTTTAAATTTAAATTGTGATATTCTTGATTCATCTAGGTAGTTGTGACAAATTCCTTTGACTGACTAACTCACGTACGCTTGTGAGGAAGACTACCTTGAAGTAGTTCTGCATTAAACCTCCTTAACTCCTTCATTTGTTCTTCCTGATGTGCGAACCATTCCTCTCCTGAGAGTGATTGGCCTTTTCCAGAGGAAGGGTGGAATGTAACCTGACTTTTACCCTTTTCCTTGGCATGTGTCATTCTTGAGTATGGAAGGGCATTACCCAAGGAAATGTATTTCCCCTGGGCAGCCCTCTGGCTTCTAGTATGAATGCCTTCTTCATTCGTTTCTATATACACAACCTCTCAAACATTAATTTATTCTACTGATCCCTCTGAGTGAGCCTCATGTTATAGAGGATCAGTGACAATGACATTGATGATATTTATTGATGCATAACGCATTGCAACCCAAATGTCATAATTTCAGTGATACTGTCTTCTTCCATGTATTTAATGAGAAATTTACCTTGGTTTAGTTGATCCCTCAAGAACTTCTTGATGAACCATAATTTGGATGGTATCTCCTGATAATTCGGCTATGAGTTCCTCTTGAGGATTCATCCCTAATCAAGAGAAGATTGTAATTCACTGAGGAAGAGATTGAGAAAATGAAAAAGTCCCCAGTCCGTTGGACTGGGGATGTTCCTGTTTTTCCTGCTCAACTCCTCGAATACTATCTTTTGATCCCGAGGGATGGATTGAAGAGTCCATAGTGTGGAAAGATGAAGTGGCTCTTGAGCTGCTACATCTAAAACATTCTTAAAATATCTCGTGATTTTGAAAACATTAGTCTGGAAATTGGTTGGATGCATCAGCCAACATCCACTCAAATCACCTGGCTCAGATGACCGTTGGATTATTTATGAAACTTCTGTCACCTGATGAAGTGAATGCTCTAAATGAGAATCTTGTTCGATGTTCTCTTTTGATTTATGCAAAAGTAATTCGATAACTTGTTCATTATATGCCTAATATTGGGAAGAACTATTTGAGGCCTGTTCTTGGGAATGCCTTTGATTACACAAAAATCCAAGTATCTGTGGCCAGCCATGGGCAATAACATTTCATGAGACCACTTCTGGTGGGCATTGTTGACTGGAGAGTACAGTGAAATTCAGTGCTCCATGAACTCCCCATCCCCTGATATTAATACCAGATGGGGCATTGGTAATTAACTGTAAAAACATTTTTAATGCACCAAAGCATGAATATTGAAGGGTTCTCTGCTGCTTTTCAACCTTTGTATGTCGATAAATGTATAGAGATGCCACATCAATTTGGCATTACAATGATTCTATTATCTATACATGATTTTTATATTCATCATAAGATACAATTTTCTCTTTTAAGTGACAATGATTTTTCCATATGTTGAGACAAATATTGTGAATACAATCTTCTGTCAATGTTTCTAGAATATCATACTGAGAGTCAGACAAAAGCAAAAAACATGACCGGTATTCCACCTTTCACCAGTTGTTTTCTCATATTCAGTAATTCCTCTCTGTCATTCGATGAAAATTATTATACCTGATTGGACCAATGCTGGTGCTTCTTTTTTGCTTCATCAGATTCAACAATATTGGTAGAGAATTCATTTGTCATATTATAAGATGAATGACCCATGGTTGTTTCGTATAATGACATATACCCCAACCTATCATCTGACTGAGAAACTATTTCACCTGCTAGCGGTAAGGCAATAGACATGACTGGCTTCACATTTCCTAGTGCCTCAAGATACGAGGGCATTCTCATTACAACATTTTACATTGAAGAATTTTCCAGGTAATGATAATTACTACTAAGAAGAGTAATTTTGTAGCTAAATTTACCATCATCATGGGGAGGACTGCCCTGGTGGGTTACAGAAAAAGATGAAACCTCTTGGTCCTTGGTCTTCTTGCCACGTAGTGGGTTATCATGGAATTCATCTGAATAATATACTTAGAGATTGACACAAATTGTCATGAAGAAAGATTTCAGGAGGATGTGTCTAATGAAGAACTTCATAATTATTTTTGTAACTTCCAGAATCTGGAAATGAGAGAGTATAATCTTGAGTTTTAAAATATAATTGTCTGAGCACATCAAGAACTACAGCTTAGAGCAAGGCCTTATTGAAAATTGGATCTTGATTTCTCGAATGTGATGGAATGGTATTTTTCTTAGATGCCATATTACTGACGTTGGAAACCTCTTATTGACGAAAGTGGTTATTATGGGTAGTTGTATGTGCCTGATTAGGAGAAATGTCCAGGTAAGAGTTATTATCTCCATTCAAATCGGGTGTATGTGCCTGACTTGATTGTCTGTATGACATGGGGGAGTATGCCCCACGACCCTCCTAGACTGGAACAGAGGTGCGTATCTTCTCCGAGGTGACATGTTTATGAGTCGCTCCACTGATAGAGATATATTTGTATTTCTTTCCCTATGATGTTTCTGAAGTTGTTTTAATATTCTGACAGGTATCCAGAATATGGACAGGGACTTGTTTCTACACATTCACCATTGTTAGAATGTTCTTGGTGATTTCAGCTGCCGGAATGGGAATATATGTGCATTTTGTATCTGGAGTAGGTGTATGTGCCTTCTTATATCCTCTTTTTCTTGTCAAAAAATTCTGACAGTACTTATGCATATGGGCAGAGAGTTGAGTCTGCTCCAAATTTTTCATCGGTGCATTCCGACTGACTTTTCCGAGTGCTACCAAATGAGAAATTTGGCAGGGTTGATGATCATTTATAGGTGTATTTGCCTGCAGTGTATTAGTTGTCAAGTATGGTTGATGAATTTCCTTCAATACTGGCAGATGAGACTGCTGACAGAATTGGTGATTGTAAACAGGTGTATGTTCCTTCTTATCAGTTGCCACCATATTTGATTAGCATGTTTTGTTGGATACAGTCAGACGAGCCAACTGACTGGATGATGAATTATAAATAGGTGTAAGTGGCTTCAAATAGTACTTCGCATGAATTTCCTGGCGGGATTGATGTGTTACTTCCAGAAGAGTCAGTTGGGCAGTGAAATTAGGACGGATGGGTGTACATGCCTGCTCGTTGCATGCGATCAATTTAGGTTGATGGACTTCGTCGGAGGGGGAAGAGGTAATAACCTGCTCACTGTTAGCCAAATTCCACCTCTGATGATTCCTCTTACATTCTTGGGTCTGAGGGACCTGATCCGAACATCTGGAGGTGATACCCTCATCATGTTGATAGTGCACTACCGCGCATGTTTGGTGGTGATTGTTGGTGGGATTCCTCAGGAAGGACTTCTACCTTATTGAACTGAGGCCTTGAGTGACCTCTTAATTCACCACCCTTTAATATGGGATGGACTGGTTATTGATTTCTAGGGATAACAACCCGAAATGGTTGGAAACGGTGGTTGGCACCACCTGCTTCTTGATCACTGGTTGTTGCTGTCCGGACCACCAGAGTGAATTGATAACATGGAGTGCTTGTCGAGCGGCCTCCAGAGTCGAGATGGTACCATCTTGACTATATTCCCTCACTAATTCATTTGAATCCCAGCATTGCAAAAGATGAGTAGTTGATGTCATCCTCAGAGTCGGTGATGATCCAGCTGGAGTAGCGGCCGAGGCATTCACATGTGTGAATTTTAATGTAGCCATTTCTTATCGCAAAGATATCTTAGAAAAAGAGGTCCTTTTTTATATAGATGACGTAATGAAGATACGTTTTTCCCAATCTATAACTTTTGGATGAGCATATATGTTATTGATTGCTTTTTTGGCTCTCATATTGAGTTTAATGGGGTCCTAACAAATAAGTAAAATGTTATTTTGACTTGGTTAATAATTCACGTTAGGTCCACCATTTTTTGTTTCTTCCAGAAATGGGTTGACCTTTTTTTTAAGGTTCAAACATTCCAATTAGTTTCTAACGGGTTTATTTGTAGAACCAAAAACATCCAATGATTCTATATCCATTTGGACCAATGTTCCAAAGGTATGTGCTCATTAGATGTGGAACGATGAGGCTTAAGAATTTGCATTGGTCAAGAGGATGGGAGGTCAGGTTCTTCACACCTTTTGAGGATAATTATTACCTACTCTGGGACTCTCTTATATATTTAAGTTATGTTCATGAATCCTTATTAATTAACCATGTATTAAAATGAGTTTTCGTTTAGATTTAGAAATCAATGATTGATATGTATGAGATTTAGATAATATTTTATATCAATTTTAGGTTCTTCATTGATAGAGAATCATCCGTATTTATTAGAGATTATTAGTAAATGGTATCCTTAAACACATTATATATAAATCACTTGGTCATTATGATAACCATACTGGAATCCAATCCACTCAGTGGGGCACTTGAAGTTTGTTGACGTTCAAAAATGCAGTCACTATTTCTAAGTTGGGATCGTACACGGAGATGGGCTACCCACGTATCCTTGTTAAAAATAATGGAATCAGAACACAAGTAGTTCGATAGGAAGGATGTAGTTTAACATCATATGTGACAGAAAACGAATTAATGAAATATGGGCTGGGACCATATAAAAGGTTCATACGTACTCTACTTTAAAGGCAGAGATCAACATCCACGTATTTTGGGGATGAAATATTGGGCTTATGCATGGTTAATGGACCGAAAAGAGATGTCGTGATTACTTTTACACTCTAAGATCATATGAGTCACACTCAGTGTGAGAAACAAGAGGTATCACCAAATATGATGATTGTTCCATGAAATATGCAGTCATAAGAAATGATGTGGGGCTTACATATTTATGACGGCACAAGTAAATGAAGATTAGGACTTAGTTCAGGAAAGAAGCCCATGAGAAGGGTCCATAAAGGTATATGTACTTTATGGAGATTTTGAATTTTAACTTGGGTCTTAATCATGGAAAGGAGGACCAAATTAAGAGGAAATTAATATTGGGTTTCATTGGTGAAAATGAAGCCCAAATGAAAATAAATTAGGACAGGGGATTACTCCTAAGGTGGATGCCCAAAGTTAAAGGAAATTATGATTGGAAATTAATCCTAAGAAGGATTCCCAAAGTAAGGAACTTATGGGTTACTCCTAAGGAGGATTCCCATGAACAGGGAACTTGGGGCATAATCCTAAAGAGGATGCCCATGAACAGGGAACATGGGGCTTACTCCTAAAGAGGATGCCCAAATTAAAGATATTCTCATCTTAATGTACGAGGTTGAATGGAGGAAATATCTAACCTTAGTCACATAAAGTTATTTAGATCAAGAAATTTTGAGAGATGTTCCATAGAATTCTGTTCAGATAAAGAATCCAATAAAGGAACCATTCAATAAATGTCTTTGAAGAGGGTTTTGAAGGCTAAATAGTGAAGATGAGAGGTGGATTTGAGGAAAGGAATTGAATTGGAAGGAGGAGTGCACGTACTGTTCTGGCATGCATGTCCTGGTCGTGCAAGTATACTTGCACAACATGAGTTCACTTGGGTGATGACGAACTTATAGGGTAATACTTGGGCGAGACCTGGCTCAAGCCCTTTGTATTATCCATAGATGCTTCTAGAAGGGAAACACGAAAGTTTCCTTGAGAGGACATGTTGACGCGCAAGTGTCTTCATTTCCTTTATGGGTTAGACACTTAGGCATGCAAGTATTGATGAGTTCAAACACTTAGGCCTTATTCTTCCTCTTTAGAGCTTCCATTCTAGGCAAAGGATTACCGTAGAATTGTTTGGAAGACTTCAGACAGAGACATGGGAGACCAGAGCTTGAATCTGAGTTTTGGATTTTTTGTTTCTCAAATGGGGGGCCAACATGGGGTATTGATAGGCGAACTGAGGTTTGAGAGAAATTTCACGTAGGGAGTGCAAGTGACTTGAATGCCTCATATCTAGCGCTCAAGTGACTTTCACCCCCAAGGCTGGCGCGTAGGTATTCTTGCGCGCCTTAATGCCTTTGCAATATTTGATGAATTGTCCCACTTCTTTGCTCGAGGTGTTCCCCTTAGTCAATCTTTGGACTCCGTGACAGAATGGAGTGTCAATAGTTACTGATGCTCATCTTATATCAAAACATCCATATCATATAGATAAAGATGAAATTTTTATATTTAGAATGATATTGGATGATTTTTTTGAAAATGTATTCCCCAAACATAGAACATCACCTTGGGGTGAAAATATTTTTTCTTTTAAAAAGACATATGGTTCAATAATACATAATGTGGTTAATAATCCCTAAATAAAATAACTATTAAGAAAATGTTTCATTTTCCTAATATCGATGATTTGATTGATTAGATTAATAGGGATACGTATTAGTTGAAACGATCCTAGTGTAAATAAATTTGATACTTAAGGAATTATACATTCATAATAATGCAGTTTATGCCATAATATGGGCACTATGTGTTTGTAGTTATGTTTTTTGGGTTATCTAATTAACATACATTATTTATGAACCTTATTAATAGATTTTTTTGAGAGTTATGGGAAAATTTTGTTGTTGTGTTAATTGATGAAATTTTGGTATATTGTAAATGGAAATATGAATAGAAAAGGAATTTTATGGTTTATTGGAAAATATTAAATGAAAATAATCAATTTGTGATATATATCACGTGTGTATTTTCATTTAAACGATTTTATTCCATATATATATTTTACCTAATTATTTAATTAAGGTCGAATCTTAGAAAAAAATGTGGTTAATAAAGGATAATACCCACAAATTTTACAGAGATTATTAGTTTTCTTTAATTATTATGATAATACATGCATTATGTTAAAACAATTTCATAGTTTAATATCCCACTATATATGTTAACTTGAAAAAGTGTTAAATTCATTAGTTAGAAAATAATTTGATGATTTCATCTAGAACTAAGAAAAATATTTTTGACTTGTCTGGTTTTTTCATTTCCATCCTAAAATTGAGAATTCATATTCTAAAGTGATGCTTCATTGAATGGAATTTGAATCATCCTAAGGTAGAATGATAGTGTAATTTCTTATGCTTCATTTCTATTGAAAAATCATTACTGATATTACTTGACACATGATTTGGAATTAATTGTTATTTTTTATTCTTTTCAAATTTGGTCCAATCTTGTTTAAAAATAAATTTTTGAAATCTATACAAATAAAAAAAATTAATTATATATTCACTCAGAAAAAACATAATATGAGAATGAGAATAGGTCTATAATGAATATATGATTATAATTTCACACTTCATTATTATATTTGTAAATAAACTAAAGTGTTCAATTATTTGAGTAAAAAAGTAATTCTAAATTAGTCATGTTACATTTGGAATATGACCATTCATTTAAAAATATGAAAACTTTCAGATGAGGAATTTTAGATGTAATGGCATCCCCTTTTTTGTTTTAGGTTTTAATATAATTATATTTGTTAGAAATAATTGAGATGGATCTAAAGGGTAATTAGTCATTGTCGGATAATTTTTATTCCCATAAGAAATGTATGTTTCATTATTTTAAAATTGATGAAGAAAGATTTTTTTAATTACAAAAAGACTAAGTGTGCCTTTTAATTACTTACTGATAATGTTATTTTTGAAATACTCATAGGTTCCTTTTTCCATCCATTTGAGAAGCACTATGATGTTTATAGACCATCTAGATTGTAACTGGTGGCATGAAATCATGATATGTATTTCTATATTTATCATGTTGTGTTTTAAATGTCATTAAAATAAATCTAAATGATAGTTATCGAAGGGGATTCATCAAAAATTTGTAGTTCTTGTGTAGAAATGAGATAAAATATAAACGGTTTTCATGATTGGAATTCCATTGAAATTTGGAGGTAATAATGAAATTTTGGTTATTGTTAATCTATTAAATAAATATAAACATTTACATCCAATTAGAGATAAAATCACCTTATATCATCTTTCATGACATTATATAATAGAGATAGGTAGGTAACATGCAATTCCTCTATCCATTGAACTAGATAATGATCCCATGTTCAAATCCATTTTTTTGGAGAAGACATCATAATATGTAGGGTACTAAAATAAATTTTTTTACAGTATTACACCCAAAATATGAGAGACTAATTGAGAAGACAATTTAGACCATAGAATATATTCTTTTTTCTGGTTCAATGCATTACCAAGGAAGCAGGATCAACATATTTCTTTGGTTTGTTTTTTTAATAATAATTTTTTTCATTATAGTAGAAATATTGAACCATTTGATTCATTATATGGGAAGAAATTTAAGACAATATCTTTTGGTGTAAATTAGGAGAAAAATGATGATGGGATTTTAATTACTAGAGTAAATCACCAAGAAGGTTTAACTGATTCAGCAACATCTGAGGACAGCTTACAGTATGCGAAATCATTATGAAGGTAACCGAATGAATGATATTTATTTATAGGTAAATGATCACATATTTATAAATTTTTATCCTTATAAAGTGTTATATTTTTGTTAATAAGGGGATGTTATGTTCATTGTTTATTTGATTGTAAGAAATTGTATTTAAATCTAGATCATATTCTTATATATTGAATTTATCTCTATGTTTGTATCATTTACACAATGTATTTTATGTTCCAATGGTAAGGAAATATGTTCATGATTCATATCCTATTATGTTTTACAATGTATCTCATTTTGAATAGGATACATCTAATGAGTATTATAGAGTTCTGATCACTATCAATAGAGTGAATGTTTGGAAAAATAATTTGATTTGTTAGGATTCGATTTTATGGAAAAAACATATGGTATAATAGGCAAAATTGGAGGCTTTACAAGATATGGGAGAAATTTATACCCAATTATTTAGTAAGTGTCTGTGGATAAAATTTCTAAAAATGGGGAAAGCATGTAAAGACACATGTAATGATTGAATATATCATTTTCATAATCCTTAATATGAAATAGATAGTTATATTTGTTATAAAAATATTAATTATTTTTAAATGAAAATATAATTGTTTTAATAAATTTTAAAATTATAATGATTTATTTTAAATAATCAATTTAAAAATGGTTAAGTTGGACATTATAAAATTAATATAATTTTTATAACACCATATCAGAAATCTTTTTGGATGAAATTATGGAATTTGTTTCTGAAAATATTGATTTTCTGGTGAATAGTAAATAATATTGTTTTTTGTAAACAAATTTTCATTATTTTAATAAATTATATAATTTTAAAATTATGAATTTGTATTTGAATATGTTTTTATTTAAACAATGTATTACTTAGCTATATTTAATCAATTGAATTATTTTACTCAAATCTATATTTATTTTTACTATAAGTTTTTTTTTTGGGATTGAATACATGATTATCTAAAAACCATTTAAAATGAATAATATATCACCTAACTAAATAAATAAAATATTTATAAATGGTGAATGATTTTTTACAAACTGTTATTCTATCTATTATTAAATATAAATTGTTTTTCATAAAATGATTATTATTATTCACATGGTTAATATAGAACCATCATTTTTTTAAAAAATAATCTTCCTAAAAACCTAATGTCTCATCATGTGTGTGGGATTAATAATAAATTGAAATTCTATACTTCTGTGAATTGAATTTTGGAAAAATGGAATCAATATTTTTATTCATTATAAATTATAATGTCTAATATTGACATCTTTATTTGACCAATGTGATGTGTGAGTATAATTTAAATTAATTAAAACTGTTAAATTAAAATTGAGCTTAAAAATTGGTTAAATATTAATAATAATGGTCCAAATGACCTATAAACATGTAAAACACCCATTAAAATGAAATATGTCTTCCTTATACCTTTGATGATGATGTTTGAGGTATTATTGGGGCCTAGTGACATAAAAAAAATACATGGGTGGAATTATTAATTTCAACATATTTACATTCTTTCCATTCACCCCAATTTTATAATTCCACCAATATCATCATCACTACAAAGAGTAAAAATAGAATGGTTAAAACATACCATCACATATAAATTATTAAAATCCATCATCAAATCCTAAAAGCCTTACTTTTTTAATAAATCCGACCATATAAACAATTTGGTACAAACAAATTGTAGTTAACTGGAAATGAAAAAATTCTTCAGCATGTGTCTTCAATATAATTTGAATTTTAACAATCATAAATTATTCTATTAAATTATTAAATAATAAATATATTGTCCTTAATATACATATATTTTTATATGTAATGGTTATGACCCCAAAAAATACACACTTTCTTGAAAGTGGTTACAAAATCATCATTCCTGTAGTGGGAACACTACCAACTCACAAATCGATATCATCCATTTTATTATTATCTCTTATAATTGTTTAGAATAATGATATATAAAAATATATAAAAGATTTTTATAATATAAATTTACATATGGATTAATTATATCTAATATACACTTTATTATTGCAATATGTATGGATTGCAATAACATCGCTCATGTGTATAGTGGACTAACTCCTTGTGAAGAGAAGTGATTTGTTTTCACTAATGCATTACAAGGAAGATAATAAGGGTAAATATAAAAAATATATTCCATATAATTTATATATTTTTGATATTAAATAAATAATTATCATGATTTATATATAATATATAATATTCATTCTTACATTTTCACTCACCAAAAAATTGATAGTGCCGTTCGTGGACATGCAGATTACCACCTCCACAAATTGATGTTACTACCTTTTCATCACCACATTACACAAATAATATGAATAACTAAATATTAATAATTATTATATTATTTAGAATATAATGATCCATATATAATGTTAAATTATCAATACCATCTTTCCAAAAATATCATTTGATGTAACGACCCCCTCCCACCAAAGATGCCCCTCCTGAGCTGGAAATGGTGAAATGGAGATAATGACCCCTGAGTCCCGCCTCCAGTAGGCCCCGAGGTGGTGACTAGAACCAAGGGTATGAGTTTTCATAGGTATGGAAGGCATTAACCTTTTTATTTATTTAAGGTCAGGAAATAGGACAAGTCAACCACCAAAAAGGAAAAAGAACAAGTGTTTAGAAATAAAACCAAACCAAGCCCACATGCATGTTAAAACTATTTTATAACAATGTACAAGTACAAGAAAGCTCAAAGTACAATACCAAAAGAAAACAAGAGAACATCAACTAAAACAACTCCAACTATCCGACAAGTAGGGTCTCGCACGACCCTGGTAGTCTTGGAAACATGAAAGTAAGCGTAGGGTGAGCATACAAGTATACTCGGTAGGGAAACCTTAATCTCTCATGAAAAAGTGGGAAGACATCCTAATGTCCCGTGAGAAGAACAGAAGAAACCTAGCAACGAATTATACCCACCCAACCTCACCAGCCACACTCACCAAAACACAATCACAACAGGTTGTAGTATATATGAAAAAATAGTATTGGGTACCCCGCAACAGTTCCATTTAGATAGATGCTCTTCCTAACGATGAACTTCCTAACACTGCCACACTCTCCCCACCCGCACACACCTGGGCCTCACAAGCACGTATCCCTCCCACACACACCAGGGCCTCACAACCACGTATCCCGCCCTCACACACCTGGGCCTCACAACAACGTATCCCGCCCGCACACACCTGGGCCTCACAACCACTTATCCCACCCGCACACACCTGGGCATCACAACCACATATCCCGCCCGCACACACCTGGGCCTCACAACCACATATCCCGCCTTCACACACCTAGGCGTCATCCTGAAGATTCTAGGGAAAACGTAGAACCAGCCCGAAGAGTCATGGGCCTAAGCCACCCCAATCAAAACCTACCCGAAGAGTCTTAGGTGTAAGGTCGCATCATGCCATCATAGCCTAGGGGATAAGGAGAGGGAAAGAGCTACTAAATAAGGGAAAACACCCTCTCCCATGAAATGGGATTGTTCGTCACTTAGTGCTCAACATGGGTGGGGTGCGATAAAACACAAAAGATACATATATATATATATACCAACCACACAACGCAACCTATGGCTTCTAAACAGAGAAACTGAGCACGTGCTTCGGCATTGCTACTACGAAGCATGCATACAACAAACAACCCCAACCCCATTTAGTTTTTCACATTTCAGCAGAATTAGATTATTTAGTTCCTTAACTACGTGGAAATTATACACAACCAACCACATCGATCGTTCGTAAAACATAACCGTGTCATCCACAAATCAAGTTAGGAAAACACAAGAAACACAACCAAGCCCTTCTTAACCAAACATCCCCATTTATTATTAACTCAGTTCCATTACCATGACCCACCATTCATTAACTCATCCACTTTTTATTTAATAATCACATCCCAAGGTCCGTTCACATTCAACTCATCCCGCATCCCCGCTGCCAACCACCATAACCACAACACAACAAAACCCATACATCATCATCCCTTTAATACCATTTATCACAGCCCCGCTACCCATTACCAACACAACACTCACACCAATCCACAACCAATCCAACCGCAGCCCCGCTGCTCACCCTATCCACAACAACTCACAAAACACCCCCATCACAAGCCACAAAAACCAATACAACACCCACCTATTTATTATTCCGGTTTGTTCAACCAGGATGATCACACAAGGGTTCCAGTTTATCATTTAATCAGTCAACTTTACATGATTATCCAATTTCCACATTCCACAAGGTTACATACACAAAAACAGTCTAGAAATATAGGGCAACATTTAATTACCCAAGAAAAGGCCCCCAACGACCGTGATTTTCAGTAGGCAGAAGCTCATTCAATTCACAACATAATATCACTGGATATAAAGTAACAGTAATCACAAACTTCCCAACCACGTTGATTGACCAGTTATTATCTTTATTTAATTGTTCAACTATTTCTCATGAATACAAGAGGATACCCACCCTGCATGATCCAAAAATTAGAGTGACGAATGTAAGATCCCTACCTCAATAGGTTCAGATCACAACACTCCCCCGGATCAACTATAGAAGAAGTCTGTCGGCATCCATTACCTCTGTCGGTCCCAGAAAAACCTCCTCAGGTGGAAGTCGGAAAGGAAAGGCCAAAGGGAAGAAAATGGATCCAATATCGAAATATCCGCCTCGTCGTTACGATCCCATGACCGCTGACGGATCGTAAATCGGAGCTCGGACGAAGAAGTTATGGAAGGAGGAGTCTTTGAGTCTATTGGGAGAGCTCTGCTCAGAGGAGAGGGGAAGAGAGGTGTGTGTTGAAAAGGAGGAGGCGACCCCTCCTTTTATAAGCGTGAAAATGAAAAGTACATGGCCTGTACTTTATGGTACACGGCGTGTACTCGGTTCTTTCACACGGTCTCCACGTGGCTTCTAACACGGATCTGAGGCCGTTGACTGGTCAACACACGGTTGGAGGGTAACACATACATGGGGAAGGACTACACGTCGTGTAGTTTAGACACACGGCGTGTACTCATTTTTTTCACACGACAAGGACACGGCACCAAAATGGTACACGACCATTGACCGGTAACGCATATGCAGGGACGGACTACACGACGTGTAGAATTGGGAACACGGCGTGCACCCATTATTTCACACAGTGAGGACAGGACTTGCAACACCGGGTATACACGAAAAGGGGGTACACGGCGTGTACTCAAACTACACTGCGTGTAGTTTCAAAATTCTAGAAAGGGTGGGAAAAGTCCATATTACCCTCTAGAACTCTTCTTGATCTTCTTTTTGACAAAGGAAAGGTCCAGAGAGGTCTAGGCCATTACATCAGATACCTCTTAAAACATTATCGTCCCCGAAAATTAAAAAAAAAACCCAGAGGAAACTCAACAAGATACCTCTTAGGACTCTTGTTATAAAAGGAACCCAACCAACAACCCTAATCATATGTGTTAGAAATTCCTTCTCCTATGTTGAGATATTATCCGCTTTAGGCGGCACTGACTTGCCTGCATGTGTTTAATCGCTTCCTTATTAATGCATCTCGATTAAGAATTGGGTTTTCCCACTTTCAAACATTAGGATTCTTCAACCCACACTACCCCCAACACCACACAACCAACACACTGCCCGAACATGTGTTTTGGGGAAGAATTCCTTCTCATACGTCGAGATATTATACGCTTTAGGTGGCACTGACTCGCCCACATGGGTTCAATCGCATCGGCATTAATTCATCTCGATTAAGGATCAGGTTTTTCATTTTACCCACACATCCGGACATGTCACACATTACCAGGGAACAAGGAAACAAAAAGGCCTCACAACTAACTAGCCAAGCATTCCATATATCAAAAGTACAGAGTAAAACATCAACACAAAGCTCAGAAGAACAAGGGAAAAACACAAGTCAAAAAAACTCTGGGTATTGAGTGTGCATTTGGGTCTCCCTCTCCCATGTGCTCTCCTCGATGCCTCTATGCCTCGACAACACACGAACCAACGGAATGGTTCATCCACAGAGCACCTTATCTTTACGATCTTCAATTCTGACTGGTCGTTCCTCAAAGGTCGCGTAGTCTCCCATATCTAACTCTCCCCAGTCAATAACGTGGGAGTCATCGTGTAAGTACCGATGAAGCTGGGAGATGTGGAAGACGTCATGAACCTTCTCCAACTGAGATGGAAGGGCTAACTGATATGCCACCTCGCCGACTCTCCTTATCACCTCAAAAGGTCCGATGAACCTAGGTGAGAGCTTGCTCCATTTCCCAAACATCTGCTGCCCCCTTCGAGGGGAAACCGTCAAGAACACATGATCTCCCACCTCGAACACCAAGGGCCCCCTCCGACGATCAGCATAAGACTTCTGTCAGTCCTGATCCGCTTTCATCCTCTCACGTACAAGATGGTCTTTCTCTGTGGTACTCTGAACTACCTATGGCCCAAGAGCACGTCTCTCACCAACCTCTGCCCAAAAAATGGGTGAGAGACATGGCCTTCCATACAAAGCCTCAAACGGTGCCATGCCAATAGTAGATTGGAAGCTGTTGTTGTAGGCGAACTCTACTAAAGGCAAGTGTCAAACCCATGATCCTCCGAAATCCAGAACGCATGCTCGCAGCATGTCCTCCAACATTTGGATAGTCCTCTATGTCTGCCCATCGGTCTGGGGGTGGAACGTAGTGCTAAGGTGTAGCTAGGTGCCAGAATCAGGATATAACCCCCTCTAGACTCGTGAGGTAAACTGATTATCTAGATATGAGACGATAGTCTTCGAGATTCCATGCAAACGTACCACCTCGTCTACGTACCTCTGTGCTAAGGTACTCACTGGGCATGACTCATTAATTGCTAAGAAGTGAGCCGATTTCGTCAGTCGATCCACCACCACCCAGATAGCATCATGACCACCCTGAACTCTGGATAGTCCTGTGATGAAGTCCATTGTGATGTCATCCCACTTCCACTCGGGGACATCTAAAGGATGCAACAAACCACCGGGAACACAGTGTTCATCCTTCACTTGCTGACACACTAAGCATTTAGCCACAAACTCCGCCACTGCTCGTTTCACCCCGGGCCAGCAAAACTGATCCCTCAGGCCTTGGTAAATTTTTGAAACTCCTAGATGTACCGCCAAGGCTGAGCTATGGAAATCACTGAGAACTCCCTCACGCATCACCTCCGTAACAAACAACCTTGCATGGAAAAGAATCCAATGTCGGCTGTCCTCTGACTATCCCTATGGAGCATTCCCCTGATCAACACGATCCCGCATCACTTCCGCCTCAGAGTCCCCCCACTGAGACTCTTCCACCTACTGCAACAAGGAGGACTGCACCGTCATCTGAAACAAACAGCCTCTAACACCTTCTACCCTTGCATCCAAGTGTAAGGAAACCAACTCTCCCATCGCCTTCCAAGCATCAGTGGATTCCCGAACTACTTCCTGATGCGACTTACTACTCAGGGCATCATCCACAATGTTGCCCTTACCTTTAGTGTAAGAGATCGCAATGTCATATTGTTGGATAAAATCGACCCATCTCCGCTGCCGTAAGTTCAGGTCCCGCTGGGAGAAGATATAACGCAGGCTCTTGTGATCTGAGAAGACCAAAAATTGCTCCCCAAAGAGGTAATGTCACCACAACTTCAGTGCGAAAGCTACTGAAACAAGCTCCAGGTCATGGGTGGCATAGTTACGCTCGTGAGGGCGTAACTGCATTGACCCATCAAAAATCACTCCATTATTCTTCATCAGCATGCACCCCAGACCAAGGCCAGAAGCATCACAAAACACCTCATACAACAACCCTTCCTCTGGGAACTTGAGTACGTGAGCACTGACCAACTTCTCCTTTAGGTAGTCAAAACCTCTCTGGGACTACTCGCTCCATCGGAAGACCTGGTTCTTCCTCGTCAAAGCTGTCAAAGGAGCAGAAACTCGAGAGAAGTCTGAAACGAACCTCCGATAGTAACCTACTAAACCTAGGAAACTAAGAACTTCTGCCACGCTCTTGGGTGCTTCCCAAGAAACAACTGCCTCCACCTTTGACGGGTCCACCGATACTCCATCCCGAGACACCACGTGTCCAAGGAAGTGTACTTCTTGCGTCAAGAACATACACGTCGACAATTTCCCGTAAACCTGGTGGTGTCGAAGGAATTCCAAGATTTCCTTGAGATTCTCAACGTGCTCCTCCTCTTATTTGGAGTAGATCAGGATGTCATCAATAAATACAACGATGAAACGGTCCAGAAACTCTCAGAATACAAAGTTCATAAGTCCCATGAACACAGACGGTGCATTCGTAACTCCAAACGGCATCACTAAAAACTCGAATTTCCCATACCTGCACCTGAAATCCGTCTTCTAGATTTCACTGTCCTTCACCCTCAGCTGATGGTATCCCGATCGTAGATCAATCTTAGAGAACCAACCTTCTCCCCTCAGCTGGTCGAAGATATCATCTATCCATGGAAGGGGGTAGCGGATCGTGACCGTTACCTGGTTCAACCTTCGGTAGTCTAGGCATAGCCTGAGACCACCATCTACCTTCTTCACGAACAAAACTGGAGCACCCCATGGTGATACGCTGGGTCGAAGAAAATCCATCTCTATCAGATCGTCAATCTGAATCCGCAACTCCGAAGGTTACATCCAATAAGGGGCCATCGAAATCGGACGGGCACCAGGTTGTAAGTCTATCCTCAACTCAACGTCACGTCGGGGGGGGGGGGGGGGGGGGGTAGAGTCACAACCTCCTTAGGAAAAACATCGAGGAACTCCCCAAAAAAATCTGGGACATTCATCATATCTGTATCATCTAGAACCACTGAAAGCCCACCTAACAAGGAATGGAGAGGCTCCACATGTCGGCTTCCCACCTAATAGCTCCTCTCGCCAAAAAAAGCTACACACTGCCCATCCACATCGGAGAACACGACTCTTATTCGGAAGTAGTCGATAACGGCACCAACAGAAAAAACCCAGTCGATGCCTTGGATGACATCGTATTGCTGCATCTGTAATAGAAGAAGGTTCCCACTAGATCGATGTGGTCCCAACGTTAGACCACATCCTCGGAAAACAAAAGATACACTGGTCTGGGCTCCAACTGGTGTACTCAGTACGAGTGGTACAGAATGTCTCTCTATAACTAGTCCCGAGGAATGGGCTAAAACAGGTGAAACAAAGGAGTGAAAAGCTCCTGAATCGAACAATGAAGAAACCAGAGTGCTGGACAAACAAATCGTACCTCGCACCACCTCTGGTCCTGCTGGAGCAGTCAACTCTGTTGCGTGCAACTGTCCATCCCCAGCTCCTCTACCTCTCTTATGTCATCCACATCCCCGACCACGCCCTGTTCGAGGTCCCTGAGGATCACCCTGAGGTCGGCCTCCTCCCGCAAAGTCTTCCCTCAGAGGAGCATGGTTCTTCTACTGCTAGAAGCACCTCGCTGGAAACTGGTGCTGCTGAGCTGGGCGCTGAACCTGCCCACCTCCACCGTACTGAGCTCGGGTCGGGCACCGACTCTAAACGTGCCCGAAACCTCCACAAGAAAAACACCTCAGTCCTGGGCTCGTGAAAAAGGGACGAGGACCCGAAGATCTAAACTCGAACTGCTGGGGCATGCTCCCCAATGGCATAAACCTGGAAGGTCCCGTCGTAGGAGACCTACTTCTGACTGCCTTCCCCTTCGATGAACTAGGATGGATCCCCTCTTGGGGTGAACCTCCAAGCGAGTGCATCCTCTCTACAACCTCTTCCTTATTTTTCACTTCCAAGTACGTTGGAAGGGTGAAGGGGGTGACAACATACTGGAGCGAGGGACGAAGCTCCCCCTCCAAACGCCTCACCCGAGACTCATCATCCAGAAAGTGATCCGGAGAAAAGTGCAGGAGATCCTTGAACTTGATCCCCAGCTCTTGTACTAAAATAATCCCCTGCTGAAGGGAGAGTTACTCCTGCCACTTATCCACTTTGATCATGGAAGAAAGGAATTCCTCTTGGAATTCCTTCTCAAAGTCAGCCCATGGAACCTCTACCTCTATCCTCTCTTCGAGGTAGAGTGTCCACCACTGTCGCGCCATGCCTCTCAGCTGACTGACTGCTGGGGGAACCCAGTACTCCCTCAGAGCACGAATCAAGGTAAAAGCGATCCCTTGCTCCTCAAGCCACCCCTCTGTCTCCGTATCTGAAGTACTATCATCATACTTCTTGACGGTCTGCCGCTAGAAAGAACAGAGAGTCTTCAACCACTGGATATCTTCCTCCTCTCGGTCAATCCTCAGCTGATCGACCACCGGAATCTGCTTGGCCTCGGCCGTCTGATCCACCCGGGGATGACGTCCAGGTGCCATAGCTGTACGGTAATCAAGGATCGCCTAATACCAAGTAGTAAGGAAAACTCAAGTTTTCATTTTTTCATTTTATTTCAATTTCTTTCCCAGAACACCAAAATAAAGTAAAACACAATCATGATTATGCATGTACCTTCCCTAGAGTATCAAACCTACAATCAATGTAGTATCACTAGGTCATTTGGTAGGCCCAGAGTCCTTGCATTGGATCACATGGGGCCCTAAAATCCCGCGTCCAAGCCGGAATTCCCTGGCCTATGTCATGCACCAAGATTAACTAACACTGTTGCCCTACCATCCCATGCAATCCTCACTATGCCTAACTCCAGATTCCATACTATCTCTCAACCATCACCTCTGATACCATTCTGTCACGACCCTCTCCCACAAAAGATACCCCTCCTAAGATGGCAATGGTGAAAGGGAGATAATGACCCCCCGAGTCCCGCCTCCATTAGGCCCCGGGGTGGCGGCTAGCACCATGGGTATGAGTTTTCACATGTATGGGAGGGATTACCCTTGTTATTTATTTGGGTTCGGGAAATAGGACAAGTCAACCACCAAAAAGGTAAAAGAACAAGTGTATAGAAATAAAACCAAAATAATCCCACATGCATGTTTAAACAATTTTATAACAAGGTACAAGTACAAGAAAGCACAATGTAAAATACCAAAAGAAAACAAGAGAACATCAACTGCAACAACTCCAACTGTCTGAGTAGTAGGGTCCCGCATGGCCATGGTAGTCCTCATGGAAACCTGAATGTAAACATAGGGTGAGTATACAAGTTTACTCAGTAGGGAAACCTAACGCTCTTGTGCACAAGTGGGGATACATCATAATGTCCTGTGAGAACAACAGAAGAAACCTAGCAAGGAATTCTATCCACCCAACCTCACCAGCCAAACACACCAAAACAGAAGCACAATAGGTAGTATTATATAAGAAAAAAGTGTATTGGGTACCCCGTACCAGTTCCCTTTAGGTAGATGCTCTTCCTAATGACGAACGTCCTGATGCTGCCACACTCTCCCCGCCCACACACACATGGGCCTCAAAACCACGTATCCTGCCCGCACACACATGGGCCTCACAACCACATATCCCGCCCCCACACACCTGGGACTCACAACCACATATCCTTCCCGCACACACATGGGCCTCACGACCACTTATCCCGCCCGCACACACCTGGGCCTCACAACCACATATCCCGCCCGCACACACCTAGGCCTCATCCCGAATATTTTTGGGAAAAAGTAGAACCTGCCCGAAGAGTCTTTGGCCTATGCCACCCCAATGGAAACCTACCCCAAGAGTCTTAGTTGTAAGGTCTCCTCAATCCATCACAACCTAGGGGAGATAGAGAAGGAAGGAGATAGTATCTATGGGAAAACCATCCTCTCCCATGAAATAGGAGTGTTCGCCACTAAGTGATCAATATGGGTGGGGTGCGATAAAACACAAAAGATACAGATATATATATACCAACCACACAGCCCAACCAATGGATTCTAAACATAGAAACTGAGCATGTGCCTTATCACTGCTACTACGAATCATGCATACAAAAAATAACCCCAACCCCATTTAGGTTTTCACGTTTCAGTAGAATTAGATTATTTAGTTCCTTAACTACTGCGCAACTATCCACAACCAACCACATCGATCATTCGTAAAACATAACCGTGCCATCCACAAATCATGTTAGGAAAACACAAGCAACACAACCAAGAACTTCTTAACCAAACATCCCCATTAATTATTAACTTTGTTCCATTACCATGACCCACCATTCATTAACTCTTCCACGTTTTATTTAATAATCACAACCCAAATTCCGTTCACATTCAACCCATCCCACAGCCCCGCTTCCAACCACCATAACCACAATACAACGAAACCAGTACATCATCATCCCTTTAATACCATTTATCGCACCCCCACTTCCCGTTACCAACACAACACTCAAACCAACCCACAACCAAGCCAACCTCAGCCTCGATTCTCACCCTATCCACAAAAACCCACAAAACACCCCCATCACAAGTCACGAAAACCAAGACAACACCCACATGTTTATTATTCCGTTTTGTTCAACCGAGGTGATCACACAAGGGTTCCAGATTTTCATTTAATCATCCAACATTACGTGATTAACCAATTTCCACATTCCACGAGGTTCCATCCACAAAAAAGGTCTAGAAAGATAGGAAAACATTTAATTGCACAAGAAAAGGCCCCCAACGACCGTGATTTTCAGTAGGATGAAGCTCATTCAATTCACAACATAATATCTCATGATATAAACTAACAGCAATCACAAACTTCCCAACACAGTTGTTTGACCAGTTATTATCTTTATTTAATGGTTCAACTATTTCTAATGAAAACAAGTGGATAACCACCCCACATGATGGAAAAATTAGAGAGACGAAGGTATGATCCCTACCTCAACAGGTTCTGATCACAGTGCTCCCCCAGATCAACATTAGAAGAAGTCTGTTGTCATCTGTCACCTCTGTCGGGTCCCGGAAAAACCTCCTCGGGTGGATGTCAGAATGTTAATGCCAAAGGGAGGACAAAGGATCCATGCTCGGAAGCTCCGCCTCGTCGTTACGATCCCATGGCCATTGACGGATCGCAAATCAGAGCTTGGACGAAGAAGTTATGGAAGGAGGAGTCTTCGAGTCTCTTGGGAGAGCTCTGCTCAAAGGAGAGGGGAGGAGAGGTGTGTGTTGAAAAGGAGGAGGGGACCACTCCTTTTATAGGTGTGAAAAGCAAAATACATGGTGTTTACATTATGGTACACGACATGTACTTGGTTCTTTCACACAGTCTGCACGCGGCTTCCAACACGGCTCCGCGGCCGTTGACCGTTCAATACATTGTTTGAGGGTAACGCATATGCGGGGAAGGACTACACGGCGTGTAGTTTAGACACATGACGTGTACTCATTTATTGCACACAGAAAGGACATGGATCCAACACAGTACACAGCTGTTGAACCCTCTTGGAATTGCATTGCTTTATTATATTTTGATAATCCCAACTATATTTTATTTATATCTTAATTATGTTTGATGGATCTCCAATATGCTTTATTATATGTTGTTACTTTAAATTATGCTTAATATAAGTCTTTTGGATAAATGTACTCTGACTTAACACATTCTTCCAATAGAATGCTTAAACAGTTTATAGCTACCGATATAGAACAGTAGCTACCGTTATGACTTAGAGCTACCAATATCGAATAGAGCTACCGATATAGAGTTCACTGATACGGAGTTCACCGATACATCAAGTTCACTGGTACTCAATGTTCACCGCTACATAAAAGTCTACCCAGACAGTACAACAGGTTTACCAATAGATTTATAGCTAAAAGCTCGTCGGTACTCAAGTATACCGCTACATAGAAGTCGACAGCTACCGATACAGAGCTACCGATATGCTGAAGTCTACCGATATGCTGAAGTCTACCGATATGCTGAAGTCTACTGATATGCAAAGTCTACCGATACATCAAGGAAGCTACCGTTATGACGTACCACCATCGATACAAGGCAGAGCTATAGATACCGTTACAAGTCCACCGCTACTGATGCGATCAAGTCTACTATTGCAGCTACCGATACAAAGTCTACTGTTACAAATGGAGTCTACCGATACAGACACCTATCGTAACACTAGTCTATCGATATCAAGAGCTACTGTTCCAGAAACAGAACCCGATGCTGCTTTAATTTATTTATCATTATTTAATCTAACCAACGGTCATATCAGGTATATTTTAATACACTGACATTTATTTAATGTGTGTTGATGGATGTCAGGGAACCGTACCTCGTACCTACAAAAAGTAAATCATCTTTTTCCAGAGATCATGCTTTAAATGAAGGAAGGATGTGCTACTGAAAAAAAAAGTGAAAAAGAATAGACGAATACATAAAGATATACATACCACAAGGTGTGCTGGAATAACAACTGAGTGTGAATGCAAAGAGGCGACTGAACGTACATGAAGAACTCATTCATTACTGCAATACCAGTGAAGAGCTGAGAACGAGAACATAACACAAGAGCGTCATCGACTACAATCTCCTCTGTCTCTACACTTGGAAGTCAAGGAAATAGATGATACTCTGTTTTCCAGACAAAAACCAAAAGAGGACTCAGAGTGAATTCTGATCAATCAAAGGAGTCCATAACATCACGACAGTCACTAGAGGCATTTCTAAACTCTAAATATTTGCTCTGTGATTTATCTTTTTTCATATGGAGCAGTGTGTGTTTTCTGCTGTATTTAACACACACATTGTCTCATGTGCTTTAACTGGAGGATTTGTAAATCCACACTCAACACTCTTACATCATTTATTTCCCAATGGGATAGTGGTATAGGTCGTGTGACCTGGACAGTTGGTCGCTGTTGTTTTTGTTTCCCATGGATAATAGTGGTAGAGGTCCTGGACCAGGACAGTTGTATACTGTTGTTTATCCCCAATCCAGGGTGTGGATCACATTTATATAAAGTTTTGAGAGAACTAAGTCTCACCTTGAGACTGATCCCCTTGGTTAAACCTGCTGTGCATATTTATATTCTACGTTATTGTTATTCCGCTGCAAACTACTTTAAAACCAAAACTATTTTAAAGTCACTTTGATAATTAAACTCGCTAGTGTTTATATTAGTTGTAAATCAGTAAGTTAGATTCAAGAGTTAATCAATTCTTCTGATTTGATTTACTGGGAAATAATCAATCCTTTGAGAACCTAACATAACCTTTATTTGATATGAATTCACTATAGTTTAATTCGGTGTTTTATTTGGGGGATTTTTAGACATATTTTTTAAAACATAAATTTTAATTAGAACTCAATTCACCCCCCTCTTGAGTATCCACTCTGACCAACAATTGGTATCAGAGGATTGTTTAAAATATTTTGTACTCTGTTTTTCAACTGTGATTTTAGTTGTATTTTAATGTTCTTAAAATTTCTGTAATTTCTAAATTTTTATCTCTGTAAAATCATTGCTTTAAGTAAGTTATCATGGATAACAGACTTGAAGGTGTTTCTACCAATAGACCACCATTTTTAAATGGCACTAACAATGCTCAGTGGAAAATCAAGATGAAAATTCATTTAGAAAGCATGGGTTTTGATATTTGGACTGCTATAGAATCAGAATATAAAATTCCTACTACTGTTAGATCTACTTGGAATGAAGCTACTAAGACTACCTACAATAATAATTGTAAAGCTATGAATGCTCTGTACTGTGCTTTAGAAGATGAGTAATTTAATAGAATATCTTCTTGTAAAACTTCTTCTGAAGTTTGGGATACCTTAGTTGTTTCTCATGAAGGAGCAACTAATGTTAAGGAAATGAGATTGAAAACTTATACTATTATGTATGATAATTTTGAGATGAAGCCTGATGAACCCATTTCTGACATGTATCTCAGGTTCAAAGAAATTTTCAGCACAGTGATCTCTCTAGTAAAGGATTTTCCATCAAAGGAACAAATTATGTGAATTCTGAGATGTCTACCTGAAAGATAGAGAGGAAATTCTGTCTCAATTAGAGAGTTGTGTGATATTGGTGAACTGCCAGTCAAGGAATTAATTGGAAAGCTGATGATTTATGATGAAGAACTTAAGGTGAACAAAGAAGAAGATGATGAACCAAGAAGGAAGTTTGTTGCTATTAAATCTTCAAATTCAAAGAACAAAGATATGGAGAAGCTTCAAGATATAAATGAGAGTTCAAGCTGTGAAGATAGTGAAAGTGTTTCTGATAGTGATGCTGAGATGGCTCACATTTCCAGAAGGTTTAAGAAGTTCTATTGGAAGAATAAGTATTTCAGAAAATCAAATTACAAAAATAAGTATGACAGCAAGGGTCATTGGAAAAAGGATTGGAAGAAATATGACAAAACATATGAGGTTGTCTGCTATGAGTGAAAAAGAAAAGGACATATAAAAGAAGACTATCCAGAGTTGAAGTACAAGAAGAAATATGAATACAAGTACAATATGTACAAGAAAGCCATGAATGCTACATGGAGTGCTTCTGAGGATAGCTCCAGTGAATCTGATATTTCTGAAACTGAATCTAGAAATAAGGAAAACATGTGTTTTATGACAAACACATCTGAGGTAACATCTGAAACTCCTGCTTTAAATTCATATTATTCTAGAGATGATTCTGACTCAGAAAACATGTCAAAATCTAAACTGTTTGAATATTGTGATATGTTAGAAGAAACCTGTAATGAACTGAATGATAAATACAATGGTTTAAAGAAACAGTATGCTTTAACTGTTAAACATAAATCTGATCTTGATATTGAAATAGAAAAGAATGCTCAGTTTCTTAAAAAGAACACTGAACTGAAATTATCTAATGACCAACTTAAGAAAGACTTAGAAAAGTTTACAAATAGTAAATATACTCTTACTCAGATACTAGGTAAACAAATAGCACCGAGATACACTTCTGGTATAGGATACCAACCTAGACAGAGAAAATTTACCAAACCTAATTTCATTCCTAAATCTGGATAGAATACTGCTAGTTCAAGTTCTGGAAATTTATATGCTTCAACTAGTTATATTAATATTTACGAATCTAATAAGGTATACCTTTCAAAATCTGTTGATTCTACAAAGTTTATGGGACCCATTAGACAAATATGGCAACCTAAAGTTTTATTGGCTAACCTGTCTGGAAACAAGAAGATCTGGGTACCAAAATAATTTCCTATCTAAATCTGTTTTGTAGGGTACCTGCTTAAAGAGCTCCTGTAGAAAGACCTGGTATTTGGATAGTGGATGTTTAAGACATATGTGAGGAGACGTCTCATGCTTTAAAAGATTAGTCAGAGTTGATGGAGGTTTTTTCACCTTTAGTGATGACTCTAAAGGAAAAATCATCGGCTTAGGCCAGATTGGTAACACTGACTCAGTATTGATTTCAAAAGATTTATTTGTTGATGGACTGACATATAATTTGTTATGTATTTCTTAGTTATGTGATGATGGTTTTTATGTTAAATTTTAAAATGATTCTTGGAATGTTTTTAATTCTAAAAATATTTTAGTATTTTTTACTTTATGAAATGAAAATGTTTATGCTGTTTATTTTAATTCATTATCTATGAAAAATATTACATGTTTAAATGATTTTCATAAAGAGTCTTGGCTTTGGCATAGAAGATAAGGACATTGCAATGTACAGTCACTTAGAAAACTTGCTAGGAAGAATATAGTTAGAGACCTACCCAAACTTGAATTTCCAGTAGACAAAGTTTGTAATCCCTGTCAAAAGGGAAAGCAACATAAAGTTTCTTTTAAATCAAAGAAGGTTGTTTCAACTTCTCAACCTCTTGAGTTGGTTCACATGGATTTATTTGGACCTTCTAGAGTTTCTTGTTTAAATGAGAAGCACTATGTCTATGTTCTTATAGAAGACTTTTCTAGATATACTTAGGTATATTTTATAGCTCACAAAAGTGAAGCTTGTTCTTGCTTTCTAAAATATTCCATGTTTGTAGAGAACATTAGTGGACTTAAGATCAAAACATTGAGAAGTGATCATGGTCGTGAGTTTGAAAATCACGAGTTTGAATCCTACTGCTCACACAGTGGCTATAGTCACAATTTTTCCGCCCCTAGGAAACCTCAGCAGAATAGTGTAGTAGAAAGGAGGAATAGAACCCTGCAAGAAATTTTTAGGACTATGCTAAATGAGTATGACCTACCTGTTTACTTTTGGGAAAAAGCTATCAATACAGCTTGTTATGTTATCAATAGAGTCTTGATCAGACCTGTTCTTAAAAGGACCCCTTATGAGTTGTGGAACCATAAGAAACCTATGGTTAACTACTTCAGAGTTTTTGGTTGAAAAGTCTTTTTTCTTAATACTGAAGACAATCTCGACAAATTTGCATCCAATAGTGGTGAAGGAATTTTCCTAGGATACTCTATAACTAGTAAATCCAATAGAGTTTTCAATAAAAGAACCAAATGTGTGGAAAATATGTTCACATCAAATTTGATGAAACTGATCCACATGAACCTAAGACCTCTCTTGAAAATATTAAAGATGATTTATCTGTTTTGAACCATAATGATAAAGACAGTGGACTAATAGTTAAAACATCCATTTCTGGAAATTCTCTAGAACCTTCTTCTGTTGAACCCCAACCTATTGATGAACCTGAAATCTCCAGTCCTACCTTTATGAGATCAACTAGAATTCTAATGAATAATCCTTTAGATGCTGTTGTAGGACATCTTGATAGATGGACACAAACTAGAACTTCTCTAAGAAATCAGGTTGAACATCAAGCTTTTATTTCACAGTTAGAACCTAAAAATATCAATGATGCTATCAATGATGAATTTTGGGTAATGTCTATGCAAGAAGAACTAAATCAATTTGAAAGAAACAAAGTCTGGAAACTAGTAGAAAGACCTAAGGACACTATAACCATAGGCACAAAATGGGTTTTTAGAAACAAAGTTGATGAATATGGAAACATCATTAGAAACAAAGCTAGTCTAGTTGCACAAGGTTACAATCAAGAAGAAGGAATTGACTATGAGGAAACCTTTGCTCCTGTAGCTAGATTAGAGGCTATTAGGACCTTACTTGCTTTTGCATCACATATAAATTTCAAGTTATATCAAATGGATGTGAAAAGTGCTTTTCTAAATGGTTTTATTGTTGAAGATGTTTTTATAGAACAACCACCTGGTTTTTCAAATCCTCATTTTCATAATCATGTTTTTAAACTTTCTAAAGCTTTATATGGTTTAAAAAAAGCTCCAAGATCTTGGTATGAAAGAATTACAAATTTTCTTTTTTCAAAAGGATTTTCAAAAGGAATTGATGATCCCACTCTTTTTATAAAAAGGATTTCAAAAGATGTTTTAATAGTACAGATCTATGTTGATGATAATATTTTTGGATCTTCTAAAAATTCCTTATGTACTGATTTTTCAAAGGTTATGCAAAATGTGTTTGAAATGAGATTAATGGGAGAGATTAAGTACCTTCTTGGATTTCAAATATTTCAAACTAAATATGATATTATTCAAAATCAATGCAAATATACTAAGGATTTATTAAAACGATTTGGCTTGGACAGTATTAAGGGAAGTGATACACCTATGAGTACCACCTGTAAATTTGATATTGATGAAACTGGTAAACTAGTTGATCAAACTAATTACAGAGGTATGATTGGGTGTTTACATTATCTTACTATTAGTCGACCTGATATTATGTTTAGTGTATGTATGTGTGCTATATTTCAAGCTAACCCTAAAGAGTCACAGTTACTTGCTGTTAAAAAGATTTTCAAATATCATAAAAATATTGCTAATTTTGGATTGTTTTATCCAAAAGGAAAATCATTTGATTTAATAAGTTATTCGCATGCTGACTTTGCTGGATGCAAGTTAGATAGAAAAATAACTTCTGGAACATGGCATGTAGAACTGGGAACACGACGTGCACCCATTATTTCACACAGTGAGGACACGACCTGCAACATGGGGTATACCCGGAAAGGGGGTACACGGCGTGTAGTTTCAAAATTCTCGAAAGTGGGGGAAATGTCCATTTTACCCTCCAGAACACTTCTTGATCTTCTTTTCGACAATGGAAAGGGCCGGAGAGGTCCGTGCCATTACATTGGAAAAATGGAAGATTTACTCAGGTGTACATATGACCTACTGTCTCCATGACCACAATGTTAGTTCATTTATCACATCTGTCTTCCATAATTAGTGTTAAAATTATAATTTAAGTATATATATGACAATTATATCAGGATTAATATAATTTAAATGTTAAATTAATATTCTTTTTGACCGTTGTCAAACTTCCAAATTTATTTTTGTAAAATAAACCGAATATGAAAAAAATGCAACATAATATTTATTAGTAAAGTAAATTCATATAACATGTAGATAAGTTAAATAAATGATAGAATAAACCTATTTTTTTATTAATAATATATATAATGATCACAAATTTAATATTCATGCATTTGTATGTACACATGAAAAATAAAACATATAGAAAGATACTTCGCCTCAATCTCATTTCATTGAGGCATATCATGATTTTATACACCTATATTCATTTATGTGGTCTATATACATCACATTTGACATTATATATCATGAATGTTTCCATTATAATGGTACATTATGTTTTTATAATGTTATTATTTCTTGGGGATACTGAATTAAGTATTTCAAAAGGTGATAAAAAATTATTCTAAATCAATCATCTATTAATATTTTTCGTCAAAATCCATTTCTCTTTTGAGTTGTTTTTTTTCAAAAAATTTCTATTTCTTAATTTTGATGTTAAACATTTACATGTTAATTTGGTGTATATTTTAAATTATTTTTGTAAAACCCCATTATAATGTGGTATCTCCCTTAGATTTAACATCTTCAAAACCTTCAATTTAATTAAACATAGAGCTAAATTGAACCATGATACACTACTAAATATCAACATAACCGTTGGAATATTGATGTGACCCTTAAAATAGTAATCTAGACTTTATAAAGATAACCTAACCTATAAGAGTTTAAATAATTTTCAGGCATCGCATAAATGAAAATATGGTATATTTATATTATGGAATAAGTAAATATGTGTTTTAATAATGATAAATTATTTGTTTAAATTTTTGTGAAACATAATTTTGAGATACAATTTCATAATAAAAATATTAATTTCTAAGAAAAGTAATTTTTATAATATATATTCATGAATATGAAATTTCATTCATTATAATTATGATATTATTTTATGAGAGAATAATTAATATTTTAATGTTTCATAAAATTGTTATTAATATTTTAATCGGTATTTTTTAAAGAAATGATGATTTTATTTAAAATTAAAATTTTCTGTATAAGAAAATAATTTTCATAAAATGTATTTAGTTTTTGAAAAAGACATATATGAAAATGGATAGGGTTATTCATTTCTAATATAGTTAAATGTTTGGTGAATTTTGAAATATAGTAATATACAGTATTTAAAATTATTAGTAAATAAATGAATTTTTGAGACATTAATGAGTCATTGATGATATAAGTAGTCATTATCTCAATCATAAATTCTTTATTCACTATAATTAGTCTCATAAATCCATGTTGTTGACATTCTTATGTCAAAAAAAAGGACTAAAAAAATAAAACAACACCCCTATCCTCGATAAGTCTCACCCATAACCAATTCTTCTCCTCAAAAATTCTAAGCCTTAGATAATATTTGAATTATGAAAAAATCCTCTCCCAATACTATTCCCACGTTTTGGTCATACTAGTATCACTAAAATCACTTTTCAAAGTTCCTTAAAGTGGTTCTCAAGGAGACAACACTTAAGAGGTAAAACCCACCCTCAATCTCTTTTACTGTCTCATATTTTCTAACACATTATTCACTTCTCCTATCCGAAGTAACAAGATAAATATAATATCATATATATAAATTTTTTTACCATGTTTATAGAATATCCTTCATTAAATATCTTCTTCTTTTCATTAGTTCGTTGAAATGTAAACATCGTCTGTGAGGTGTCTATTTGCCTCTTTCATGGATGGCGAGTTTTTATTTTTCAGTACTACCTTTAATGCATTTCTTAAAAAGTTTTTTATTACCAAAATAGATTTATATATTATTATTTATTCTTTCCTGATTTTCTGGAACATGTATATAATCATATTATTAAATAAAACTATAATAGTTATGGATGGTCAGAAAACCCACCAAAATAAACTAATCAATTTTCATTGGCATTTTTTATAATGAATCATCCTCATACCATATAAAAAAGTATATACGAGTTCAATTTAAATTTATGGGATAATTTTAATATCATTCCAATCCACTTCAAGGTTTTCTCTTCCATTTAAAAATTACTCCCTTAATTATACCCAATGGAACCGACCATAAAATCATGTGAAGAACACTAATGAAAAAACACAAATTATCAATACAACCCATCAAAATCGATTTAAATATACATAATAAAATTATAATAAATAAAATATATATTAAAGATGTTATGAATTATGTAAATAATGAATCTAAATTTTTATACAGGATATTTAGTACATATATAGAAAACTTTATGACATTAGGTTAGGGTTTGTCATCGCACTTCTACATCTATGAGATATAAACCATATTGAACACTTATTTCTAATATTTAGAGTATTTAATTAACACCAATATATCATATCATTACTATCATATTCACCATGGAATTAAATGTTTCATTTTATGATCAAAAATTTTATGGGGTATAATGGTTGATTGTTTACAATGTTTGATGGGAATTCATTACATAATTTTCATTCATTTGGTAAAAGGTAAAATCCATGCGTTAAATCATTAAATAATTATGTGTGAAATGAATATTTATTATCAAATGTTTTATTGAATTTTTAATGATCTGTTTGACTATAGGTGTAAATTTGTTATGCCATTCATCATATTACAGTTGATTGTTTATGATTTTGTAATTTTTTATGGAATGAAATTAAAATTTCCCATTCCAGTTTCAATATTAATGTATATGTGGATTATATTTCACTTATTTTATATGAGGAATTAATTTAATTTAGTAAGTGATGGGTGGGGCCTGCTTCAGCCAGTCGAAGCATTGGAAGGTCTCATGAGAATGAAGACAAAAGTTTTGCGGAGGCATGAAACATTTTTCGATATGTCTTGGCTAATGAATTGAGGTTATGTTTAGCTATCCCACATTATTAATAACCCCATTATGAGATTAGTAGTTGAAATTCCATGTGATTAATCGACTTGAATAATGTCCAATGTTAAATTTAATTCTCATGTGCTTATTTATAGGGAATTATTTTATATTTATTTATTAATTCCATATTATACTCAAGATTATGTTTTAATGGACTGTGTTTTTATTTATTCACATTTCTTTGTTTTTTATGTTTACATAACATATATTCGGTTATATGATTAACCATTATAGAGCTTCTAAACTCACCGATTTTTATGTTTTATTAATCCCTAGATTTCATAAAGTGTATTATTATGGATATGTCAGGTTATGCTATATAGATTAATTTTTCTTTCAAATGAAATATTTTATGTGATCTTGTTTCTTTAATTTAAAGAATGTATCTAGTTTTCTATTATTAAATACTATTATATCATTTGGAAAGTGATTCCTTATTTATTATTCCAATGTAATATAGTACGGAACTATATATGGGATACTAGGTTTAATGTTTTTAAAATTTCAATAGTTATATTGACAGATTATTTTTATGTGTTTTAAATGGATCTTTTTTACAAACAAAAATTGAATGTTCTATTCTAAATGTACACGATGAAAATAAATATTCATCCTCAGTGATGATTATTTTATTTCTATATTCTCTTCCAAGGGTTCATGTTCCATTGAATGATAAAACCTTTTCACGCTATTTGGAAACTTTGGTATTGAAAATGGATTTTAAAAAAGATAAGTAGTTTTGTAAATTGAAAATGGGTTTTTAAAAGAAATGGATATCATGAAATCTATAATTATATATCTTTTTAGTTTAAATTAAATTTTTTATTTGTTTTATGATGGAAAAGTTGAAAGCATAAAAATTATTTATTTAGGATACGATACTTGATCAATATATGATGGTTCATGCCATACAGATTTAGGTGACCAAATTACAACATATAAGATGTGTCGGGCTAGATAGTATTGGGCGAGACAAATGAAAATTATATTATAGGGAAGAGTGGATAGTTTTGGATGAGGCATGTATAGCCAAAAACATGGGTGTTCAATGATATTTCTGCAATGCATTTGGTAATATTCCTTATCATAACAAAAAATAAAGATGTTTCATGACTCCCGTTGGTTATTTATATGCAGTGGTGGTGTGCCACGAGAGTTTTATTTGTGTTAGAGTCTAGAAATAGGTTTCCATAGAACCCTGAGAGGGTAATTATACAAGCTTCATAAAAATTACTAGAAGGGAGTTGGCAGTTATTGCGATGGTAAATCCTTTTGAATGATTCCCAAATGAAGATCCAGTTCAGGGGTCTGAGGAAGAACTAATTTGTCCCTATATGGATAGTAAGAAGGTCCATGGAAATCAATATAGTGATGACTATTGTAATGTCTATTAATTTCTGTGTAATTTTTTTTATTTATATGGAATTATTTCTAGACAAAAAAATATGATGTCCTGTGTTTCTGATGCCTGGAGTGCCTGGAATGATCCGTCGAAAAAATGGTAAGCTTTAAATAGTTCAAATGAGAAGGTATACAAAAAATAGTCAAATTACCTTTAAATGCATGCACAAATCATAAATCTGAGGGCACCATTTCATACAGGATGACAGGTTTACCAAACGCGCGACATAAATTTAGTATGTGTATTCCACCAGTGAGAAAAACAAAAAATAGAATAACCATAAATAAAATAATTAATTTTTTTTCAATTTCATTTAACACACAAATGGTGACTCTGATTAAAAATATGAGACAACCGTAGAAACTCATGAGTGTATGATTTCCATTGGAAAATAGTAAAATTGGCCGGCGTGGTCTTCCAGTGGAAGTTAATTTTTGGTCATAAATTTAATAATTAAGTAACAATTATTCTATTGTAAAATCTATACATCTAACTGGAAAATCAGATTGAAAATCTATGAATATCATTGAGAACATGAGGTTGTTTTCACCTTAGGAGGAGCCTAACCTCAATCGGAGCAGTTTTAGGGTGATTATTAATATATTTTGAACTTTTCTATGGTAGTTTCAGTAAACGTGTGGGAGGAGAATTTTTTCTTTTGAACCAATGCTCAGATTAAAAATCTGAGGTCAACGTTGAATTCTCTGCCCCATGATTCTCTTATGGTAAGATTAATATTGACTGAAAAGGGTCGGGTGAAAAAGGTAATTTTTAGACATTAGGAAAAAAAGCAAAAATTTGGTAAATTTTTTTTTTCATTGTGTAAGCATTAGACAAATGGTGTTAGGAAAAAAACTGTGTAGCATTAAAAAAATTTAATGTCTTGACTCATAATTTTTGCAACCACACTGTTGGAAGATTTAAATTAACTTGTAACCACACCATTAAGATAATTAAAGAGGTTCATTAGTTATACTCATTTATGAACCCCATTAATTTTATGTTATTTTGATCCAATATTCCACTCTATTTATACAAAGATTGTGCATGGGTTTTTGGAATGAAAACGGGGACCCTATAAGGAAGTGCAGTGAAGACATGCACCAACATAGAATAAATATTCTAGAGATTGACATTTGAGGAATCAACGGCTGACTATAAGCGCAGATGAACAACGTAGAACAAGAAAACATCTTCTTCATCTGCGTCACCTTCCAATGATTACAACATCAGGGGTTATATGTTTGATTCCTCCTATTTTTACCCCATTCGTGAATATTATTAAGAACATGGGTCAACCATAAAATGGGTTGACCCACAATTATCTCTTTAATGATGGAGGATAATGAGAGGTTTCATTATTGATTTTTTTATAATCTAATAATAATTCGAATGTTATAATGATAACATGGAGGGAGTAGTATGAAAGAACAAGTCTTGGACCGTTTAACCTGTTAGGTTTCTGTTCTACATGGAAACCAAATGAAGGGGTGGTGGGATGGCAGGATGCAGTGGGATCAGCGACCAAGGGAGGCGGTGACTAAGACCCACCTACCACAAATGAACGACGGTTCCCAAAGGCGCTGCACCAGAAAAGGGGAGGCTGGCCAACACCGGCTATGGTGAAGTGGGGTGGTGCGTTGCAGTGGCACGTTGTGGTGGAAGGCTGCGACATCGAGCCGCAGTGGAGGGTGGACTCACTCTTTTGAGTCTATTGCAGGACAGTCCACGAAGAGCGTCCAGGACGTGCAGCACCATTCAACACCACTTTTGTGCCAGGAAGCATGCTATAGAGGAAGGTCACCTCATCTAGCTGTGGAGGAATGCCGTTAAATGTACCCGTAGTGAAGAACGGACCCATGCCCATGGGTCCGTATCAGGCAAACAAAGCGACGCCACCTGGCGTCATGACGTTGAAGACACGAACGGCTTCTTTCGTTCGAGAGAGGAGCGATCCCATGTGCTCATCTAGTGAGACAAAAGATCTCATGACCCATTATTCTAGAAAATACCCAGCCAAACTGGCCTGGCACATTAGGCCAGGTTGGGTTGGTCTGACTATGTCGGACCGGACTCACAACCCCTTACGGCCCAGTTCGCTATAACAAGCATATCTCATAAACTGAATGTCTATTTGACGAACCGTCTATAGATATAGAATCCTTAAAATGAGGTAGTCCTTTTGAGATACTCCACCTGAATTTTGGAAACACTTCGAGTTTGGATGGGTTGGATCGTACTCAAATCCCGCAAGGCCCTCTACACTAAAATTCCTATAACTTTTAGACTTGGTGCCCGGTTGACATGTCGTTTGTTGCATTAGAACACTTATGAAATGATGGATCATCGAGTTACTTCCTTGTAGAAAATTGTGGACGGTTTGGTATGAACGGTAACCTGAGGATTAGATTTAGGGAGTACTTTTGTAGTAAGATTTAGTATGGCTACTCCCTTGATGACTCATGGCATGAGTATTCATTAATCCTCTACACTGGTAGATATAGGACATCTCTTGTCATGAGTGCGGGTTAATTTTCCTCTAAGATTTTTTTTTCATATCTATATATTCAGTACTCTCTTATTATACTAGGGTGTGGGTCCTCCATACATATCTCACATAGTGTCAGGTACTCCCCTACCAGGAAGGGTGTGGTTCCTCTATGTTAGGAGTAGGTACTCCCCTATCATCCCGGGGTGCGGGTCCTCCTTATGCAGTGATACAGTAGAGTCGGCACTCCCCTACCATGCCAGGGTGTCGGTCCTCTAGCCTGAGGTTGGTAATCCCCTAACAAACGAGGACGTGGGCCCCCCATATTGAAAAAACTACAAGAGTTGTACTCCCCTACCGGGTAAGGTGAAAGTCCTCACATATGGAGTAGTACTCCCCATCTACAATTTGTGAAGGGGAGTGGGTCTATTAGGGGAGTTAGATATCCCTCTACGATAGGAAATACATACTAGGAGTGGCCCCCTCAAATTAATTTATTTTATACCAGGGGTAGAAGTTAGTACTCCCTTGACGACCTAAGGTGCGAGCCACTTCTTATAGGATTGACTGTGATATCGTGGGTTAGACTGGAGTAGTGATCTCCCTCTTGAACACACTATCATGGAGTGGGAATCATCACATGTTTTCTTTTAGTCATTCCATGTCTAAAAGACTGTGACTTCAAGACCTCTATATTCGGGAACTATTGGAACTTCTAGAATAATGTTCCCAATGGAGCACATCCTTTCAAATGTTCTATTTGGAATGGTTGAGTTGTACCTAATGGAGTACCTCTCTAAGATGGGATCCCTAAGGGAAGGCTATTTCATGGAATATGTACTCTTAATCCTTGAGTTACTCCTTGATAATTCATTGGAATTCATGTAAACGGTTTGCGTTCAGGCCCATGAGATTCTTTGTGCTTGAGACGAGTATATCTGAATGACCTAGGTAAATTCAATGGAATATACCTGAGTAGAGAAGACTATTCATTATATTTTAGTTTTAAATCAGGGTTGTTTTGTGGTATTTTTCCATTGTGGATTTCTGAGAGACCATCGAGGTTCTTGGGGTCCCCTACTTAGGAATTAGTTACTCACCCCTGCATGAGTTTCGCCAGCATGTGTTGGGTCTGGTGCAGACATTCGATGTTTCGATAGGGGACCTTAGGAAGACAATACTGAATGATGTTACGATGGTGGACTTGGTGTCCTAGGACCAAGAGGTGTCTAGTAGGATGAGGCATACATGGTATACTACCTCAGCATCTAGTATCTTCACTACTATAGTGATCAGATGGGATCTTCTGTAGATGGTCGTTGGTGCTCCCTTTGTTCCTTGATGTTTTCAATTCTTTTTTTGGGCTTGCATACACGATTAGATACACAACTCAGTGCCTTACTTGCATCTGTACTCTGGTTTCCGATTACTTAATGTTCACCTTTCATCTTTGTAGTTTCTATTTCTGAGTGCATGTGTGTACATTATCTTGTAAAATCCCTACCGCATGAAGGTTGATGTCTTTGGCAGTAGTCTCAAACCCATGGCCTTCGGTAAGTGGGCTTGGGGTATGTTAGGAAAAGGTCTCAATGGGATGGGTCATGAAAAAGTGGTGTGAATGGTGGTCGGTTCTAACTCAATGACCAAGGGCTGGTATTTTTGTTGTGAGAAACAATTTTATGTGTTTCGAGTTCGGCTTTCAGGCGAGAGATTCTAGTGCCGGTGCGGTGGATGATGTATCCATACAATTGGACTCTAGACACCTATTACCTGACTAGATACATGGAAACACTGGTTGTAGGGAAATAAAAGGAATATTCATCTTTTATTGATGGTTTTAATTTCTGTATTCCTTCTCGAGTCAGATCTCCTAATATAATCTTCTATACTTGGTACATCGTTATCTATCTCCGGATGCCATCACATTGACAAGCAGCCTGGATTTTGATATGAGGTCATGAGGAAAACCGACCTAGTGACGAGCCATCCGTTCAGGGACCAGTGATTGAGATGGCCCCATCGAGTGGTTCAGCAGTGCTACCATCACCCGATATTCAACATTTACATCCAGCTGCACTGGAAAAAGAAGTTCATGGGATCAGTTCCCTAAATGAGTTCCAGAGGTAGAGACCTCCCAGGTTCCGTGGAGAGATGGATACTAATGTAGCTAATGATTGGATTGAGGTTGTTATGCATTTTTACCTCTTAGTGAGGACACCTCTTGACTAGATGGTAGTCCTGGATGCAAGGATTATTTAGGGATCAGTGAGAATATGATGGAGACTAATGATTCATACACATGATGAGGAAAACCTCACGTGGATAGACTTTGAGCACCTCTTCATAGAGGAGATCTTTCCGGCGACACTACAACTATACACATACCGTAGAAATTGCACCTGTGATAGGGTAGCATGATGGTAGCATAGTACATTGTGAAATTCATAAATATTTCTCTCTACTCCGAAGATATAGTGTGCGACCCTTACTTCCGGGCCCGAACCATCAAACGGGGACTGCGCCAGGAATTCAAGGCATCGGTGATACCTCTCTGATTTCTGATGAATGTTGGGGTACAAGAACGATCCTCGGTGGTTGAGAGCCTTTGGACGGGGGAGATGCTAGATTTGACATATGGAAGAGGTCACAAAGTAGAGGTGTCTCATGGATCTCATAGAAAACTTGTGACGGGATTGTGGCATTGGAGGCATACCCTTACCCGAACATAAACACGTGGGTCTGGGGCACACTAGTAGCGCCAATGAGCAGATCAACTGCCAGAGAGGCTGTGTTACATTCTTAATGGACAACGACGTCTCTCTAGATGTTTCCCAACCCGTTATACTGCAAAGAGGGAGCTGAAAGATGAACCACCATGGCAGATACATCTCTTAGAGCATGGAGTTCTAAAAGTTGGCATACATGGTAGAAGAGATGAATGGACAGAAGGGGGTGGTCCCTACCAGGCTCAACGACTTGGAGGACGTGGACAAGGACAGCTACACGCAGTTGTGGATCATGACAAAGAATGTCTTAGAGAAGTTTGAGGTAAGACACATGTATTTTCTTTTTATGCCTTCCTAAATATACAAAGGTTCTAGATGTTTTCATTGATGGGTATTGTTCGAGACAATGAGGTTCCCATTGGACCGTGGACTTGACCCTCAAGATTAGAGACTCCTCATGGAGGACACCTGCTGATAGTGTGTTCTAGCTCTTGGAGCAAGATTTGTGGTTATGATCTCTTAGTCATGGGGTCAAGACCTTGCGACATCAATCTGGGTATGGAAAACTACCGTTAATTCTCTGAAATATGATATTAGGAAAGAAATTTTGTATATCCCCGTGCTGGACAAGGGATTTCCTTTACAAAAAAGGGGGAAGCTCAGTCTCCACGGGTTGGACTCTCATAAAGAGTCCTTCGTGAGTCGTTTTTTGGTGGACGAGTTAGACCACAAGTTGTTTCTTTAGTGCAGAATGGTTCCTAGACATCCATAATTAGTGGAGATGCCACTTTTGGGAGTGTTTGTGTCATGTTTCAACTTTTATTGAGGCTGCTGAAGGTTCTAGAAAGTGGGCTTATAGACTCCACGATTGCAGATTTATTACGATGCGTAGTAATTTCTCCAGTTGTCGCAGCTAAAGAAACGAGTTCTTGTTGTGCCACAATGTTGATCTAGAAATAGATGAAAATAAGAGTGGTTTATCTTTCTATTCCCTCGTGGCGCGTTCTAGGAAGCAGTGTTAGAACTTTTTTTGGACCCAGTTTTATCCCGTGAGTTTGGGACTTGGATTTTTCGGGACAAATAGTCTTAAGGTGGAGAGAATGTATGGTTTTGTAATTTCCATGTTTTTTTATTTATATGGAATTATTTTGAGAGCGCAAAATCTGACGGAATAGGTTTTGGGTGCCCTGCGTGCCCTGAATGAACCATAAAAAAAATGTGAAGCTTTAAATAGCATGCATGTGTAGTTTTCCTAAAACTGTGTAATAACACTTAAACATGTTCCCAATGTAGAAATTTGAGGGTACCATTGTGTTCAAGATTGATGGTATACACTAAGCATGACTTAAATTTTGTCGGTGCACTCCCCCATGTCAGAAATCCCAAAAATAGTAAAACACTATTTAAAATAATTAAATGAAATTATTTTATTTTCTAAGATTCTTATAACTCCTTAATGATGACTCATATTAAAAATATAAGACCACTGCTAAACTCGTGTGTGTATGAATTCCTTAGGAAGATTCTAACATTCTCCGGTGTGGGCCTCGAGTGGAAGTTAGTTTTTGGTTGTAAATAAAATATGATAAAATTATTTAAATATAAAATATTTAACATCTAAATGGAAAGTCAGATTGAATATATGAATGTACCATTGATCTCTAGAGATCATGTTCCCCATAGGTGAAGCATAACATCGATCGGTGCGGGTCAAGGGTGACTCTTAATAAATTTTGAACTATTGTTTAAGGTACATTCAATAAACGTGCAGGAAATGAATTCTATCATTTTAATAGGTCCTATGATAAAAAATCCAAGGGCATCATTGAATCTGATATACAAGGATTTGCTTAAGGGATACTTAACTTCAACCGACAAGGTTCAAATGAAAATGTTAATTTTTTGACATTACAAAAAATAATAAAATAACATTAGGTTATTTAAATTTTTTATTTTTTCAACCTTGGGAAAAAGGTGTTAGGACCGCAATTCAATGTCAAAACCAATTAATGTCTTGAAACATAATTTATGTAACCACACTATTGAGATAATTAAATATGTTCATTAATTATAATTAGTAATTAATCTCATTAATTTTATAGTGCATTGATCCTCTCCAGCCCTCAATTTAAATGAATCTTGATCATGGGTTTACAATATGAAAGAGGGGAACATATAATGAAGTGTATTGACAACATCCACCAAAAAAGAACGAAGCCTCGAGCGATAGACGTTGGAGGTATTGACGGGCGATAACGATCGCCGGGAAGAACCTTTGGACATTGACGCTTTTTTTCATCCGTAGTTCCTTCCAATGATTACAACATTGTTGTTATATGTTTGATTTGTCCCCTATTTACCAAATTCGTGAATATTATGAAGAACATAGGTCAAACATCCAATGGGTTGACCAACATTTCCCTCTTTTACATGGGAGAATAATGCAGGGTTTCATTATGGGAGTGTTTATAATCTATTAATCCTTCCCATATTATAATGCTAACGTGGTGGGAATGGGACAAATGAACAATGCCTATAACCTCCGCTGATCCTGTTATGGTTGGGTTCTATGTGGGAAATTGGAAGAAGAGGTGGCGTGAGGGTGGCATGTGGTGGGACCAGTGACCAAGGGTGGTGGCTACTAGCACCCTCCGACCACAAAGGAACAAAGGAGGCTAAAGGCTCTGTGGGGGACAAGGGATGGCCGACCAAAACCAACCATGTTGAAATGGGGCGGTGCACTGTGGTGATACATCATAGTTGAAGGTCGTGTCATTAATCTGTAACAGAGGTAAGACCCGTGCCCATGGGTTCATAGCTCGATGGACTGCACGGACCGGCTAGGAGGTGGGGTTTCGTTCGATGCCTCTATTGAGCCAGGCAGCACGCCGCAGAAGAAGGCCACAACATCAAGTCGCAGAAGAGTACAGAACTACTCCCAGAGTCCATAGTGGGCCAAGAGATGTGGTTCCACCTTGCGATGTGGCTTTGAAGTCCCTAACGAAACCATCAGTTCGGGAGGGGAGCGGCCCCCCTCGCTCGGCCAGTGAGCCGATCAATCCCACATCCTAGTAGGGCCAAGCATGTGGCCCATAATTCTGGACTAGGCCTAGCCACACAGGGCCGGACCAGTGGGATGGGTTAGATTGTTCCAACCTTGTCAGACCGGACCTGGACCCAATTACATCCCAGTCCGCTTAAACGAGTGTATCCCATAAACCGGATGCTCATTTGACGAAATGTCTGCGAATCCAGAACCCATCAAAATAGGTAGTTATTTTGAGATACACCATGTGAAATTAAGATTAATTTGGAGTTTGGCTGGCTTGGATCATACCCAAATCCAACTAGTCCCTCGACACTAAATTTCCTAAATCTTTTAGAATGGGTGTCCGGTAGACGCGCAGTATATTGCATTGGAACCTTTATGAAATGAAAGATCATTAGGTTAATTATTTTAAAAATTTATTTGTGGTTGAGGTATGAATGATAAACTATGGAGAAGAATCTGGGTGTTTCTTGTTGTGAGGGTTAGGATGGATGCTCCCTTGATGACTAATGGTGCAGGTATTCCATACTCTACTCTGGTAGAGATGGGACTCCCCACGTGTAGAGTGGATTTCCATTTTCCTCTGAGATTTTTTTCCTATCATTGGAGTAGGTACTCCCCCTTTTGGACTTAGGAACGAGACCTCGATACTTAACTCCCATAGGGCCAGGTACTCCCCAACCTGGTAGGGTGCGAGTCCTCTATTTTTGGTGTAGGTACTCCCATGTCTATCCAGGGTATGGTTCCACCTTATTTAGTGATAAAGCAATGTCAGTATTCCCCTGCCATGATAAGGTGTTGGTCTTATAGCCTAGGCTCGGTACACCCCTAATGTGTTAGGGAACGAGTCCTCCACAGTGAACAAACTACCATAGTTGTACTCCCCTACCGGGTAGGGTGCACGTCCTTAGATATTGAGTAGTACTCTCCCGTCTCTGAGAAGTGATGGGGAGCGGGACCTTTAGGGGATTTGGAGATCCCTATACTGTAGGAAAATGTTACGAGGATTGGGCCCCTCCACATGATGTAATTGATACCTAGGGTAGATGATATTACTCCCTCGATGGACTGAGGTGTGGGAATCTTCTTACTAGTGTGACTGAGATATCATGGGATAGTCTGGAGCAGTTATCCCCCAACTGAACATAGTTCCAAGGAGTGGGCCTCTACACATGGGTTACCTTAGTCTTGCATCGGGTTTAAGACTGTGACTGAGAGACATCTACTATAGTGAACTAGAGGGAGTTCTAGCAAAATGATCCAGATGGAGCATATCCTTTTAGAAGTTTCATTAAGAATGGTTCAGTTTTACCTGATGGAATACATCTCTCAGATGGGTGCCATCATGGATGGCTCGTTCTTGGAGCGTGTACTCTTGATCATTGAGATACGATGTGATCCTACGTTGGGAATCCTGTAAATGGATTGAGGTCGGGGCATTGTGTTTTTTTTTGGATGAGAAGAGTATATCTATATGACCCAGATATATTCAATGGAATATACCTGAGTAGAGCTGACTATGCATAATCATTATCTTTTACTTCATGGTTGTTTTGTGGTATTTTCCCTTTTTGAATTTCTGAGAGACCATGGAGGGTCTCTGGGACCCCTACAATGTATTGAGTTACTCACCCCTGCACGGGCTTCCCATGCATGTGTTGTGTCTGGTGAAGACCTTTGATGTTTCGATATGGGATCTAAGGAATATGGGACATGCAGACATTACGACGACGGACTTGGTGGCCTTGTACTAGGAGGGTCCAATTGGACCAGGTAGATAAAAACACTAATTTAGCTTCCAGTAGCTTCACTACTCCAAATATCAGGTGGGAACTTCCCTAGATGGTCATCAGTGCTCCGATTGTGCCTTGATATTTTCATTTCTTTTGTTGGTCTTGTATTATGTCCTGGTTATGCCACCCAGTTCTTTACTTGTTGTTTTACTCTTTTTTATTATTACAATGTGTACAACTTTCATATTTTTTGTTTTCATGTGAGTGCATATATGTACATGTATGAATGAAAATGCCTCCCACTAGCCAGTTGACGGATTTAGTGCTTGTCGCCAACCCCTGGCCTTCGAGAGGCAGGCTTGGGGTATGTAATGGAACATGACTTAAGGGATGGGCCATGACAACTATTATATAGGTGAAATAGTGGATCTGGTTAAGGGTGGTAGGATGTGATGTTTGAGGAGAAGTAGGATATAAACAGGTATCTGAAAATAGAGAAATGATCACTCTTGTTTTCCACTTCCAATGGAGACACGATCATTGATGAAATTGAAAGAAATGTATATGGACAATAATAACCACCCTCCCCTAGGGATTCTTGTTAGTAATAAATTCTAGGTGATTTTCTTGATCAGTCATTGGAATTGATTGGGAAATTGGGAGAATATGTGGTTTAACAGGTTCTGTCACTTAATTCTATTGAGGAAGAATACACCATAATGATGGGGGTGTCATTGAGGGTGAATATCAATTATGGGAATTATAAATTGATTAAAAAGTAGAACATGATATTAATTGGGGGACTATATAATATTAAGATCCACCATGAGTAGTACATGATGTCTCTAGATACGCTTGTGTTTCAATGCAAAGCTCTTTTAATGGATGAACCAAAAACATAGGTAAGTAGTATATCATGTAAATTATTTTGGGTGATTAAATCTTGTAGGATTAAGCACTCCTTAAATGGCTCTATTATTTCATTTTTTGGTTGAACATATGGTTTCTATCATTTATTTAAAAGTGTATTAATTATAAAAATGTAATCTTAATTCACATGAGTTCTAGTTTTCATTCTTCATTTATCACTTACAGATATTATTTGTGCTCATCCATTTTTTCAATAACAAAATCATGAGATATAAATATTAGTTAGTGAAAGGAAGAGATAAAGTCAAAATTCATGAAAATTATCCAATAAAAATATCATGTATAATATTACAATTTTTATATTATATTAAAAATTATAATATTCAGAAGCTTCCACTTTTTAATGTAATTGTTTTCTAATGAATGAGTTATAAAATAATTCCCAAAATATTTTTACACGAAGAGATCTTAAATGTTATAAAAGTAAATTCATGACCTGAAATCATGATTTTGTAATGTTTGTATAAAATTCATACATATATCATGATTTAATATTATTTATATTATGAAACCATGATCAAATATATAGGACTAAAACTATAGAACATATAAATACATGAAAAATGAAGAAGTTATTATCTAAAAAGTTACATTAACAATGAATTGTTAATAAATAGGCAATAGATGGACACTATTAATTCCGACAGGGTAATATATATATATATATATATATGAATGTGGTTCTATAATATATATATATATATAATAAATATATATTTATTATAAAACAGTATCAAACATGTACAAATAAAACTATAACATAATGTATGGGATTTCTATTACCACTATTATTTTTTAGAGACTTATGCCTAATATAACACTCATTTCTGTTGATTGTTGTATAAAATTCCACATTGAAATTTTATGTCATGTATCTATTTATTTTAGAGATATGTAAATATTTAATTGCTTTTCATGCATCCTAGGATATATGATTCAATGAAATCCAATGTGGTAAAGGTTTTATGTCATGGTATATAAATTACTCTACATTGTTTATGGTTTTTCTTTCGATGATGAAATATTTTGACATATCTCTAAACAAACAAATTTATATTATTATACTATTTTTATTTCATTTAAAAATTTTCTTTCATTATCCTATAATTATGTACTCAAGAGTCCCAAATAATTTTTTTAATAAAAAATATCTCAATTTTATTCTTCAGTAGAAAATCATTTTTAATAAATATGTATATTTCCTAAAAAATTTAAATAACTTTTTTACTAATATCTATTTTTTTAAGATTATTTTTTACATGTATTATTTCGTAAAAAATTCGTAACAATTCTTCTTTTTTTTATTTTTTAGATGAGTTACATTTCGACTTTTGACAAACAAATGTTAATGAAGTCATTGTTTTAACATCTACAACAATAATGACAAATTCCACCAACTTCACCAATGATTTTTTTTATATTAATTTATATGATTAAATTATTATTTTCAAATTAAATTATTTTGACAACTTTTTGGAACTTTTTTTTAATGATATATATTTAATGTTGAATGATTATTTTACTCATGAATTGTTCCATATTATATTTAAAAATAATTATCTTTATAAGATGGAATCCATTGATGTTATGTAATATTTACTAGCGATATGGTCATAGAAAACCATCTATATTCTTTCTCGTCATGGATTTTATATCTGCAGATGTCATGTTTATGAAACCCGTTCTATTTTCCATAGTTTATGCTCTGATGAAATGATGAAAATTTTTTGAATCCAATTTAATTTCCACATCTTATGATATGTTTAATTTTGAATGAAACCATTTTAATTTAATGGTTTTTGATATGTTTAATTTTTTATGATATTATGATATTAAAATAATTGGATTTCATTATGTGAAATTAAATGCCTTATAACCACAGATGGTCGTTATGTAAAAACCAATCATGTTGGACACATTATAAACAAGGATGGGTGGAACCTAAATCTCCATCAAATATACTAGGAAAATATTGGAATATCATGAGGTAAACAATAATAAAATGGGGATTAATCCTATCTCATTATGGTAATCTAAACATTGTTATAGTCTTTAGAGTGAACATCAACTACTATGATGGTTTGGGAAGTGAAAATAATCCACTAAGATAGATTTTGAAATAATTATCATTTACTAAGGTGATCACATTTCTACAGTTATGTCTATGCAAAAAAATATTCTTTATCCCAATGTTATTCTCATATATATAATGATCATTGACTCATTTATTATTCATGCCGTATAAAACACAATGAACTATGCATGAATTTGGTTTACAATCTTGGAAATATAAGGTATAATTTTTCAAATGTTATTCTCACGTTCATATAATGTTATTCTCATGATATGTTGATATCTAACTATCAAGCCCTTACTGAGAATCTAATCTCACCATATGCTTGTTTATTTTCCCCATGAAATAAATAAGGGAATTATGATTGATATGCTAAAGAGGGATGTTAGTTTGTATGAACATCATGGGGGATGATATTGTTCACTAATTATTCAGTTATTTTAATTCCATTTTTATAAATTCCCTATGAACATATGATTCTAGAATGTATCATTATGTTTAATATTTAATGTTTATCTATAAAGATGTAATATTTATATATCATATGATTGGGTCTCTATATTTTCAATTAAAAGAATGTTTTTTTTACCGCTATAAACAATGATTTTAATACATTCATGATAACCCTTATGTTAAACATTTTATATATGAAATTATTATTTAATTTTAAAAAATAATAGTTATTTGAAAGAAAATACATCCTTGTATCGATACTAAATTTGTATGTGGATCTAGAATAGATGTATCATTGTCTTATAAAACCAATAGGGGTGATGTTTTCTAGAAATTATCATCAACTACTGTAATGCCCCGACCCGAGTTACCCAGAGTTGGTGCATTTTTACATAACAATGGCATGATCACAAAAGATCAAGTCTCGAAAGAACTAATAGTTTAGTAGCCTTGGAAATACTAGATACATTCATAAGTCTTACATTACATCATAAAGTGAAAAATTACAACAACATAGTCTCCATAGTCCACACTCATATCCCCTCAGTGCATCCCTGTAGGCTAGTCATAAAATACTTCTTCACTTCCTTGCAAAAAGAAAACATAGAATGGGGTGATATTAGATTCTTAGTAAGGATAACAATATAGCGGAAAGATTCATAAATAAGCATAAACATTTAAGGAAATGTATAACAACAAACAAAATCTTTTTACACTTGAACATCAGCGTAACATGGGAAAAATAAAATGAAATAATGCCATTTACTTATTCACATTATATTCTACCAGTCGAATAATAACATGAAATATCAATAACCACTTTCTTATTGATGGAATTCATAATGCCAGACTATCATAAACACATAGTCAAGGCCTTATTCCAAGACTACAAATAAGATTTTGTCAAAGCCTTGTTCCAAGACAGTAGTTTTTCTCATGAGGCCTACCAATGCATTGAGGAGCTATAGCGGGCTCCACCTGTCACATACTAAGTCCAATGAATTCCACATATGAACAGGTTTATACATAACATAAACATTCACATTAAAACTAGCATATGAAATGTCAATACTTTCTCCTTATACCATGAATTTTATAAAAATAACCATCCATATTCCAACATATCACAAAACCTTCAATAAAATATGGATGTTTTTTAAGGGAAGCTTCGACGATTTTATAATGGTAGAAAATACCGCACCTTCCGTATAAGTTTAAAAAGATGACATTCTTACCTTAATTTTGTCGAAAAGGTTATAAAGGACCTTGTTTGGAAAACAACGGAAAGATTCCTTTATAAAAATCTTATAAAATGTTAAACCATCGTATAAATGACATTAACCCATAGTATATAAAATAGTAAGAATGTTTTGAGATACATTTTTAGGAGACATGGATGTGGATGGTAATGAGGTCCCAGTTGATACCTACTTAAAAACACCATCTGATATAGAAGATATTGTGAATTTAACCCTTAACATGCAATTTTCCTTGGTCAAGGGTAGGTTAAACTCCATTATAATGGTGAAATAATTTTTATTAAATTATACAATAATCATATACATTTATATGATATCATATATGATCTTTTAACATTTCATTGTTAATAATATCTTAGTATTATCGTTGTTTCACGTGTTAATGGATTCATTTTCCTTTATATTATTTATTATGTGAGCCTTATTTGTTATGGATGGGATGTATATTATTCATATCAAGAATGATATCATGTCTTTAAACATTATTTTTAATCCTGTAATGAAAATTATATTTTAATGGATTCGATGGGGAATGAATCTCATCGCGTTCGTGGAGACAGTAATCCATATGTATGCACGATTGACAATATCATTATTTTGATATTAAAATAATTTATCATTGGATGGTGTATCATATATACATAATCATGATCTTGTTATATTTATTATTTATATGAATTACAAATCATTATTATACACATCCAAATAATAATGTATCGAATAACAATTACACCAAGACATGGAGACGGTAATCCGTACATGCACATGTATGGTGAAATGTCATTCAATGGATGGATAGAATAGTGAATATGATTGTAACATATTCATAATAAAATCACAGTATATAGAAGATATTAGAGTTATTATTTTAGAATGGAAATAACAAAGAAATAGGAAGTAGAAGAAGAATGAAACTTGAAAGTGGTTGGTGAAATTATTACCTCTTCTTTGGGTTCTTCCTTTGGATTAGATCAATAGGACTCCATACGTTGGCTTTATGACTAAAGGAAGGCCACTACGATGATGTGAGGGAATTTTAGAGGATATTTGGTTAGGGGATGGCCGAGACAAAAGGCTTTTAAGATGCGAATTATAGATAAGGGCGAGTTTCCTTTTATAAGAGGGATGATGGGCCCCTTAGGAAAAGGTAGATATATTATTTTATAATAAAATCATTTTCGGTTTCTAGTGTCTCCAAAAAGGATTATTTAAAGGCTATGGTGGGATGGGTAGAAAACCACTCAACCAATAGTTTTTAGACATGTTTGGGTCACTATATTAACCATAACAGTTAGATTTTAGCCTAAGTTAAATAGTTTGACATTTTCCATGTCTCTTTGTATTTTTATAATATATGGTAAATAAACATACAATATACATCCAAGAGAACCCAAAGTGGTTCATTAATTATACACCAATAATTATATATGTCCTTTGGTAGAACCTTTTATTTTTAGGAATATAATATCATTTAATAATATAATATTTGTTTCAAAAACTCTTTTATCTCAATTTTGAAACTATTTGGTACTTTGTTTCTTCCAAATTCATAACTGCATTATTACTTCGAAATAAATTCATCTAACCAATCATAATATTTCATATTAACCTATAAAATTAGTGTAATTCAAAAAAATTCTAAAATTATATTTATTTGGATATTTATAATATCAATTATTTTAATATTTCATTAATTAGTTAATTACTGAATCATCATTGTGTCATAAATAAATTAAAATATTTATTTACTAAAAACTATAAATAAATACCATTATGTAGGAAATATTTTTATATTTATAAATAATATTTATAATCAAATTTACCTTATGTATAACCCTATATTAAAAAGGATTTAGTTATTAAACATGGATTTTAACTCTTTTAACTATTCTTTGAATTAAATAATAATAAATGTCCTAATCTAATTCATGTGGACCAAAGAGGTTCATATTTTATTCCTAAAGCTGTTTTTCATCGAAATATACTTAGCCAATAGAATTAGGTTATTTTTAGGGTAATAATACCCTTAACTACCCTATTTACATATAATTGTGGTAAATAAAACTAAAAAGTCACTATTCACCAAAAATTATTTTTATCTTATTGAACCAAATTTTACTCCATGATATTAACCATGTCTATTAGATTTTATATATTCCACTCATAGAAGTAGTAAAATTATGTTTTATGTGAATTTACAAATTTTCCTTGGAAATTGGTAAAACACGGTGAAAAGTTCAATAAACTTTTTATATATCTAAAATTATTATAAACTGACTCTAATGAATTACATTGAACTTATATAGGTATTATGAAACTATTATGACCTATAATAAATTATAATAAAATAAATAATTATTTAAATAAAATTTCGGTCTACAACTCAGTGTTTTTCACTATTCATCAAAAATTGAATGTTTTTAGAAAAATACAAAAAATTCACCATAAGCTAATTTTAATATATAGAATCCAAAAATGAAGTCCATTTTACCAAAATAAAAACAGATAAGTTTCATTTATTAATTTAAAATTAATTCTAATTTTTAAAAATGAAAGGCGTATTTTTAAAAACAATATCTATCAAAATATTGGCAATTGTTTATGTCCAATATCAATGTGACATTACTTAAAAAGACCATCATTAGATTAAATGGAAATAATATAATATATTTATACATCAAAAAATTTAAATTTTATAATTTAACACTATTAATTATTTTGATTAAAAAGATGTTTTCAGTTAAAATATAGTATTTTTCACTATTCACCCAAATACGAAAGTTATCAGAGAGACACCGAAAATTTATTGAAACTAAATTATTATGTGATGATTCTAAAAAAGATGTTTATTTTGTAAAATAGGATATATAAAAGTTCCAAATATTGGAATGCAAAATGGTTCATCATTAAAAGGTGGTAAAAGTGAATCTTTTTAAATAAAAACTTCTTTTATCTGAAAAAAATGATTTTGTTCTTAAATTATGTCAAATAAACTCATAATGTTGATTCTAAAATTATATGGATTATATATAGTTCAATATTCAGTTAATACTATTCACAACTGCTTTTGAATGGCTAGTTTGGTAATCTTGTGGTGCACTCGAACCTGGTTTCGCGAGTATTGAACGTTATTGAATTAGTTTTAAAAAATAATGTACTATGAAATCTTCGGGTGTTACATTATTCCGTCCTTAATTAAATTGCATCCTCATAATTTGAAATTGTTCTTTGAAAATAAAACTTTGAAAGTAGAAACTACCTTTGTGGGAAAACCCACATTAGAAGTTGGGTTAATAAAATTTGTTCTAAATAAGAGGAAAAGGGGAATGAAAAAGTAACCACCAAATTATGGTCTCGATTTAGAAAACATTTTTGAAAATTAGAGACACATAATTGGAGGTAAAACATAAATAATTATACGGAGTGATTGAGGTCATCAGTCACAAACAATTGTAGAATTGAGGGCCTCAAAGAAATCAATATATGATGATTTAAAATGTCATTAGTTCCACAAAACATAAGGTATTAGAATAACCGATTTTTATTTTTAAGATCCCTTACCTAATGTTTAAGAATTAATTTCTTCATAGAATAAGAGAAGAAAAAAATATATACTTGACAAGTAGAGTTCTATCATTTAACTAATTTCTACCGCAAACTCATATTTCAATCTTAATGATAATAGAACATAAAAAATATTCTATTTATCCTATTCGTATTGGGTTCCAAAAAAAATGAATTTATAATTCATATACCATACCCTTTAAAAAACTACATTATTCAATTCAGGACATCACATGGGTCAGTGGTAGGTGATACACCCATGTCGCCCTTCGGTTGTAAAACCATGAGATTTTATGGGAAATATATATATAAATATATATGTATTTTATGTCTTATGTTATATGAAACACCAAATGAATCTTTCACTACACACAACACTGGCTTCACTTACGTTACACACAATCGTGACCTTTCTCGATAGCGTGTGTAGTACGCATTACCAGGTTTCACTAAACAATGATATATTGTTATAATATTATTATTTAATAGCTATTATGAATAGTATTAACTAAATTTTGAAAATTATTATTCAATTTACATATTTTCTAAAACAATGTATGTGAACAAAATAATGTTTTCTGGTAAAATATGTATTTTTTAAAAAATGATGTTTTTCCGCCTTTTGATAGCGCACCCACTTTAAATCTAGTTTTTGATAGGTTTATAAGTTCAATTTGGAAAAATAAAATTCTTATTTGTAATCAGGATATAAAAATTTACTTTGGATAAATATTTCATATTATTCTGATAACGTTCATATTTTCATGAATAGTACAAATCACGTTATAATTTAATTAAAAACCACTATTTTAATCGCAATAATTTATATGGTTAAATTATAATATTGAATGGTTTTAAACTATAAATATAATATATTTTTACTAGTTAATATAATTTATTTCATTACCATTAATTTTACATTGAATTCATAGGTAAACACATTTCAATCTTTGGCAATGTTTTAACTTTTAACACTCGTTTTCTTAAAAATGGGATTAATGTTAAATTAATTACAGCAACTTCTGTGTTATGAATTTTGAAAAATGGATTCCATATTTTAATTCAATGGGTCCAAATTATGTAAATATATTACTTTTTTTATATTATGAACAATAACTACAGTAATTTTTTTTACTGTAGTTAAAGGTAAATCGGGTAATTAAGGGTAAATATAAGATTATCAAATTACCCTAACACCTGTCAAAATTTTATTGTATGACTAAAAGTAGATCCATATCACCAAAGTGTTTGAATAAATTAATTTTATGGAATTTGGACCATGAAAATAAGTCAATTATTATTTAAACCAAAGAAAGTGATGACTTGTCACTCTCTAAAATCTTAGAAGTATAATAATTATAATTTGGTGATAAACATCATGAAAATTTAAAAATAAATAGTCTCCAGAAAAATATTAAAATTATCTAAATCATGTGATTTTATTTATAATTTTTAGGGATTAAATAATTATTATTAAAGGTGACACAATAGTGCTGTTTAAATTATTATATTGATTGAAATATCAATTAAATTGTTTTAAAAATATTAAAATAAATATTACATGAACTATTTAAAGTGCTCTAATACTTTTATATATACATATGACATGTTATGAATCTATTAAATCTTTTATTTCGAATATATCCTCCATGTAGATTTCATTTAATTTCAAATAAATGAAAAGTGTCAAAATTCACACGACTGTTATTTTATAAAAATAACATATTATAAAATTGTTTAAAAATCACAAAAATATTTAAAAATTATAAATTTAAATTTATATGGTCTAAAATTTCATAAAGTATATAATTATGGATAATTAACAGCACATATGTAATTATTTATATCAATTTAAAATATAGAATATTATTACAACGAATAAAATTAAATAGCCTAATTAAGGATAAATCAATTTGATAAGGTTTAAAATAAATTCACAACATGTCTAAATTTTATTGGTTGATGAGATTAAAACCCTATCTCATCTCATCTTATAATCAAGTTATTTTTGGAGGTTTTTAAGTGGGTTTGGAATTTATTATAAATTAATATATCTTATAATTCCAAAGTTTCCCTTCTCCTCCCTTAAAAAAGGGCATCTCCTCCCTCTCATCCTCACACGACATTGAGTATAAAATCTCAGCAAACACCTACCAATTTCTCTTATATGCTCCCCTATAAACATACTAGTGGTCCTGGTCTTCTTCAATGACTAACATTAGTGCACTAAGAGGAGTTAAAGAAGAGGCGCATCAAAGAAGAGGTAATATCCTTTACCGATTCATTACAATTTATTTCTTCTTATACTTCTCCTTATTTATTTGTTTCATCATAAATTAATAACATCAGTATCAAAAAAATTCTGATATGTTATTATAAATATGAAACAACCCTATTTCACCTTTTATCCATCCTACGGAAAATGAAATCACCACGCGTGCGTATGTACGGAATACCATCTCCACGCAGTGGTGTAATATGTTTTCCACCACCACCTTACTTGGATATGTATAATGGTGTAATGAATAACTACATATGATTATAATAACATCATACTAATTTTGATACATTCCATCTTCAACTCCAATACCATTAAATAGTTATGGGAACGATATCATCGCTCGTGCGTATGTACGACCTACCGTCTCCACGATGTGATGCGACTCGTTCTACATGATCTTCACTGAATAATGCTCATATAAATTAATTTAATGAATAAATATGATAGATATTATACTAATACCATTCTGTAAATAAGGTATCTATAACCTAAAAAGAGGAATAATAATTTATTCGTCAAAATATGCATAAGAATATAAAGTAATGAACACCCGAATAACAAGTAGCAATAAAATATTTCTAATAAGAAGATATGAATATGAACATTTATGATATCATAACAATGAATATGATTCATTAATAAGTTAATGAAATTATTTAAATCATTATAAATGAGGCTCGGATACATATTAAGCATATCAGACCTATGGTAAGGGAAAATCTCACAATCTCATTTTTATCAGAGACTATTTATACTTCAGAATTTACTGGGGAATATTTATCATCCACATCCTTGTTTCCACAATATGTAATATTATATCTATCCTCATAAAAAATTTTAAATCCAATTTTACCTATCGGTGAATTTTATGTAAAACATATGAAAAGAATCTTTTGTCGTTTTTAGTACGAGAAACGTTTTGACTTTTTCGGCCAAAGTACGAGAAGAATGTTTTTTTAACTTATACAGCATGAATGGATTTTTATGATTCCATAGAAAATTATTTCCAAGAAGATTCCTTTACAAGTTTTCAAGTTTATTTTTTATTAACTTCATTTATTTTAAAATTTTATAACATGATTAATAAAGGAAAAATGTTTTTGAAGTACAAAGAATATTTTCCTCAATAATGGAGTTCAAGTGTTTTATCAAAATAATTTTACATATAAGATAATATAGGGTAATGTTTATGTCCCTATTATTACATTATGATGTGAAGGAATTATTTTTATGAAGTCATTTATCTTATATGAATGGTTTTATGATGTCATGATGTTTAAGAATTCCATTTTTATTACATGGATTCTGCTATGATGTATGATTTATGATTTTGTGTCACACATAAGAATGGTTTAATTATGATATGGGTGGGACCTATATCAACCTCTAATTCATTGGGTAAAGATTTATATAACATGAGATAGACATGGCTAGAACGACAGGTTAATCCAGTTCAGTGATACAAAACTGAAACGAGAAGTGAACTCGGTTCTGAAATGGACTTTGTCTACTAAGATATTCTTGGAAATGAGTCTTGAATAATAAGAAATGATCTCTTATGATTATGTGTGTATGTCACAAAGTTTCATGTTATATGTTATGATCATTGGGATTACATTTCACTACTATGAATTATATTTTGTTATGATATTATGAACACTTTTGCAGGTTAGGATTCTCAAAATTTTATGTTCATATGAATATGATATGATAGATAATTCCATTATTTACCCTTACTGAGCATTTGAGCTCACCCTTTTTGTATGTTTTATTTTCCCCAAGTCAGGAAGATGGGTATTAAGTAGGATATTCCAAAAGGGACTATAGATATGATGAAATAAATGGGAGACAATGTATATGATTTATGAACCAGTTGATTATGTTTCCCAGTTTCTAAAAACATTATACCTATATAGTCCTATCATGGTTTTGTTTTATGTTGTAATAAGTATGATTCAATTCTGAAGCAGTAACAATGTATGTAAAGTATGGGTCTTTATAGTTTGTATCATAGGAAAGGTATAGTCAACCTTGGGAAACTAGTATGTGAAAGTCTTAGTAAGAACCCTAAGGATATGTTTATTCATAGAACACAATATTAGTGTTTTGGAAATGGACATGAATAACCTTTGATAAGACCTTAAGTGTAAAATGTTATTCTTGATTATGTGGTTTTCCTATTATGATTATTGTTTTTCACACTATGCTTATTGGTTTTAGTCAATGGCTGGAACCCGACGGAACCATGCTAATGATGAATGCGATGGGTAATTCAATGATTGTCCCCTGAGAAACCAATCATTGTGAGAGCTTGAATGCAAAATCATGTAGCCATTCTCACACAACTTTCTCATGCTATGAATCATGCAGGACTTCCAACCGAGCGAAGGATGGAGCAACATTCTGTTGAATCCTTTATGAGGCAGCATCCACCTTCATTCAGTGGGTCTTCTCATCCGTTAGTGGATGAACAATGTATTAGTACCACTGAAAAGATATTTTCTGTCCTGTAATGTTCTAATCATGATAAAGTCATCTTAGCAGTATGTCGTTTGGAAGGTGAAGCTGATCAATGGTGGAATCTTGTCAAGTATATGATGCAAAGAGACGAAATTGAATCCATAGAATGGGATGAGTTCAAGAACATATTTTTCAATAAGTACATCCCTCGTATTCTTCGAACAAATGTGGAGAATGAGTTTCTTGAACTGAAGAAAAAGGATGATGAATCGGTTGGTACCTGTGAAGAAAATTTTACACGACTAGCAAGGTACGCTTTCAGAATTATTATCCAACCTGAGAGTAAGATCGATCGATTATTTAGTGGATTAAAACCAAGTCTTCTAAGGGCGTTAGTCATATGGGACATCAGTAGCAATAAGGAAATTGATTGATGTGCTCTCAAGGTTGATATGGAGATTGGAATAACCCATCAGTCATATGGGTTTGATAAAGAATGGGAAAATGGAATTCAATGGGAAATCTAAAGAACACACTGAAAAGAAGATGAGTTTTCCCTTATGCTCAATGTGTAGAAAGAAAAATGGAGGTAATTGTATTAAAGGGACAAGTAAATGTTTAAAATGTTGTAAAAAAGGTCATCGGGGATTTGAATGCCACAACGTTGGGAAAAATATATATAGTGATGCGAACAAAGAAAAGGCTACACAGAATGCACCTCCAACACATCAATGTTACGTGTGCAAGTAAATGGGGAATTATGAAAATCAATGCCCTAATCCAAGGGTTGTTGGTGATGATCGATGTCAAAAACCTCTTAAGGCCAAAGAAAAAGGAATGTCACATGCAATTTCTATCGACGATGTGGAGTACGATAACGATGTGGTGAAAGGTACACTTACCATCCACTCCAAATTAGAAAATGTTTTAAATGATTATGGATCCAACCACTCTTTTATTTTTGATGAATTTTCTAAGGGAATCTTACTGCCTAAAAAATTTGATGTTGGGTTAGCTGTGACAACTCCTAATGGCACAATAGTTGCATAAAAAGTTTATAATTCTTCTCCAATTGACGTTTGTGGGAAAGTGATTCCGGCAAATCTTGTGATTATTCCAATAGTGTAATTTTATGTGATTCTTGGCATGGATTGGATTTCTTTATATGGAGCTCATATCCACTTCAAATGAAGGGAAGTCACATTTTGTATTCCTGATCAATCTATGATCATCTATCGATGTAAGGATGAATATAACCATCCAGTGGAAATGTCTTCCATCTTATGTGTCTAGATTCCAATAAATGAAGGTTATTTATCTCAAATCGTTGGAGAGAAACTCACGATTAAGAATATGACCATTGTAAAAGAGTTTTATGATGTTTTTCAAGAGGAATTTCTAGGTCATCCACCAGATCGGGAATTTTAGTTTTCAATAGAACTCATAACGAGTGCTAAGCCCATTTCAAATACACCTTTTAGAATGGCCCCAATTGAGTTGTAGGAATTGAAGAATCAACTCCAATATAATCTTGATAAGGGATTCATATTCCCTTAGTGCATCACCATGGGGAGCACCTGTTCTGTTTGTTAAGAATAAATATTGATCAATGAGACTCTGCATTGATTATCAAGAACTTAATAATAACACTATCAAGAAAAAATATCCTCTCCCATGCATTGATGACTTATTTTACCAACTACGTGGAGCCCAATACATTTCCAAGACTGATCTTCATTCAGGGTATCATCAATTAAGGGTCAAAAAGAGGATATACCAAATACGGCTTTCCATACACGGTATGGACACTATGAATTTATAGTGATTCCATTTGGTCTTACTAATGCTCCTGCTATCTTCATGGATCAGATGAATAGAGTCTTTAGAGACTATCTTGATTAGTTTTCGATAGTCTTTATAGACGATATTCTTGTCTATTGAAATAGAAATGAATAACATGTAAATCACATGATAATTGTATTAAAGACCCTGAGTAAGGAGAAGATTTATGCCAAATTTACCATGTGTGAAATTTGGATTCAAAAAGATTCATTTTTGGTTGCATAATCTCAAAAGAGGGAATATCTGTGGATCCAGCAAAAATAAGGGCTATTGAAAGATAGTCGAGACCAACTAAATTAACGGAGATCCAAATTTTTCTTGGTTTAGATGGATATTATCGATGTTTTGTGAAGGATTTTTCATGATTATCTAATCCACTCACCAGGTTGACTCGAAAAGGAGTTAAATTCGTGTGGACAGAGGAGTGTAAAGAGAATTTCAAGGAGTTTAAAAGAAGGTAATGCAGTGCACCTGTGCTCACACTCCCTTGTAGTGGAGAAAGGATAGTGATCTACATTGATGAATCCAAGAAGGGATTGGTGTGTTTTCTCATGAAAAATGATATGTTGATATCTTATGCCTCATGACAGTTGAAAATACATGAGAAAAAGTACCCAAATCATGATTTGGAGTCAGCTGCAGTAATCATTGTATTAATGATTTGGAGGCATTATCTTTATGGTGAAATGTGTGATATTTATACTGATCATAAAATTTTATAGTATATTTTCACACAAAAAGAGCTGAATATGTGCCAAAGAAGATGGTTAGAACCGATTAAGGATTATGACTTATCAATTCATTACCACCCTGGGAAAGAAAACTAGGTGGAAAACGCATTAAGTCAAGAAGACCATGCTAGATTATCCATGATGAGGATCACAAAAGATCCAATATTTATGGTTTTACAAAGGATGGATCTTGGAATTATAAGGGAAGGGGAAAATCTTATCTTTCTCAAATGAATGCTTGACCTTCTATACATATAGAGATTAAAGAGGCACAAAAAGAAGATGTAGAGTTACAAAAGAAGGCGGGAAATGTTCCTGAATTTAACATTGATTATGATGAAATAAGAATGTTTAGGAATCAGGTTTCTATTCCTCCCATCCAAGAATTAAAGAAAGAAATATTGGATGGGTCTCGTAGTTCTTCATTCCATATTAACCCTAGACGCACAAAGATGTATAAGGACCTGAAGGAGTATTTCTGGTGGGATGGCATGAAAAGAGATGTTTCAAAATATGTCTCTCAGTGCATGGTTTGTTGGAAAGTTAGAGGTGAGAGACAAATTTCTATGGGGATGTTACAACCATTAACCATACTAGAATGGAAATTAGAAAACATCACTATGGGTTTTGTCACTGGACTTGCCTAAACATACAAAGGCAATAATTCTATCTGGGTTATAGTTGATCATCTTACGAGGTCATCACACTTCATTGCTATTTGAGAATATTTCTCTCTTGATCATCTTTCCAGGATATATGTAATGGAAGTGGTTAGATTGAATGGAGTACCACTTTCCATTATATCTGATCAGGATTCGAGGCTTTCCTTGATGTTTTGGCGATGTCTTCAGCATATTCTAGATACAAAGTTGAGTTTCAGCACTGGTTATCATCCTCAGACGGTCCTTTTGAGAGGACAATTCATACTCTAGAAGGCATGTTGAGAGATTTCTCTATGGATTTCAAAGGTGGTTAGTATCAACACCTACATTTGGTGGAATTTTCTTATAATAATATCATTCACTCCAGTATTCAGAAGGCTCCTTATGAAGCTCTCTATGGAAAGAAATTACGAACTCCAACTTGCTGAGATGAAGAGTGGGAAAGAAAGATATTAGGATGTGATCTTGTTGATGAGATTAAAAAAAGGTACAATCTATTCAACAACACATAAAAGCAGATCAGAGTTGACATAAAAGTTATGCCGATATCTGAAGAAAAGACCTAGAGTTTTAAGTGGGTGATAAAGTGTTCTTAATAATATCTCTTTGGAAGACAGTAATGAGATTTGGAAAGAAGGGAAAGTTGAGCCATAGGTATATTGGTCACTTTGAAATACTGGATCATGTTGGGAAGGTAGCTTACTGATTGGCGCTTCCACCGAGTCTCTCTTAAGTTCATAATGTATTCAATGTATCTATCCTGAGAAAGTACATATCTGATCCTTCATATGTACTAAGCTTGGAAGTTGTACCACTGGAGAATGATATTTCTTATGAAGAACTACCGATAGAGATTCTGGATCATAGCGAAAATGTTCTTTAAAACAACAACACTCTATTGGTTAATGTTTTATGGATGAACCACCAATTAGAAGAAGCTTCATGGGAACTTGAGGATATGAGGATGGAGAGGTATCCTCATCTGTTTGTTACGAAGAGATGAATTTCAAGGGCGAAATTATTTTTAAGGGGGGTAGAATGTAACACCCTGAGAATTTATTAGAAATATATATATTTTTTATGTCATCATTTATACCCAACACCAAATGAATCTTTCACTACACACAACATTTTCATGGCTTGCGTTACACGCAATCGCAACCCTCCTCAAAAGCGTGTGTAGTACGCAATATCGGGTTTCAGTAAACAACGATATATTTTTATAATAGTATTATGGACTAACTGTTATAAATATTATAAACTAAATTCTGAACATTATTATTTATCTTATATATTATCTAAAACTTGTTATGTGAACAAAAAAAAAATCGGGTAAAATAAGTATTTATCAAAAAATGAATTTTTGCCACCTTTTGACGGCACACCCACATTAAATCTGGTTTTTGACAGGTTTATAAGTTCAATTTGAAAAAAGAAAATTCTTTTTTGGAATCAGGATTTAAAAATTTTCTTTCGATAAATTTTTCATATTATTCTGAAAACTTTTATATTTTATTTAATAGTAAAAATACGATATATTTTAATTAAAAAAAACTTTTATCATCACAATAATTTATATAGTTAAATTATAATATTTAATTGTTTTAAAATATAAATAGAATATATTTGTATCATTTAATTTAATGTATTTCATTAACATTAATTTTACATTTAATTCATAAGTATAAACATTTCAATCTTTGGCGATGTTTTAACTTTTAAAACCCATTTTATTAACAACGGGATTAATTTTAAATTAATTACTACAAATTCTATGTTTTGAATTTTTAAAAATGGATTCCATATTTTAATTCATTGGTTCCAAATTATGTTAATAGGTTACTTTTATTTTTTTGATATTATGAATAGTAACTACGGTAATTTTTATTTACTACATTTAAAGGTAAATCGGGAAATTAAGGGTAACAATAAGATTATAAAATTACCCTAAAACCTTCCAAAAATCTATTGGATGAATAATAGTCGACCCATATCACCTAAGGGTCAGAAAAGATTAATTTTATGGACATTTGACCATGAAAATAATTTAATTATTATTAATACCAAAGAAAGTGACAACATGTCACTCTCTTAAATCTTATAAGTTTAATAATTTTAATTTAGTGATAAAATTCACAAAACGTTGAATATGAATAGTCTCTAGAATGATAGTAAATTTATCTACATCATGTGATTTTATTTATATTTTTTAGGGATTAAACAAGTATCATTAAAGGTGACACGATAGTGATCTTAAAATTATTTTATTGATTTAAATATCCAATAAATGGTTTTAGAAATATTAAAATAAATACTATATGAAGTATTTAATGTGATCCACTAATTTTCAAGATAACTATGACCTGTTATGAATCTATTAAATATTTTATTTGAATAAATCCTCCTTGTAGATTTTATTTAAATTCAAATAAAAAAATGTGTCAAAATTGACACTATTTTTATTTTATAAAAATAACATATTATAAAAATGTTTAAAAATAACAAAAAATGTAAAAATTATAAATTTAAATTTTTAGGGTCTAAAATTTCATAAAGTATCTAATTATGGATAATTCACAGCACATAAGTAATTATTTATTTCAATTTAAGATTTAGAATATTATTACCACAAATAAAATTAAATAGATTAAATAAGGGTAAATCAATTTGATAAGGTTTAAAATAAATTCACAACATGTATAAATTATATTGGTTGATGATATTAAAACCCTATATCATCTCATATTCTAATTGAGTCATTTTTGGAGGTTTTTATCTGGGTCTGTAATTTATTACAAATTAATATTTCTTATAATTCCAAAGGTGCCTTTCTCTTCCCTTATAAAAGGGAACCTCCTCCCTCTCTTCCTAAAACCACATTGAGCCTTCATGTTTGGACACCCCCATCGAATTTATTTTCTCTACTTCCCTAAAAACATACTGGAGGTCCTTGTCTTCTTCAAAGACCACCTTTTGTGCCCTATGAGGATCTTAAGAAGAGGCGCGTCAAAGAAGTGGTAATATCCTTTACCGATTCTTTCTAAATTATTTCTTCTTCTACTTCTTCTTCATTATTTTTTTCATCATAAAGTAATAACATAATTATCAATAATATATTAATATGTTATTATGAATATGAAACATTCCTATTTCACCTTCTATCCATCATATGGAAAATGAAATCATCGTGCGTGCATACGTACGGAATACCGTCTGCACGCCGTGGTGTAATCTGTTTTCCACCACCACCTTACTTGGATTGGTATAATGGTGTATAGAATAACTATATATAATTATTATAGAATGATAATAATTCTGAGAAATTCCATCTTTCACTCCAATACCATTCTATAGTTATGGGAACGATATCATCCCTCGTGCGTACGTATGACCTACCATCTCCACGATGTGATGCGACTCGTTCTACATGATCATCATTGAATAATGATTATATAAATGAATCAAATGAATAAATATGATATATATTACACTGATACCATTATGTAAATAATTTATCTATAACCTAAAAATAGGAATAAAAATTTCTTCCACATGACATGTATAAGATCATAAAGCAATGAACACTTGAATAACATCCATCACTGAAATATTTCTAATAAGAAGAGAACAATATGACCATGTATGATATAATAACAATGAATATATATCTTTAATAAGTAAATTAAATTATTTTAATCATTATACAGAAGGTTCGGATACGTACAAAGCTTATCGGACCTAAGGTAAGGGAAAATCTCACAATCCCATTTTTATCAGAGATTTTTTATACTTCAGAATTTACTGAGGCATATTTATCATCCACATCCATGTTTTCTCAATATGTAATATTATTTCTATCCTCATAAAATTTTTAAATAAAATTCTACCTATTGGTTAATTTTTAGTAAATGATATGAATGGAATATTTTGTCGTTTTTATTACGAGATATTTTTTGACCTTTTTCGGCCAAAGTACGAGAAGAATGTTTTTTAACTTATATGTCATGAATCGATTTTTCGATTCCATAGAACATTAATTCCATTATTATACATTTAAATGTTTTTAAGATTATTTTAAATTAACTTCTTTTAGTTTAAAATGTTATGAGATGATTAATAAAGGTGAAATGCTTTCCAATTATAAGGGATATTTTCCTCAAGAATGGAGTTCAAGCATTTTATCAAACTTATTTTCCATCTAAGATAATATAAAGTTCTGTTTCAATCAATATTATTACATTGATTTGATTATGTTGTGATGAAATTATATTTATGAATTCCTTTATCTTATATGAATTGTTTTATGATATCACGATGTTTAAGAATACCATTTTTATTACATGGGTTATTCTATGATGTATGATTTATGATTTTGTGGAACACATAAGAATGGTTTCATTATGAGATGGGTGGGACCTATATCTCCCTCCAATGCATTGATTAAATATTTATATCTCATGAGATAGACATGGCTAGAATGACAAGTTAATCTGGTTTAGTGATGCAGTACTGAAACGAGGAGTGAACTCAGTTCAGAAATGGACATTGTCCACTAAGATAGTCTTGGAAATGAGTCTTGACTAATAAGAAATGATCTTCTATGATTATGTGTGTATGCCAAAATATTTCATGTTATATGTTATGATCATTGGGATTACATTTCCCAATTATGATTTATCACATGTTATGATATTATGATATCTTTTTCAGGTTAATATTTTCAAAATGTTATGTTCTTATGAATATGATATGATTTATATTTCATATGTTTATCCTTACTAAGCATTTGAGAGCACCCTTTTTTGTATGTTTTCTTTTCTCCAGGAAAGGAAGAATGGTATTAAGTAGGATATGCCAAAAGGGACTCTATATATGATGAAATAAATGGGAGACAATGTAGATGCTTTATGAACTAGATGTTTATGTTTCCCTATTTCTAAAGACAATATACCTATACAGTACTGTCATGGTTTTTTTATATGTTGTAATAAGTATGCCTCAATTCTGAAGTAATAATAATTTATGTAAAGTATGGGTCATTATATCGGTTGCTGGTTCAAGTCTCTCAGCCTCGCCGGATGCGACCGGTTTCCACCCATCCTTCAGGTTATACTTTTTATGGAAATCCAAAAATAATCTCCAACTAGACTTATCCAAGATACTTCTGTCCAAACTCACAGTCCAAAATTTATAGGGAATTTAATCACAATGAAGATCCTTTTTTCCACGTAATAACATGTGAACACCTTCATCCTGTATTCTTTAAAAACACTACAATATCTAGAATTACCATAAAACCTTACTGATTACATTCATGCTCCTTTATTAATTATAGAATACTGGATATAGACCTTCTATCAAAAAATGTTGTAAACTAAAAAATGATGGAATATACAAATCATTAATTGGTTTCAAGGTAGTCAAGAATATCCAATATAATTTATCCAAATCAAACATGTATTATTCCAAAATCACTACCTCAATATCAGAACCATATTATGGTTTATATTTCTCTCAACCATATATTTTCAAAAAATTTAACCTGTTATTGAATCACTTTTCTTGGTTACACACAATCTAAAGTCCTTAATTAAATAAGACTGTACTACAATCCTTACATGCTCTATAATTATTATAACATATACATCGTTGATACAACACTCAAATGACATAATTCTTTAATAACAACATAAGAACTCTAATCATGCCTCCTCATCTATGGTAGTATCATAACTTGATTATTATCCAATAACATCATTTGGGGAATATTCTGATGATTTGGACATTGGTTCACATAACATACCGCCTTTTTATAACATAATCTTTCATTACATTACACAAAACTGAGGATCTTTAAGGATTAGTGTCTTGGATACTAGGAACATAATACATGAAAACAACATAAAACATTTCTCTTAAACACATGAAAGGCTTCTCCTTATGTTCATCCTAGGTTCATTACTGCATCTCATAACCTGGGGACATACATCAAAAGAAAGGGTGAGGAAAAGGCCCAGTAAGGGAAACAAGATGAACATTTTACATGTGAACTTGAGATACTTCAATAAGGACATGAAAAGAAATTTAAGGCATGAGAATGAAATCATAAGGCATTTCATAATAAAAATAACATTTTCTATTACTTGAAGATGTGGCTGCAACATTTAATATTGACAATCATTTCGTTTCAGCAAGGCCCATCGCCAAGGTGTCATTAAAAATTACCAAGGTTATTCACCAAGGCGTCGTTAAAAATGGTCATCTCTAGAGATTAAGTCTATACCCAATGCAGTGGAGCGCTATCAGGGCGCACCCTTAAATTTTCCTTTATTATCATGTGATCCACATATATCATCATCAAAAATTTCATAAAGAACCCATGTAGCACAAAATAAATGGGTTTCATTTTGTAATCATAACATTTTAAAAACTGCTTTAAAGACATGATCTCTACATCACTTTAAAACCCATAGAAAATGGAGGTGGGTCTCATGTATGTAAATCCCATAATATAAAATAGAACAATTTGGTATATATGTGAATACCCCTTTAGAAGAATGATATTTGAGTATTCACTTAATTATATAAAAGAACTTTAGAAAAAGAGAGAGACATTTTGAGATGGAAATTCTACAGCATAACGGCGATGTTACGAGGTTTTAGAAAACATTAAAAAGAGAGGGAAAATGGGTCAAACATTTATAAATGACCCATAAAACAGTAGATGGACAGAATAAGAAGGATACATGATCATGGTAATGAAATTTCAAGGACATACCATTTGAAATGAAAAACATGGAAAAAAGACAAAAATTAGATTTCTCTTATGAAAGTTCGGCAGCCTAACGACGTTACTTAAACTTCAAACAAAATGATTTGAACAGATCAAATAGGGTCTCTCATAATGTGAACATAAGAGTTCAGTAAGATAGATATAGAGATAATGCCCCAACATAATTAAAAAGGAACTTGAAAGACTTGACATGAAAGTATAACTTTGAAAAGAATGAGAAGGGTAAAATAATCCCCTAAAAAATTCGGCAGCCTAACGGCGCCACATAAAACTTCAAAATACTGAATTGAAGAGATCAAATGGGGTGTCTCATAATATGAACATAAGAGTCCAGTATGATAGATATAGAGATCATACCCCAACATAACAAAAAGGAACTTGAAAGAATTGACATGAAAGTAGAACTTTGAAAAGAATGAGAAGGGTGAAAGAATCCCCTAAAAATTCGGCAGCCTAACGGCGCCACTTAAAACATCAAAATACTGAATTGAAGAGATCAAATTGGGTCTCTAATAATATTAACATAAGAGTCCAGTATGATAGATATAGAGATCATACCCCAATATAACAAAAAGGAACATGAAAGAATTGACATGAAAGTAGAACTTTGAAAAGAATGAGAAGGGTGAAAGAATCCCCTAAAAATTCGGCAGCCTAACGGCGCCACTTAAAACATCAAAATACTGAATTGAAGAGATAAAATGGGGTCTCTCATCATATGATCACAAAAGATCAGTATGATAAATTTAGAGATAATACCCCAACATAATAAAAAGGAACTTGAAATACTTTACATGAAAATAGATCTTGAAAAATGAGAAGGGAGAAAGAGTCCGTTACAAAACTTTCGGCAGCCTAACGGCGCCACTTAAAACATCATAAAACGAAATAATGAGAGTAAGAGGGGATATCTCATTATATGAACATAAAAAGAGAAGTAAGAGGAGTATAAAAGAACATCCTCCAACATAATAACATCTAGCATAAAAGGAATGACATAAAAGAGATTACTTGAAATGAAAGAGAGAGGTCAGATCTCTTACCTTAAAACGTGGCTCTTTAAACTCAATGTTTTGGACCTTGAGGGCTTGGAGGCACCTTGGGAGGACTCCTTGGGAGGTAAGGAGACCAGAACTTCGTTTGGGGAGAGTTGGGATTGAAAACCAAATGAGGAATGGGTGGGTATTTATAGGGAAAGTGAGGGGACAAGGCATTAATGGCCAAGGGACACCTCATTAGTGGTTTTGAAAAAACCATGAGATTGCCCATGGTATTTTCCCATGGTATTGGCCACTTGGGACACCTCAAACCTTATCTTACTATTCAAAATTCTACCATATTGAATATATACTTAATACATCATTTAATGATGTCATTAGACACCCGTAACTTAAAAACAGTATTTTCACTATTCATCGAAAATTCAACTTTCTCAAAATAATCCCAAAATTTCACCTTAACAAAATATCAATGCTCTAATTACAAATATGAACTCCATTTTATAAAAATAATTTTCCAAATATTTTTAATTTAATTTTTAAATAAAAACACTATTCACCGAAAATTCATTTTTTCAGAAAAAATCCCAAAAATTACCATAGAATAACATCGGTGCTCTGAGTTCAAAAATGAAATCCGTTTTATAAAAATAATTTTCTAAATATTTTTAATTAAATTTTTAATTAAAAAACACTATTCATCCAAAAAACTAATACTTGAATAATAATTTATGAAACAGTTATTTAACCATTTTATTGAATCACATTACTTAATCAAGGTGCCTAGATTATATTAATACTTTCTTTAAGTGAGATTACAAATCCATTTGGTCACATTAATAATCCTAAGCGTAAAATCACTATTCATAATTTACTATTCATCAAAAATCAAGTTGATCTTATTAGACTCGAAATTTCGTAGTGAACATAATTGTAGAAGACCATTTTTTGAAAATCATTACACATTTTTATTTATTTAAAGTTTACATAATCATTTTTAAAATATACTTACTCTAAAATTTATCAAAAATATGCATAATATATTTATCTGGACATTTGAAAATTCATAAACTTCATCATAAGAAGAAATCCAATTTTTTTTTAAAATAAAGGATTACACAAGGCAATTACGGTCTCCTTACATAGCCCCTTATCACACCATCATAGGACCTAAGTGTAAGGTGTGCTAAGGTTAGAGAATCCGAGGGAGGCTCGGCCAACATCGCATGAGTCGTAATTTCTATTAGTTTGAACTTCTCGTGAAGGCGATCCCGTTCTAGCTTCACACGATGAAGTTCAGCTTGGGTTTGGTCCAGAGCAAAGCCCAGTGGTGCTACCTCCTTCCCAAGTTCTGTTAGATGGGCTTCGATCGGTCCAAGACTACTGGGTGAGGCCATCGAATCTTCTTTCTATATTAATTAACCAAGATTTCCTGTATTTAGAGATATTAATCAAAACATTTAGTTTCCAGTGGTCATATTGACCAATGGTCAAATAATAGTCAAAACCCAAAAGTCTCATTTTAATTATACTCATGTTGTCAAATGAAACATTTTTGTTGAGTATAAAAATAAAATGACACATAAAATTAGGAAATAAGATTTATTCAAAATTTCGGGTCGTTACAATCTTCCCCCCTTAAGAAATTGTGTCCCGCAATTTTTAAAATTGGGTTTTGAAATTTCATTGAAAGTCCCACATCGAAAAAGGAGTTAGTGAAACTATTACTTTAAAAAAAGAAAGGGAAGTACAAAGGTCACCCAAGTTAACCCATACTAGGATTCCATGGAGGAAAACATGGACATGGAAGAAAAACAGAGGGTCAATTTCTGGGGGAGAGTGATAGAGAACATGATTAGGAGATCATTAACCATAATAAAATCCCAAACATATGATGTGTGTAAACGGTCTTTGATTACCACGTTGGAAACTTTAACCAACAACGTTTTTGTTTCACGTTCCTTTTTATAATTTTTAGGAATTCATTTACAACATAAAACAAAAACATAATAAAATATACCTATCTTCATGTAGAGTTTCAACCTTTAATAAGTTTCTACCCAAAACTAATCTTTTCTACAAATTATGAGCATTCAAAACTACTTGGTCTCATCAAAATACAAGAATAATATTCATAATCTACAAAAGATTAACTATCTATTTCTTCTATCTTTAAACATTATCCCAAAAACAGAAAGGGTAAGGTAAAACAACTCTTCAAAAAGAAATAATCCCATAGGAATGGAAACTACTTTTTAATCTTCAAAGTTCCATGGTACTACCCGAAGTTCATCATAGTCCATTACATAAATAACTATCCTAAAAAAATCCTCAAAATAAACCAAAATAAGATTGAAACCAAAATACAAGAAGGATTTGATAACATAGTCTTCCAAGGTAAACTTTATCATTCATCTCCAAACAACATCATCCACTCCTAACATATTATAAAAAAGTAACTAACCTAAACATATTTACCCCAAGATAGGTTAATAATTTCCATAAGTAACCTAAATAACTATAATTCCACCTTATATTCATCGATTCTTCAAAATATAAGTCAACCCTACTCTTCAATGAAAATACCGTAGTAATCTATTTACTTCGATCATATAGGGTCCCCAAAATAGTGAAAATCTTCCAAAATAATAATCATATTTTAATCCCCTAATCATCCCTGTCATATTATTATGACAATCATCACATTTACTATCACATTGGTTGTTTGGACATGTTCTTCCATTTCCCACCATTAACTATGAAGAGAAATCATAATTAGGGGCTTAAGTACTTAGCCAATAATTATGAAAAGGAACTGAAAGCATATAAGGATAACTTGTAGAAGAAAAGTATACCCTAACTTGTGATCCCCTAGGTTCCCATCTAGGTTATCCATGATCATATATTCTAATGTGAATCTTTATTTTATTTTATCATTGTTCCTTTAACAATGGTTCATACTATGCTTATGAATTTACCAAAGCATATCCCCCGGGAGTGTCGTAACCAAGAGTGCAGCAAGGCCCGTTTTCGTGTACCAGTTCCCGTTCGAGTCTAGCTCAAAGTGGTGTTTTCGGGTTTTACCCCTATGTACATCTGTGCCAGAGCCACCTCTACCTGCTCGTATCCAGACATGGATGTATTTGCTTGGCAACCCCTTACTCAATACTCACCAAAATATCAGGAAGATTTCCTATTTTTTTTAACTTTTCTATAGGGTTCTTCCTAGAGTTTTCATATACTAATTTCCACAAATAACTAAACCATCCTTTGATACCAACTATAACATCCCGCCTTTTTATAACATAAACTTTCATTACATTACACAAAACTGAGGATCTTTAAGGTTTAGTGTCTTGGAAACTAGGAACATAATACATGAAAACAAAATAAAACATTCCTCTTAAACACTTGAAAGGCTTCTCCTTATGTTCATCCTAGGTTCATTACTGCATCTCATAACCTGGGGACATACATCAAAAGAAAGGGTGAGCAAAAGGCCCAGTAAGGAAAACAAGATGAACATTTTACATGTGAACTTGAGATACTTCAATAAGGACATGAAAATAACATTAAGGCATGAGAAAGAAATCATGAGGCATTTCATAATAAAAATAAAATTTTCATAACATGAAGATGTGGCTTCAACATTTAATATTGACAATCGTTTCGTTTCACCAAGGTCTATCGCCAAGGTGTTATTAAAAATTACCAAGGTTATTCACCAAGGCGTCATTAAAAATGGTCATCTCTAGAGATTAAGTCATTACCCAATGCATTGGACTGCTATCAGGGTGCACCCTTAAATTTTCCATTATTATGATGTGAGCCACATATATCATCATCAAAAATTTCATAAAGAACCCATGTAGCACAAAATAAATGGGTTCTATTTCGTAATCACAACGTTTTAAAAACTGCTTTAAAGACATGATCTTCACATCACTTTAAAACCCACAGAAAAGGAAGGTGGGTATCATGTATGTAAATACCATAATTTAAAATATAACATTTTGGTATATATGTGAATACCCCTTTAGAAAAATGAGCTTTGAGTATTCACTTAATAATATAAAAGAACTTTAGAAAAAGAGAGAGACATTTTGAGATGGAAATTCTGCAGCATAACGGCTATGTTACGAGGTTTTAGAAGACATTAAAAAGAGAGGGAAAATGGGTCAAACATTCATAAATGACCCATAAAAAAGTAGATGGACAGAATAGGAAGGATACATGATCATGGTAATGAAATTTCATGTACATACTATTTGAAATGAAAAACATGGAAGAATGTCAAAAATTAGATTTCTCTTATGAAAGTTCGACAACCTAACGACGTTACTTAAACATCAAACACAATTATTTGAACAGATCAAATAGGGTCTCTCATCATGTGAACATAAGAGGTCAGTATGATAGATATAGAGATAATGGCCCAACATAATTAAAAAGGAACTTGAAAGACTTGACATTAATGTAGAACTTTGAAAAGAATGAGAAGGGTGAAAGAATCCCCTAAAAGATTCGGCTGCCTAACGGCGCCACTTAAAACTTAAAAATACTGAATTGAAGAAATCAAATGGGGTCTCACGTCATATGAACATAAGATTCCAGTATGATAGATATAGAGATCATACCCCAACATAATAAAACGGAACATGAAAGAATTGACATGAAAGTAGATCTTTGAAAAGAATGAGAAGGGTGAGAGAATCCCCTAAAAATTCGGCAGCCTAACGGCGCCACTTAAAACTTCAAAATACTGAATTGAAGATATCAAATGGGGTCTCTCATCATATGAAAATAAGAGTCCAGTATGATAGATATAGAGATCATACCCCAACATAACAAAAAGGAACTTGAAATAATTGACATGAAAGTAGAACTTTGAAAAGAATGAGAAGGGTGAAAGAATCCCCTAAACATTCGGTAGCCTAACGGCGCCACTTAAAACTTCAAAATACTGAATTGAAGAGATAAAATGGGGTCTATCATTATATGATCATAAAATATCAGTATGACAAATTTATAGATCATACCCCAACATAATAAAAATTAACTTGAAATACTTTACATGAAAATAGATCTTGAAAAATGAGAAGGGAGAAAGAGTCCGTTACAAAAATTTCGGCAGCCTAACGGCGCCACTTAAAACTTCATAAAACGAAATAATGAGAGTAATAGGGGATATCTCATTATATGAACATAAAAAGAGAAGTAAGAGGAGTATAAAAGAACATCCTCCAACATAAGAACATGTAGCATAAAAGGAATGACATAAAAAAGATTACTTGAAATGAAAGAGATAGGTCGGATCCCTTACCTTAAAACGTGACTCCTGAAACTCAATGTTTTGGACCTTGAGGGATTGGGGGCACCTTGGGAGGACTCCTTGGGAGGTAAGGAGATCCGAACTTCGTTGGGGGAGTGTTGGGAGTGAAAACCAAAGGAGGAATGGGTGGGTATTTATAGGGAAAGTGAGGGGACAAGGCATTAATGGCCAAGGGACACCTCAATAGTGGTTTTGGCAAAACCATGGGCTTGCCCATGGTATTTGCCCATGGTATTGGCCACTTGGGACACCTAATACCTTATCTTACTATTCATAATTTGACCATATTTAATATATACTTAATACATCATTTAATGATGTCATTAGACACCCGTAACTTAAAAAATGTATTTTCACTATTCATCAAAAATTCAACTTTCTCAGAATAATCCCAAAATTTCACCTTTACAAAATATCAACGCTCTGATTACAAATATGAAATCAATTTTATAAAAATAATTTTCTAAATATTTTTTATTTAATTTTTAAATAAAAAAACTATTCACCGAAAATTCATTTTTTCAGAAAAAACCCCAAAAATTACCATAGCATAACACCGGTGCTCTGAGTCAAAAATGAAATCCGTTTTATAAAAATAATTTTCCAAATAATTTTAATTAAATTTTTAATTAAAAAACACTATTCACCCGAAAAACTAATACTTGAATAATAATTTATGAAACCGTTATTTAACCATTTTATTGAATCACAATACTTAATCAAGGTGCCTAGATTATATTAATACTTTCTTTAAATGAGATTACTAATCCATTTGGTCACATTACTAATCCTAAGCGTAAAATTACTATTCATAATTTACTATTCATCAAAAATCATGTTGATCTTATTAGACTCGAAATTTCTTAGTGAACATAATTGTAGAAGACCAATTTTTGAAAATCATTACACATTTTTATTTATTTAAGGTTTACATAAACATTTTTAAAATATCCTTTCTCTATAATTTATCAAAAATATGTATACTATATTTATCTGGACATTTAAAAATTCATAATCTTCATCATAAGAAGAAATCCAAATTTTTATTTAAAACAAAGGATTACACAAGGCAATTACAGTCTCCTTACATAGCCCCTTATCACACCAGCATAGGACCTAAGTGTAAGGTGTGCTAAGGTGAGAGAATCCGAGGGAGGCTCGGCCAACATCGCACGACTCGTAATTTCTATTAGTTTGAACTTCTCGCGATGGCGATCCCGTTCTAGCTTAACACGATGAATTTCAGCTTGGGATTGGTCCAGAGCAATGCCCAGTGGTGCTACCTCCTTCCCAAGTTCTGTTATATGGGCTTCGATCGGTCCAAGGCTACTGGGTGAGGCCATCGAATCTTTTTTCTATATTAATTAACCAAGATTTCCTGTATTTAGAGATAATAATCAAAAGATTTAGTTTCCAGCGGTCATATTGACCAATGGCCAAATAATAGTCAAAACCCAACAGTTTCATTTTAATTATACTCATGTTATCAAATCAAACATTTTTTTTTGAGTATAAAAACAAAATAACAGATAAAATTAATAAATAAGATTTATTCAAAATTTCGGGTCATTACAGTTCGTGTACTGCCCCAACTCCTTGCAGATGAAGCATTGTAGATTTGAAACCATTTTCTTACCCTTGCAGTCACGTACATGGTGTCCTATTTCTCCACAACTATAACAAACTCTCATTCCCTTCAGGGAGGTTCCAGGGTGTTTCTTCCCACAGTTATCACATATGGGAAAATTCTTCTTTTCTATCTTCCCTTTATCCATCTTTCTCTCTTCCATCCTTTTCGTATCATTCTTCCCTTCAAAGCCATAGGACTCAGAGAATTATTTAGTTGTCTTGTTAACACATGATATTATTTCTTCATATGTCGAGATTACATGGGAGAAAATTTCCCTTCTAAATGTTAGCTTAATACCATGATAGATGTGATCCTTCTTTCTCTTTGGATCATATGTATTGCTGGATTTCACATTACTTCTACTAGTCACCATTTTTATACAATGGAATATATTAGGTCAGTTTATAAATATCAATGAATAATTAAAAACTTGTAAAATACCTAACGTAAATTAAACACTTTATGGATATAATCCATAATCATAAAAATATTTTCTTTAAGGATGTATACAATCATAAATCTGTCATAATGATTTGTAATGAAAATGAGAATTATCCTAAGAATATCCCCTAGGAGTGTTGTAACCAAGAGTGCAGAAAGGCTCATTGTCATGCACCAGTTCATGTTTGAGTCTAGCTCAAAGTGGTGTTTTCGAGCTTTACCCCTTGGGACATCTGTGCCAGAGCTACCTCTCCCTTCTCGTATACAAACAGGGATGTATTGCTCAGAAAACACACAAAATATCTACAATACCAAAATTCTAGGAAGTTCTTCTATACTAATCCTCAAAGTCTATTTTAGGTCTATGTGCTCTAATAATATTTTATCTAAATCTAGATTCCATGATTTTTACTAATCATCATTTGATACCAACTATAATACCCCAACCCCAGTTACCTAGAGTAGGTGTGTTATTACATAACATTGGCATTGTCACAAAAGATCAATCCTCGAAAGACAGATTAGTTTAGTAGACTTTGAAACACTAGATACATTCATAAGTATTATATTACATCATAAATAGAAATACTACAATAACATAGTCTCCATAGTCCACACGCATATCCTCTCAGACTATCCCTGAAGGTCAGTCATAAAATACATCTTCACATCTTGGATAAAATAAAACATAGAAAGGGGTGAGCTCAGATGCTCAGTAAGGATAACAATATAGCAGAAACTTTTATAAATAAGAATAAACATTTAAGGAAATGTATAACTAATCCAGAAGCATTTTAAACTTGAACATCAGCGTAATATGGCAAAAATAAAATGAAATAATTCCATGAACTTATTCACATGGATATTCTAGTAGTCGAATAATCACATGCAATAGCAATAACCACTTTCATAATGACAGAATGCATAATGCCAGACCATCACAACCACATAGTCAAGGCCTTGTTCCAAGACTACAAATAATATTTTGACAATGACTTGTTCCAAGACACTAGTTTGTCTCATGAGACCTACCGATGCATCGAGGAGCTATAGCGGGCTCCACCCGTCACTTACTAAGTCCAATGCATTCCTCATATGAACATGTTTTAACATAACATAAACAATAATGTTAAAACTAGAATACGAAATTTCAATACTCACATAATAAACCATGAATGGTATAAATATAACACATCCACAGTAAAAAATATCCCAAAACCTTCAATAAAATATGAATGTTTTGATTCATAATAAATCAACATCAAATAAGCTTAAAATCCATCAAAGGATGTTGACATAGATGAAACCAAAACTATTTGAGATAAATATCTCTTTTTATGAAATCATTTAAAGGTCACGTAATTATAAAAGAAAATATTTACTTCAAAAATATTCTTATAAAATTGTAAGAGAATCTTCGATGATTTTATAATGGTATAAAATAGCCGCACTCGCCGTATAAGTTTTAAAAGGAGACATCCATACCTTAATTTTGTTGAAAAGGTTATAAAGGACCTTTTTTGGAAAACGACGGAATGATTCCTTTATAAACATCATATAAAAAGTCAAACAAGGGTATAAATGACTTTAAACCATAGTCTATAAAATAGTTAGAATTTTTTGAAATACATTTTTAAGAAAAATGGATGTGGATGATAAGGAGGTCACAGTTGATACTTACGTAAAAACAACCTTGGATATTACAGAGATTTTGAAATTAACCCTTACCATGTAATTTTCCTTGGCTGAGGGTCGGTTAACCTCATGTATAATGGTGTTATAATTTTTATTAAATTATTCAATAATAATATACATTAATATTATATCATATATGATATTTTAACATTTCTTTGTTAAGAATATCTTCGTATTATCGTTGTATTGGGTGTTAATGGATTCATTTTCCTTTATATTATTTGTTATGTGAGTAATATTTGTTATTGGGGGATGTATCTTATTAATATCCAGAATGATATCAAGTATTTAAACCATATTTTTAATCATATAATTAAAATTAGTTTTGAATGGATACAATGGGGAATGAATCTCATCACGTTCGTGGAGACGGTAATCTGTACGTACGCACGAGAGAAAATATCATACTTTTGATATTTAAATAATATATACTTGGATTGTGTATCATATATAAAGAGTAAATATCATGTTATATTTATTATTTACATGAATTACACATCATTATTATACCAATCCAAATAATAAAGTATTGAATAACAATTACACCAAGACACGGAGACGGTAATTCGTACATTCGCACGTATGGAGACATGTCATTCGAAGGATGGATAGAATAATGAATATTGTTATACCATATTCATAATAACATCAAGATATATATAATATATTGGAGTCATTATTTTAGAATGTAAATAACACAGAAATAGGAAGGGAAAGAAGAATGAAATTTGAAAGAGGGTGGTGAAATTATTACCTCTTCTTCGGGTTCTTCCTTTTGATTTGATCAAAAGGGATCTTTATTATGGCTTTATAACTAATGTAAGTCCTATATAATGAATTTAGGGAAGTTGAGAGGATATGTGGGTAGGGGTGGGTGGAGCCGAAAAGGCTTTTAAGGTGTGAATTAGATAGAAGGGGGAGTGACCTTTTATAAGAGGGGTGAGGGGAACCTTAGGAAAAGCTTGAAATATTATTTTATAATAAAATAATTTTCAGTTTTTAATGGCCCAAAAAATAATTATTTAAATTATAAGGTGGTTATGGGTTGAAAACCACTCAACCAATATGTTTTATACTGGTTTGGGTCACAATATTAACCTTAACTTTTAGATTTAACTCTTAGTTAAATCGTCTAACGTTTACCATGTCTCTTTATATTTTTATTTTATATGGTTAATAAACGTACTATATACTTCAAAATAACTCCAAGTGGTTCATTAAAGATAAAAATATCATTATATAAGTTATTTTTCTGAACCATATATTTTTAGGAATATAATATCAGTTAATAATATAATATTTCTTTTAAAAACTCTTTTATGTCAATTTTCACACTATTTGGTATTTTGTTTATTATATATTTATAACAGCATTATTACATCGATAAAAATTCATATAACCAACCCTAGTATGTCATATTAACATAAAAAATTAGTTCAATACATAAAAAGGATCATATTACATTTATTTGGATATTTATAATATCAATTAGTTTAATATTTCATTAATTAGGTAATTTCTACATCACAATTTTGTCATAAATAAATTAAATTATATAATGTCTAAAAATTATAAATAAAATACCATTGTGTAGGAAATATTTTTTGATTTTTATTTAATATTTATAATCATATTTATCTTATTTATATCCCTATATTAAAAAAATTTAATTATTAAACATTGATTTTTACTCTTTTAACTCTTCTTTAAATTAAAAAATAAGAAATGTCATAATCTAATCCAAGTGGACCATAGAGGTTCATATTGTATTCCTACGGTTTTTTTGGTTGAATTATTCTTATCCAATTGAATGAGAACTTGTTTTAGGGTAATAATAATATCATTTTTTACCCTTAACTACCCTATTTACTTTCAACTGTGGTAAATAAAAGTAAAAATTTACTGTTCACCAAAAATTATATTTATCTTATTGAACCAAATATTAATACATGATATTAATCGTGTCTCTAATATTTTTAAAATTTCACTCACAAAAGTAGTAATATTATGTTTTATGTGAATTTTCAAATTCTCCTAGGAGATGGGTAAAAGACGGTGAAAGTTCAATAAACTTTTTATATATGCAAAATTTTTATAAAATGAATCCAATGAATTAAATTGAACTTATATAGGTATTTGTTATCTATTTTTACCTAAAATAAATTTAAATAAAATAACTAATTATTTAAATTATATTTCGTTCTATAACTCAGTGTTTTTCACTATTCATCAAAAATTGAATATTTTTATAAAAATAAAAAAAATTAACCCTAATCTAATTTCTATATTATGAATACAAAAGTGAAGTCGATATTACCAAATTCAAAAAAATAAGAAGTTTCATTTATTAATTTAAACTTAATTTCTGTTGTCAAAACCAAAAGGAGTATTTTTAAGAAACAATATTTATCAAAAGATTAACACTTGTTTGTGTCCAATCTCAAATTGAAATTACTTAAATTGAACAGCATTAGATTAAATGAAAAAATATAATATATTTAAACTTCTAATCCATTAAAATGTATAATTTAACACTATAAAATATTTTTATTAAAAAAGTTGTTTTCAGTTAAAATATAGTATTATACATTATTCACCCAAATATGACAGTTATTACAGATACATCAAAAATTTATTGAAACCAAATTTTTATGTCCCGATTCTAAAGAAGAAGTTTATTTTTTCAAATAAAATATATAAAGGTTTCAAATATTGGATTTAAAAAAGGGTTCATCATTAAAAGGAGGTAAAAGTGATTTTTTTTGAAAGAAATACTTCTATTATCTAAACAAACTGAATTCGTTCTTACATTATGTATAAGAAACTCATAATATGGATTCTAAAATTTTAAGGATTATATATAGTTCAATACTTAGTTAATACTATTCATAACCTCTTTTGAACGGCTAATTTGATAATCTTGTGGTGCACTTAAACCTGGTGTTTCGTGTAATGGAAGTTATTTAATTACTTTGAAGAAATAACGTACTATGAAATCTTGTGGTGTTACACCTAGTTTACGACAACATGAATAGAGACACAACAATTTTGAAACTCTTAAGGAATATTGTTAGGATAATCAAATTATCATTAAAGAAACAGTGTGATTGATTTTAATTTATGATAATCATAGATGAATTAGGATAACCATAACGTTTAATAGATTTGAAATAATGTTTCATTATTTAGAAATACTATAAATTATTTTTAATGATAATTTTTGGTCCACAATAAATATTATTTTTCAATATTTTTTTTCGATGGATGTAAACCAAATGAATCATTTTAATGTTGACTGTGATGGAAATTGGAATAATTTTTCACATTAAAAATCAAATGTTATTGTATTTCGAATGAAAAAAATACCATTTTTAAGCTCACAATCATTCCCAATATATAATTCATTTTAATCTTCAAAAAAAATGTGATAATGGGATAAATGATATTTTTAGTCGTTAGAAACTCATCTTATGATTTTATATGTATCCCTCAAGGTAAGTGATCCTCTCCTCATAATCTATATTCAAGACCCTTATTTATAATATTCAATTTTATTTCAAAATTTTTATTTCAGGGTATATTATTATACATCCATCATAGATAGTGTTATTATAAATTATAAAATATTATATACCCATTTAACTCTCATTTAAGCCTTTTTGGAATCTTTTTATAAAACTTTTATGGTAACAATATTATCCAATGAATTTTTCCATGCCAATTATTATAGTGAATACTATCCACATTTTCAATGATTAGCATCCAACTAGATGTAAATTCCTTCAGTAATGTTTTACATACATGTATGTACCCCACCCTCCTCAACCATGTAGTTAAAAGTTATGTAAAATGATCATATTCTTATTATTTATTTTGAAAATATATATATGTACTTGATATGAATGTTATGGGTGGGCCTGAAATTTTATTGCCCTCAAATTCATGAGTTAATTATATTAATCTCACTTTATTTATTGTATGTTTCATTGAAGATTATGATGTCATGTTTGATGATTTTTCCACATTCCTATGTTGATTAATGTTAACATCATATATATTTTCAGGACGATCTATTTTATGATTCTCATCCATTTTATTTGACCTTAATATGTATCTTGTCTAAAATTTATTTTCTTTATAATATTTTCTTCTATTTTTTCATTAATGGGCTTTAAATCTCACCCATATCTTATGTACATCCCTAGGATATCCAATTATATTTTATAAGATCAAAGGAACATATAGTAATGTTATTAAATATTAAAAATAATTACATTTTTTATATGGTTAAATTACTATGTTATATACACAATATTCCAAATACACTAGGACCCATGATCTTCTTGGATTGTATACGTGTAAATCTATTTTATAAATAAATAATTATAGTGTATACAATATATGGGTTGTTATAAGTTTATATATTATGATTACCTTGATTCTAATTTTGGCCTAACCATATTTCCTAGAGTGTATAGGTTTTTGAAGAATATGATTTTGAATTTGCACCATGATTATTTTCTAGTTATAGTTGAGGATGAAATCCTATTTTACATTAAAACAGAGCGAGATCATATACATCAACTGATTTTAGTTCTTTATATCTTAAAAAATCGAAGAATTTATTCCAAGCTATATTAATTCATTTTTGGCATGCATGAGGAAAATATCTTGGAACATGTGAATCGTGAATATGATATTTCATCTAATCCTAAAATGTTGAAAGATGATATGACCTAGGAGGAACTATTTGTTGCCTTTGAGATTTATAAAATCTCAGTCATGGATGGGTATTATAAATATTTTTTAAAGGAAATCATAAATAATATTTCTCTACTAAAATCTAAAACATGGAAAATATTGAATGAAAATTTGAATTTTAGGATTCCATTAATGAGATGATGGATTGTTTGACTTCAGTTCATATGATGACGCATATAGGTGCTAGAAATGGTTATTTGGTCATCTGTGATTCATTATGATTAAATTTTGGATATGATATTATATTGGGTGAATTTTTTTTGGCTTATGGTTCTGGTAATATTTATTCTCATAAGAAGAATGAAGAAAATGTATCTCAAAAATACAATTCTCATGCATATTGTGATGATTTGGAAAAAATAACTTTTTAGAAAGAGTATTACAGTCTACTCGACTCATAAATTCTCATTTCAAATATTTTCATGAAAAATATGGAACATTATTAATGTTTATTGGTTGTGAAACTTCCGTATTTCATTGTTGATATTACATACACCACTGGTACGCAGAATGTATTCTATCATTCCATGAGACAGAAACTTCTATCACAGGTCATGAAATAATCTTATCGGGAGTGGGATCTATTTTTTCTACTATCTAATATGTACATGGAATACTTCATAAATGTGATTGGGGTTATTTTATTGAGTATTCTATTGAAATCCCACCAACAGGAAATGTTTCCTCTAGAAATACAGCATGATTATAAGTTATAGGGAATTATGGATTATATAATAAAAGAGATATCATAAGTGAATGGCCTTTATTTTTTAAGAATATATTAATCTTCAGAATCATTTATTTTTTTATAATAATTATTAATAATGTTTTGATGGGGTATATGAATGTTTTCTAACAGGTATTATACCCTCGAATAATGAAAATGTTTTATAAAATATGGTCAGGTTTCTAGTGGATTGAAAATAAATTACATATTGTTAGTTTTATATATCACTGTTATAATTTTCTTCTGATTATCTATAAGATAACAAAAACCTTTATGTATTATCTAGCCACATACTATTCCAAAATAAAGGTCTAACAAGATATCAATTGACATTGTGGTTTGGTTATCAGTTAAACCTTGAGAAAAAAATATGATTTTTTGATGATTAACAGATTGAAAAAAATACCACAGTTTTCAAACATGTTATACTAGAAATTTTTATTTAATGAGAAATATTTAGGTTCATGACATCATTGAATGTCTTGGTGTTTCATATTACACATATTCTAATAAGGATCCCTATCATAACATCCTGTTTTTTTAATATTCTCCTCAATGTGATGGGTTCCTAATTAATGATGATCACGGTGTACCATCATTTTGGAATATAGGCATACATAATGTGTTATAAAGTGTTTTGAGGTCATTCATAATTATAATTTAAATGATTTTATGGGATCTATGAGTTTACAGAAGAGACTATTAATGTTTTTATAGATAAATAGTTATCTTTAATTCATTAATATTTAACCCTTAAAGGCACCATGTAGTCATACTTGAATATACCCACTATATTGGTTGAATATTGTTGATGCTTCATTATTTGGACCTAATTTATTCTAAGAGATGATGCAAAAAATTAATTTCATTATACATCTAATGGTGTTTACTATAATCCGTAATAAATCTATTGGTTCTCAATGTATTCATCGTTTTGAGTTACTGGTTGGTGGCCACATGTTTTTTGAGTATTTCCTCACATTTGAGTCACCGAATACTTGGATAATATGGATATATAGAATCAAAACACTCAGTATAATATATGGGTGTTGAGAATAATGGAAAAGGGGATTTCCAATTATCTTTTAAAAATTAATGATATTGATCCATAGAATGTTCCATATGACATGGATTTGGTGGTATCTCTATAACACCTCTCATATAATAATATGTCTGAAACTTGATGTGGAACCATATTTCTACATGAACGAGTAGCTAGTTCAGATTTTTGATTCATATATAATGGTTATTTATATAATTTTCATACCCTTTGTGTGGATGTAAATGTTTAATGGTTATTATTCTTACATGATGTGGAAATGTGATCATTAGTTAAGAGATAAGTGGAATAACAACATGTTGAACCAATAATTTTGGTATAATTTCATGAGGATGAAAGAATTAATTTTGGGATAATTGTTACATTTCATTACTGACTTCTTGGTATAATCCCTATTTTATTATTTGTTGTCTTTATCATCAAATTTTTCCCTTATTTTTTATGTAACATTTTGATTATGCGTTATTTTTATTAATTTTTATCCCCTTTATTGAGATATCCTAATTTTGTGGGAGGGTGAATGATTCTGGTTTTATTGGTCGGGATATGGTCATGGAAGTTCGTATAAGATTAAGTATTCTCCTATAGATGGAAAAGGTGTACAATCATGATGATCAATCTAGTGATGAATATCAATTATCCAGTGGGAGGATAAGAGTGATGTACTCTTTTATGAATCCCATTGGGTATCCAATGGGATATCTAGTATCACTATTATTATTCCAGATGACACTATGTATCCACTAATTTCAATGGGACTATAAATCATAATGGTAATATCATATATTCATTTTCATTAAATCTCTATTTAAAAACCGAAAAAACCACTCAATAATTTCATTCATATGTAAACATATTAGAGGATATGATTGTTTGAATTTTGATCTCTTGACCGTGATTAATTACATATTGATGATTTTATTTGGGTTTAACATATCTCTTCTAATAGGTAGAATCTCCATTTCTTCATTGATTATACTTTCGTCAATTATATCCCACATTGAAAATAGTGATTACTATGGTCATTAATGGAACTATATCTTAACCAGATTAATTTTGATTACAATATTCCCCATTGATAAACTATCCCTTACATCTACATTGTATGATCTTGAGCCAGTGTTTGATTATACTGATTGTGGTAGGTGGTTCCTTAAGAAAATATTTGGAAAAATGAAACCGTTGATGTTTACGTAGGTTAAATTGATTATAAAATTGATTTATAAATATTGAATTTAGTTTATTGGGAAATTTTATGAAATATTATTTTGGGCGCTATGAAATCCGATGATAATGGAATTCTAAAATTATGTGTTTCCATATGGAAATGTAATTTATTTGATATGAATAATTTTAAGGATTATATTTTATGATATAAAAATGCATGAAATGTTTTAATATTATAAATGAAGTATATTTACTTGAAATGAATGTGTTCTTTATAAAAACCATTTATTTTAGTTTATAAAATGAATGAGTATTTATTGGAACATGAACATGGATCATTTTGAAATTACTGATTCAATTGAAGGATATCCAATGTATGTTTTTTTCATTGAATCACATTTCTGTATGGGTAGTTATATGTGAATAACAGAAAATGGGAATGTATTAACTATAAATGGAAATAGGTTGGTGATAAAAATAGTATTTTAACTTTGATATGGGTTTTGACTTCATTTTTAACGGTGTTCTCTTATTACCAAAAGGCATGATATGCGGGGATGTGTTCACAACGGGAACTACATTTAACAAATATGTGTGATAATATCTAAAAAAATATTACACTAAATATCATAACTATGGTTCTATTAATTTAATTGATTAGTCATTCCAATGTCTGTCTTATATTATTATTAATTCCTATTTTGATTTAATTTTTTTGTTTTTCCTCTTTGGATAATGGTGCCTTTATCATCCAAATTCAACATATATAAAATTTCCGAAAATTTCTGTATTAACCAATGATATTATTTTTAAAACATATATTGACATGAATTGTGAAAAAATTATCATGAAAATAATTATTTAACTTTGGGAAAAAAATTCCTATTTTTTTGTTTTATATATATATACCATATTCAGATCCTATTGGTATTTGTTTCTCATGTCCAAGTATTTCATTGAGATTTTTTTAGATTTTTTTAGTCGTTGTCCATGGAATGGAAATACTATACAGAGAGGAGGTTTATGTTCTTTATTTGCAGGACAGTGGCTATTTATGGTGACATGGTAATGTTTCTTCCACTTTTTACATTAGGTTCTAGGGATGGTTTCCTGATCGTTTTATCAGATGAATTTGGTAGATTTTTCATTTTAATTGATTTAATTTGACTAATTTCAATAATTATTCTATTCATAGGTATTGGGAAAATTGAAAATTAATTTTTGATATATTCTTCTTAGTATTGATGAGATACACTTGTAGAGAAATTATTCCCTATTAACTATTTTTCTATTTATAAAGTTCTTCATCCCATGGGGATTGGGAACCCATTTTGAGCTATATCAAAAATAATTTAAGGAATATTTAGGTAGGATATCCCAGTTAGTTGAGGAAATATATTAAAAGTGATTTTTTACCTCTTCTTGATGTTGAATATTATAAAATGGATTACATATTTAGAATAATATTTTCTTAAATTTTTATCAAGACTAATTATTATTTTTTCAAAATAAATAAATAGAATTGTAAATGTTTTTTCCGTATAGTATAGGTTAAAAGGAGTACTAATTGGGTTTAAATAAGATATATCTATTCTAATTTCTCTATAATGAGTCTAAATATGATTGAATGAGTTTGTATTGGCTGATAATTATCCTTTAATTTAGATACATTGAAATTTGATCCATATTCCATGATAGTGGTATTTTTAATATTATAATGTTCTTAATATTTACAAGGTTTTCACACATTTCACTTGTAAATGGGAACCACCTCACCACACTTCTACACAAACATTTAAAACTCTAGTTAGAAAAAACCCATCATGGATCATTAATAAAATCTATTTTATATAACTTATAGGTTCATGTCTCATCATGATACCGCTCATAAATGTTTTTTATTAAATCCAATGGAATATATCCTAGGGGGTTCTATAAGTATTAAATGAATTATTTCATATTTAGTTGATCTTATGTCTCCTTAAAATCTATAATAAATAATTTAATATAATGAAATTTATATCTTTATTATACTAAAATGATATTAATTTATTGTAAGAACTACTTTTTATCTAACCCAAAAAACTAGAAATGAAAACATCCCTTCTGAATAAGTACGAATTATTGTCTCTACCAAGAGATGTGTTTTGTTTTGATCTGTACAAAACATTGAAAATTATAAATATGGATTTAATGGATATATATTATATTTATAAAATCATTATATTATTTAAAATATCATATATTATGTATATTTTACCCTCTTATTATTTGAAAATTGACATCATCGTTCGTGTGTTCGTGTAGACTACCACATCTATGAAAGGATGTGATTAATTTTTTATATCATCATTACTTTGATAGTCATAATGATATATTTAATGAATAAATATTAAACATTCAATATAATTATAATTATATAATGGTAATCTATTATCTTATTTTTTCCTTTATAATAATTTTAAAAACTAAATATCCATTAAGTGTACGTACAGACTACATAATCCATGAATGATGTATCACATTTTTCATCAATAACTTACATGTATGGTTTAAAAAGTGAGTTGAATGTATATAATTTATAATAATAATATTTTTATAAACCTTTAGGTGATAAAACGATAAGTATTATATATGTTTCAGAATCACTGGACTGATGGATATGTGGAAAATATAACATTTTTCACCTGAATAATTTTTTAATGAATAATTATTAATAAATGTGTAAATAAAAATTATCATTGATTGAAATATAATAAAATCATCATGAATAATATTATGTTAACATTTTATAATATCTTTAAATTTAACATTAATTTTCCTAGAGTGTGTATTATGTATGTAACCATATGAGGTACGAGTTGACGATAAAATCTCAAATTTTGTTGAGTCTGTTTATGTTTTAATTTAAATATTAGAATATTTTTTATTTTTTCTCTCGAATCCAATATATTATTTATACTATACTTATTTTTGGTATTTTCATGTAATAATACAACTTTTCCTACTTATTTAGGCCAAAAAATAAAATGTATGCTTTAATAAAAGATGGCATCAAGTCACTTCTTTTGGAAAATAATATTTCTCCACTAGTTGTATGTTCTTAAAATTACATAATGGTTGTATTTATCTATCGTAAAATTTTATTTAATAGACTTTTATAATAATATTTTCATTATTAATAATTTATTCAAATGAGTATTTTCATAATATTCCCGAACAAGTAACTTTTGATTTATAATTTTTTTAAGAAATTTTTGTTATGCTTTTAATATATATGACTTGAATTGATTTGCACAATTTCATGTCCACTCTTAATTATAAATATTAAATTTATTTTTTGTATGGTTTTATAAATAAAATCCTACTAGTATTTTTTTTTGAATTTTTTAGTTTTAAAATGTCACCAAAAGAAAAGGAAGGGTTTTCCTATTTTATAAATTATATTTGTAAGGATATTAAAAACGTGTTTTTAATCTATGTGAATATAAATTACGACTCCAAATAATTTAATAAATATATGAACACATGAAACTATCCCCATCATATATATATAGATTGGTTATGAATGTTATATTTTATTGATATTCCATGAAACCCTTTTATTTATCATACGTTATTTTAACAGTCATGGATGGATTAACACTTTTATGTTCCTATGGAATATATATGAATGGTTTATTATTATATGATTACTAGGAACATCAGTTTTCTCCAATCCTTTTTGTAATGATTTTTGATATCAAAAGGAACATAGGTAGATATCCAAATCTGAATAAAGTGAAGATTAAGTTATATGATTCTTAATGATGTACACATGTGTTCATTACAATCCTTATAATGTAAATGGGTTATTAGACTAGGCCTATGAGGGTATACATATAGTTATACTTCTACTAAAAAGTATATATGGGATAACATAATACTACTATGTGATAAATATCATGGTAGGTATCCTTGATATATGATTTCTATTCTTATGAGTATTCCAAAAACTCATGTATTTTGGTTATGATATTACATCATGGATCATGTCTGATTATTAATGATTGTGCACTCTTTTGAATAATTTAATTGTTAGAAAAAATCCTTATTATATTATTTCTATATATATTTTATCACATGGGGCATATGATATCATAGGTTTTAATCATGTTCTCATATTCTTATTATTATATTATTCTAACTTATGATCATTGATTGATATACCTCAAATTTACCCTTACTTTGTATCTTATCTCACCATTCATTATGTTTCTATTTCCCTTGTTTAAGAATAAATGTTTGTATATGTTATTTCAAATAATGATAGTATGTGAAAATAAATTTTATGGAGTTCTTTATGATCATTCATTAAATAAGGTTAATATGTATCTATTCTAAAAATATATTTATCCAAAAGGTTCTCATGAATATTTGAGATTACAATAATATGTAATATTAATGTGTAGAAAATTTGAGTACAGTATAGATTTTATCACTTGGAATCAATTCCACTATGTATATATATTTTTCCCATATATGAGAGTGAATTTATTTGTTGTCATGTTGGTATCAAAGTATTTGTTAGTCACCTTTAGATTTTACATTAAGTGAAATAAGAGAATATAACTTATCGATACCTATTATAAAAAACTGACATAAGAAAAATCTAATGTTTCCTTGTATAATATTAATGATTAAAAATTGAGTACATGTAAGAAATTAATATCAATATCAAATGACTTCCCATGATTATTATTGTATTTGATACTCACTCTATGAATTTCGTTTAGCATTTTTTATTGGAAATAAGATAAATAATGTTAATGATTAAAATGATCATCCTCACGTGATAAAACATGAAATAAAAATGGAATAAGAAATGTTTTACCATTCATCACCTGATACTCTAATTCTTTGAATGGTAACATGAATCATAATGAACATACAAACATCCTATAGAAGGAATGAATGTCCATTGATTCCTTTATACCTAAACACCCTCTATATTTATGTGGTTCCTTTTATGAGAAAAAAAGAAATGTTATGGAGATGATTATATCTATCATCTAGTTATAATAATATGAAATGTTTATTCATATTTTGTATCATTAAGAATGTTTAGTTGATCAATTTTTTACTGTTATCAATAATACAGGATAAGATGAATAAATTAAATTATAGAAATTTTATTTGTTTATGAATGTATGCTTCCATAAGTATTTACCCTGAACTCTTCACAGTACGTTTAGGCTTCCATTTCTAGATCTAATTTAGAATTATTCGGAAGCCAATGATACCTATAGGGAAAATTTCACTATAATTACATGGTAAAAATAAATATTAGTCATTGAACAAGTAAGAATAATTGATTGATTCAATATTTCATTAAATTCATATCTCTAAAGGGAATCATTAATAAAGTACATTGATATATTTGAATTATTTATTTGACACTCTCTTGATGATTAAATATTCAGATTATGATGTTATTAAACTCAATTTTTCGTTATAGTGATAGAAATATTGATTTTTGGGGAGATTTAAATATTAAAACCCATAGAAGAATGATGATTAATGTTCTTTTATGAAATCTATAGGAATAAACATAAGTAAAATTTTTACCAAGGTAATGGTAAATGAATAATGGTTATAATAAAAGTTCATTTATCAAATGAATTATGAGGGGATATGGTATGGATGAGATCTTAGCCATTTTTACATCCTATACTCCATTGCATCAATTGTAAAGTTTATTATTATTATGAAAATAGATTTCCAAATATCACAGCCCATCAAGAGGATCATGAACATCACCTGGATAATGGTTTTGAAAATTCCTTTCATATTACAAAAAAGATGATAAAATATGAATAATATAAAAATGGATGGATGTTTTTAAGTAATATGAAGAAAATTCTTATTTAATGGTATGTAATGGAAATTGATTGATTGTAGTGTGTACATATAATATTTATAGTATTGTGATTTAATTTTGTTTTATTTATGGATTGATATGTTTATGGATGATCATAACATCATGATATATACATCATTTATGAGGACTAATATTTGTAATGAAATTTAACAAATTTAAATTGGATTTTAGTAAATGATTTTGATATATGATACCATTTGGTTTAACATTTGATTAGGTAAGGAATGTTAGTAATTTTTTTTAGAAAACTAGAAATTTATAGAGTACATTGGGGTTAATAAATTCATTGATTTTGAGGTTATTATGATTAAATTAGATAAAGGGTTGTCACATTTGGTAAGATTATAGGATTGATGTTACTGGAAATGTTTTAGGTAAAATTAGATTTTATATCAAATTGGTTATTATTATATATGGAATAATTATTGAATAATATTTTGTAAGTATACATGATTTTTTTATAGTGATTTTTGTTATTTTGGGAATATTTTTATATTTTTATAATATATGAATGGTTATTCATATTTTTAATATATTACATTCTGAGATAAAATTTAAGTTTGTTGTTAAATAAAAATTTGATCTTGTAAGACTATGTCATATAATATTTCGGATATTTTAGTAATGATTTTCCAAACAATTTTTTTTGAAAAAAAATATTTTAAAATATTTATGCACTGATTTATTTTCAAATTTGGGTGTTATTTTAAATGGGTTTCCTCCTTCTTCCCTTTAATGGGGCCTCCATAATTATAATAAAATTAAGGCCTTCGGGCCATTGTATGGATGGGTGTTATTGTAATGATTTTGTTTATTAATCGAATATTTTCCCATATAATAGTTTATTCACTAACTAAAAATATTGATTATTTAATTATGAATAATCATTCCAAGTACATGTAAAATTATAACGATACATCAAGGTGTGTGGAGTGACTTATTACTATTTTTGCAATATTATAAAACATTTAATTTTAAATTTATATACCCATTAATCTGTTTCATAGATAGGAACATGAGTAATAATTTTATTTCATTTTATGTAACATATATTTTGTTAAAATAAATTTTTTTTGTTTCATACATGAACATTTTATTATGTATTACTATCATTTATAATATTAGTTTAAGTGGATATGATAATGTACTAAAATTATAATAAATAGATTAAATTATTCTTATTTCATGAAAAACTAACAATTAACTGTATTTAATATTTTTATCTCTCTCAAAGGAAAAGTAATTTATAAAACCCTTATAAAAGTGAGGTAAAATATTTTGAGAATCATAAGTAAAATATAACTCAGATATTTTGGTATTCTCTTGGGAACATCTTATCATGTATGATTATTTAAATTTTAAATTAATTGTTTAAATAATATTTGTTAAATTATAGGTTACCTAACATTTTATCAAGTTGTAGGTTATTAAAAAAATAAATTTAATGGATTGGGATTTAATGGTATTTATTTAAAATGAAATATATTTATTTTCCACTCATTCTTTATCTTATCCTCTATTTTATGGTTCCATTATTTGGTATCATTTATAATTAATGGTTTCTAAATACATCTTCTACTATGTGGAAGTAATTAATTAAATATTTCAAACCATGTTTTATAAAATATGATATTAACATTTTCATGAGACAATTTATCTGAGGTGGAGAATGTTACACCCCCAACATTTTAGTATATATTACCATTAGTAAATACATTATTTAATGTCAACCAATATAAACAAAATAGTACAAAATAAGAAAATAATTTATTAAAATTAAATCTGAACAAAAATTAATTATGAGTATACAATGTTTAAATAAATAAATATCCATTGGTAATTTTGATTATATTACAATATGAATAGAAAATGAATTAAGGAATTGCTTTTTTTATAACCTAGTTTTTATTATTTATTATGTTATTTTAATAAAATTTATTAATTTTAATAATTTCAATTAATTAAATAGATTTTATCTCTAAAAAATGTGTATTAAATTAAATTTTAGGTCAACATTGGTGATTTTTCTAAAATAACTATTTTTTGGATAGTGAACAATATCATATTTTAGAATATTATCACATCTATGAAATTATAAAGATAAAATAATGTAATGAATGTTTAGTATACCTTCTAAGAATAAATTTATATTTAATAAATAATGAAATTAATTTATAAATATAATATTAATCTTAGACATATATGTTTGACATTTTAGACATATAAGTAATTCCTTTATTCAAATGAAAATTCTTTTTTGATCTTAGCATTTAATAAATATATGTAATGTTTTTATGGTTTAGAGGTAAAATATATCACATTATGTGTCGCTAAACTCAAATAATTCCATCATAATCACTTTCAAAATGGGTTTGGGGGTAAATTAATTTTTTGTTTTTATAAAACTATTTTTATAAAATGCTTTCTTTTTTAATTTCGAAAAATTATTTTAGATATTGTATTTACGAATAATAGAAATGTAAGGGTGTAAATTTAATTCAATAAATACAATTTTAATTTTAAAATTTGTAATTTTGTTCAATTTAAATTTTTAGTAAAATTTAGTAGTTACCATGAAAAAATGTTTATCAACATGGTAAAGGAAAAACGGTATAATACGTGTCTTAGAGGAAAAAAAAGTATTCAAAAATTTCTAGAACATATCTAAATATCATTATATCATTTTATTTATACATTAAATTATAATTTAACCAAAATAAAACTGAATATATGTAATATTCCATTAAAAATTTATTATATTTTAATGTTTTTAGTAATTTAACGAGTTCTTCGAACTCATATATAAAAGGGCACCGCGTCTCCACACATATCAATACATATTGAACACTATATATTGACAAATAACATCAGAAACCCTCCCAAAACTGTTTCAACAACTTTTTTTAGGTCTTGGTCTCAGTAAAAAAAATCGTAGATGAAATAATTTGTAATGTAATGGAAAAAATCCATGTTTAGTGTATAAGTATTAAATTAATTCCAACAAGATTTTATATTATTATACTTAATGAAAATATAAGATACATTTTGAAATAAGATTACATAAATAAAATTATAGTACATATATTTTTTTGTATTTAATAAAAACTATTTTTTTAACTCATTTCCTTCTTTTGGAAAAAGAAAATGTCACTCATCTATAAATGTGGAATACCATCCACATGAGGAGAGAGGTTTTTTTAATTTCCATGTAAAATGGATTCATTTAAATATTTATTTTTCTTATATAAATTATTTTTATATAATTTATTTGATTAAAAAAAATTAAATATCATTTATCTTCTTACTGTTCCATCAGTAAGAAAGTGATGATGTTGTTCTTGCATATCATTGGACTACCACCCCCAACAAAATAATGTGACTTTTTTTATTTTATTCATACATGGATGGTCATAATAATGGATCTAGTAAATTAATATTATATTTATAATATTATTATTTTTTAAAGTTATTCCTTTATATTATTTTTCTAATTTCATCTATAAAAAATGAAAATGGCGCTCATATGTACGTTCTGACAACCAACTCAATGAATGAAGAATCTCATTTTTATTTCTATTATACATTTAGGATATTAAGAGTATATTTAATGTATAGATATGATAATAATATCATTTTTATGATTTATAAAATTTTGATGACATGAAAGACATGTAAGGACTAGAGTAACTGAAATGATATGTACATGTAAAACTGAAACATTGAGACCAGAATAATAGTTTTAATAAAGAATTGATAATAAATGCATAATATGAAATTATAATGGAATGTGTCATTGATACATGATTATGATATTTATTATTATACATATTTATAATAATTTTATATTTATTGTATAGGATGATATATTTCTTATTAATAAATTATACATATAATGTAAGAGTTTATGTAATGATCTAACCATTTCAATTTAAATTGAAATAATTTTAATTTTATTTCCCTTAGTAAAACCAAATTTTTTATTATATTATTTATATTTCAATATTTTTCTATTATTAATACCATATTTCTCTATTTCTATAAAAAAAATATTAAAAGTAATTTTTTAAGAAATTCCATTATATTTTCTCTTATTTTAGTTTAGAATATTTTTCATCCATGGCTTTGTTCTTAAAATTATTTTAATAATGTTTTTATCTATATCAAAATGATTAATAAATATATTTTATAGTAATATTTTGGATTTTTTACAAATGATGACAAATAAATATTTCATAAAATTTCTAAATGGTTTTATTTTGAAATTTTAGAAAACAATGAAATGAATGTGTTATTTTGAAAATATCTATCATGAACTGGTTTACATACCATCATGTTTAATATTTACTGTCATATTTCCATAAAATGTTTTCATGGTTTTATAATAAGTATTAATTTTTTATCATTCTAGGAATAATTATTATTTAAATTTCACAGAAAAAAAATATGTTCCCTATTAATATTTAAGTATATTTATAAGGCTCTAATGGTGATGTTCTTCATTTTCTGAAACATCTTTTACGAATTTATATGTTCAGTAAGGATGTGATATTATGATAACATCCTCTTCTAATATACAAATGGTTTTTTATAATAATGTTTTAATGATGATGCATTAAAAACAGTTTTATAATATAAGTTAATTGGACTATTAATGAAGGACGAATGGTCTTTTGTTCCAATATATTAGATATCAAAGTTATATTAATTTTTGATGCATGGTTCGTTTATAGAAATCCAATGTATTAAGCAATGTTTTATGTTCTCAAAGGGTACATTAGTAAAATTACCTAGAATAAAAAAGTTCATGTGATGTTAACATAAGGCAATGGAATGACTATGGTTGTTATCCTAAGCCTTACAATGTATGTGGTTTGTTATCCTGATCATAATAGGGTACACTTGTGTTTATCTTTAGCCAAAGAATATAAATTGGTGGTTAACACAATATAAATATTTGTTGAAATTCATGGTATGGGTGTGATAATATAATATTATATATATATATATTTATATTATATAATTTTTTAGTGTTTATTCATGATTTCTTTGTTAATTCATTTGGTTTTTATTGTTTTTATATAAATTGTGAATTCCATAATCAATGGATGAAAAAATGATAAAGTAGAAAAGAATGAAATTACATGCCTTGTATAACATATATGATTTGTAGTCCTCATTCACCGCATACATGCATGGAAAAAAATCACTGGGGGACATTACATTATGTGAATCCCATACAAGATGTGTATATTAATTAAGAAATATGAATATTTAAAATATCATAATCCCACCCAATGTTAATCAAATACTTGGTGTGTAGAGATTTCATGAAATGAAATGTTTTAAAGCTCACTCAGTTAATGATATAAATAAATTCATAGATGGAAATTGTGGGTCTAGAATACAATATGTGTATCCAAATAAGAGGATGTGTAGATGTTTGGATATAATTCACTTAATCATGAAGAAAAAATTCATGACATCAAAAACATTTTCTATCTGGACTATTTATATTTTAACCACCCTTCACATACAAAGCATCAGATTTTTTCACCATTGTTAGGGTTTTAATCTTTCTCTGATATAGTGACCATTGGTTCAAAAACCAAATTTCCTCACCCTACCCATTTATTCCATTCCATTCCCATTTTTATTTTTGATTTTTCAATTTCGAGAAAACGTGTTTCCTATATTTCCCCATATTCATCCTGGATGGTGCATGCACCAGGGATCCTCAATTCACTCAAAAATACATGATGTAGAATAGCTAATTTTTATTAATCACAATATCAATCGATCAATTTATATGTTCCAATAGTATTTTATGGATGACCAAAATGATCCTAAGCCACCACACCCTCAAAACTAAAAAAATAAACAATTTTTGCAACCATTTAGTCAAGGTGATCGACTAGTGATGCAGGAGTGCGATATACACATATTATGGCCATTTCCCATTAGTAGTGCTACACCTAGAATTTTTAACCCATGAATTTAGTTTCAAACATTTATGGTTAATCTAGGACTTCCTTAAATGATCTAGAACATGCAGCTATTCAATGGACATCAAAGTGAGGTCCCCCGTGGGCATAAATCCAATTTTAGAGAGGATTAAAAAAAATCACAACTAAGGAATCTAATCATATGCCTTTCAATTTATGTTTTTTTCCATTATACATCTACAATAGATAACATAATTTGATAAAATGGTAGGAATACATGTCAATCATGAATTGGGATGAATTAGAAAATAAATTTATACAGAAACACATCCAACCAATATATAATTTTATGCTCTAGAATGAAATTTATAACATCAAATGGGATGAAAATTAATAATTGGACTAAATTATGGATATATTTGATGAGAATCACCATAAATTCAAACATTTAAATCTATATGGGTGGAATTAGTTATAGATATTTTATTAAATACATCATCTTTTTGCATATGTTGTAGTAGATTATACTAGAGATAGTGAACTCATTCTAAATACAGTGAAGGTCAAAAATGATATTCTAGAGGATTATTACCAAAATTAATATCTATAGAAATGTTATAGAGGATTTTTTTTATGGGCAATGTATTTGGTGTAGTATACTACCCTCCTCAAATCCCAAAATAGATGATTGGAAAATAAATATGGATTAATGTTAATTACCTAATATTCCACCAACCCGCAAACTATTGTGATAAAAATTTAATCCTACTTGATGTGTGTAGGCCTTAATTCCAACAAATATTGATTTCAATGGATGAATGAACCCTAGTATCATGATTTTAATTTAGACAATTACGATAAATAAGTCCAAAAGTACTAGAATTCCCAATAGCATCTAAAACTGAACTACCCGAAAAGACCTATTGAGTAACGATAGTTTCATTAACAAATATAAATTTTGAACACGATTGGACATGTACATACATTTAATAAGGGACCACCTGGGTACCCACCATAAGATCCAGATCATTCACTATAGTATCAATTGGAATAACATTTTCTTAGATATCAGAAGATTAAACTAGCTCAAAAAAGTCATCCAACTTGCTAAAAAACCATTCTAACAATCCTAATATCTATAGAATAATATTAAAAACTATCTCACTACATTTGTTCAAAAAAAAAATCAGTGGATTACATCCTATGAATCTAATTTGAAAAATCAAAAGTGAAACTATACTTAATCTTGGGTACAAAATAGCTCAAATTTCAATCACCTTTCAAATCAATTACCAGTTACAATTCTAGGTAACATTATTACACACCCAGTAGAAAAGTGAAAGGATGTGGTCATTATTAGTAGAAAAATTCAATACGTCCAAGAACCAGGAAAAGAGGAGAATGGTAGTTTTTATAAACCTATGAAATGGTATCTTTTTTTCATTGTGGATTACAATGGTAAAAATGAAACTGATGAAGAAACAAGTCTAGAATCAGAATCCATTGAAAAATGTCTATAAAATATATACTTAAAAATAATGATTATATTCCAAATTGTTTAATTAATTTACATTCAAAAAAAAGGAATATGGAAGAATTATGAGTCATTTAGAAAAATAATGATTGATTCTATATAATCTATCTGAATGTTCCCCTTGAAATTAGAGACCATGGAAGATTCTCTATTTCATTAAGTGTAGGAGAATTAAACTTTAGGAGAATATAATGAGATCTTGGAAAGAGAACAAATGACATGCCTATGAATATCTTCAAAAATATGTTCCCTTATACTGGATAACGGATATGTCATGTACCCTCAATGAATTCTTAAGGATATCATGGTTAATGTATTCAATTTTATCAATCTTATTGATTTCCTATGTTTATACCTAGGATAAAAAAGAAGATGTTACATTTATTCTAGGATGAACAATTTTTTAAACTGAGATTGATGTCATATATGTTAACCATGGGAGAATAATAATCATAGATGGAGATGATCATGCGTTGTTAAACATAATAATGGATTACATGTAAGGTAACGTATCTTTTGATTAAAAATACATAACTCTTACTGGGGAAGTAGACGATTTTATAATTATCTAGGGTGATTGTTATACCATATCTTCTAAATATAAGGAATAATTTTATCATGAGAATGAATAATATATTGACCCATTTAAATGATAAAATATGACAACATTTATACCTATTTTTATGAAGCCACTATCATTGATACTAAATAATTTTCCAAGAAGAATCATGTAATCTTTCCTCGAAACTGTAAAACACTAATAATCATTATCATCTCTGATATGATCTAAAAACATGAATTTAGGATTGTTAATGTGATTAAATTAAACAAATATTTTTGTTTATTGGTTATTGTACAACATTATGGAATCATCCCCACAATTTTCACTAACAAATTTTATTTTAAGTAGTTGATAAATACAAATTCAACCCCCATAGGAAATTCAACCCGCAATGAATGTGGTGGTTTTGAATGAATTGTTGAATCATTTTAATATAGGGATAATATATTCAATATATAATAGAAATTAGGAGATCCCATTAAATTAAATTCTAACTAGGGGAAACCCACCTATTTTGAAGAGTTATAAAGATTAGTTCATCTCTTCATGAACCATCACCAGAGGGAGAGTATGTATCAATAATTGGAAAATCAATACTGAAACAAAAAAATTACTATAACCATTAGGGATCATATTCTAGAATTACTATCATGGAATGAATTAAATTATTTTATATATGTATATTCATGATAAAAAAATTAAATTCCATTCAGAATACCACTCCAAAAAAACATTCAATCAACCCTTTAGAACCTTAACATATCGATATATATTAGATGGAATGTGTAACACACTAGAAAATATTTAATAGTGAATGCAACATATATTACATGATATCATGGAAGAATTATTTGAAATATTTATTGATTAAATTTAATTTTAAGGAAGATCCATTGAGATATTCATGATTAATCTGCATCTTGACATGCAACACTATGAATAATTTTATCTAATACTAAGCTGGGAAAAGTGCAACTTTATTTATTAAGAAGGCATTTTACTTTGGAATAAAATCTCAAAAAAAATTTATGTGGATCCATATAAAATAAAATTGGTAAAAGAGCTACCTAATCATAAAATAGTGAAAGGAATAATGAGATTTTTGTGCCATGTATAATTTTACGACTACTTTGTTTAATGATTGTTGGAAGCATTCCACCCCTTGAAAATCATCTTGCCAAATGAACCTATTTTTGAGTTCACCATAGAGCATCGACATGAATTACATTCCATAAAAACTCCCTAATGGAAACTCCTACCATAATTTTATCTAATTTGGACCAAGAAATAAAATTTATGTGTGACTCAAATGACATTGATTTTGGTGTTGTCCTACTACAAAATTTTTCAAATAAATTTTCTACCATACACAATGGTACTAAAACACTGGATGACACTCATGTAAATTATACGACTACTAAAAAGGAACTTGTAGAATTAATCTATTTTTTTGAATATTATTTCTCATACATTATTCTATCTATATTAGTAGTCAACATTGATAATGAATAACTTAAATATCTTCAATAAAAGGATTTCACTCCACATATGATATGATGGATCAAACAACTAAAATAATTTTACATTATAATAAAAGACACAAAATGAACTCAGAACATTATTGTAGAACATTTATCTAGACCAAAACTATAAGACATAAAAGATAATGGCAATATTAACATCAATAATGACATTCCCAATGAATCTTTTATTAAATTACATACCCAAGATCAATTCTGGTTTTTATATATTGAATATTATCATTCTATGGGATCACTCAACCATGACCAGTCCTATCAGAAGAGGAAGTAATTTTTATATGAATCTACACACTACTAAAAGTAACATCCAATAATTTTAAGGCATTGTGTGGATGGATTAATATTATGAAACGTCCTTTATGATCATGAAAAAAGTGTTCTAAACATGAGTCATACTTCACCTATAAGAGGGCCTCATGGACCAGAATGCACTATTGATAAAATCATTCAATGATGGTATTCTGGAAAATATACAACCAATATTAATGGAATTTTGATAAAACCTTATATTTATTCTTGTGGGAAGAGAAAATATGAAAATCAAATGAAATGTTGCAAAATACCTTCAAGGAAGTTGAACTCTTTGACATATGGAGGATTGATTATGAGGGGATATTCTCAATGGCGGCTGATTAATATTACATCTTGTAATGAATGAATAATATTTCAATGTTGGTGGATGTTTAATCCACCACCCATAACACAACTGTAGTTTTTAAGAAATTCATAAGAAAAAACATTTTCTCATGATTTTTTTTACCCCGATTACATATTAGTTCTCATTGTACTCACTAAATAAATAATGATGTCAAAAATTTTCCTATGAATTATGGAATATGTTATAACATTTCAACTCCCAAGAATATATAAACAAGAAGGTATGTTGAACTGACTAATAACAAAATGAAGGAAGTTCATGAAAATACCAAGGCTATAAATTGAAAGGAATGAAGCCCCATGTTAGTTGATGCACTTTAGGAAATCATAAAGCATATAAAACACTCATAAAAATAATCCATTCCATAATTTCTATGAAATTCCATGTCACAAATTAAAAATTCTAGATAATATTTAGTATAAATAAATTAAAAAACAAAATAGTGTTTTTAAAAACACCGATCAGTCAGAATGATGAAACTAAATGATATTGAAGATATTTGAATGTATATCTATGAAAAATCATACATTAATAAAGAAAAAAATACAAAGACCAATTGCTTACATATTTAATATTAAAACCAAGTGATAATGATATTATTTTTATTAATCAATTGAAACGTTTCTATGAGAAGATGAAATTCTAATGGTTAGGTCCCTTTATAATAGTTACTGTTTTTCCCTATGGGGGAATTGAAAAATAAATTTGAATAACCACCCTTCATACCCTGTAAAAATATACGAAAAATTTAGTATAAACAATTTCATGATTGTTTTTCCCTTTATTTAAATTTTAATTGATTATTATGTATATCTTTCTAGATGAAGACTTGATTATTACTACTTTATGGGAGGCAACCCATTTTTTCTTCATTTATTTAATTATTTTATTGAAAATATATTTTTCTATTTAGTAGATTTCTAATTCATAGGAATTTTGTTAACATCGTTGTACCCACTTATCTATATTTGTATTAACTTATTTTCATTACTATTCACTATGTGAACATTCCCATTTCACAACTTTATTCTTATTTAAAACTGTGGGGAATTTTTTTCTAGGTAATTTATTTTTTCTTAAAAAAATTATGCAAGTAGAAAAACATTAAATCACTATTAATCATTTTTCCCCGTGGAATGAAACTCACACTAGGGATCTCTCAGTTCTATAAAATCTTTTTAAATTTCAAAATCCTTGTATTCTTGTTTTTTATTAATATCTATCACTTGATTATTTCTAGAACAATAATGATTATATCTAATTATAACTTAGGGGAGTCTCTATTGAATTTTATTATATACATACATAGATTATTTCTTTCTTTAACTTATATATGAGGAATTCTTCATTGAAATTATTCTTTCTGAACACCCTTTAAGATAAATGATAATGTAAGGATAGTAATTGTGGAAATCCATGTTTTAGTAATGTTTATAATTTTAATACGATTACTGAGTTTTGTATTTGAATTCAGTTTAAATATTTTTTAATCATATTTTGTTTATTAAATTATTAAAATATTTTATACCCAATATGACTGTATATTTTTTGGTTTACTCACATCCCAAAGAGGAAATTGGATTCATGATTTTATATTTTTTCTTTTAATATTTATTATGGTACATTGAAAGAATAAAAATACATCATAACAAAACATGAGATATTATAGTGTATATGACATAATAACAAAATATTTAATATTATTAAGTCAATAATTATTGATCCAATGTTTCTAAAAATGCACGTTACATGTTTTCTTCTATATCCAAAAAAATTCATGAATAACCATGTATGGATGGAGATATTTAAAGGCTTGTATTCCTAACGACCCACATCTTAGTATTATGAAGGACTATAAATTTTACATGTGTGGTGGGATTATTAGCTAATCGAAAAGGGATGATGTGGTTGAGCAAATTGACATAGTCACTTTCACAAGGCAGATATCTTGTGGTCCATGATTACTTTTGGATTTTTCAATTCCTACCATGTTCATTTGAAAAATATATATAAATAAAAAAATGTTTTATGCATTTGGAAAAAAAATCACCATCTTCTGAGAAAAAAATAATTTGATGTATCATATGTCGTTACGGATCTATGTGAGACCCATCATGGACATGACATTCAAAAAAATTAAATAAAAAAGGAAAATTGTAATGTTTTTATATTTACATGATATATTAATGGATCCACTTTAATATATTGGATAATGGAATACATTTTTCCTTTGATGATTCACTTAATCATACTGTTTATGTTTATCTTGAATTATATTGTAGAGAATAGCCTCCTTTTGAGGTTGATTTTTTTACTTTCCACCCACCTTCACTTAGCCGTAGAGTCATTTAAACCCTTTTTTTGAATCCATCATGATTTATTTTTTCTCTTTAAAAAGTGGATAATATTAGTCAAATGTAATCCAAGGGTTAGGAACATGTAATCTGGGTTTGAGAATAACTACATAAAAATTTATCCAAGAGTGATGAGAGAAATGTTTTTTAGATAAATAGAAAAATTTATATCGAATTTGAGTAAAATTTATGAAATTAAAATTAATAGATTAATGAATCCATCTATTGAAAAGAAGTATGACTAATGGGAAATGTTCCTTATTTAATTAATTCTAGAGGACTATATTCTTATATATACAGATATTTTAATTTTATTTGATTCAATAAATGTTTCCTATTTTAAACATTTCTCCATTCAAATCCCTATTGATGTGGTTTTTTCCTACGGAAAACGAACCGTTCATGTGTGGGGATATTCGATAAGATGAAATTATATATACATATTGGATACATTTAATTTATGTTTATTCATGATTTAATCGATAATACTATAGGTTTTGTTTTGATATAACATGAATTAGGAATTATAGAATCGGTGGATGCAATGCATGAACAGTTCCAATAATTAGACATTGCACATTATGTATCACATACATGATATGTATGCCTCATTAACAACATACCTACAAGACCAAATACTATCATATAAACACTTTAGATGATACGGAGCACATACATGATTTGTACATTAATAAATTGATTCCTTTTGTTTATATATCATAATCCCAACCATATTTAATCACATACATGATATGATCATATTGAATGATGTGAAATTTTTTATGGCTAACCTGGAATAAACTAAAACTGATTATTTAGTGGGAAACATGGATCTCCATAACCTGATATGTAGCAAACTTATATTATGTTAAGATGTTGGGAGAAAAGCTACATAATACGGTACATGATGTACATTCCCTACATGTCATGTACATGTAAGGCCTATTAATATTATAAGCACCTTCCTTGTATAGAATGTGTCTGAAACATTTCTTTTTCTTAGTTTCCTCCATTTTACCATGTATTTTATCCTTCATTTTTTTCAATTAATTACCATAATGTTTTTTCACATCTTTTTTAATTTGTATTCATAATATGTTAATTTTACACAGTTTAAAATTTCTCATTCATTTTTTACACTTTTGTATCACTAATTATTGTTATTATTAAATTTCTAAAAATTTATTCATTGATTCAATGTGTGAAATTTGTTTTTTGGTTTGTCTTATATTTATTGAAATTATTTCATATTTATTTTTAATACTATATTTTTTCTGTTAAACTATTTCATCATTATGTGTAACATGTTTTGTATTTCTCATCTTTTGATCATCAATTCCAAGAATGTATAATCCAATTTTGTTTAGGATTAGTGAGTAAATGAGGTTTGAATTTAATGAATTTGTAATGATAACAAATGCGAATCTCTTTGGATATTGAACATGTTTTAAACTTTTTTAGTGTAATTCATTTGCATTATCCATTACCATTAGTGATGAAAAATAAATGAAAATGGCCTAGTTCATATATATTAGTGTAGAACTAATGATATGTAATTTTTTCTTCCTAATTTCCTGATATACTATGATTTAGTTGTCAATTACACTAGGTTTAAGAGTCATTAAAAATTTAGGATGATCCAATTGGGTAGAAAATGGCCAACTAATATTATTTTCCCTATTTTATATCCCAAAACATAGGTATATTCCATGTTAGATATATGATTATCCCTATTTCAATAAACAAACTTTTTCCCTGATCTATTCCTTTTCAATTGAAATTGATCATAACAATTAATGTTATGTAATAAAACCAACCTGAAGAGTGAGTATAAGGACTCCATTCCAAGGGTTTTTTATCGATAAGTTTCTTTTAAACCATTGATCCTTGGGGGTTCTAACCCTCATTACTGATTTATTATTCCCTGGTAATAAATTTAGATTGGTAATTTAAATTTCAAATATTACCCCCTCATGCTATATTTTAATAAGGAATTCCAGATAATTAGTATCCTTGAAAAATGGTATATACTCTTAAGAGAAATGCAAACACATATTCCTATTTCTTATGATTTTCTCGCATCAATCATGATTTCTTATTAATGACTTTTCACCCTACCAATTTCATCCATTAAAAAAATCTATATTACATTATTTAGGGCTAATGGTATATATCATATTGGGTATGATTCTTTGTATTGATTATATTGATATCATTTGTTAATGATAATATTATGATCACTTATGATCATCAATTGATATCTCCGATTTTTTCCCCTACATAGAATTTGTGATCACCCTTTTTTCTATATCCATTTCCCCATGATGTGATGAGTGATTTTAATTAAAATATATCTAATAAGGGTACAACATTGTATGAAAATTTTGGGTGATTTCAAAGATCTTCCATGAAGTATGTTGATTATGTATCAAGTAACTGAACACACTAAACATAAATATTAATGGTATGGTGTAAGATTATTGTGAGATATAATATTATTATAAGATATATAAATGTTTATCTTGTATCTTAAAACATAGGATGAAATTATATGTGTAAAGAATGTTTTTTATTACCCTATATTCAGGAGTTTTACTCTAGGATAAATGAAATTAACTATATCATATTTGGTGATATATGTGACTTGGATTTCAATGAACAAAAAAATAATGTACTCACCCAAAATAGGGTTGAACCACGTAAAAATATCAATTGTCGTAAAATCATTCACATTATATTTTTAATGTGGAATGATTTTTTGTGATATTATAATTCATATCAATTAATCAAGAAATTTTATGAGGTTTGAAAAGACAATTAAATAAATTTTTTAAAATAAATATACAATAAATGACTATTTTTATTTTTGTGGTTTCTCATTTTTACAATGAAACTGAAGTTGTTTCAATATAAAACTTATACCTATTAATAGATATAAAATGTCTTCAATTAATTTTAATTATCATATATAAAATATATATTGTAATAATTTTTTAATGTATCTATGTTGGAAAATATTGATGATTTCCTTATAAAATAAAATATAGATTTCATTTTATATAAAAACATGAAATAAAATAATGAATAATAAAGAAAATAACTTTGATAGGAACATTTATCTTATAAAACCATAAGTGGATCCACCATAATATGAAGTTAATTATAGTATATAATTTACTAAAACATTTTACACAAGTTATATATCATTGAAAAACATGTTTATGCACTTATGAGTTGGTTTAAAAATAATCACATAATAATTTGATTTATTAAATAATGAATTATATAAATATTTCCTCTAATCAAGTAGTAATATTTACAAATTATTCTAAATATTCATTCCATGATTTAAATACTTACACAGTGGGACAAAGATGGTAATTGAATAAATTATTAGCTAACAAGATGTTACTGTTTAAAATAACGTCTATGAAGATGAATACAAAGTCAAAATCAAATTATAAATTAAATAAAGATATCCACATATAGAAAAATAATTACGAAAATAAATTGATAATAAATTATATATTATCTATGTTTTTTGAATGATTCATGAATTGTACGAAATAGAAAAATATATAATATTGAAATTAAAAACAATCAACAATTTATGAATGAAAACAAATAATAGAATATAAAATATATTTAATAAAAGTGTACAAATTTTTTCCTGATAAATAATTGAATAATTGTATATTTATTATAGAATATAAATAAAGAGTTATGTTAGTAAAAGTATCTTAATGAAAAATAAAATCCAAAATTAATCTTTTTCCACTAAATTTTAGCAATTTGTAATAATGTATTAGTAAATAATAATATTTTGATGATAAAATAATCCTTTATATAAATAAATATTATGAGATGATTCATTTCAAAATCCATCATTTTATTATTAATAGAGGATAAAAAATAAATGATTTTTTTGTTATCAATAAAAAATAATGAAAATTATGTACTAAAAAATAAATTTTATTCCAATACTGTTTCTAGGAAAACTTTAGATTTTATAGAGTAACCAAAAAAATATTTTTTTGATAAAATTAATCCAAAAATACAACACTATATCAAAATTTAAATTGTGAAATAATATAAAAATTGGACTTGAAAACTCTAAAAAATTGTATAATTTCATAGTAAAAAATTATAAGCTTATAATATCTTCTTATATTTCTTTCAAGGTTAAAAATAGTGGTTCATTACATACTATCGATGTTTTCAAACATTTGTGAATAAAACCCATAATTATTAGAATCATTGTTAATTGAATATAAGATAAATACAGAATATATTATAGGGGAGTGGTAAGGAATTATAGTAAAAACCTAGATGGTCATTGCATGGTACATAGAAATAGAATAGTTAGAATCTATTTATCTATAACAGATTTTTCTGTATAATATAATGTTAAATGAAGAACACTAGAAGCGGTTATTGTGATGATGAATATTGTTTCATAAAATCAAAAAATATATCTTAATCTATTAAATAATTAAAATAATAAAATCTAAAAAATGAAAATAGGTGAGTTTTTATTTTGGGCTTATCGTAATAGAAATGGTTTATAAAAAATATCATAGATGAATGAAGATGATTATTCACAAAATTCATAAATAGGAGGCTTATATTAGTTATTAAATGTATACAATCTGGATTTTTGAAATCATTTCATTACTTTATAATTTATTTAAATAATGATAGGATTATAAAAAAATCAATGTATGATAGAAAAAAGATAGGATTTGTTTGAAAGTAGAGTTTTATTACTCTAATTACAGTAATGAAGTCAAATTTCAGGAGAATATGTTAAAAAAAGATAAAATAAAAATTTTCGAAAAGATGAGTCTAGGATTAAATAAATCTAGACAGATACATATAGATTGAATGTTCATACTACAAACTTTATTATTGTATAAAAAATGCTAAAAATGGGGAAATGGAGTGAATATGATATGGAATAAAAGGTAAAATGATGATTTAACTTTATAAGAAATATAAAATAGGAATGCAGAGGAGTTTTATAATGACATTGTTGTCCATATAATAAATGAAAAATTCAACAAGGGTTATTATGTTATAAAAACTAAAATGAATTAATTTTATAGTTTCAGAGAAAATAATATATCTATTACACCCTTAAATGAGATGAGGAAGAATCTATTATATTCCTATATCTGTTGACTATTTATTTTAAAGGGAATTGAATAGGTTATTACCAGGTGTAAAATTGTTATGATGATAATGTTATGTAATTTTATTGTAGGATACATATCTATAATGAAATGATAATTTTTTAGTGGATTGTGTTATTAAAATACTTTTATGAAAATAATTTTTTAGTTCATCTGAAGGGGAGACCTATCAAGATGTGGAGATGCTAGAGTATTAAAATTGGGAAGTAAATGAGTTGAGAAACATCCATAAAGTAGAGTGATTTTTTATATTCATGAATTTTATAATAATGTCATTATTGAAGAATGTTTTTCATATTTTTCATTTCTTACTTTGAAAGAATGAGTTTCAAACATATTTTGGTGAATATATTGAAAAAATAAAAAAAAAAAATTTTTATGAATTATTTATTTTGATGTATAGTAGTGGTAAATTAATTTATCACACAATTTTTCTAGCCCATCATTTCTCAAATGAACTTATAGAGAAATAATTAATAATTCAATAATTATAGACATTGCATTTATTTTTAATAGGGGTACATAAATTTTTTTCAACTATATATAGAATTCTTTTTTGGTGAAATTTGAAAACAAATATATATGGGAAATTAAATAATATAATTAATAGATTCAGAAATATATAATTTAGATATATTATTATTATTTATGAATAATAATAATGTACAGATATGTTGGGTAAATATGAACAACCAAATGAATTAAAATATTAATGAACCTAATGATTCATTAATGGTTTATATAACTTATTTTTGATATGCTTTCCTATAAATAATGATAAACTGATGATATATAATATAAATTTGAGGTACTATAAATTTTAAAATTGAATGTTTTTTACATATTTATGATTGTAAAATAAAACCTTTTTAAGGAATTACTAAATATTAATATTCTTCTATGTAATGTAATACTAAATGAATAAATTCTTGATGATTTGATGTGTTGGAAGAGTTTTAAGAGTTATTGGGATGTTGATTTTTTGATTATATGTCAAAAAAAAGTGTAACATGTTATATGTGTCAAATATAGATTAATAATGATTTCAAGTTGTCCTATTAATAAATAAGTTGATGATTAAGATTATTTGGATATTTATCGAGGGTACTCAATAATAATTACTGAAGTGATTTATATAGTTCATAAATTTATTTCTAAATTATATTATAATATATAATTATTTTAAATATATAAATAATTAATGCAATCTACTTTGAATTACAATTATAAACAGTATTTTTTATTTTAAAATGAATTTTATTATATGAATTGAAATATTTATATAGTTTATAAATAATATTGAGGGATGATAATTTATTGACATAATAAATTTTCTATAATTATTATTGAATCGTGAAGCCATGTCACTGAAGGAAACTCATAAATTATAATGTATGTATTTATTAATAAATTATATATTACAATTTATAACATATATTCAATTAACTCATAGAAAAAAATTACCTTTTTGTTTTTTGAAATATATAGTACATTATTTTGATAAGAGTGAAGGATTAATGAATAATACTTGCAATGATTTAACATGTTTTGATAAGGAAAGAAAAACTTTTATTTATCAAATAACATTAATATAATTGTTTCTCTATGATTAATCTGAATATTGAATTAGTGGTCTATTTTTATTCAAAAGAGAAAGAATCTTTTCTAAACTACATTGAGATTCAGGATTGGGTCTGTCTTCTAGGAAATTCTTAATGTTTTGGGGTTTATAGGGATATGATTTTTTTATTTTTATTTATCACATTATTTTATTTTATTTATGTTAATAGGGTGAATTTTTTTGTAGTATAATATTTACACATTGTAATAATGAACATTGGGTTTTTAGTGATTTTATTAATTAATGTATTTTTTTGTACACTTGTAAATCCAATATTACGTATCTTTCTAAATTTACTTTTTGGTCATTTAGATATGGATTATATAATTTCTAATTCGGTCTCTTTTTTTGGCCATCTAATAGTCTTTTACAGTTTTCCTATATAAGGGAATTATTTTATCTTTTTCTAAAATAATATCTCACATATAAATAATCCTTATCATATTCTATAAGAAATATATAGTTTTAATCACTAGTAATGAGTAAACCAGAATTATTATAAGATTAATTTTTAGTTATTGAAATATTAATATACAGATTTGTTAGGTCCACTAGGTCAAATACACTGAGGTGGGGGGGGGGGTGAATTAGGGTATGATAAATTAAAATATTATCCCATTCATATCATGTTTTTTTGTTAGAAAAACTAAATTCTCCCATCCTCTCATAGAAATATACAAACATACATATAATTAGGCACATGACACATCGATTTTTACTTAGTTCACTGTTACTAGGATACATCAATGGAACATACAACAACAAAGTGTCGGTGTACCAAATTCACTAAGACTAACTTTTATTAATTAGTACAATGCTTGGGAAAGGTCTTCTATGCCCAGGCTCACTACCTTTACAAGGTTTAGGGTCTTCTCACTACTTTCTAAAGGGTCACTCCCTATGCCTATTTCTCTAGATCACTACCAGTGGAAAGGGTCACTGTCTTCCTCTTCCTTTACTCACAACTTTTAGAATGGAATCCAATCATAGTTTATCAACTTGTAGGAATAATAGAGTTTATGGACATATAGGTCTATTCATTTTCACGAATTCTGGAATCCTCATCTATAGGGTAATGCTCTATTGAAGTTTCGTTTTCACCTGTATATGAAATCCACCTTCCAAGGTGCAGCTAGGTACCAAGAAATTCATTCACACAATGATTTGAAGCTTTCACAAGTTCCTTATCAAATCAAAATCCACCTTGTCTCTCCCACATACTGAATACAAGGATTGGTACCTGAACCACCATTTTCGCGAACTACTGCCTCTTTCTCTGGATAACTACCATTGGAAAGGGTCACTGTCCTCTTATTCCTTCTCCCACAACTCTTGTAATGGAATCCACTAACAGTTTATCAACATTTAGGTCAAACACAGTTTATGGAATATGTAGGACCCTGGATTTTCATGAATTCCTACATCCGTAACTATAGTTACATTCTATTTTGGAATTCCATTTTCACATGTAGATGAAATCCACTATCACGGGTACTGCTAGGCACTAGGAAATACTTTCGCAATCTCATTTGAAACCTTCACAAGCTTCCTGTGGAAATTTTGAACCACCTTGTCTCACCTGCATAATTATTAACATGTTTGGTATGCAAACCACCTTATCTATGTACCGTTACCTCTTTTTCTAACTTTATCTATCCATAGAGTGCCTCCACCTTCTCTATCGCATACAACTACCATGTACCGACTTCACGAACCTCCTCTGTGAAACCAATCTTGTCTGGGACCTAGTTATTTTGCATGAGCTACCTCCACTTCTGCATACCAGAGCTCCCCCTCAACATACCACTTTCATAATTATCCATCTCACATACCGTATATTTCACCTCTTTATACCAACACAACTCTTTCCGAGTACCGGAGTTCATGTGGGAGTTATGAAACCCCATAGACATCAGCAAGAACCACATTCAGATATTATGAAATTCTCAGAGAAAAATATTATTTAAAATGATATTTCATGTACATATTAATAGATGGGTTTATGAATTATTATATATTTATAGATTCCCACTGAATCTTCTAAATCAAGATTTACCAAATCTTGATTTGACAAAACCCCCACTACGTACTGATTCTTCACCCACCACGAACTGCAAACCATCTATGAACTGTATTCCTATAAACTCCATGTACCGCCTTTGCTCTTTTGTAGTCGGCTTCCTACACCAAATTCACCCAATCTGTATACCGCACTGCCCCTCACCCGTGGACTGTTTTGGGTTCTGCGAACATCATCTGTGTACCGTTCCCGAAGCCTAGTACGCAGTCGCGTACCATATTCAGACATGGTACATGTTCCATGTATTGATTATCTAGAATTTTCAACAAATACAAATGCACCCTAATCATACCTAGAGGATTCAATGATGGATTTTATCCAATTGGATTTAATGGTTTTTATAAGTGTAATTTGTTCCTCTATAAAAGTTGTTTGTTCAGACTCATTTATTTGTTCATAGAGGCTAGAAAACATTAACCAACTTCATTATTATGTATATTTAATTAAAATCATAAAATTATTATTTTAATTTGAAACCATATTTTTCTATATATTTATCTAATCAAATATCACTAAACATTTTAGGAGATCCATGAAAAATAATTGTGTTCATTAAAAAATATTTGGTATTCAAATTTTGTGGATCAAAATTAATAATTTTTCCTAGTTGAATATTTGACATGTTTTGATGAGTTAATATCATAATGATAATTTAATTGAAATTAGAATGTTAGAATATGGAATTCTCAACATGATCTTACCTGATTGTATTTTTATATAAAATTAATTCAATTAAGAAGTGTGTATATTAATAGACCATAATGGGGATACTTTTTTATTGGTCTGAGTGGATTCAAGGTTAATGAATTTATGGTATAATATTTGTAATTGAACATGTTTGATATAACTTCTAATAAATTTATGGCCTGAATGAGGAATAATAAGACATATATTTTACAAATATAATGTTAATATTATCATTAATTGGATGAAAGAATTCATTGTTGCCAAAATCACACAGGACTCTATGATGATGAATATTGAATGATTTTTTAGGATTATTTGAGAAATTTTATGGAATTCTAAAACTCCATAAATATTAGAAATAGGTATTTTAGTTGATGTAGATATATAATAAATACTTACAACGATTTATTAAAATTGATGGGTATGAACTTATAATTAATGTATAATTATATCCTATAAATCCTTCTATAAAAGTTTGATCCTATATGTTAATTTTAGTAAACAATACAAATAGGGACCTAAAGTGCTATAAGAATTCGTTTTCTAATGGTCAACGATAAAACATTCCATAATTAATCAAAATAATGATACTATTGGATATATGATATATGGATTTTATCGAGAATATCTAAAAACAATCACCACTATTGAGGGTGAACCCTATATAAATAACATGTACCCCTTTTCAATTAATACTTTTTTATCAAATGATGTGTATCTATTTTTGGTATTGGAAAAAAGATCAGTCAATAATAAAAAATTTAATAGGCTTAAATAAAAAATATAATAGTTTCTATAACCCTATTTAATCAGGTTAAGACCCCTTATAATGTGGCTAAAAAATAATGGGCTCCTGAATCGTTATTTTGTAGATATATATATATATTTGAATTTATAAAATGGTTTTATTAATATGGAGGTATAATTAATTAATTAGATGTGTATCATCTGCAATATTACAGTTTCAGGACTTTTTTATTAAAATAAATATGTACATGGGTTGAAAAATTGCAATGATCATTGTATGAAAGATTGAACTCATAATCATGGAATATAGAGTTCAATTTCAATTACATTGTTCATATTTTTTTTCTGAGGATCAATGATAATGTAAAAATTATCACACCCGTTTCTGTGAATTTTATATTATTAATTTGATGAAAATAAAAATATTACATGAAATATTATAGAGTGGTGATACATTATTTTTTGAATGATTTTATAAAATAAATAAATTATTTGAATATTATAATCTAAATCAGTAATGTTGAATTTTTTATAATATTAAATATGATAATATTTTATTGGAACAGTTTAGTATTCCAGTGAGAAATCATGTTTCATGACTAATAATATTTGGTGCCAAATGGAATAAAATTCCTCTGGATAATTATTTCATTCAACATCTTTATGATAAATAAATAATTATTATTTTTAATTTAAATAGAATCTGTCAATAAAAATATAAAAACATTTTCAACATATTATTTCTTTCTAAATATATATATGAATAACTTTTTTTCATTTAGGTAAAATATAATATTAACTAGTATAATAAATTATGTATTAACATTTAATAATACAAATTATATAAAACATTAATACTTATACTCTGAAATCTAGGCCGAAAATGTTATTTGTGGAAGATTAAATAGTGCTAATGATTTTTTCATCATAAAATTGATATTGGTAATACATATGAAATAATTAAAATCTAATTTGAATATATTAATGGTGGAGTATATCATTTCTTATAAGGTGTTATCCTAATATATTTGGGTAAAATAATTGTTTGAGTTTCATGAGGATATGTTGAAATAGTCAAAGTCCCTTATATATATCGAAATTCTTGTATAATATATATCAATAAAAACTATTAAATAATATAAAATATAGTAAATTGAAATCTGCGAGGATTTTATTCATGAAAATGTTATTAAATATGTTATTAATATTAAGGTAACAAAAAACATTGTGAATTTTGAAGTACATTGATAAATCCATGAACATGTATCGTGTTAGGTCCCATTTTCAAAAAGATACCAAAATGAATGGAGAGAGATAATGACATCTGAGTCCAACCTCTTAAATAACATGTGTTGGTTAGTATTACCCAAGGTATGAAATTCTCATGAAATGGGAGGCATCTCAATATATAATAATACATAATCGAGAGATATGACAAATCAACCAAAAAAATATTCGAAATAGTAAAAAAAAATGTTCAAAAAATCATCCCATAATAAATGTATAATAAAAATAGGTTTAGAAAAAATAACCTCAAATAAATAACAAATTAAAAATCTAAAGAATAAAAAAAATATCGAAAGGTTTAATCTGGTAAAGTAAATATCAGTCCATGTAGTCAACCTAGAAACCAAAAAATCAAATTATACATATAGGGTGAGTATAAAATGATAGTCAGTAAGAACACACATGATTCTCTAGAACATATTAATGAAGCATTCTAATACACCTATAACAAAATAGTTGAACGAAAAAAACATCTTAAAAAGGCCTATTATCACATCTAAACCTCACCAATTCACACTATCCAAAATACTTAACTGACGTATAATAACATAATATGTTTCATATTGATTTGGGCTATCATGCATAGGTTTCTAACTAATTTTATTCTCTCACACCCCAAAATCATATGTCAGGGCGATTCTATCACAATCGTATAATGTATATGTCATCTCTATAGCATGGTTACATCCAATCACGCCGAAACACACATGATCCATATCCCTAAAACATAGTAAAATCTCATATCTCTAGAAAACACCTGGCAATCACATCAAACTCATAACTATACATGTAGTTTATTTTGAACAAGAAGGAAATTGTAATTACTGATTCAAACCATTCATGACCCCCACCAAAATCCACCACATAACACATTCAAATCACATTTCACCTGAACATGTCATGGCCACTAGTTCCCTGCACCGTCATATCAAATATCACATAAAGACAATTAGGACATCACCATAGGAACTATTAGGCATATTTACATCCTAGACATTGCACATATACACTCTTAGAGAGAGATCAAGAAAAAGTGGCTATCTATTTAACCATCCAGATCAGCAGGATGTTGGAATGAACAACCCCTAGTGTAAATATACCTATGTCAGAACATGGTGCTTCAAACTAGATGGGTGAGTAGAAAATAACGTGGAACATGTGAATATATATATATCACAATATTAAAACCCATGGGTTCTCATATAAACACTAACAATCTCAGGACACTTCAACTGTCACTATCACCAATAAATTCATCGCACCACACAATCCACAAGACACACTTTTCACAATTCATTGTTATTCCTAAAAATTTCATTAAAACATCCTATTCCTATCATTATTTTTTGAAAACCCAATTTACAAAAACATTCCATTTTTATTCATTTAATATCAAATTCCAAAAAATTAATGAAACCAACCCATTTCGTTTAAACATTCAACATTAACATTTTAATACAATACCATTTAAGAAACATGGACAAAAAAAACTATTCCCATCTCATACTCCTCATAACAAAACTAAAAATAATTTCCCCATAACACAACCACACACAGCCCATGTCATCACCCACATTACAACGGAAAATATATATATATACCACATTACAAACACACATAACTATCCCACCCACGACATCATATGTCATCACACCTAATCCCCACAATGCTCCACAAAACAGTCATAAAATGATCACATCAAAAAACAGTATATGATATTTATAATAAATAATATTTTTGTTAGTACACCTTATTTATTTTCGTAGAATTATCCCTCAATCCATAAATCTAGGGGAAACCATTTTATTAACCAAGTATAAGTGGTCCAAAAATTTAAATTTTAGGGTGATGCTACAAAATAATATAACCATTTCATAATTATAAATAACATTGAAAAAAAATTCCCTAACATCCAGGATTTATATTAGAGATCTTATCCAATAAAATCACTATATGAAAATAATATCATTATTGTAAAAAAATGTGAATCATTCCCCCTCCATATGAATTTCAATTAGAATATTTCATTGTTTTTATTAGGCTAGTGAAAAAAATATTTTTATAGATAACTAATAGTAAACACCTTTAGCATGATTTTTTTTGGAAACGGGTATTTATTTCTTCAAAAGATATTTCCAATATTAGTGTGCACCGTTGCATAAAGGAAGAAGAAACCAAAAATCCTATTGGTATGAAAACCCAACAGATAAACCTACACAACCTCATGGATCTATAAATAATGTATCCCACACACACCACAACCCAAACATTCCAACCACAAGGGATCTATGAATAAGAATTGAAGGGACCTTAGGAGTAATATAGGTTGACTCAACATGGATCACAAATGGGAATCCAACAGAACCAATGGATAAATAGGATGCAAGGGGGTTATATAATACTTGGTTGCAGCCAAGGGATCAACCTGAAATGAGTGGATGATTCATCATCGAATATAAAAAATTCCAAACAAAAGGACTTGATATCTAAAAACATCCACATAATGTTTTAAAATTCCATTCTAGATGTGAATTTATAAATAATTGATATATTTATGATTTCCAAAAAAATCAGTTTCCTTATATTTTATATAATACAAATCCTGAAATTGTTTCATAACATGAATATGTTTCATAGAAAAAATAGACAGTTGCATGCATTCTTTGATTCTGGAAACCATAATTACTATAAATCACAAACTCAAGATGTGAATTTGGGACATGGTGAGAACCACCAACTACATTACACCTCAAGATATAGTTCATTCAATTCCTCTATATCTCTTCCAAATACCTCCAAATGCCAAAAATTGATGTAACGAGCTTGGATTGTTCATGTCGTTACCCCAAAATCCTATGAAATGAATCTATTCCTTTCCAGTAAAAACCAACGCTGAAAAAATAGGTTTTAGATAATCAACCCATGATATAACTCTCATGGATCTCTACATACCAGAAATACTCCCACACGGTGAGCTCTCCAATAAAACCCCCACAAATAGCCCAAAAAAACACATCACCATTCAACCACATCATCACCTCTCATATTGAAAACACAACACATCTAATACCATCCATGAAATTCTATATTTTAATGAAAACACTACACAACCATATAAAACTACAAATAACCCAAAAAAATAATCATTGAAATAATATATCACTTCCCTAAAAACAAACATATTTGAATCCCATCATGAATGTTAAGATAATACCCACATTGGGGGACACTAACTCTCCTTCATGGGTTTAATTGTATCATGGTAAAATGAATCAATATAAGAAATAATTTCCTCCCATTTTCATATTTTGGAGATTTATTGTACAAAAAATACAAATGAAAACAACTCATCAGATATAACAATAAAATCCAAACATCATACCATAAATCATTGTAGATAAAAAATAAACACAGCTCTCAGCCCATAAGAATCCAGTCTATGTGATAGTTGGACCAAATGCTACAGTAGTTTTATAGGATAGAGAAAGTCTTAGAGAATCCTCCCAACTAGTAGGTTTAAATCAAGTGTGTTTCAGGCACTTTTGTTTTCAATTTTTGACTATTATAGGTTTAATTCATTCCCCTAGGCCTTTCCTTGAGGGTAAAATGGGACATTACATCCACAAAACTAGATTGTAATCCTCTCTAATGAAAGAGTCACATATAGAGTTGGTGTGTCCCATCACGATAAAACTGTGAGATCTTATCTCATCCATATTGTAGTTTTTGGAATTATTTTGACAACATTTAATAGGAGATTAATCCTTCATATAGTGGTCTGTATCCATATAGATTGTTGAATCCTTCGAATATAATACATAATATAGTGGGTTGATCCAAATTGGGATCGTCGTGTCCCCCATTGGTTATAGGTATGAATCTCACTCTATGTATTAGAGTTCCCTCAGACCAATCATTTCTCCTTAGATAGGAACCAAATAATATAAACCTTCTCATTGTGTGACTTTGACGATATCATGTCTCATGGAGTGGGATCTCTCATAACAAGATTATCATCGAATAGAATCATGTGCCTCGAATTTTTTTATGACCTCATGATGGCGTAGACTCTTCAGATTATGTTTATTTTTTCCTTCATCGTGTATTTTTAATAAACCACTACATATTTTATTTAACTAAAAACAATTGGTTCTTCATGTTTAGTGTTTTTGGATTGTTCTACTGATTTTTTTTTACTCACCCTTGTACATTCTTTGCCTACACGTGTCGTATCTTGTTCAAATGATGTACCTTTTTATGGTGTCCATGGAGGACCAAGAGTGGGTGGTTATTTGATGGATCTAGGAAGACCAAGGTGTTTACTTGTATAGTACCATTAAATTAGTCCTCTCCCTTTGATAAAGTTGTACTTTTAGGGTTCAGTTAGACAGGTGTTACATACTCTTTGATGTGGTCTGGTATTTGGACATTTAAATTATCATTACATAATGTTCTACTCTGGTTGTGGGATCAAATTTTTAATCATGAATTTTATCATTTATTTTACATTTCATCTATATGTGTCTTGGAGATGTTATAGTTCATGCATATACATTAGGATAAATCTTCCCATTTTTGTGAAAATAATACTTGGTTCTAGTAACCATCCACAAGCCTTTCATATTTGAGATTCGGGTATTCATGAATCAAGCCCCTTTGGGATGGGTCGTGACATAGTGGATTCAGATTAGGATTGTTATAAATTAGAATGGGGAGTCTATGAGATTGTATTGAGGGAATTCAATTATTTGTTTTTATTTTTTTCTTTCAGACCATGGTCTCCAGTGTTGGTTCAACGTCTAACGTATCTATACACCCGGACATTGTGCACCTTAATTTCAACTTGGTTGATGAAAACACTAGTTATAAGGAATACAATTCCCCATGAATCCTATAGGAATGGTCGTGTATTATATTTCCTTATTGAATAAGATCCCAAAATATACTCTATTGACTATGGTACATAATTTTTATTTCAATATTCATCTATTAAGAAACCCATCCAAGATTCCACTGTGTAGTCACGAGGATGATCTGTTGAGTGATGAGGCATCAGTATAGGGGCATGGACTGAAGATATAACCTCTAGGTGGTTTACCAGTTATACCCCACTAATCAAGAAATATATACTACCATAATTACTAGCTATGGATGAACACAAGATGAGTATATTTCACGAGTTTCATAGGATGCGATCTCATAGGTTTTGTGGTGAGATAGACCTCTAGATGGCTAAGGATTGGATTGATGCAATCGCCCATTTTTTATTTCTTTTCAGGATACCTACTTACTAGATGTAAATCCTTGTTAGGAGTATTATTCAAGGATCTATAGGATATGTTGGAGATGGAGACTCTGTTACATAACAAGACATCTATCTCTTAGAGATACATTTAGTGTGTCCTCAGAGAGGAGTTCTTTTCAGAAACACTGTGATAAGTAAAAATACATGATCTTTTTCCACTATAGTAGGGTAGTATGACGAAGGATGAGTAATCAAAAAATATTGCTATAATTTTTTTATTCCATGGATATGGTTAGAGACCATTTAATCATGGATCGAACATTGGTGTAGGGATTATGACTATACATCAGTTAATTAGTAGGATCCCTTTGACTTTATACCTATTTGGGGGTACATGATAGATCCATGTTAGTGGAACACTTTCAAGAAGATCATTCACCAGTAGTGGGAGCTAGAAGTGGGGGTCTAGTAGTTGAGACCATCTTATTCAGTATTTGATGATAGTCATAGTGTTCCAGGTAGGTCAGATAATTTAGGACGTGATACTATGACTCATGGTCAGCTGTGAAATGTACCTAGGGTGGCTTGAATCATCCAAGGTACATGCAGTGTTTCTCATGAGATAGGTGGGGAAACCATGCAATATATATCCGCACATGTCATATAGTTGATCAAGAGTGGGTTAAGGTACCTTTTAGGAAGATATAGACATGATCATGGTGGTTCATAGGGTAGCGGATGTAGAAGAGGGTCTAACAGGGTAGATGGAGGTGGTTAGAGGTTCAACCAATGACTACCACCTCCCCTAGGTGGTTTATTCCAATCATAGAGAGCTAGTGGATAGGGTAATGTCTAGATATAGACTATGAAGGATTAAGAACATGAGGTTATAGGGATAAGATGAGCTACAATATGTGTCATTTATACCGTAGCTACAATATTAATAGATAGAGTTTTTAGTCATTTTTTTCTCATTGTGAATCTTTTTCGTGGCTCGAAAATTTTGTTTAAACCATTTACTCGACCCTTGTACATTGAGAATCCTATTAGGGGAGATTCTATGATAACACAACAATACTAAGAGTTTTGTAATTCAGAGAGAATAATCTTTTAGTTAGGATATATCAGAACTATCGTTGAGGCATTTCGACATAATTCTTGCTATATATTGGTTCTTCATAGTTTATGCTCAGATTAACTATTTCATAGAATGAATTTCATGGTATACAGTAATGGAACCATGATTTTCTTTGTTGGTGAAAAATAAATCCTAGAATTTCAGGATAGAATCACAAATATAAGGCTTCGTTGAATCAAAAGGTAAAAACATTCATGTGGACTATGTACTTCCAGTATAATTTTCAACAGTTGAGGCAATGATTGACTAGAAATCACATCTTGATATTTATCAAGGAGATTGATATGTATGTAGTGTTCTGTGATGCATCAGGAATCATGATTATTTGAGTCTTGTTGTAGAGGAATGTGATGATTTTCCCTGGTTAATTCTAGTGGATACCAAACTAGTATAACTATATGACCTATGAACATGAGTTATCTATGAACTTAATTGCATTGAATATGTGGTGAGACTACTCAATGATTTTTATTTTATTTTAAGTTAGTAGATATCCAATTAATTTATTTAATACAAGTGTAAAACATATAATTTTTGTAATTTATGTAGTTCTATTCATAACCACCAACTTAAAAGATATGTTTTAAATGTTATGTTCCATGAATAATATTTAAATATAGTATATTTTTTTATTTAAAACCAATGATGCATAATTATCAAGATATTGTGAGAAGAATTATATTTTAAAATAAATATATATTTATTAACTAGGGTGTTATATTATCTTCATTGTTTATTGTTTCATGTCACAAACATAATCAAACTCAATTTTCTAATATTAAAGCCATTGGGTTTAAATTATAGTGTCTTCAAATATTAAATAAATAGATCAAACACATATATCTCTAAATCATGTGTCATGTAGTTTATCACATGGATATACAATTTTTTAAATTCATAGGATATAAAGATATAATTTTTTATTACTAAACAACCGATTAATTTCTTTTCAGAACAATTGTATAACACTTACTCTTCTACACCTAAGGGAAGTGTGAGTACAAGTGCAGTGAATAGCATAATCAGGATCGCCTACCAAAAATTATTATATAGAAACATCCTTTAAAAATTTTAATTTTAACAAAGTTAACTCACTAGAAACAATGATATAAATCTCAGAAAACATAGGTTACACCAATCTAATCTAAGAAAATTCTAGATCTATGTAACACTAATGTGTCTATTCACTAATTAAATACATTTATCATTGAAATATTAAAGTCGCCTATATATTAATAATATTAAAAAATAATATTCTTTCTTATATAAAAAGTCCACACTAGTTTGACATTGAATAAATATTATCATTTTATAAAGCCTTCAAGAAAATCCAAAGATACACTACATCTATCTCTTCTGTTTTAGAGTATATCAGTACATCTTCATTAAGGAAAAGTATAAATTTAACAATTTAATCTTTAAAAACAATTATCATCCTGTATATGATGATCGTTGGGTAATTTAAAAATACGAATGGCATCTTTATATTCTTATAGAACCCCTATCTTGTATGGAAAAATGTTTTTCAATATATTACCACTTCACTTTCATTTGAAGATATCTATAATTAATATTTTCATTTAAAATACTTTGAGATCCTAAAATATTATTGAGAAATTAATACATCATTCATAGTGGAAGCCTTTTCTCAATAATTTTATTATTGATCTCCTTGTGGTCTATAGAACACTGTATTTATATATCCTTATCCTTGATAAAGAGTATTAGTGTAGCCAATGGTGATTCAAAATGGTATATGAACCCATTAACTAAATTATATTTTAGTTTCTTCTTCAACTAGTATGTTTTAATTAGGACTATCATATAGGGGCTGTTGGATGTTCAAGTAGCACTAAGATTGAGTTATACTGATCATTGTACCAAAAAAGTTGTAAAAAATATATGAAATTAATCAAGAACAACATCAATATATTTTATTACAATGGGTCTATAATCAATGAGGATTTATTTCATTTACAGTATTATTTAAAAATGGTTTTCATCTCAATTGTGTTTCAACACCTATATAATTGAATGATATAATATTGGGGATTCAAAATCTTATTTTATTTATAAATGTAAATAGGATAGTTCTGGTTTGGAAATTAGAATTATTTTTCTAGATAGTTGAACTAATCTCCACATGATGAAACACAATAAATGTTTAATATAGTGTCATATTATTTCTAGGGAAGGATTATATATTCCCTAAAATAATTTTCCATTTATGCTAACTAGTGACGAGTAAAAAACATTGGTTGAATTCATTACACCACTAAGTGGTTTCAAAGATACATATACTTCAAGGTAGTGTAGGGGTGATTAAATATTCTTAGGACACTTATTGGATTAAAATAAATTCATATAATTATAATTAAATAGATCATTTATCAAATTGATTTAATATTAAGTGTAATGTTCACCATTTACATTCATTAATTTAGCTTCCCACCATTATTTTGAGGGTAATCAGTTTGATAAAAAGAATAATTAAATAAAAAATGAATAGATGTCTTTATCAATTATGTAAATAAATATTATTTTCTTTACCTATGGGATTCATGGATTTATATATCTCATATTTTGGTAACCTAAATCACAAATAAGTAACACCTTTATACGATACAAACTATAGTGTCCCATATCATTCATAAATATATATTTCAATATTTTATAATAAATTACTTACCAATAGTAATACCCTAGTGCTAAAGGTTTAGTTTATTAGGAATATTTGGTTTATAAAACAATATTATATATGAAATTATAATAAAAATTAAATTCTTACGAGTGGAGATCCTAAAATCATGTATAAACATATTAATACAAGTAATCACCAAAAAAGATAAATCAATGAAATAGTGTGCTCTAATATTTTAGATGGGAGAAAAATATGGAAGGTACAGGTGACTTGAATATATATAATCATGAATGGGTATAATTATCATGATTAAATATAATATAGTTATCATTAACATAATCATAAGAGAATAATTTTAAAGAGACATTATATATACACTATGAATAACAATAAATGTCCAGAACATTTTTTTTCAATCCCTCATATAAATTGAATTGACATCGCATTAATGAATCACACACATAATCTCTAAGGATTTATTAGATTATTAAATTAATTATAGGGATATATAATTCACGTCCCACAGACCACATTTTTTAATGATCATAATTCTACATATCATATGGAAATTTATTTTTACTAATCATAAAAATGAAATAAGTCTATGACTAAACTAATTTATTTGTATTAGAATCAAAACTAATATATCAATTATAAAGTGGGTTTTACAATATAAGAACAAATTATATAATTTTATACATTTAAGGGTATAATATATATGGTAATGAAAATTTTCATAGAGTGGAATAGAATATACAAAAAGAAAATATAAGAGAATGTTTGTACCTTTGATCTAATAACAAGATAGTGACTTCATAGTCATCCCAATGCAGTAAAAAAATTTGCAAACATATAATTTAAAGAGGAATGTACATATAATGACATTTAGATTAAATTTGTAGATGAATAATATTGAAAATATAGGATAATAGAAGATAACCCAAAATAAAGATTTTGGTTTGATATTCCCCTTACCTAAGGTCTTGTTTTGTTTCATCACAATTATAAATCCTTTATAATAAAATTATTTTTGTAAAATCTATATTAAAAAATATTTCTTATTTTCATTTATTTCATTAATTATTGTTAAAATTATATTAATTTATTTATTTAAATGTTATTGTTAATTACAAAACATTTCGATGACATGTTTTGTTTTAATCATCCCATTTTCATTTGATTTAATTATTTTTCATTAATTTTAATTTATCTTTTTGTCAAATTATTTCATGAATATTATAATATATTTTGAAATATTTATAAATATAATATCTATTCAATAATAACAAGACATACATTCTCTGATATATCATTCATTGATATTTTTCATTTTGGATGATGAAATCTACCATTCACATGACCTATCAAATGAAGGGGAACGAGGTGTTATAAATTCATTTAATATATGAATGTAGTTATACTAAATGATGAAGAAATTACTATATTATATAATAATAGTTAAATATTTTAAAATTTTAAATACCGAAATGATACTTTGATAGTGCATATTAAAGGAGAGTGGAAATGGATTGATAGGATCATTGAATTACATATTTTTTAATGTTCTATGCTTTTCTATAGAATAAAATCATTTAGATATTTGGATTGGATGAAACAAAAACACCTTTATGGTTATAGGTATTCATAATTGGAGTTAATAATCCAAACTAGGTATTTCAGAAGTGTATATCATGTTATTTTCTGATAAATGGGAGAGGAGGTTATTATACATTAGTAGAGGTGTATTTTTTGGTTAATATTTTGAATAAATTATTAATTCAAATGTAAAGCATTAAATAATGATATTTATTTTTAAATTATGAACTATATATAATTAAAATTATATTTTTTTTAACATTTAAACCATTGATACATAGAATTATTTATATTATACCAAAGAAAAGAATAAAAATTAAAAATCATTTTCAAATGGAATACATTAAATTTTCATTCCTTAAAAATTATATATTTGAATGAGAAATTATGTTTATTATTTTTAGAAAATAATTTTTATAATTAAATAAATATGGATTCTATCTTACAACTTGAGGATTTATTATATTGTTATTAAAATATTGCAATATTTTAAAAAATTTAGTATTTTATGAAACAATATTTTTACTGTTCATCAAAAAATTGTATTTTTTTCAAAAAGTATTAATAGTTTACTACTAGATAATTAGAATATGATGATTAAAATAATATAATTCATAATATCATAATACTATCGTTAATTAATTAATTTTATTTATTATTTTAAAAACTATTGAGTTTTTTGAAATATTATAAAATATATTTATAAAAAACTCACATATAATTTAATTTAGTTTATAGTTTTATTATTAGTTTTATGGAATTATAATATTTATAATATTTATAATAACATAATTTATTCGTTTACAGTATTATTTTTATTTAATTTAATATTCTAATGGAAATATTTTTATTCTAAACTTTATGTCACCATTCTGAATATTTTTATAACTATTTCTAAGGGTCATTGTTTTTATTCAAGTTGTAATATTGGATTTTTAATTCCTATACATATATACTCTATGAATCATTTATCATTCAGTTCAATTCCTCGAAAGTTTCTATGTCATTAATTCTAAAATTTCAATTAAATTTCTAATATTTGGTTTGTTAAAAAAAACTTCTTTTCTTATCTGTAATACTTCTAGGAGATAAATTTATCTAGATTTTATTAATCTTGTTTGTTTATGTTTGTTACATTATTTGATCATAATATTTTCCATTTTATATAGATTATATATGCTTGGAATATTTTATTTCATTTTTTGATGAAATAAAATAGTGCTACTATAATTTTATATAGTTTATTTTATATAATAAACATAAATAAATTTCACATATATATTTATGAGGATAATATCATATAGAAATATCTATGTTATTCCATAAGGAATATGGGTAATTTCTCTAACTTACCTTATAATCAGGTTCCATTCATTTTGAAATAATCACATTCTCTAAGTGTTAGGGATCTTAAAAAATGATGCATGTTTTGGTTATGTGGGGATGAGAATATATAATATGGAATAGGTCATGGACCCCATAATTTATTGATAGAATAAAGACATAGATAATCACATAAATCATTAATTTCCTTCTTGATGATGTTTGACAACAAAAACCACAGTCTACATGTATTCCCATTATTCTTGGTAAAATCATTTTCATAGATTTTAATTAATAGATGTTAGATCTAAAATGGAATCATGAATCATATGTTGTTGAATAGTTTTTATAATATTCATCTTAGAATAATTTAATATCATCTACCTCATAAATATATTGAGATTATATAATATATTCATGTTTTTGGGTTCATATACGTGTAATGAATAATCATTCATCATGGAAATGATTTGATTTGGTAAGAGAATGTTATTTTTTGTCATAGAGTATTCCTCCTTGATATTGAATTAATATTCTTAGATCTAATTTAATTTGTTACCTATATGATGGGGCTTTATATAACATTTATCCTTTTAGGTGAATCCCTTATCATATATGATCTAGAAGTATTGATTCAATATGTTTTAATAATATTTTTTTGTATTTCCCTATCATATGTTTCTATAATATGGTGATCCTATGTTGTTCACATGTTTTTTTATTTGTGACCTCATTATTATTAGAGTCTAGATTGTGGTTTTATGTGGGAAACAATTATTTATAATATCCATGGCCCATCATTTCATAGGTCGTGTGGTTATTTGTATTCAATCATAAATTTACCCCCTCCAAGATATATATTTCAACAAACAAATTATTTTTAAAGACATTGATGTTTAGATATATCATTATTTAAGGCCAAGCCTCTACTATATATTAATAAAAGAGAACCACCCCCATGGAATTATTCAAAAACATGACTAATAAGATATGGGACTAGTGGTGTATGAATCATTAATTTAAGTCTGCTCACCATAAACAATTAGGTTTATATGTTTATAAACCCTTTATTAAATAAATCTCATTATTTTATCAGTGAGGGTCCCCACTCTGTATAACATAATTTATGGACATACTTTAACCATCATACACACAATTTTTTACACTATCCATTTTCCTAATCCATGTTTTTATATAACGTATAGGAATATTTAATTATCATTTTCAATCTTTATGAGGTTATATATTAGTTAATGATTTCACCTATGGTAACCCCATTCATTAATAATTGATTATATTGGTGTCCCTGAATCATTTTTTGAAATCCATTCATTCACAATAACAAAATATTCTACAGGATATCGACATCACATGACACATGATTTCCCCTTTTTAAAATCCAAAATAAACATAAAAGTAGTTTGAAAATAACCCCTTTTTAATTACGAATCGTCTATGAAGATCACTGATAATCCCTATAGAATATTATATTGAGTTGAGACACTCTACCTTTTTCCAATAAATATATCCAAATGGATTATCATATTGAGTCACATATAAAGGGATGATAATACATAATCCTCATACAAACCAATTTCAACATACCTTTCAGCTAGTAGTCCACTCCACAATACATTTATCTTATTGGGTGTGTCCATGGATTCACAAATGGGGAATGTATGATATATTTTCAGAAATTGTTGGATCCTTCTTATTATCATCATATGCTTGAATATATTTTCAGAAATTGGGAATGTATGATATATATATTAATAAATATCATGATATGGAATTGATAAATTTTAATTCCATTATATTAGCCTTTAGTATAATTATATATTTCATAAGGATTAACTTTTATCTTTCCATCCATTTACATGATCATTAAGAAATGTTCATATAATTTATTAAGTTACAATAATTGTATCCTGACCTCCTATCATAAATGAACACATAATTTTATTTAACGATTAATATGATTCATATTATAATTAGACAAATATTTATAAATTAACATATATAACAAGAATTCCATTGAAAAAAACTATCATATTCTTTCATCAGACCCGACACGCAACCTGATTTGCCCATGGCCCAAAGGGTATTCCCAATTCCCAAGGGATTGAAATTAGTTCCTTGGATTCATATGAATAAATTTGGGAATGATTTATCATATTATAGATATGAATTACATCATAATAATAAAATCCATGAGCTAAAATATAATAAATACATTAAACATATAAAAATGTTACAAGAGACAGATAGTTACAACAGTACAGAAATCCAGTTTGACTTCCATGTTACCATGCTGGTCACCACAACCAAAATTACCCCATGGTTATGGAAAAAAAGTATTTAAATTGATATCTTAAAGCCTAAGATGATATAAGTTTGAGTTAAAAATACTATTAGGTAACCACAACCCACCAAAACAATGCGATATATTTCCAAATGAAACTTATCAATTGATGCATAAACATAGAAAAAAAGTTATTTATTACATTCATGTACAGATCATCAGAATAAAAATCCAATACAAATAATTTCCCTAAAATTTTAAATCATTTCAAAATATTATCATTCATGATCCAAACACAATACCATAGGCATATCCCACACCAATATAACTCATATAAATCATTTTTCAAATAATAGAAACCAATTTTATTATTTAAATGAAAATAGATGAATAAAGATTTTCACTACTTGAATCCATTCAAAAACACATTTTGAAATCCATAATAAATAATCCAAATAAGATAATTTATGTAATGAACTTACCCTAGTTACCCAAATCAGTACATTATTACGTAAAATAGGAATGATATACGAATCATGTCCCGAATAACCGATCAAGTTAGTTGGCATGGAAGTACTAGATATATACATAAGTTTTACCTTACATCGTGAAATAAAAAAAATATTGTGTCACCATTGAACAATATTATATTCCTTAGCCTATTCAAGTAGGTTAATCATAATATACATATTTGCATCCTGGGAAAAATAAAACATATGAAAGGGGTGTTCTTAGATGCTCAATAAGGATAACAATATTGAGGAAACATTCATAAATAAGAATAATCATTTAAGGCAATGTATAGAACTAAAACAAATGCCTTTTAAACATAAACATCATCATATTATGGAAAATATAAATCAAAATAAGTCCATTTACATATTCACCTGGATATTCTACAAATATAATAATCACATGCAATATCAATATCCAATTTCATAATGATGGAACACATAATTCTAGAATTCATTACCACATAGTCAAGGACTTGTTCTAAGACTACAAAAACAATTTTGTTAAGGCCTTATGACAAGACACTAGTTTTGTATCATGAGACATACCGATGAATCACAGAGAAATAGTGGGCTTCAAACATAACTTACTAAGTCCAATTCATTCAACATATAATAGGGTGAAACATAATATAAACATTCTTATTAAAACTAGCATATGATATGTCAATATTTTAACCACAATCCATGAATGGCCTAAAAATAACACATCCACAGTCAAAAATAACTCATTAAATAAAATATGGATGATTATATAATGATAAATCAACATCAATCGAGATTAAAATACACTGAAGGATATTGACATTGATGAAAATATTCTTTAAAACTATTTGAGAGAAATATCCCCTTTTCTTAAAAACATTTAAACCTCACTCTATTAATCAAAGAAGTAATTTAAAATAGATTTTAGAATCAACGTGTCCCTTACCTATTTGATAATTTTAAAAGTAATTTTAATTTGAAAATATTAAATTCCATATAATTAAATCTTTAAAATAATTTTTATAACATTGGATTTAATGAGAAATATTTAGATGAATAAAATTTAAAAACATTTAAATTGATATTTTTGTAAAAGATTTTAACAAAATTAGAGATGCTGGAATACAAATAATTGAGGTAATAAAAAAATTATAATATCATGAGATTAAAGGGAATCATGATATACTATGTAAAAGTATAGTATATACCCCAAATAAAAGTGAATTGGCACATAACAAGAAAGAAGTCTCAATGGAATGTAAGTTGAGATGAAATCCCTTATTAAGACCGTATCCTTAGGTTAAGGATAAATCAATGATATAATTATGTGTGAAAAATATAAATATAGTCAATATGATTGGATATTAAGTATAAATCAATCATAGTACATTCAAAAATATTCTGGTAATAAAACACCAATGACATAGATGTTTAACTCAATGAATTGAAATTGAGTTAAGATAACTCTTATCAAGTCCATATTGATGAGTTGAGAATTTATCAATGGACTGATTATGTGTATCAAAAGTATATCCACACAATATAGAGTGGAAATTACTAAATAAATAATAAATTTTTATTCCACACATAATCTTGGAGTAAAATAATAGATGAAGTATGTGTAAGGCCTAATGACTGGAAATTGAAAATTTGAAAATACCTTACCGATTTGGGAACTTACGAAACAAAAAACCCATGAAAGAATGGTCATAATATGAAGATTTTAATAAAAATAAATTAAATTATATTAAATAATGAATACAATCATGGGATGTTCATACATAACTCAACATGAAATAGTGGAAAAAATAGCATGAATCTCACAGGGAGTAAAAAGTGTCATGAAAACCCCCTTAATACATTGTAATCAATCGTGTCGTGTGACCAAAAGTTGATAACCTCCAAATGAGTAACAGAATACCATGAATATAAAGATAATAGTGACAATATATATCAAATTGTAGTACACAATACACCACATGCAATAAATGAGTGGCAAACATTGGAAATCTCACGTAATTAAAAGTGAGATAAGAAACCCCTTACCTTGTAACTTTTCTTATTATAGGGTTGGTTAAACGCCTTATTAATGGTGAATTAATTGTTATTATTTTATAAAAGATCCAAATAAATAAATATTATATCATATATGATCTTATATTATTTCTTTGTTATTGATATTTAAGTAGTATCATTGTTTTGGTTGTTAACTAATTCATTTTTCTTTATATTTTTTATTATATAAGTCATGTTTGTTATGTATGGGCTGTATTTTATTCATATACAGAATTATATTAAGCTCATAGAAGTTATTTTTAATCATAAAATGAAGAATTATAGTTGAATGTTTACGATGGGTATTGAATCTCATCACTTTCGTGGAGACGGTAAGCTGTACGTACGCACGTATGGTGACTTTTTAATTTATAGGATGGATAGAATAACGAATATGGTCATACCATATTTCTAATAACATCAAAGTATATAGAAGGTACTAGGGATATTATTTTTTTATGTAAAATAAAAAAGAATGGGGAAGTGGAAGAAGAAAAACATGAAAGATGATGGGGAAATTACAACCTTTTTTGGGTGTTTCCTTTTGATTCGATCAAAAGGGCTCCAAAGGTTGGCTTTAAAATCAATGTAAGGCCTATAGGTTTAAGGTTGGATAGTTTATGGGATATTTGGGTAGGGTTTGTCTGATCCAAATGGATTTGTAGGTGTGAAATTAAGAGAATGGGATGTACCCTTTTATAAGAGAGGTGAGGGACAGTTTAGGAAAAGCTTGAAATATTATTTTGTAATAGAATTATTTTCGGTTTATAATTTCTCAAAAATGATTTATTTTGAGGTTAAGGTGGGGATGAGTCAAAAACCATTCAAACAATAGGTTTTATACAAGTTTAGGCCCCCCATATTAACAAATATTTTAGATTTAACTCTTAGTTAAAAAGTTTGACATTTACCATGTCTATTGGTATTTTTATATTATATGTTTAATAAAGATACTATAAAAAGCCAAGTATACTACAAGTGGTTAATTATTAATATATATCAAATTATATATTTCTTTTTTCTAAACCATTGATTTTTTGAAAAATTATATCAATTATTAATATAGTATTTATTTAAAAAACTCAATTATATTCATTTGACACTATTTAGTATTAGATATTTTTGAAATCCATAAAAACATTATCACTTAGAATAAAATTTATTTAATAAACCCTATTATTTTATATAAACCTATAATATAATATTAATTCATATGAAGCCTCAATTTACATTTATTTAGATATTTACAATATCAATTATTTCAATCATTCATTAATAAGGTAATTACTCAATCATCATTGTGCCATAAATAAATTTAATTATTAAATGTCTAAAATTTATAAATAAAATAAAATTTTATAGGAAATATTTTTATATTTCTAATGAATATTTATAGATTAATTTATCTTATGTATAACCCTATATAAAAATGGTTTATTTTTTAAACATTGGATTTAGCACTTTTTACTCTTCATTAAATAAAATAATAATAAATGTCTTAATCTAATCCAATTGGACCCAAGAGGATAATATAATATCCATACGGTCCTTTTTGGTCTAATTACACTTATCCAATAGAATTAGGACACTTTTATGGTAATTATAATAATATTTTTTCCCTTAATTACCGCATTTACTTTTAACCGTGGTAAATAAAATTTAAAACATACTATTAACCAAATATTATTTTTATCTTATTGAACAAAATTTTAATTACTAATGTTAACATTGTCTCATATATTTTTGATATTGAACTCACAAAAGTGGTAAAATTATATTTTATGAAAATTTTCAAATGCTCCATAAAGGTGGGTAAAACACAGTAAATGGTTCAATAAAATTATATATATCTAAACATATTATTAAATGACTCCAATGAATTACATCGAACATATATAGTTATTATGTATCTATTATGACATAGTATAAAAATATAAATAAAATAAATAATTATTTATATGAAAGCCGGTTTTAAACAATAATGTATTGTTTTTTCACTATTCATAAAAAAATTGAATGTTTTCAGAAAAATACCAAAAATTAACCCTAAGATAATTATTATACTCTGAATTAAAATATGAATTCTAATTTACCAATTTAAAAACATGGAATTTTCATTAATTACTTTAAAATAAATTCTCATTGTCAAAACCAAAAAGTGGGTTTTTAAAAAGTAAAATCTATCAAAAGATTAACATGTGTTTATATCAACATTAAATGTGAAATTACTAATAATGACTTAAATTGTATTAAATGACAGAAATATAATATAATTATACTTCAAAGCCATTAAAATGAATAATTTAAAACTATTAATTATATCAATTAAAAAAGTTGTTTTCAATTTAAAATTTAGTATTTCATAGTATTCATCAAAATTTGAAAGTTACCATAAATGAATCAAAAATTTATCCAAAATAAAATTTCTATGTCCTAATTCTAATGAATAATTTCATTTAATTAAAATAAATATATAAATTTGAAAAATATTGTTTTTAAAAAGGGTTTTCCATTAAAAGGTAGTAAAATTCCATTTTTTAAAAAATTATTCTTTTATCAGAAAAAATAAATTTGTTCTTATATTATGTCCAAAAAACACATTATATAGATTATAAAATTATATGGAGTATATAATATTCAAAATTTAGTTAATAATAATCATAACTACTTATTTAATGACAAATTTGGTAAGTCTTGGTGCGCTCAAACTCGGTGTTTCATGTAGCAAAATCAATTGACTTACTTTAATGGAAATAACTTACTTTGAAATCATGTAGTGTCACATTCTTCTCCCCTTTGGGAAATTGAGTCCTTGAAATTTTAAAATTGGGCTCGGAATATTCATTGAAAGTCACTCATCGGAAAAACAGTAATAAATCTATCACATTAAATGAAAAAAAGAGAAGTACAAATGTCACCCAAGATAACCCATACACGGAGTCCATGTTGGAAAACATGGATATGGAATAAAAACTAAGTGTTATGTTCTGATGGATAGTGAAAGAAAACATGATCAGTAGAAAGTTAACAACAAGAAAACCACAAACCTAGGATGGGATAAACTGTCTTTAGTTTCCCAGTAGGAAAAGAAAACAGATAATATTTTCTATTTGTTTTATGTTCTTTTTTAAAACGTTGAGGAATTTATTTAGGATATTGACTTTGAACATAAATAGATATACTTAATTTTTTTTATAGTTTCATCCTTTAATAATTTTCTACCACTAACAAATATTTTTTTTTCAACATATGATTTTTCACGATGAATTGTTCACACCTGAAGCGCTAGAATCAACTTCTATAGAATCACATAATTCAAAAAGGATAAAATATATATTCACCTTACCATTAGAGATTAACCAAAGCCAAAATGGATAGTACAAGAATATATGATCCCCAAAAAGGATACTCCTTTAGAGAAAGTAATACTAATCTTTATTTCTAAAATAAAACCAACAATACGCAGAGTTCAATAAATACCATTCAATAAACAATTTTCTTTAAAATCCATCAATATAATACCAACTAATATTGAAACCCAAAACATAAAAGAATTTGATTACTCAGTCTTCCAAGTTAAATTTTATCTCCAAATAACATCAACTACTCTTAAAGTCACATACGTAAAAGTAATTAACCTAATCACATTTTATCAAGGATAGGTTAATAATTTCCATAAATAACTCAAATCTCTGTAAATCCACAATAAAAACATAGATAAAAATTCACTATTACTCCTTAATTTAAATTCCATAGTATTCCATTTTCCTTACACATATTGTGTTCCCAATAGATCAAACATATTCCAAAATAACGATTTTCACAAAATCACCAAATCTTTTTCCTATACTAAAGATATCCATTTGATAAGACATAAGATCCCAAATCTACTTATTATTGACCAATAAAGTCATTTCACTAAAAATAATTAGTCACACTAACTATGGACATCACGTATGTAACAACCCGTGCTTCCATGGTATTCATCTCTGTGAATAATAGAGCAGGGTGTGATGTACGCAACCTCGAGTTCTAACACACCGCGACCATTCAAAGTAGCCGTTATGAATAGTAATACCCACTTTTTGAAATTATATAAATTTATATTTCATAATGGACTTCATTTTTGGATTCGGAATATCAGAATTATCCTATGTTGAATTTTTGGTATTTTTTCTGAGGACTTACGATTTTCGATGAATAGTGAAAATACTTAATAACAATTTTCATATCAAATTAATTTATAGTGATAAATTATACTATTGTGTGGTTTTAAATTATAATTATAATATAATTCTACCATTCTATCCATTGTTGTTCATTAGATTAATTTCACTTTGAAATTGGACATAAATAATTGTCAATCTTTTGATTGATATTCTTTCTTAAAAAACGCTATTTGTTTTGACAATGGAAATTAATTATTAAAATAATTAATTCAACTTTTATGTTTTCAATTTGGTTAAATGGTCCTCATTTTTGAATTTGGAATATCAAATATAGCTTTGATTAAATTTTAGGTATTTTCCTGAAAAACATAGATTTTTGATGAATAGTAAAACCACTAATTGGTAGTTAAAAAACTCATTTTTCGTTTAAATGAAATTTTACCACCTCTGTGATTTGAATTTCAAAAATACTACATACATCATTGTCAATATGAATTAAAATGTGGTTCAATGTGATTAAAATAATATTTGGTGAATAGTAACTTTTTAGTTTTATTAATCACGATTAAAGGTAATTGGTGTAATTTAAGGTAAAAATGATATTACAAAAATATGAAAATATCTTGACACTTGTTCTAACCCTATTGGATGAGTCTTGGCCGACCATTACAACCTAGGGGTAAATTTGGGGGACCCCAGCGAGCCACTATGGTAAGATAATGACATTTAAACCTATTATTTAAAGTAAAAATAAAAATGTCACAAACATGTCTTGTTTTACTAAAAAAAATTATTACATGGGGTTATAAAAGTCATATTTTTGACTATAAATATTAATTATAAAGATAAAAGGATTTCTGAAACATGGTATTGTTTTTATAATTTTAGAAATTAAAAAAATAAATGTTTTATGACACCATGATGGTGCAACGATTACCTCATTAATTAACGATTTAAATAAAATTAAAAAATATTGTAAATTCTAAGAGTTACACTTGTCAAAAACCTATTGGATGAGTATATTTATAACCCTTATCACCTTATCCTAGAAATATATAATTTTGGGACCTTTGAAATCTGAAAAACACTTCATAATAATGTAACATTGCATGACTTTCCTAGAGTGCCCCTCCTCCCATCTTATAAAAGGCCTCACCTCTACCACCTGATTCAGAACATAAAGCCATTTGGATCGGCCAAAATATGCCCAAATACTCTCCCAAATTACCTATCTTACACCTAGAAGCCTCATTTTGGGAAGAAGTCTTTCCAAGTAAGCCTTTGGCTCAAATAAGAATGAGTTACCCGATTTTAAGGTAATGTCTTCTCTTATGTTCGTTTGTTTTATTTTGCTTCTCCAACCCCTTAAACTATTTTTATTCATTTTTTTGTAACAAAAACAGTATATTAAATATAATAGGATGATTTTATTAAAAGTATTTGATTTAAACTTACACATACCATCTTCTAATGGTTAAAGAACATACTGTTTTTGTGGGTGGCGAATTACTGCCACACGAAACGATGATTGTTCAATATTATTTTAACACCTCCCATGGTGGCCATTAAGATGTCACTATATTTTTATATGAAATATATTATGTTTATGTTCTCTTTATTATTCTTTATTTTTTATTTATGGAATACCTTTATGATTTCAATTATGGGTAAAGGCGATAATTTCATTTTAGGAAGTGCGGACTACCGCCCCCTCAAAGTGATTTGAATCGTTAATTCCATATATGGGACATGTAAAAGATCGAGTAAATGATATTATATATGATATTATACTGGAATTATAATTTACCTTTATATGATTATTATCTCATTCCATTAAATACGAAATAGAAATGAAAGTAGCGTTCATGCGTACGTACGGCTTACCGTCTCCATGAACGGTTCATTTCATTTCTTACCTCTAAATGTTATGTAATATAATAAATTAATATATATTATGGATATATAATATATATATGATATATAAATCATGAATATAATTATGGATATAATGGATATTTTACCACATGAACAACTTGTATTTATAAGAAGTTTATTGTTGACTCAAGTACTAAAGATCGACAAAACGACCGTTATTAACATAAATAATTAAATAATGTTCATAACATGGTAATAAGTGATAAAAAAGGAATAATGAACATGAAAAAGGTCCTTAAGCAAGTAAAAATTAACTCTATTTTATTATTCAGGAGTTTAAAGAACAATCGAGCCAAGTTGGACACAAGGTAAGGGACTTCGTCTCAATTTCCTTTCATTGAGGCATATTTTGTTTTATACACAACTTTCCTTTATATGGTGTATAAACCCCTTTGACTTTTACTTTTATTCAAAAGGAATATTTTTATACGAAGTGTTTTTACTAAACGACAAAATTAATGTTTTGTCTTGTGTATGCAGAGACAATGACTTTTCCACCGCCGTGACCATTATTTGAGTTTCGGCATCCCTTACAAGCCATAAATTTTTTTTAAATGAAAAATAAATACCAAGTTTTACTTTTCTTTTATTTTGGTATTGAAAATGGTTTTATTATATCAATGTATTTTAGTGATATCTTGTGATTGAAATGTGTAAATTTTATGTTTCCTTTATGCATGTTTTATGTGATACGATTATGTTATGGTTTATGATATGTGTAAATCATTTCATATAAGGAATGCATTGGACCTAATAAGTGACATGTGGAGCCCGCTATAGCTCCTTGATGCATCGGTAGGTCTCATGAGACAAACTAGTGTCTTGGTACGAGGCCTTGAAAAAATATTTTTTTTAGTCTTGGCACGAGGCCTTTGCTACGTGGTTATGATAGTCTGGCATTATGCATTCCATCATAATGAACGTGGTTATTGATATTGCATGTGAATATTCGACTAGTAGAATATCCATGTGAATATGTAAATGGCATTATTTTATTTTTTTCCCATATTATGCTGAAGTTCAAATTTTAAAGGCTTTTGTTTTAGTTATACATTGCCTTAAATATTAGTGTTTATTTATGAATGTTTTCACTATATTGTTATCCTTACTAAGCATATAAGCTCACCCCTTTCAGTGTTTTAATTTTTCCAGGATGTGAAGAAGTATTTTATGAATGACTTGTAGGGATAGTCTGAAGGGGATTTGAGTTTGGACTATAGAGACTATATTATTGTTGTTTTTCACTTTATGATGTAATGTAACATTTATGAATGTATCTAGTATTTTCAAGGCTACTAAACAAATAGGTCTTTCGAGACTTGATATTTTGTGATCATTCCAATGTTACGTAATAATGCACCGAATATGGGTAATTGAGGTCGGGGCGTTACACTTGATATCAGAGGCAGTTTAGTACTAACCTTCGAAGCTAGATTTAGATAAACATTGATTAGAGAACATAGCCCCAAGATAGAATTTGAGAATTGGTATAGAATAATTTCCTGAAATTTTGGTATGATAGAGATTTTGTGAGTTTTCTGAGAAATACATCCCTGTTTGGATACGAGCAGGTAGAGGCAGATCTGCAACATATGTACCTAGGGGTAAAACCCGAAAACACCGCTTTGATCTAGACTCGAACGGGAAGTAGTGCATTATAATAGGCTTTGTTGCACTCTTGGTTACGACACTCCTGGGATATATGCTTAGGATAATTCTCATTTTCTATACAAAACATTAATAAGGGTTTATGAGTATATACTTCCTCAAAGAAAACATTTTTATGATTATGGATTATATCCATAAACTTCTCAGTTTATGTTAAGTGTTTTAAAAGTATGGAATTATTTATTTTGATTCATAAACTGATTTAGTTTATTCCATTGTTTAGAAATGTCACCTAGTGGAAGGAATGGAAACTGTATCAATGCACACACTCCATGTAGGGATTTCCCTCCTGCTCAAGATAATTATAGTGGAGATGGTGATACAACTGGTGCTGATCAACTTATCACCATACTAGGACAAATCACTCAAGTTAGGAATAATAACCTTACTCGTATGGAACACCCTGATCTGCTACATGGAGGATCAATGTTAGATCGTTTCATGAGGCAACAACTGCCAACATTTAATGGGTGTACAATTACATTAGTAGCTGAGCTATGGATAAACTGATTATAGAAAATATTCCATGCCTTGGGGAGTAGGGAAAGGGAGAAAGTTTTCATGGTAGTTTACCGCCTCACTGAAGATGCTGATCAATAGTGGTCACTGATTCAAAACAAAAAAGAAGATGAAGATGTATCAAGTATGGAATGGATAGAGTTTAAGGAAACTTTTTTAGAAAAATACTTTCCACTTGACCATCGAGCAGATATGGAAAGGAAATTTTTGAGTCTGAGACAAAAGGAGGATGATAATGTCGCAATGTATGAGGCTAACTTTAAAAGGGTAGCAAGGCATGTAACAGATTATATACGTAACCCAAAAAAGTAGTATTGATCATTTCTTTGAGGGGTTAAAACTGTTTCTCCATCGAGCCTTAGTCTCAAAATCTTTTTCATCGTAAGAAGATATAGTCTCGTGTGCTATCAAGATAGAAATGGAATTCTCTAAATCTTATGACAATAAAGTAAAGTAGGAGAAGAAGAGAATAGTGGAAAAATTGACAGATAAACAGAAAAAGGGAAAGAATAATTTTCCAATATGTGATAACTATGGCAAGAAACACCTTGGAACTTGCCTGAAGAGAATGGGATTTTGTTTTAAATGTGTAGAGAAATGTCACCATGCTTGTGATTATAATGGAAAGAAAGAAGCTATCAATGTTGAATGCTACAATTGTAGGGAAATGGGTCATTATTAAAATGAATCTCCTAAGCGTTAGGGAAACTTACCTCAGAAATGTCCAAGGGATCAAGGCCAATCTTATGATGTTACTACAGTTGAAGATGAATAATTAATGTATTGGTGATTTTGGACTCAAGGATTATATTCGGGTTATAATAATACTGTGATATATATAAGTATTGTACTTCGGTACTTGTTGTTTTCATTAAGGTTTTAATATGATGACGGTAATCATATTTTTAGTATGTGACAATAAGAGAAACATTACTTTGTTTGGGGAATATGATGTTACAATTGATTTTGGAATTTAGAGACCTTTTAGAGAAAGTCTGGACATATGTATTTTGGATATCTATAAATGTTGGAATGGATTAAGTTTAACTTTTTAGAGTATAGTTTAAGGTTGAAACATTTCTAAAGATTATTTTTGGAATATTATTATACTATAGTTTTAGGAAAAGTACAACCTTAATGTTGGAGGATAACCAGTCGCGTCAGACAAAGATGCAGGAATCGAACCCATAACCGTAGTGCGACAGAACTTTATTACCTAACTCTAGCCTACATGATGTCCATGGTTATTAAAAAATAGTTTTCCTAATCTTAATTGTATGTGTTAAAATTTTGAACCTTGTATGATTAGGATAAATATAATATTTTTGAGTTCAATTATCTTTTTGAGTGAAAGATGAGTTTGTGGTAGAAATTTGTTGAAGGTTGAAACTCGAATTTTCAATCATATATATATATATACCTATCTCTTATTATATGAATAAATTAATTCTTAAACTTTAGGAAAGCGATATTAAAACAAAATATTTTTTATCCTAATACATTATGTTTTGTTGAACTGGTGATATTTTAAGTCAATATAGATTGAAGGCTTTGAGGCCCTCAATTTTAGACTTCGTTATGATTGATGACCTCAATCACCTCCAAAAAATATTTACGTTTTCTCTCCATTTATTTGTCTCAAATTTCCACCATTTTTTCCTAATCGAGATCATAATTTGGTGGTGAATTTTTCATTTCCCTTTCCCTCTTATTAATATTACATTTTATTAACCTTATTTCTGAAGTGGGTATTCCACAAAGGTACCTTATACTTTCAACCTTTTCTTTTTGATGAAACATTTCAAATTTCAAGGTTTCAATTTATTGAAGGAGGGTAGAATGTAACACCCTAAGCTTCCATGGTACGCTTCTCTTTGAATAATAGAGCAGCATGTGTTGTACGTAACCTCGAGTTCTAACACACTACGACAAATCAAAGTATCAGTTATGAAAAGTAATACCCACTTTTTGAAATTAAATAAATTTTATATTTAAAAATGGACTTCATTTTTTGATTCGGAATATCGGAACTAGCCTATGGGGAATTTTTGGTATTTTTCTGAGAACTTTCGATTTTCGATGAATAGTGAAAAATACTTAAAAACAAACTTTTTAATCAAAATAATTTATAGTGATAAATTATACTATATTTTGATTTTAAAGTATAATTATAATATAATTTAACCATTTATCCAATGTTGTTCTATAGAATTAATTTCACTTTAAAATTGGACATAAACAATTGTCAATATTTTGATTGATATTATTTCTTAAAAACACGCCATTTGTTTTGACAACGGTAATTAATTATAAAAATAATTAATGAAACATTTAAGATTTGAATTTGGTAAAATGGACATCATTTTTGAATTTGGGATATCAAATATAGCTTAGAGAAATTTTTTGGTATTTTTCTGAAAAACATCGATTTTTGATGAATAGTGAAACCACTAAGTGGTAGTTAAAAAACTGATTTTTCGTTTAAATGAAATTTCACCACCTATGAGATTTGAAATTAAAAAATAAGACATACAACATTTTCATTATGAAGAAAAATTTGGTTCAATGGGATTAAAATAATTTTTGGTGAATAGTAACATTTGAGTTTTATTAATCACGATTAAAGGTAATTAGTGTAATTTATGGTAAAAATGATATTATAAAAATATGAAAATATCCTGACACTTGTCCTACCCCTATTGTATGAGTCATATCCGACCTTTACAACCCATGGGTCAATTTTGGGGACCCCATGGAGCCACATGGGTAAGATAATGACATTTATTCCTTTTATTTAAAGTAAAAATAAAAATGTCACAAACATGTATTGTTTTACTAAACAAATTATTAAATGGGGTTATACTAGTCATATTTTTGACTATAAATATTCATTATAAAGATAAAATTATTTCTTACATCATGGTATTTATTTTATAACTTTTCGACATTAAATTAATTAAATTTTGTATGACACTATGATGATGCACTGATTACCTCATTATTTAACGATTAAAATAAAATGAAAAGATAATGTAAAATATAAGACGTACACTTATCAAAAACCTATTGGATGAGTATATTTATAACCCTTATCATCGTATCCTAGAAATATATAATTTTTGGACCTTTGAAATCCAAAAATCACATCATAATAATGTAACATTTCACGACTTTCCATGAGTACCCCTACTCTCTTCTTATAAAAGGCCCCCACCTCTACAACCTTATTCACACCATCAAGCAATTTTGATTGGCCGAACACTACCCAAATTATCTCCCAAATTTCCTCTATTACTCTTAGAAGCCTCACATTGGGCAGAAGACTTCCCAAGGTAGCCTTCGGCTCAAATCAAAAAGAGTTACCCGGTTTTAAGGTAATGTCTTCTCTTATGTTCTATTATTTTATTTTGATTATCAAACCCCTTTAAATTATTTTTATTCCTATATTTTGTAACAAAACAAGTATATTAAATATATTAGGATGTTTTTATGATAAGGATTTGGTTTACAATTACACATACCTTCGTTTAATAGTTAAAGAATATACTGTTTCTGTGGGTGGCAAATTACTGCGTCACGAAACGATGATTGTTCAATCTTATTTTAACACCTCTCGTGGTTGCTATTAAGATTTAAATATATTTATATATTATATATATTATGTTTATGTTTTCCTTATGAATATTTATTTTTCATTTATTTCATACCTTTATGATTTCCATTATGGGTAAACGCGATAATTGCATTTTAGGATGTGCGGACTACCGCCCCCTCAAAGTGATTTGAATCATTAATGCCATATGTGGGGTGTGTAAAGGATGTAGTAAATGATATTATATATGATATTATAATGGAATCATAATACACCATTATATCATTATGATCTCATTCCATTAAATATGAAATAGTAATGAAAGTAGTGTTCATGTGTACGTACGGCTTACCACCTCCATGAACGGTGGATTTCATTTATTACCTCTAAATGTTATGTATTATGATAAATTCATATATATAATGGATATATATTATATATATGATATCTAAATAATTAATATAATTATGGATATAATGGATATTTTAACACATGAAAAACTGGTAATTATTAGAAGGTTATTGTTGACTCAACTACCAAAGATCGACAAAACGACCGTTATTAACTTAAATAATTACATAATGTTCATAACATGGTAATAAGTGATATAAAAGGAATAATGAACTTGAAAAAGGTTCTCAAGAAAGTAGAAATTAACTCTATTTTATCATTTAGGAGGTTAAATAATGATCGAGTCATGTTGGACACAAGGTAAGGGATTTCGTCTCAATCTCCATTCATTGAGGCATATTTTGTTTTATGCACAACTTTCCTTTATATAGTGAATAAACCTATTTGACTTTTACATTTATTCAAAAGGAATATTTTAATATGAAGTCTTTTTACTGAACGAAAAAAGTAATGTTTTGTCTTACGTATGCAGTGACAACGACTGCTGCGCCGTCATGACCATTATAGAGTTTCGGCTTCCTCTACAAGCCATAACGTTTTTTTTAAATGAAAAATAAATACCAAGTTTTGATTTTCTTTTGTTTTGGTATTGAAAATGGTTTTATTATATCAATGTTTTGTTTTGATATCTTGTGATTTAAATGTAGAAATTTTATGTTTCCTTGATTCATGTTTTATGTGATACGATTATGTTATGGTTTATGATATGTTTAAACCTTTTCATATAAGGAATGAATTATACTTAATAAGTAATGTGTGGAGGCCTCTGTAGCTCCTCGATGCATCGGTAGGTCTCATGTGACAAACTAGTGTCTCGGAACGAGGCCTTGAAAAAATATTATTTGTAGTCTTGGCACGATGCCTTGGCTACTTGGTTATGATAGTCAGGAATTATGCATTCCATCAATATGAAAGTGGTTATTGATATTGCATGTGATTATTCAACTAATGGAATATCTATGTGAATAAGTAAATGGAATTATTTCATTTTACTTTTTCCATATTATGCTGAAGTTCAAGTTTAAAAGGCTTTTTTTTAGTTATACATTGCATTAATTTTTTTTGTTTATTTATGAAAGTTTCCGCTATATTGTTATCCTTACTGAGGATCTGAGCTCACCCCTTTCATTTTTTTAATTCTTCCAGGATGTGATGAAGTGTTTTATGAATGACATGCAAGGATAATCTGAAGGGGATATGAGTGTGGACTATGGAGACTATATTATTGTAGTTTTTCACTTTATAATGTAATGTAACATTTATGAATGTTTCTAGTATTTCCAAAGCTACTAAACTAATCGTCATTTTGAGACTTGATCTTTTGTGATCATGCCAATGTTACGTAATAATGCACTGACTCTAGGTAACTTGGGTCATGGAGTTACAACATAGTCCAGTGGTAGGTGATAAATCCCAATCACACTCTTGTTTTGGGTTCGATTCCCGCAACATTGTCTGATGCGAGGGGTTGTCACACGGTCTGCGTGTTGTCCTTTTTCAAAAACACTATTTTATAACATTCCAAAAATGAGATAAATTTCTCAAAATAACCATAACACAATTTCAACACAACTCTTATCTCATACCTCGCATTTTCATCCCAAAATTTAATAACATATAATTACGTCAAATTCAAGGATCATATAAACTAAAATGGTTATTTATAACTATATCAACAATATAAAAGATAATTCTTCCTAAAATAGAATTTTCACATAACAAGATGCTGGGATACACATACAAGAGAAATGTATTTCAATGTAATCACATCAACAAAGAGAACTAACACTTTTATCCATTTCACCATCTATTTATTTCCACATATTCCCTTTCCTTGACCAAGAGGTTATCCTATAGAATAGGGAATTCATTCAGGTAATGCCTAGGTCATCTACACTTACTGTAAATGAATGTAAATGGATTCTTGGGATCATTTTTATTTTTAGCCATTTTACTCTTCATTTTTCATCGGTAATTTATTACATTGTGTCCTTCTTTCACATAAGTAAATCATTTCGTTGTTTCATTGAGACACTTCCCTATGTGTCTCCATCCACATTTCCTGCATGATAAAAATTGAGATTTCTATTCTCTATGGTCTCCACTACTGGAGCTCTAATCATTCACCACCATTCTATTATTTTTTGAGTTTGAGAGTTGGTTAATATATTTTTTGTTGATCATATATTTGGAAAACTGATTCAGCATGAACACATTATCTTTTACGCCTATAAACATTCCATTTCGTTTCTCATTTACACCACCATTCCCACATTTTACATCATGTTAAATGTTACTATTAATTCCCTAGAATACATCCATTGACTAACACCAGAAAGCATAGTGTGATTCATAAAATAATTTAGAGAACATTAAAACACCTTATTTTCAATATAAAATACCATATATTAACCAAGGATATTTATTCTCATCTTATATTAAAATCTTTCATATCAGTTTCTAATGAAAATGTGAATTATCCTAAGCATATCCCCCGAGAGTGTCATAACCAAATGTGAAGCAATGCCCATTGTCCTGTATTAGGATACCCTGAGTCAAGCCCAAAACTCTTTGTCGGGGTTTTCACTCATAGGTACATATGTGCCAAAGCCGCCTCTACCTACTCATATCCAGACAAGAAATTATTTCATAGAAAACCCACATAATATATTCATTACCATGTTTTTTCGATGTTCTTCTATACATTTCCTCAATTCCTATCTTACAGTTGTGTTTCCAAATCAGATTTTTTTCTAAATCTATCTTCCAAGAATTGTACTAAACTTCCACGGATACAAACTGTACTGCCCCGACCCCAGTTACCCAGCATTAGTGCATTATTACATAACATTGTCATGATACAAGGAGTCATGTCCCGAAAGAATGATCAATTTAGTATCCTTGGAAGTACTAGAAACATATATAAGTTTTACATTACATCAAGAAAAAAAATAGAATTTTGTCCCCTTTTAACACTCTTATATAAATTATCCTATTCTTGTAGGTTAATCGTGATATACTTATTTTCATCATGGTAAAAATAAAACCTAATAATGGGGTGAGCTCAGACGCTTAGTAAAAATAAAAATATAGCGGAAACTTTTATAAATAAGAATAACATTTAAGGCAATGTAAAAGACAAAAACAAAAGCCTTTTAAACTTAAACATCATCATAATATGGAAAATACAAATAAAAATAATTCCACTTACTTATTCACATGGATATTCTACTAGAAAAATAATCACATTCCATTACAATAGCCAATTTCATAATAATGGAATGCGTAATACCAAACTTCATAACCACATAGTCAAGGCCTTATACGAAGACTACAAATAAGACTCTATGAAGGCCTTATTCAAAGACACTAGTTTGTCTCATGATACTTACCGATGCATCAAGGAGATATAGAGTTCTCCACCCATCTATTACTAAGTCCAATTCATTCCTCATATGAAAGGGTGAAACATAATCTAAACAATCGTATAAATACTTGCATACCAAATGTCAATATTTTAACCACAAATAATGAATCTAATAAATATATCACATCCACAATCAAACATAAATCATTCAATATAATTTGGATGAAATTATTATGATAAATCAACACCAATAATGATTAAAATAAACTCAAGGATATTGACACAGATGAAAATAGACATTAAAATTCTTGATAGAAATATCCTATTTTTCTTGAAAACATTTAAATGTCGCTCTATTTATCAAAGAAGTCATTTAAAATTGATTTTAAAATCAACGTATCTCATAAAAAATTGAAAATTATAAATGGAAATTTAATTTAAATCATTAATTTCCATATAATTAAATCCGTAAAACTATTTTTAAAACATCATAATTAATGATAAATATTGGGAAAAATAATATATTAAAACATTTAAAATGATATTTTAGTTAGAGTTACAAACCAAATAAGAGACACTGGAATATAAATAATTCAGGTAGTCAAAACATTATAATATCATGAGAATAAAGGGATTCAAGACAAACTATGTCTATGTACAATATATACACCAAGTAAAAGTGAATTAGCACCTAACAACAAAGAAGTCTCAATGGAATGTATGTTGAGAAAAATACTATTTTAAAGAGTGTATCCTTTGGTTAAGGATAAATCAATGAAATAATTATGTATAAATGATATAAATACACTCAACTAGATTGGATATTTAGTGTAAATCAATCAGAGTACAATCACACATACTCTTGTAACAACAACACCAGAAACTTGGATGTTTAACTCAATAAATGGAAATTAAGTTAAGATTACTCTAATCAAGTTCATATCGATGACTTGTGAATTTATCAATGGTGTGTTTATGTGTATAAAAAGTATATCCAAAAAAAAAAGTGGTGGAAATTACTATATAAATAACGAATAGTTATTCCACACATAATCAGGGAGAAAAATAATTAATGAAGTCTGTGTAATGCCCAATGAGTGAAAATTCTAATTTGAAATTACCTTACAAAATTGGTAACATATGAAACATACACCCCATGAAAGAAGGATCATAATATGAAGATGTAAATAACCGTACAAAAAGTATGTTACACCATGAATACAATCATGGGCTGTACATACACCACTCAAAAGGAAATAGTGGAAAATATAGCTTGAATCTCCAGGGGAGTAGAAAGAGAGATAAATCCCCTTACTACATTGTAATCAATCGAGTCTAACGACCAAAAGATAATAACCAACAAATGATTCATGGAATACCGTGAATACAATGAGAATCATGATAATATATATCAAACGGTAGTACATAATACAACATATGCATTAAATAAGTGGCGAACAATAGAAATCTCATAGAAATAAAAGTGAAATAAGAAACCCCTTACCTTTTACTATTCCTTAGAATAGGGTAGGATAACCTATTTTATAATGGTTAAATAATTTCTATTAATTTTTAAATGAACCAAATACAAAAATATGAAATCATATATTATCATCTAATATTTTTTTTGTTAATTATATTTCATTAGTATCATTGTTTTTGTTGTTAACTGATTCATTTTCCTTTATCTGTTTTGTTACATAAGTCATGTTTGTTATGTATAGGAATTATTTGATTCATAAAAATAATGATATTAAGTTCTTAAAAATTGTTTTTAATCATAAAATGAATATTATTCTTGAATGATTATGAAGGGGAATGAATCACATCACATTCGTGGAGACGGTAGCTGTACGTACGCACGAATGGTGACTTTTTCATTTATAGGATGTATATAATAACAAATATTGTTGAACCATATTTATAACAACACCAAGTGTGTAGAATATAGTTTAATTTTTTTCGTATGGAAACAAAAAAAGAAGGAGGAAGTGGAAGAAGAAAAGAATGTGAAAGAGGTTGGTGAAATTATTACCTCATCTTTGGGTGTTTTTTTGAGTCGATCAAAAGGGCACCTTAGGATGGATTTATGATCAAATTTAGGACTCTCTGTTTTTGGGAGGATATTTTTCAGGTTTTTCCTGAGAAAAATGGCTATTGAGGTGTGAAATTAAGAGAATGGGAAGTACCCTTTTATAAGAGAGGTGAGGGTCACTTTAGGAAAAGCATGAAATGTTTTTTAATAATAAAATCATTTTAGTTTTATAATGGCTCCCAAATGATTTATTTAAAGGAAAAGGTTGGGATGGGTCAAAAAACTATAAAGAAATAGGTTTTAGATAGGTTTAGGTCACCATATTAACCTTATCTTTTAGATTTAACTCCCAGTTAAATAGTTTGACATTTATCATGTCTCTTTGTATTTTTATATTATATGGTTAATAAACGTACTATTACAAGAGAATATTACCCCAAGTGGTTTATTATTAATATATATAGCCTTATAAAAGTCCTTTGGCCGAACCAAAGATTTTTAGGAATATTGAATCAATTAATAATATAGTATTTCTTTTAAAAACACAATTATGTCAATTTTGACAATATTAAGTGTTTGATTTTTTTGAAATCCATAAAAACATTATCATATAGAATAAAAATTATTTAATCAACCAAAACATGTCATATTTACCAAGAAAATTAATGTAATTACTCAATTGTCTAAATTTACATTTATTTGAATATTTATAATAACAATTATTTTAGTATTTCATTAATAAATAAATTACTACATAATTATTCTGTCATAAATCAATTTAATTATTTAATGTCAAAAATTATAAATAAATTACCATTATTTAGGAAATCATTTCATCTTTTAATGAATATTTATACCATAATGTATATTATATATACCCCTATATTAAAAATTGTTTAGTTATTAAAAATTCAATTTAATACTTTTATCTATTCTTTAAATAAAATAATAATAAATGAACTAATCTAATCCAAGTTGACCAAAAAGGATAATATTTTATTTCTAATATTGTTTTGGGTTTAATTAAACTTATCAAATAGAATTATGACATGTGTTAGGGTAATTATAATATCATTTTTACCTATAATTACCCTATTTACTTTTAACTGTGGTAAATAAAAGTCAAAAGTTACTATTCAACAGAAGTTATTTTAATCTTATAGAAGCACATTTTATTTACTAATGTTAACCATGTCTCTAAAATATTGGAAATTGAACTAGCATAAGTTGTAAAATTATGTTTTATGCAAATTTTCAAATGCTTCTAGAAGATGCATAAAAGACAGTAAAAAGTTCAAAAAAATATTATATATCTAAACATATTATAAAATGACTCAAATGAACTACATTGATCATATAAATGTATTATGTATTTATTTTTACTTAAAAAATAATTATTTCAATAAAAGTCAATTTTAAACAATAACGTAGTGTTTTTACCTATTCATCAAAAATAAAATGTTTTACAAAAACACAAAAAATTATACGTAAGCTAAGTTTGAAATTTTGAATTAAAAATGAATTCTGTTTTACCAAATTAAAAACATATAAGTTGGATTATTTAATTTAAAATTAATTCCCGTTGTCAAAACCAAAAGGTGGGTTTTTATAAAGTTAAAACTATCAAAAGACTGACATGTGTTTATGTCAAAATTAAACATGATATTACTTATCATGACCTAAATTGTATTCAATGATAAAAATATAATCTAATTATAATTCAAAAACATTCAAATTCATAATTTAACACAAAAAAATTATTTCTATTAAAAAATTTCTTTTTCAATTAAAATTTAGTAATTTTACATATTCATCAACATATGAATGTTATCAGAAAAGTACAAAACATTTATCCAAAATAATTTTTTTATGTCCTGATTCTAAATAAGGTTTTAATTTTCATTAAATTGAATAAATAAATGTTTCATATATTGGTTTTAAGAAGGGGTTTCCATTAAAAGGATGTAAAATTGTAGTTTTTTTTAATTCTTCTTTAATCTGAAAAAATCTATTTGTTCATAAATGTGTCTAAAAAACACATAATGTGGATTATAAAATTATATGGAGTATATAAAATAAAAAATTCAGTTAATACGATTCATAACCACTTTTTTAACAACTAGTTTTTTATGTTGTGGTGCACTTTAACTCGGTGTTGCGTGTAATGCAAGCTATTGAATTACATTAAAGATAATGACTTACTATGAATTCTTGGGGTGTTACAATTTAATTCCAAAATGGTTTACCAACATCTTTGGAAACTCCCAATTTCAATGAAAACGATGCAACACGCACACGGGTGACACACCACAAACAGTTTCAAAGCAAAAAAGGGAAAAGATAACATAACTATAATGGAGGGTCCATAACAAATAATTTATGGAAATTATACAATTATGCATGATATCAAACTAAAATCAATTACTAATTAAGAGAATGACAGAATGTGTTATAGACTCTAACACGCATCCCTAATGATTGAAGAACCAAACTATGTATTGTGTACCACACAAACTATCTATCGACATACACTATGTCCTTAAATGAGTTATCCATATAGCGATACAGGACTCTTTGTGACGACCAAACCCCTAGTTGTCCATATTTCATGCTATGGGGGACCCAACTAGTTTGTAAACCAACTAGAGGAACATGTTTGGTCTTCTATATTGTACATGGTCTTCTAAGACTACAGAATACTAAGTCTTAGTTCACACAATTAAATGTGTTAATGACAAAGAATAACCAAAACTAACCTCACCTATAACACACAATGATTAATATCCCCATTTACATAACAAGAACACATTTTATAAACAATAACATTCTCACTCTATGGGTGAAGCATGTATCATATATTATTCAAAGACACACAAAATGGGTAAGATGTATGGGGAATTAAAGGGTGTCTCTCAATACAACCATTTTAAAACAATTGTTCATACTGGTAATTTAAAACATAATCCCATATTGTATTGTTAAAAACAATTCCACATTTCATGAAAAAAATTTAATAAATTTTTCAAAATGATGAAAATCACCAAAGTAATAAAAAAATTGATGTCAGCTATGACACATGGGTCTCAATCATTTAAATCCAAATTAAGGCCTGAGGAAATTCCTTTCTGTCTAAACACTTTTAAATAATCAACCATACAATTTTCACATTTTATAATCTATAGAAACAATTCAAATCATTATATAAAATAATACTATAACCCATACCTATTAACATTGAAGTCAAACACCTCAATTTAAATCCAAATTTCAATTATAATGTTGTTTCACTCAATTAAAAAAAAGGCTAAAACCCCTCACCCAATTCTATAAACAATTTAAATAGTACATAATTAATTTAATAAAAATAATAACATAATTAATAATTATATTTGTTTAACATAAACTTGGATTTACAAGAAAATAAATAGTTCATAGCATAAAACACTCATAAATAGTTTCAAAACATCACTACGAAATCAGATATATTTATACATTAAATAAAAAGAATTTAGAATGTATAAAAATAATATAATTTTGGAAATAATGATTATAATAACAGTTTCCTCAAATAGAATAAGAATATGTAGAAACATCCCAAAACTCACAACTATAGAGGTCAACCATTTTACACTTACACACAAACACACACACAACCCTAAATCCAAATCACATATTCCCCCCACCATTATAAAATATATACAAGGATGGAATATATATATACAATTACCTATGTATATATGTGCATAACTTATAGGATTAACAATACACTATAAACAAACAATAAGTAACTAAAATTAAATAAAATATCCCAATTATATTGTCTAAGCCAAAGGGAAAGAAAATCAGACATCAAAAAATAGTGGGTAAAACAAAGTATAAAATAGTATTGTCTTTCAGTGGATGTTTTTGAAAAATGTATTAAAATGTCCTAAGATACTGATCAAATGACCATGGCAGAAGAGAAATAAGAAAAGTCATTCTACATAGAACACAAGGGTTTGGCACGATAGATAAAGGTGATCGAAAAATCAAAAAAGTCATAAATTAGATGGATGAGGGAAGAAGATACCTTAACTCAATGGATCAACCAAGAAACCCAAATAATTACATTATAAATAACTAAAATATATGATTTTTTGAAAGGTTTTGGCATTCAACATCAAGAGGATATGGTTTTGGGACATCACACAACTAAAAGGGAGAATGAGGTAGAAATGACTACAATGAAAAAAGAATAAATGTAAATGATTAACTAAAAAAATTGTTAACATAATATAATGACCTAATCATTACATACATGGAAATTGAATTACTTCTGCATAATACTTAAGACATGACACAAATAGATGCCCATGGAACTTTTTGGTTTATTGTCTTTAGATACTCATAACATAATCATCTAACATGGTGAAAGATCATAATCTTCTCCCATAAAAATATTCCCCTATTATTTTCTTTCCTAAATCCTTTATTTATATCCTAGGAAAAGAAAAAATTAAAAGGGTTTTCCCAAATTCTAAATTAAGGTAAATATTGAAAACATAAAACAAACCACAAAAATTTAATGTAAAAACATTAACATAAAGTTAAGTATTAAAATAAAGATTCATGAAATAATTATCTGTAGTTCATAAGCCATAAATAAGAAGTGAACATAACCATGAGAATATATAATTGGAATGAAACATTAAATTATGGAAAAAATCATCACATAATATTATTTATATAGTATCCAAGGCATTGATCCCAAGACCATCAACGTGGACAATGTCCTTTACTGAACCGAGTTTACATATCGTTACATCCTTGTATTACTGAACATGATTTACATGTCATTTTAGCACTGTATTACTAAATCTTATTTACTTTCCATTTTTTTCATGTTTATCTCATGAGATATAAATCATTACACAATGCATTGGACGGGGATATTGGTCCCACCAACATAATAAAGAAATCATTCTTACAAGTTCCTCAAAAATATATATCATTCATCATATCATAACCAATGAAATAAAATGGGATTCTTAAACATCATTCCATCATAACATAATCCATATAAAATATCATTCCATCATTAACACAATAAAATTATATTAATAATAGGGATAAAAAACCCTATTTAAGATAATCATATTATATGGAAAATAATACCTATAAAACACATGAACTTAAATCTTTAGAAAAATATCATTTCTAATTCAATGAAAATGTTCTATTCTCAAAATTTCAGGCAATATAAAAAAATAATTTAACTAAGAATAACTTTGAAATAGTGTTGAGGATGATTCATGGAAATAAGGTTTCATGAAACCCTAAAAAATCTATTCATTTTTTATAAGTTAAAATAACATTCTCCTAGTAATTTTGCTAGAAAAGTCAAAAGGTACCTCTTATGGTGAAAAAAGAAATATTCCTTCAATACCATGTAGTAGAAGTCAAAAGTGGGTAAAAATGACATTACAAATACATAAAATAATAGTAAATATTTTATGAAAACATTTTTAGAATACATGGACATGGATGATAAATATCTCCCCAGAACATATATACATATAAACAATCTTGGATAAAAATGAGATTTCAAAATTATCCCAAAAAAATTTATAATCTATGGAATTTTATTCCTCATAAAATAAGTAAACATAAATTCATATTTAAATATCATAACCTTAATTATATGAATAATAAAAAAAATTCATGGGTAACATAAACATCATAGAAATGAATTAGATGGTGTATAAGGGATAATTACCACTGAAATAAAAGTGAGGGAAAATATCCCCATACCATATGCCTGATATTCTTCGTATGAATCCAATTATCATTTATAATTATTTAAATTATTTTATTGAATTATTTCATAATTATGGTAATATTTATGATGTCATATATGATCATATTCTCCATCATTTTCTTATAACAGTTCATCATGACTCGTTATTTGAGTTTTAACTACGTTATGATCATATGCATGTTTTGTCGAATAAGTTATGATTATCCTTCTTAGAAAGTAATTATATCATTATAAAAAAATATTAATATAATAATGAAAATATTTATTCATTCATTAAAATAATATAATCTTTCTTGGAAGATTATCATATAGAACAAATCACATCGCATCGTAGAGATGGTTGTCCGTATGTACGAACAAGTTACGATATCTTCCTTATAAATCATGAATGGTATTGAATTACAATATGTAATATATTTCAGAATAAATATAATTTTAAAATAATAATATATATTTTTTACATCCATTTTTATACCCATCTTTGTATGGTGGTTGTCAAAAATCGATTACACCACGACGTGGAGATAGTATGTTATACGAACGGAAGTGTGGCGATTTATTCTTTCTTAAGAAGGAATGAAGGATGAATATGGTTGTTTCATAATTATAATAACATATCAGTATATAAGATCTACTATAGATATTATTATATATTGAAACAACTCATGAATTATAAGTATAAGTAGAATGAAATGTAAAATAATCGATAGAGGATATTACCTCTTCTTTGATATGCACTCATTAGATCTCCTCTTAATGGAAGTAGATTTAGTATTTTTTAAGGAAAAACACAAATATAATGTAACAATAGATGTTTAGAAGTTAAATGGAATGGGAATGAATGTACCGTAAGTATTAGTTAGTTGCGGGGAAATGAGGGAAGAGGGCTCTTTTATAATTTTGGTGAGGGGAACATTTGGAAACCTCCAAAATATTAATTTATAATAAACTCAAAACCCACTAAAAACATTAAAAATGGACCACTATAGAAACATAGATAATATAGGGATATAATATCATCAACCAATAAATTTTAAACATGTTTACATAAACATTTAAACAATATATTTTAAATTTAGCAGTTAGTTATTCTACTTCAATTTAAAAAGGGTGACAAATACAGCAATATTAAAAGAATAATATATTTACTTATTTGATGTAAATTAGATAATAATAAATTTTTTATAACATTTATAACCATATCATAATTATTTAGTATTTTTTAAAATGTTTTTGGGTTTTGAAAATAATTTAATAAAATACTATTTTTTTGAACAATCAATACTATTGATTTTGACACTATTCAATTTAATGATTTTTAAAAATATAAAGATAAAAGTTATACATAGAAAAAACGAATGTATTATATTAGAATGTGGTCTAGGGTATCTGTAACATTTTTTGCAAATATTTAGTATCCAAAAATATATTTATTTTAATATTTTTAATAACATTTATTTGATATTTCCACTTATAAAGTAACTACTACAATGATGTTGGATAATTATTTAATATACTTATATGGTGATTAAAAATTATAACGAAAATTCAATAATCAATATAAATTTAATATTCTTCATTATAAAATAAGCTAGTAAAATTTTTCTCCTATAAAATCAATCATTTAAAATTTATACTTATTAATGTATGAATGTTTCAACTTTAACATTAATTTAAATAAAATAATAAAATGTTCATAATCTACTCTATAAGTCTCCTATTGGTCACTAAATTGTCCTTGGATGATCATGGTCGAGATATACTCGACCAATATGATTAGGTCATGATTTTGAACAAATTTATGGTTATTCAGATTTTAATAAAATTTGTTTCTTCAATTTCTCATCAATTAATTAATTCTTACAACATCAATGAATTATTCATTAATATAATTATTTATTCCATAAAATTAAATATTAAATTACAATAATGTTTTTAATTATTTTATCATTCAATTAATTTTTTTTGAATATATCACCTAGTTATCTCAATTTTAGAATTATTATACTTTTAGGAAATGTGAGTTTGATATTTTGTCAATTTCATGGGTTTTATTAATATCTATGTCATTTTCAATTTCAAGTGGACATTTAATGACTATGTTTCAAACCTATGATGATAAGGTTAGTATTATATTCCTAAAATAGAATATTTTTCAGGTTTTTGGATAAATATATTTCCCTTATAATATTATTTATTACACTAATTTTCGGGATTTACCTTTAACCGTGTTAAATAAAAACTACCTTAGTTATTATTCATTATAATAAAAAATAAAAGTAACCTATTAATATAATATCAAACCACTGATTGAAAATATAGAATCCATTTTTCAAAATATAAAACCCATAATATGTAGTAATTAATTTGAATTAACCTCATTGTCGAAATGAAAAAAAACTGGTTTTTGTTTAAAAGAGAAGACATTGCAAAAGATTGAAGGGTTTTTACATATGAATTCAATGTAAAATCCATGAAAATAAATTATTTTATATTAAAATATTAAATATTAATCTATTTATAATTTAAATCTATTCAATAATATTATTTATCGAAATAAATTATTTTACTAAAAAATGTTGTTTTCAATTATAATTTAACATATTAGTACTATTCATCATAATATGAATGTTATTAGAAAAATATAAAAAATTCATAAAAAGTAAAATTTTACATCCAAATTCCATATAAGTATATTATTTTGTCAAATTTTACTTAAAGTTTTAAAAAACTAGATTTAAAATGGTTGTTCCATCCAATGGTGGTAAAACTGCATTTTTTTAAAAAATACTCTTATTTTTTCTGAAAAAATTATTTTTTTCTTATATCAGGTTCTAAAAAATACCTAAGATTAATTTTAAGGTTATATAAATTTTTTTTGGAAAATACTATTCATAATGACTAGTTTATATAATAATTTAATAATATTTCATTTATTAGTGATACTCGGTATTCTATAGAATGCAATCTGTCTAGGAAGATCACTCTTGAATGTAATTAAAGCAATGTTAGTGTCATGTTTAGTGAAATACTCCTTTAATGTTCTGTATAACATTATCAAAAATTATTTCTTTTATACATTGAAAAAATATATAATTATTTTTGTGTGAAATTAATTCTATCAAAAGAACATGAAATTGTGTGTAACACAAGACAAATATAATGTTGCATATACATCAAGATAATATAGTGATTAATATAGTACAAGATAATATTTTTGTACAGTACAACACAAGACATGAAAGAAATAAAAAAAATTCTATCTCATAAAATCTCGAGGTGTTACATTCTACCCCCTTAAAATTATTTTCAACCATGACATTTCTCAGTGTAATAAATGATTTACAACATGAAATTTTATTTCATGGAAACCCACATCGTGAAAAGGGATACCAAGACACCATTTTTGAATGGAAATTTAGAAACATAATGGTTACCCAAAGAAATTCATCACTAGTTTTCCACAGAGGATAACATTGGTGTGATGTGAAAACATTGATATAGAAGAGAAATCTAACAATTTTTTTTGATAGATTGTGATAGAGATTACTGTTTGGAGGAAGTTAACCATCAAAAATCCACAAATATGAAATGATTTAATGGATCAACTAACTTCTTGTAAAAGAAGTTCACAAGATAACATTTTTGGTTTTCAAGATCCTTTTCATAATCTTAAATAACATGATATGAAATACTTAGTTTATTTTAGTACAATATAATCCTTGGTGGTTCCTTGACCAAATTCTTATAAATCACTTATTCCAAAAAAATGAATTATAATTTTTAATTCCAAAATTTTAGCAGATTAAAGGATCCAAAAATAGAATGACATGTCATTCCATCTTTCATTATCTCAATAATATTAGCAGAATTTATCCAATATAAATATGTGCGTCTATGTCGAGATTAATCATATATGTTTCCAAAAAATCACTTATACATCATTTATAATACCTATTAAATAAAATAAAAATAATTTATAATATCTAGGGACTTCCCAAAAGTGTATGGTAGGAGATAAAGCCATATCACACATCAGTTTTCGGTTAGATTAATGATACCTTGTTCGACGTGATTGGTTGTCTCCCATATTGAAGGTTTTCATTTTTATAAAACATTAACATTATAAAAATAATATTAAAAAATAGCATTAGACAATACTATTTGATTTCCAACTGAATCAACTCCAAACATTATGAATATCCAAAATACTTATTTTTAAACTCACAGTATAAACATATAATTAAATAATGGTCTATACAAAAAGAATGTTAACACCTTCATTTACCCCAACATATACCATAAGATTTACTTTGTTGGTCATATTCCTAACATTTGAACGACCTCACCATGCATTCTTTTATGTCATTGTAATAACCTAAATTTCCATATATCATTATTGAAAACATTAATGTTACCTTAGGCAAAAATTTATTAGATATATTCAATAAGCCCCAAAGTATGTATATGTAATCCATGATTGCATAAACCATGTGGCAATATCACATTAATTAGTTACCAAGAAACTATCTTCCTCATATTTAGTTATTAAAATCCAACATATCATTATCCAAACATAATTATCTGAACATTACAGACATATTAAGGGTTGTCATTCCATTAATCATTTTTCTCCATGTATATCACCTTACAATTAAATCACATTTTTGGATCCATAGAAGAATTCAACATATCCTTTCCAATCCTTAATGAACAACTAATACAAAAAACACTTATATAATTAGTGAATCATATAAAGAAATATTTTATTTCCGAAACATATAAACCTAAAGCGTCCAATATTATTTTTAAACCATTACTCAGGATTCATCATATTCATCTTTCCTAAAATATGAATCATTTCATAAGTTTTCTCAAACAGAATATTCTTATATTTAATACGCAAAATACTGAAAAAACATCACATTCTTTTCACATGTCATTTAAAATCACAATATCTATAGTATTGTGATCAATACTCATACCATCATCACAATTATAATTGTGATGTTTCTACAAAGTAAATCTATCTTCATAATTACCATACTTTTCACATTTGAAACATTCAATGGTTAATAATGTTCTATGTTGTTTTGGATAAAGAATTTGACTAGAATGCAATGTGTCAGAAATACATATCATAGATTTGAAACACATAATTAAGGTATAAATTACATATAATATCTTAATATATGATATCTTTAGTTGATCCCTAGGTTATTAATGATTATCATAAAACCCCTAGGATTGTAACCTATACATCAACTTATATTATTGTTGTAACGCCCCAACCCCAGTTACCTATAGTCGGTGCATTATTACGTATCATTAGCATGATCCCAGAAGATCAATTCTCAAAATACTGATTAGTTTAGTAGCCTTGGAAGTACTAGATACATTCATAAGTTTTACATTAAATCATAAAATAGAAAACTACAACAACATTATTTCCATAGAAAAAAATGAGATCCCATAGAATATCCCCACAGGATAGTCACAATATACTTCTTTACATCCTTGAAAAAATAAAACATAGAAAGGGGTGAGCTCAGATGCTCAGTAAGATAAAAATATAGCGGAAACTTTCATAAATAAGCATAATCATTTAAGGGAATGTATAAGACGAAAATAAAAGCCTTTTAAACATGAACTTCAGCCTAATATGGAAAAGATAAAATCAAATAATTCTATTTAATTATTCACATTTAAATTCTACTAGTTTAATAATCACAAGAAATATAAATATCCCCTTTCATAATTATGGAATGCATATTTCCAGACTTTCATAACCACATAGTCAAGGCCTTGTTCCAAGACAAGAAAAAAGATTTTGTCAAGGCCTTATTCCAGGACACTAGTTTTGTCTCATGATACCTAACAATTCATCTAGGAGCTATAGTTGGCTTCACATGTCACTTATTAATTCCAATCCATTACTTACATGATAATTTTGAAACATAACATAAAAATTTGTATTAAAACTAACATATAAAATGTCAATACATTATCCACAAACCATGAATGGTATACAAATATCACATCCACATTCAAAAATAACTCATTAAATAAAATATGGATGACTGTATTGTAATATATTAACCACAATAGAGAATAATGAAGGATATTTACATTGATGAAAATAATCATCCAAACTATTTTAGAGAAATATCCCCTTATTCTTGAAATCATTTAAAAGTCACACTCATTTTCAAGAAGCTGTTTAAAAATAGAGTTTTTAATCAAAGTGTCCCATACCACTTTAAAATATTTAAGAGGAATTTTAATTTTAAAACATTAATTTCAATATAAATAAATACTTAAAACCATTTTAAAAACATGGACATTAATGAGAACGATTTAGAAGAATAAATTTTTAAAAATGTTTAAATGATATTTTAGTTAGAGTTCCTATACAAATGAGAGACACTTGAATAAAAATAAATGAGGTAATAAAAACATTATAATATCTTGAGAATAATGGATTTCATGATATTCTATGTCAAAGGATAGTATATACACCATATAAAAGTGAATTGTTGCATACAAACAATGTAGTCTCAAAGGAATGTAAATTGAGATGAAATCCCTTATAAAGACAGTATCCTTAGGTAAAGGATAAATAAATGAAATAATTACATGTAAAAAATAAAAATACACTCAATATAATTGGATATTCAGTGTAAATAAATCAGATGACATTCACACATATTCTTGTAAAAGCAACACAGATGACTTGGAGGTTTAACTCAATGAATAGAAATTGAGTTGTGATCATGTTTATATGAATGACTTGGGGAATTATCAATTGAGTGATTATGTGTATCAAACATATATCCACATATAGGGGAGTGTAATTTACTACATAAATAATAAATAGTGATATCACACATAATCTTGGTGAAAAATAATCAATGATGTAAGCGTAAATCCCACTGAGTGGAAATTGAATTTGAATGTCCCTTACAGATTTGGTAAGTTATCAAACATACAACCCATGAATGAGGTATCATACAATGAAGATGTAAATACCCATAAATTAAATTATATTAAACCATGAATGCAATCATGGACAATACATCTTCCACACAAAAATAAAATAGTGGCCAATATAGCATGAATCTCACGGGAATAAAAAGTGAGATGAAAAACCCTTACTTCATTGTAATCAATCGAGTTGTATGACCAAAAGTTAATAACCACCAAATGAATCATAGAATACCATGAATATAAAAATATTAATGATAATATATATCAAATGGAAGTATATAATACAAAACATGAAATAAATAAGTGGGAAAAAATAAAAATCTCACGGAATTAAAAGTGAGATAAGAAACCCCTTACCTTGTACTTGTCCTTGGTCGAGGGTAGGTTAACCTCATGTATAATGGTGAAATAATTGTTATTAAATTATAAAAGAATCATATAAATTTATATGATATAATATATTATCTTTCAATATTGTTTTGTTAATAATATTTTAGTATTATCATCGTTTCAAATGATAATTAGTCCTGAATGGATAGGATGGGGAATGAATCTCATCACGTTTGCACAGACAGTAATTCGTACGTACGCACGAGCGCCAATATCACTCTTTAGATATTAAAATAAGATACAATTGGATGGTATAAAATATAAAATGAATCATTATCATATTATATTGATTATTAAATCAATTATACATCCTTATTATACCCATCCAAATAATAATGTATTGAATAACAATTACACCATGATGTGGAGAAGGTAAGCCGTACGTACACATGTTTTGTGACATTTCATTCAAAGAATGAATAGAATAATGAATATGGTTGAACCATATTTATAATAACATCATTGAATATATAAGATACTGGAGTTACTATTTTATAATTGAAAGAACAAAGAGAGAGGATGTGGAAGAAGAAAGGAACTTGAAAGTGTTGATGAAGTATTTACCTCTTCTTCGAGTTCTTCCTTCTTCTTTGATCAAAAGGGCTCATTAGGTTGGCTTTAAGACTATTATAATGACACTATGATGATGGGAGGAAAGTTTAGATGGTATTTGGGCATGTTTTGTCGAGGAAAAATGGCTTTTAAGGTGTGAATTAGAGAGCAGGGGAAGTTCCCTTTTATAAGAGGGGCAAGGGGCACCTTAATAAAAGCTTGAAATATTATTTCATAAAAAATCATTTTCACATTATAATGGCTCAAAAATGAATTATTTAAAGTATAAGGTTGGTATTGGTAGAAAAAAAATAAACCAATTTGTTTTAGATAGGTTTGGGTTATTATATTAACATTAACTTTTAGATTTAACTCTTAGTTAAATAGATTGACAATTACCATGTCTCTTTGTATTTTTTTATCATATGGTTAATAATCATACGATAAACTTCCAATAGAACCTAAAGTGGGTTTATAAAGACATATATAATATTATTTAGGTTATTTTGAAGAAACATAGATTTTTAGGAATATAATATCAATTAATTATATAATATTAGTTTTAGAAACTCTTTTTTGTCAATTTTGACCCTATTTTTTATTTTGTTTTTGATAAATTCATAATAGAATTATTACATCGAAAACAATTCATATAACCGACCATAAAATGTCATATTAAACAAGAAAATTAGTGAAATTCATAAAAATACTCAAATTACATTTATTTGGATATTTATAATATCAATTATTTAAATATTTTTTTAATTATGAAATTACTGCATCATCATTGTGTCATAAATAAATTAAATTATTTAACGTCTAAAAAATATAAATAAAAAAATATTATGTAGTAAATCACTTTATATTCCTAATGAATATTTATTTTCTAATTGATCTTATGTATAACCCCATATTAAAAATGTTTTAGTCATTACACTTTGATTTTAACTATTTTAAATCTTCTTTAAAGAAAATAATAATAAATGTCCTAATCTAATCCAAGTGGACCTAAAGGATAATATTGTATCGATAAGGTTTTTTATGGTCGAATTACACTTATCCAACAGAATTAGTACATGTGTTAGTGTAATAATAATATCATTTTTACCCTTAATTACCCTATATACTTTTAACCGCGGTAAATAAAAGTATGACGTTACTATTCACCAAAAATTATTTTCAACTTGTTAAAAAAAATTCCAATTACTGATAACAACCCTGTCTCTAGAATATTTTAAATTAAACTCACAGAGGAGGTAAAATTATGTTTTATATAAATTTGCAAATTCTCTTAGGAGGTGGGTAAAAGACGGTAAAAAGTTCAATAAAATTATATACATCAAATTTTATTATAAAATGACACCAATGACTTTCATTGATATTATATAGCTATTATACATCTATTTTGACTTAAAATAAATTTAAATAAAATAAATAATTATTTAAATAAAAAGTCAGTTTTAAACTATAACGCAGTGTTTTTCACTATTCATCAAAAATTGAATGTTTTCAGAAAAATAAAAAAAAATACCACAAGCTCATTTTCAGATTATAAATTCAAAAATTAATTATATTTTACCAAATTTAAAACATATATGTTTCATTAATTAATATAAAATTAACTTCCATTGTCGAAACCAAAAACTGGGTTTTTAAAAAGTTTAAACTATCAAAAGATTGACATTTTTTTATGTAAAATTTAAATGTAAAATTACTTATAATCACAGATATTGTATTAAATGCTCAAAATATAATTTAATAATACTTCCAAACCATTTAAATACATAATTTTACACTATAAATTATTTCAATTAAAAAGTTGTTTTTAATTAAAATTTATAATTTTTCAGTATTCATCAAAATATAAAAGTTATTAGAAAAGAAACAAAAATTCATCCAAAATAAATTTTTATGTCCCGATTGTAATGATGAATTTAATTTCATTAAATTGAATATATTAATGAGTCAAATACTGGTTATAAAAAGGTTTTCCATTAAAAGGTGGAAAAACTGCATTTTTTTGAAAAATAGTTATTTTTTCTGAAAAAATTGAATTTATCCTTATTTTATGTCTAAGATACACATTATATGGATTCTAAAATTATATGGAGTATATAAAATTAGAAATTCAGTTAATAATATTCATAACCTCTTTTGAACGGCTAGTTTGTCAAGTAATGGTGTGCTTGAACTCGGTGATGCGTGTAGCGCAAGCAATTGAATTACATTAAAGAAAATAAATTACTGTGAAATCTTGGGGTGTTACATTATTCACCCATTTTGGAAATATTTTCCTTGAAATTTTAAAATTGGGCATGGGAACTTCATTGAAATTCCAACATTGGAAAAATAGTAAATAAAACTATCCCTTTAAACCGAAGAAAGAGAAGTACAATGTTCACCCGAGAGAACCCATACTAGGATTCCATGTAAGAAAATCTGGATATGTAAGATAATATAAGTGTCCAATTTTGGTGGAGAGTGATAGAAAACATGATTAGGAGAATGATAACAACAAGAAAACCACACACGTGTGATGAGATAAATGTTCATCACTTTCCTAGTACCAAAATTAATTTGATAACATTTTTTTGTTTTATGTTCTATTTCATAAAGTTGAGGAATTTATTTATGATATTGAATAGGAACATAAAGTGATATACATAATTTTTAAGTAGAGTTTCATCCTTTAAATGATTTCTACCACTAACTTATTTTTTTAATGATGAGTATTCATGATAACTTGGCCACACCTGAAGATCTAGAATCAACATCTATAGAATCACATAATATACAATGGATAAACTATATATAGTTATCATGACTTTAGAGATTAACCAAAACAAATATGGTCAGTACAAGATCAGATGATCCCCAAAAAGGATAATCCTTTAGAGAATGTAATACTTATCTTAACTTCTAAAATTAAACCAATAATTTCCTAAGTTCAATAAATACCATACAATAAAAAATTATCCTTAAAATCTATCAATATAATCCAAACTAATATTGAAACCCAAAACAAAGAAGAATTTTATTACGCAGTCTTCCAAATTAAATTGAATTTCCAAATAAAATCCACTACACTTAAAGTCACATATGTAAAAGTAATTAACAAAATCACATATTCTCTATGATAGGTAAATAATTTCCTTAAATAACCCAAATCACTATAAATCTACAATGAAAAAATATATAGAAATCAAACATTAATCCTCAAATGAAATCCCAAAGTATTCTATTTTCCTTAGTCATATTGTATTCCCAATAGATCGAATGTCTTCCAAAATATCATTTATGACCTAATCCCTAAATAATTTTCCTATACGTAAGATATACATTTGATAAAGCATAATATCCCAAATCATCATATTATTGATCAATAAAATCATTTAACTAAAAAAAATTAGTCACTAAACCAGGGACATCACATTTTCCAGTGGTAGGAGATAAATCACAATAGCACTATAGTTGTGGGTTCGATTCCTACAGCATTGTTCGAAGCGACAAGTGGTCACACGGTCAGCATGCTGTACTTTTTAAAAAACAATATTTTATAACATTCCCAAAATGAGATAAATTTCACAAAATAAATATAACATAATTTTACCACAAATGTTATCTCATAACTCACATTTTCATCCAAAAATTTAATAACATGTAATTACCTCAAATTCAGGGATCATTTAAACCCAAATGTTTATTTATAACTATATCAACAATAGAAAACACAATTCTACCTAAAATAGAATTTTTACATAATAAAATACAGGGTGACACATAAGAGAACAGTCTTCCAATGTAATCCCATCAACAAAAAGCACTAATACTTTTAAACATTTCACCATACATTTATTTCTACATAGGTTCTTTCTTAACCAAGGGGTTATCCTATAGAATAGCGCATTCACTTGGGTAATTCTAAAGTCCCCTACATTTACAGAAAATGACTGTAAATGGATTCTTGGTATCATTTTTATTTTCTTCCATAGTACTTTTCATTTCTCCTCAGCAATTCATTACTTTATGTCCTTCTTTCCTACACATAAATCATTTTTTTGTTTAATTGAGACACTTTCCTAGGGGTCTCCTTCCACATTTCCTACATAATGGAAATTGAGATTTCCTTTTTCCATGGTTTCCACTAATAGAGAAATATCATTCACCACCTTTCTCTTATTTGTTGAGTTTGGGGGTTTGTTAATATATATGTTGTTGATCATATTTTTGGAAAACTGGTTCTGCATGAACACGATATCTTATACACATATCATTTTTTAATTCCTTTTCTCCTTTACTCCATCGTTCCCACCTTGAACATCATGTTTAATGTTACCATGACTTCCTTAGAATCCAGCCATTGAATAATACAAGAAAGCATAGTGTGAGTCTTAAAATCATTTAGAGAATATCATAACACCTTATTTTCAATCTTAAACACCTTAATATTAGCAAATATTATTTATTCTCATATTATATTAAAATCATTCAAGTCGTTTTGTAAATAAAATGTGAATTATCCTAAGAATATCCCCCAGGAGTGTCGAAACTAAGAGTGCAGCAAGGCCAGTTGTCGTGTACCAGTTCTCATTCGAGTCTAGCTCAAAGGGGTGCTTTCGGGTTTTACCCCTAGGTACATCTATGTCAGAGCCGCCTTTACCTGCTTGTATCCATATAGGGATGTATATCATGGAAAACTCAAAAAATCTCTATAATACCAATATTCTTGGAAGTTCTTCTATATTAATCCTCAAAGTCGATCTTAGGGATATGTGCTCGAATCAGAGTTTATCTAAACTTCCTATGATACCAAATGTAACACCTCGACTCCAGTTACCTAGAGTCGGTGCATTATTATATATCATTAGCATGATGAAAAAATATCATGTCTTGAATGGCCGATTTGTTTAGTATCCTTGGAAGTAAAATATACATTCAGAAGGTTTACATTACATCATAAAATGGTAAACTACAACAACATTGTTTCCATTGAAAACACTGAGATCCCATGGACTATCCCAACAGGTCAGTCATAATATACATCTTTGCATCCTGGGAAAAATAAAACATAGAAAGGGTTGAGCTTAGATGCTCAGTAAGGATATCAATATAGCGGAAACTTTCATAAATAAGAATAAACATCTAAGGTAATGTATAAGCCTAAAACACAAGCCTTTTAATGTTGAACATCAGCATAATATAGCAAAGATAAAATCAAATAATTCCATTTACATATTCACATGGATATTCTACTAGTCGAATAATGACATGCAAAATCAATATCCACTTTCATAATGATGGAATGCATAATTCCAGACTTTCAAAACCACATAGTCAAGCCCTTGTGCCAAGACTACAAATAAGATTTTTTTCAAGGCCTTGTGCCAAGAAAATAGTTTGTCTCATGATACCTACTGATGCATCGATGAGATTTAGTAGGCTCCACCCTTCACTTACTATGTCCATTTCATTCCTCATAATAATTGTTTGAAACATAACATAAACATTCATATTAAAACTAGCATACTAATGTCAATATTTTATCCACAAACCATGAATGTAATAAAAATAGAACATTCACAGTCAAACACAATTCATTCAATAAAATATGGAAGATTTTATTGTAACAAATTAACCTCAATCTAGAATAACAAATGATATTAACATAGAGGAAAATAATCATCCTAAATATTTGAGAGAAATATCCCCCTTTTTCTTGAAATCATATAAAGGTCACACTATTTTTCAAGAATAAGTTTAAATATAGATTTTTGAATCAACGTGTCCCATACCTATTTGAAAAATTTAAAGGTAATATTAATGTTATAACATTAATATCCACATAAATAAATCCTTAAAACCATTTTTAAAACATGGAAATTAATGAGAATGATTTAAAAGAATAAATTTTTAAAACATTTAAAATGATATTTTAGTTAGCGTTCCTAACCAAATGAGAGAAGCATGAATACAGATAATTGAGGTAATAAAAACCTTATAATATCTTTAGAATAAAGGATTTCATGATATACTATGTCAAATCACAGTATATACACCATATAAAAGTGAATTGGTGCAAAATGACAAAAAAGTCTCAATGAAATGTAAATTGTGATGAAATGACTTATAATGATAGTATCTTTAGGTAATGGATAAATCAATGACATATTTATGTTTGAAAAATATAAATACACTCACTATGATTGGATATTCAGTGTAAATCAATCATAGGACATTCCCATGTATTCTTGTAAAAACAACACCCATGTTTTGGATGTTTAACTCAATGAATGGAAATTGAGTTATGATCTAGATTATGTCAATGACATGAGAAATTATCAATGGAGTGATTATGTGTATCAAACTTATATCAACAAAAAGGTGAGTGAAAATTTATACATCAATAATAAATAGTGATTCCACACATAATCTTGGATTAAAATAATCAATGATGTATGTGTAAAGCCCACTGTGTGGAAATTTTAATTTGAAACTCCCTTACCGATTTTGAAACTTATGAAACATACAACCCATGAAAGAAGTATCACACAATGAAGATGTAAATACTCAAAAAATAAATTATATTAAACCAATAATACAATCATTTACAATACATACTCCCCACAAAAGGAAATATTGGCCAATATAGCAGGAATCTCACGGGAATAAAAAGTGAGATGAAAAACCCTTACTTCATTGTAATAAATCAACTCGTATGACCGAAAGATAATTACCACCAAATTAATCACATAATACCATTAATATAGAGATAATCATGATTATATATATAAAATTTCAGTACACAATACAACACATGAAATATATAATTGGCGAACATTGTAAATTTCGTGGAATTAAAAGTGAGACAAGGAATCCCTTACCTTGTACTTTTCCTTGGTCAAGGGTAGATTAATATCCGGTATAATGGTGAAATAAATGTAATTAAATTATAAAATAATCATATGAATGAATATTATTTCATATGTTATCTTTCAATATTGCATTGTTAATAATATTTTAGTATTATCGTCATTTCAGGTGTTAACTGATTATTGTTCCTTTATATGCTTTATTACGTAAGTAATGTTATTATTGATAGGATGTATATTATTCATATTCACAATTATATTATGTCTTTAAAAATTATTTTTAATCTTCTAATTAAAATTAGTCTTGAATGGATATGATGGGGAAAGAATCTCAACACGTTCGCAGAGACGGTAATTCGTACGTAAGCACGAGCGACAATATCATTTTTTTGATATTAAAATAATATATAATTGGATGGTATATCATAAATAAAGAATAATTATCATGTTATTTATATTATTTAAATTAATTAAAAATCATTATTATATCCATCGAAATAATAAAGTATTGAATAACAATTACACTAGGAAGTGGAGACGGTAATCTGTACGTACGCACGAATGGGGACATGTCATTCAAATGATGAATATAATAATGAATATGGTTGTAACATATTCATATAAACATCACAGTATATCGAAGATTCTAGAGTTATTATTTTAGAATGGAAATAACAAATAATGAGGAAGTGGAAGAAGAAAGAAACTTGAAAGAGGGTGGTGAAATTATTACATCTTCTTCGGGTTCTTCCTTTTGATTTGATCAAAAGGGATCATTAGGTGGGATTTATGACTAAAGGAATACCTCATCGATAAATTAAAGAATGTTTATATGGTATTTGGGCCAGGTTTGGCCTATACAAATGTCTTTGAAGGTGTGAATTAGAGAGAAGGTGAAGTGACCTCTTTTAAGAGGGGTGGGGGGAATCATAGGAAAATCCATAAATATTATTATATAATAATTACATTTTTGGTTTATAATGGTTCCAAAAATAATTATTTAAATTAAAAGGTGTTAATTGGTATAAAAACACTAAACCAATAGGATTTAGAGAGGTTTGGTTTACTATATTAAATTTATCTTTTTGATTTAACTCTTCGTTAAATAGTTTGACATTTACCTTGTCTATTTTTATTTTTATATTATATGGTTAATACTCTTACTATAAACTTCCAAGAGAACCTCAAGTGCGAAATTAATGAAATATATAATATTATTTAAGACTATTGGCAGAACCCTGGATTTTTTTGAATAGAATATCAATTAATAATACAATATTTGTTTTAAAAACACTTTTATGTAAATTTTGACACTACTTGGTATTTTGTTTGTTCTAAATTCATAACAACATTATTACTTAGAAAACAATTAATATAACCAACTCTAACATGTCATATTAACCTACATAATTATTCTATTTCATAAAAAGTCTAAAATTACATTTATTTGGATATTTATAATATCAATTGTTTTAATATTTCATTAATTAAGTAATTACTGCATCATCATTGCATCATAATAAATTAACTTATATAATGTCTAAAAAATATAAGTTAAATACCACTATGTAGGAAATATTGTTAGATTGGTAATGAATATTTATAGTAGAATTTATCTTATGTATAACCCTATATTAAAAATGTTTTAGTTATTATACATTGATTTTAACTCTTTTATCTCTTCTTTAAATGAAAAATAATAAATGTACTAATCTAATTCAAGTTGACCTAAAGGGTCATATTTTATTCCTAAGGTTTTTTTGGTATAATTACACTTATCCAATAGAATTAGGACATGTGTAAGGGTAATAATAATATATTCTTTACCCTTAATTACACTATTTACTTTTAACCGTGGTAAATAAAAGTAAATTGTTTCTATTCACCAAAGATTATTTTCATCTTATTGAACAACATTTTACTTACTATTATCAAAAATTTCTCTCAGATTTTTAAAATTCAAATCATAGAAGCAGTGAAATTATGTTTTATGTTAATTTGCAAATTCTCCTAGGAGGTGGGTAAAAGACGATAAAAAGTTCAATAAAATTTTATACATTTAATTTTATTATAAAAAGTAAACAATGAATTAAATTGAACTTATATAGGTACTATACATCTATTTTTACATAAAATAAATTTTAAAAATATAAATAATTATTTAAATAAAATGTTGGTTTTAAACTATAACGCTATGTTTTTCACAATTCATCAAAAATATAATGTTTTCAGCAAAATAAAATAAACTTACCCTAAGATAATTTTCATATTATGAATTCGAAAATTTATTCTATTTTACCAAATTCAAAACATATAATTTTTATTCATTAATTTCAAATTAATTCCTGCCGTCAAAATCCAAAAGTGGGTTTTTTAGAAAGAAAAAACTATCAAAATATTGACATGGGTTTATGTCAAATTTAAATGCGAAATTACTTATAATTACCTACATTGTATTAAATGATAAAAATATAATATAATTATACTTTTAAAACATTAAAATACATAATTAAACACTATAAATTATTTCGATTAAAAATGTTGTTTTTAATTAAAATTTTGTATTTTTCAGTATTCATCAAAATATAAAAGTTATTATAAAAGAAACAAAAATTTATCCAAAATAAATTTTTAGGCCCCGATTCTGAAGAAGAAAATAATTTCATTAAATTTAATATATAAAAGTGTCAAATATAGGTTTTAAAAGGTAGTAAAATTTCATTTTTTTGGAAAAATAGTTCTTTTACCTGAAAAAATGAATTTGTTCTTATATTATGTCAAAGAAACACATAATATGGATTCAAAAATTATATGGAGAATATAAAATTCAAAATTCAGTTAATAATATTCATAAACTCTTTTGAAAGGCTAGTTTGGTAAGTTGTGTTGTGCTCGTACTTGGTGTTGCATGTAGCGCAATCTATTGAATTACTTTAAAGAAAATAACATACTTTGAAATATTGGGTTGTTACATTTTTCATCCACAGACATATCCTTAAAATATCTCTAGAAATCTCATTGAATGTTTCACATCATAGTTTCCAAAGGTTTACAAAACCATATGTCTAATACCAAATAAAGCAACCCAAGATTGAAGTACATGGAAATTACATTAATTTTCCAGAATAATTAATACAAGACACAAACAGATTCACAAAGACTATTAGTTTAGTGTCTTTGAAAACATGGAAAATAATCTTCTAACATGATGAAATATCTTCACTATATCTTATAAAGAAATTCTTATTTTGTTTTCTTACCTAAATAATTTCTTTATATCCAGGGAAAATAGAATATAAAAAGTTTGATCTAAAATACAAAGTAGCATTAAAAATTGAGAACATAAAACAAATGATAAACATTAGAATGTAAACTAATGAACATAATTATTAAATATCAATATTCATGAGTCATGAAATAAATCATGGTAGTTCTTATGAAATAAATCGTAATGGAAAATAACATTGATAACATAGCATTGAAAAAAATGGAATTGTGGAAACAAAAGAAGAACATATTATTATTTCTACGGTATCCAAGGAATTTATGCCAAGACCATCACAGTTGGCAATTTCCATTAGTGAACCGGTATTACTGGTCGTTCCAACCATCACTAGTACAGGGAAAAAAATTTACGGTGGTTATTTTTTATTTTTAACAACGGCTTCTGGCCAAAGTTATTAGAGGATATGTTATAAACATTGTTTTTTATGTCAGTTATTTTAAAACCGACATTAAAAACATAAATCAGAAGTGTATTTCACATCGGTTGATAAAAACCCAATGTGGAAAACACTTCGGAGTCGTGGTTTATTATGTCAGTTATTTAATAACCAATGTGGCATATACCCGTTCTCATAGGTTATATAATAACTGACGTCATAAAGCACCCCTTCGAAACCTTTATCACGTCGGTTATTTTTATAACCGATGTGATAAACATGTCTTCCAAGCGGCTTCCAATGTCTTTTATAGAATACCCTATGTAAAAACATATCTACGACGTCGGTTGTAAAATAACTGACATAAAAAACTATCCATTTCAATTTATTATGTCGGTTATTAAATAACCGATGTACAAACCATTTCCGATGATGTTATTAAATTGGTTTCCAAATAACCGACGTTAAAACTAATCCAAATGTATTTTTTACGTCGGTTATGAAATAACAGACTTTAAAAAAAATTTAAAAACAGAACCACTATTATGACCATCCAAAATACCAGAAACAGAACAAAAGGTTACAAAAAACCGACAAAAACTGACCAGAACCCCCCCCCCCCCACCCACTGGACAACCCCCACCACACCTCTGGTCACCCCCCACACACCCCTAGGCTTCCCCCACCCCCTAGATAGCCTCCCACACCCCTGGACAACCCCCCACCCTCTTGGATACCCCCACACCCCTGGAATACCCCTCCACCCGCTGGACAACCCCTCACACCCCTAGACACCCCCCCACCATCCTGTATACCCCAACCCCCTAGACAACACTCTCACACCGTGGGACAACCCTCCCACACTACTTAAACATGTCAAAAATTTACCAAAAACAGACCAACCCCCCCCCCACCCCACCCCACTAGATAGCCCCCACTACACCCCTGGACACCCCCCCCCCCCACACCCCTGGACTACCCCACCACCCCATCGACATCCCCCCACACCCCTAGACAACCCCACCCTCCTGTATACCACCCCAACCCCCTGGACAACAATCCCACACACCTAGACAGCCCTCACACACCCCTAAAACAGATCAAAATGTTACAAAAAACAGACCATAACAGACCAACCCCCCCCCCCCCCACCCACCCACCCACTACAATAGTTATCCCCCACCACACCCCTAGACACCCCCCAACACACCCCTAGACTTCCCCCACCCCCTGGAAATCGCACCACACCCCTAGACACTCCCACACACTCTTGGACACCGCCACACCCCTAGACAGCCCCCACACCTAGACAACCCCCCAAACCCATAGGCAACCACTACCCCACCATCTTGGACACCCCCACACCCTCAGACTGCCCCATCCCCCTTGAACACACCCATACCCTTGGACACCCCCACCCTCTTATATACCCCCCACCCAATGTACATAAGTCCCACATCCCTGGAAAACCCTCCCACTCCCTTAAAATAGACCAAAAAGTTTCCCAAACCAGACCAAAACAAACCAGAACCCCCCCTCCCACCCCACTATACAGCCCCCACCACGCCCCTGGACACCCCCACACAAACACACCCCTTGAATTCCCCCACCCCCAGGATAGCCACCCACACCACTGGAAACCCCCCCCCCCCCACACACACACACACCTAGACTGCCACCCCCCACACCCAGGAATGCCCCCACACCTCTAGACACCCCCTGGACATCCCCCCACTCGCCTGGACATCCCTCCGACCCTCTTGTTGTTCGGGACAATTCTTTTTGAATGAGTGTAAATTAAATATATAATTTTAATGTAATAAATCAAAAACTACAAATTATAAATGGATATTTACCATTACATTTACATATTTGATCTTCTCACTACTTTTCAATGTGTTTTTTTGAAAGGTGACCAATCCCCTGTTAGAAAATAATAGAAATGGGATAAATTTAAATTTCATTATAATATTGAAACTATTGGTAAATTAAATCTTACTTTTATAACATTTTCTTAACACATTCCCACACATCACTATGGATAGAGCTTATCCAATAAAGTGATTTCTCCCTTGGAAAAAATCCCTAACATCAAATGATCACTGATAGAAGAAAATTTAAGGTTAGTGGTTTTTTATGTTCAAAGATAAGGAAATCATTGAGAGAGATGTGTTTCATACCTCTCACAGAAAGGAATCATCCAACGTTGTGTGGCTATATTCTGTTCAAGTAATTCAGCAATATAATCCATTGTTTGTTCTTCATCCAATGCACATGCTTTAGGGGAAATCAAATGTGGGTCCAAGAATCAATATACATCTGTCCGATCATTCTTCTCACAATTATTATAAAGATACCTAATAAAAAATAGACATAAGTTTACATTTTTAATAAATATAATGCAGGGAATATGTGTTAAGACTTACATTGAAAACATTTGCACCACATTGATGCCCAACTTATCTCTAGTAATAAGCTCCATGATATCATTTTTCCGAATCCCTACAGTTATTTCACGTCCAAAAACATGAGCTTCCATTAGAAACTCATAATGATCCGCCAACAAATTTTAATATCTCCACAATTTGTAAATACTACTAGAATCTGTATCTGATGTTATAACCATTTTTCTTTGTTGTTTTCTATATAGTATTTATATACCTTTTAAGTATTAATACAAAAATAAATAGAAAAATATATTATATTTTAGTTGATAAAACAAATTTAATAAAAAAATAAAATATAACATATAACATACATACCTATAGGGTAATGAGTCGAAGATCCTTGGATGACCAAATTAAAAAATGTCAATACTATGACGAAGTGTTGTCACCTCGTCTATAGGTAATGGTACTTGAGCTGATCTATATATAATATCATGTACAGTGACACTCTTATTCTTTACCTTTAATTGTTGATAATGAACTGTATCTCCTATACAATATACCAACCCATATGAAAATATATAATGTTGAGGATCATCAATATACAACTCCAAATATGTAGAAGCTGCGGGGGAGGAGTTGGATAAAAAATGTTGTCCGCAGGCTGAGGTGGGGGAGTGGATGCTACTGGCGGAGGTGGAGGATAAATAATGGTGTCTGTATGGAGAGGTAGAGAAGTGGTAGTTGTAGTCTGTAGTTGTCTTTGCATGTCTGAAAACACAGACTGTATCAACGCTCTAATCTTTTCCTCCAACGTTGCATTAATATTATGAACTTAAACCTCCATGGATTACAATTAGTAATAAACACTCTCAACGTTATATGTTGTAGAACATGGAAACACTTTTCATACCAATACACCATCCAGATATCCCCATACACGACCAGGATGTTTGGGCTTTCCCAACACTACATAGAGAATATCTTTCCTCCCAGCAGTTGTAAATACCCCCTGTGAGCTCTGCTCCTCATGAAAATCCGGTATTAATTAATTGAACATTTCTGAAATAATTGAAATTATATAAAGAAAATAGTTAACGTAAATAAATAAAATAGATATCTTAAAATATTCTCAGCTTAAATTCTCAAATCTTCTGAAAGATATTACCCTTTTTCTCATCCGATCTCTCTTCCATTTTTCATTTCTAGATGAAGGGGATGGAGGGGCCACCATTCTAGATCTTTAAGACTCAGATCTTTGTTGTTGTAATTTTTCCGCCATCATTTGTTCTTTCAATAATGTATACCCTCCCCGATATAAACTATGAGGGTATACATTTTAAGATTGGATCTCTTGATGAGATTTCCATGTTTTCTTTAAATTAAGAATATGAAATCACTTACAAAACATTAATAGGATCATTTATATACGAAAGATTATAAAATTTTACATTACCCTTACAAAAAATAATTCTTTTCGTCTACTTTCAAAAAATTGTCTCCATGTGTATTCATCTATGAAAGGATATATACAACATGGATTTTAATGACTCCTATGACCAAAAATGAAATTAGATGAGAGATTTGATTTGAAATCCCTCCATCTCCTGGAAGCCATCGATAAGCATTTCTTCCTGACTCCTCGAGTGTATGGAATATCAAATGTAAACTGAAAATGAAGAAGTTAAAAATATTATATATACTAGAAACATTTAAATAATAGGAATACAATATCAAAAGATATTACCCAAATCATTCCTATAACTGGGAGATTATCTCCATGTCCTCACTTCTCTAGTCATCATACAAAATGCTTTCTTTCCTCCTACCCCGAGTTGATAAAAATCTATAAAAATATTTTTTATTTGGACCTCTATGAATATCATCCTCATCAAACTCAATTGTATCCTCTGATCCTGCATATGGGAAAGTGATAATTTTGGTAAAAGCATGCACCCACATTTACAATCTCTTGAACTCTTTGTTGTAATGGGAGCACATGAGGAAGATTGGGGAACATCAAGAGGATCATGGGACTATTCTTCCCTAGAGGTATGACCAATATGCTCATCTCCAGAATCATGTTGTTGATCATACGATTTATCTTTTATTAACCTTTAAATCAAAAAACAATCATTAGTTCACAAATATAAAAATTCAAATATTACAATACTAATGTAAAGGGAAAATAAAAAATTGTACTACATTACGTAATAGTAAAAAAATTTAATATGGTAAGCATGTTAAACAATGGTAAAGATGGTATATATGGTAAACATGGTAAACATGTTAAACATAGTAAACAAGGTCAACATAGTAATCATGGTAACATAATTGTCACTGAACAAAAATAATAGATATATAACTTATGTAATGGTAAACATGATAAAGTAAACTAAACAAAATTAAAACAAAAATACATATACATATTTTGTTTTAATACATGTTTTAATAAAGAAAAAACTGACAATATCTAAAATTTTATGAAAATAATAAATGCAAACAAGAAATAAAAAAATGTTACCTTTATTATTAGGAATGTACAAATGGATTGTTTTCCCAAATTCCTTCATTGTGATCATTACTTATGGCACAAACCATGTCTTCAACATGCTCATAATTATGTTCTGTTAATATTTCCATGGAAGTAGGGATCTCACATATATCCGCATCTTCATAAAGTTCTTCCTCACCAACATATTGTTTTTTCCCTTGTAAAACAACATCCCACTGATATCTGATTGATCTGCTGCATCAAAAAATTGTTTTGCATGTGTTTCTATAATAAAATAATAAGTTGTATCTTCCAATCTATTAAAATTAACTACTGTCATTCCAAATTCATAGTGTCTGACACTATTGTTACCGATAAACCATTTATAGTTAAAAATTGGAACATTAATTTTATTGTAATCAACCTACCATATGTCTTCAGTAACTCCATAATATGCACCTGATTCAGAAATTTGGTTTTTATCTTTAGCACCTCAAAAATGCATTACTTCTGCAAACACCAATACACCATTATTCTTAACTAAAATTATGTTGTCCTGAGCTTTCATATGAAACTTATAGCCATTAATATCATAACTGGACCATGTTATCACATTTAAACATGGACTAGACACTACCCATTTTAATGTTTCTGTTACATCTGATCTACCAAACAAGGTCTTTTAAAACCATGAAAAAAATGTTTTTTGTGTTCATTCAAAATCCACATTTCTTTCTTCTTTGGATGACATTGTTTCAACTCATTAATATGAAATTTGATATAAGGTTGAGCATCAAATATGTTATTCAAGATGTATGATTCTAACTTATTCATCTTTTCCGCTAACAATGATTTGACTATCAGTCCCTGAATCCCCTTTCCCTCATTATTAAATCATTCATGGCAAGATTGTGGAAAAACATTCTGTTGTGATAGAGCCATGAAGCTCGTACAAAACTCTGAAACATCCTCAGAAAAATACTTTCCAATAAGGGATTATTTCGGTAGATATGGATTTTAATATACCCCTACAATACATTCACATACCATTAAAAACAATACATCCAATTAAGATATAAAAGGTCCAAAAAGATTTATTTCTCGAACCAGATGAATCATTAAATGCCCCATAATATCAAAAACGTTTGTAAAAAAATACATTTCCAATTGAAAAAGTATAAAAATTGCATCCTTTCCAAAATTTTCAAAGCATTCACATCAATCACCTTATAACAAATTGAATTGAAAAAATAACAGAACTTCATTTTAGACTTTCTGACACAGATGTGAAATATTCCACGCAATGAAACGAGTAGAACTTGTTTCATCATGACGTGACAACCATGAGATTTCATTCCTATAAATATCATGTCCTTCAATGATACAAAAGTTTTTAAATTTGAATTATATACTTGAGGCACATTGATATCATTAAGACTCTGAAAAAAGATAATTTTATTCCTCTTGGAAAATGTATGAAAAGCTGGGGGAAAAAATATTCGTTTCCCAATAGGAGAGGGACCTAACTCCAAATGTATTCCATTCGATAGTAAGTCTAATATTGCATTCCACCCATCGTTTGTCATTATTTTAATATCTAACAATGTTCCAATCAAACTATCAGAGATATTATTCTCCATGTGCATGACATCAATATTATGTTTAACTTCATGATATCTCAAATATGGTAGCTCCAAAAATGTTGTCCTTTTCTTCCAAAAATGTCTATCATTACCAGATTTCTGTGTCATTTCCAATGTCACATCAGGGTTTTCCACCCTCTCAAAATACATATCAGGGGATAAAGGTTTTGTAGAAATATCAAAATCTTTTTTCCATTGAATTCCTTTTTTAGTTTTCTATAAGAGTGATCCATAGACAAAAACTTCTGATGGCCCATGTAAACTATTTTCCTCCAATGATACAATTGACTATATGATGTCTATTGTTCACAAATTGGACATGCTTTATTCCATTTAACACTATATCCAGACAAATTTTCATATGCTGGGAATTCATTTATAATGAAAAAAAGAACTGCATGTAGTAGAAAATATTCCATTTTATAGGAATCGTACACCCTAATACCATACTCCAATAAAATATTCAAATCATCAAACAATGGTGACAAGAAAACATCAATATCATTGTCATGTTTCTTTATACCAGAGATCATTATACTCAACATGAAATATTTTCTCATTATACAATCTTCAGGAGAATGGTTGAAAATTACCAATAGAACAGTCTATGAACTATGTGTGCTACTGAAGGTTCGGTATGGATTCATTCTATCTGTTCACAACCGTAGTCTGATATTTTTAATTTCATTTCCAAATGTAGGATACTTCTTCTGAATTTTCATACAATGTGGACAATTAGATGGATGACTTATTTTTCCATCACATACCTACTCATCATCATGCCATCATAACCTTTTTGAATCATTTCAATTAGCAAATAAACGTTTGAAACGATGAATTATAGGAAGATACCAAAATACATTTGAAGGGATATTTGTAATCTTTACATCAGCCTGTGATTTTTCTTTCACCTTATACCATCATGTCCCACATTTAGGACAATATGACAGAAATTCATATTCCTTCCTATATATCATACAATCATTTAGACAGGGATGTATTTTCTTGTATCCAAATCCCATCGGGTATAATATTTTCTTGGCCTTATAATGTGAATCTGAAAGATAATTATATTTTGGAATAATGTCTTTCATCAATTGTAGCAGCTCTGTAAGACTTCTATCACTCCATCGATGTTTCTCCTTCAAGTTAATCAATATTAACACCACCGGAAAAAACTGTAAGATCTGTAAAAATAGAATACAATGGGTTTTTAGCATCACCATATAGACGTGAATCATTTAATTCTATCTTAATTTGTTCTACTGCAATATCACGAATAATTTCTTCAATTCCATCAGAGTTATCATTTTTCGAATCATCATAATCAATGACATTCCATCTAGTTTCACTATGCCAAATCCAAGGGATGTAACTCAGATTAAAACCATGAAAAATCATATGATCTTTTATCTCTCTACTTTTCAACTCTATTCATATTCAAACATTTCAGGCATGGACAAAAAAATGCCACTACTTGGAACATTTTTTTATTGAAAATTCCAAAAAGGAATAAGCACCATAATCATATTCATTTCTCATTCGATGTGTCTTAATCCATCTTCGACTCATTATTACCTATAAAAAATATCAAAATTATACATCTTTTCTAGATAAGAAAAATATATGTTTATATGAAAAAATAATAATATGAATGTAAAACAATTTTGAAATATAAAACAAATCAATGTGTATTTAAAAAAATATTCTTGAATATGATTTTAAAAAGAAAATATAGTTAGATATAATAGTTTTAAATTCATCTTGGATCCTTTCTTCTTAAGGTTCACAAAAAATACATCCTGGTGAAACTGGATACCAAATTCACCCTTCTGTAAAAAATAAATATGAAGTATAAATATTAAAATATATATACATTCACTACTGAAAATTACACAGATCTAACAATTTGAACCCTCTGGACATCCCCCCACCCGTCTGGACACCCCCCACCCCTGGACACCACCCCCACCCCTAGACATCACCCCCACCCCCTTGGAAACCACCCCCACCCCCTGGACACCCACATCCCCCATGGACAACACCACCACCCACTTGGACACCACCCACCCCCTTAGACACCACCCACCCCCTTGGACACCCCCTGGACACCACCACCCCCTCAGATAGCCCCCATACCCCATAGACACCACCCCCACACCCTTATACACCCCCTGGACACCACCACCCCCTTGGACAGCCCCCACCCCTCTAGATAGCCAACGACCCCTCTAGACAGCCTCCCCCACCCCTTGGACACCCCCACCCCTCATGGACACCACCCCCACCACCTACCCCCTTGGACACCACCCTGGATACACCCCAACACCCTAGACACCGCTACCCCCCTTGGCCACCACCCCCCACCCCCTTGGACACCCCATGGACACCACCACCCCCTTGGACACCCCCCCCCCACCCCCTTGGACACACCCCACCCCTCATAATAACCATATACCACATCGATTACTATTAAACCGTCAATTTAAATATGACCAAACATCCCTAATAATAGAAGGAATGAAAGAGAAGAATATGTGGATGAAGAGGAAAAAATGAAACAAAGAATAATGGAAGAAGAACATGGAATAAGTAACTTATTAATAGAAATTACATGGAATCCAATAAAACCATGGGGCCTCCAATGATTGATAGAAAATTAGAGAAAATGGAGTAAACCTGAGAATCAAATCAAATTTTTAATAAAAACTAAGATGGAGAAAATCACAGTGTAAATCCTATCATCAAGGCATAATGGGGTCATGATAACTGGACATCTTTGAAAACCATGACATGGTCTCTCCCATAACCCATAATTTTCTCATAGTCAATGACTGGTCAAAATATATATATTACCAAATGGAATAATATTGCAACACCCCTGATCTATTCATATTGCTTGAATACCTAAAAATCACTGTGGAATCCTCAAACATAGACAATACAGATCCCCTTGGACAGCACCCCCACCACATTGGATACCACCCCCACCCCCATAAGCAACACAAATAATTTATAAAATAATATCCATGAAACAATACAATAATCATGCATAATCTCATAAAACATGAAGCAATAGTAACTCCCAACATACACTTATCCCCCACCCCCATGGACACCACCCCACACCCCCTTGGACACCCCCTAGACACCATCACCCCCTTAGAAATCCCCCACCCCTTGGACACCCCCTGGACACCACCACCCCCTTGGACACCCCCATCCCCACCCATCTGGACAACCCACCCCCACCCCATGGACGGCCCCCACACCTCAAGACAGCCCCCCCACCCCCACCCCCACACACTTGGACACCCCCAACCCCTCATAGACATCCCACCCACCTCCTACCCACTTGGACACCCCCAACCCACTGGACAACCCCCCGCCCCCCATGAAAACCCCCAAACCATCTGGACAGGCCCCCCACCCCCTTCTACAGCCCCCCCCCACCCCCCGGAAAGCCCCCAACCCCTTCGACACCCCCACCCCCCCCACACCCTTGGACTACCCCCCCCCCCCCCCACCCCACCACCTCCACAGACACCCTAGACACCACAACCCTCTAGAAAGCCTCTCAAACCCTCTGGACACCACCCCCACCCCTTGGACAACCCCTAAACACAACCACCCCCTTGGACGGCCCCCAACCCTCTGGATATTCCCCCACCCCCTAGACAGCACCCACCCCTCTAGACACCCCCACCCCCTTGGACACCCCACCCCTCATGGACACCACCCCCACCCCCACCCCTACCCCCTTGACACCCCCTAGACACCCCCTATCTTCTGGACACCCCCCCCCAAGACAACCAACCAAACCCTCTGGATAGGACCCCCACCCCCTTGGACAACCCCCACCCCCCCACCCCCTTGGACCCCCCCACCCCACCACCATGCACACACTGGACAGCTGCCTGAACCCTCTAGACATCCCCTGCCCTCTTTGACATCCCTCACACCCCCTTGGACATCCCCTGCACCTCCCTGAACACCACCCACCACCCACTTTGAAATCCCCACCCCACTGGATATCCCACCCAACCCCCCTGGACACCCCCACCCACTTGAACAGCCCCCACCCCATTAGAAACCCCATGTATGTGCACACACACATGATAGAACACACAAAATCGTAAACATGCATGATATCACTTTCATAGGTTTATTTTACCAGAAAATAATATACCATGGTAGAGATGAACACAATGAAACTAGCCATGATAGCAAAAACCAAGAAAAATAACATCTCAAAAAATTAGTTTAAGAGATCACTGAAAATAAAAACTGAAAAGGAGTTGTGTGAGGCTTACTTGAGTGTTTTGATTCATCTTGATATATATTATAATAATAAATATGGAGAATGATGTTGGAAAAATGAGGTTTGAGGGCATGACTTCAATGAATCATTTTTCGGGTTTCCTCACGAGAGAGATGAGTCACAGGTCACCCGAATCGAAGAAAACAGAATTACAGAATATGGGGTTCGATAAATCATTTAAAACATTTATCACATCATAGATTTAATAACCGACGTGTTGAACTATTTTTTTAATTTTTATAATTTCATTTATTTAATAACTGATGTAGAAAGCAATCTATGTCGTCGATTATTTTATAAATGAAGTGATATATGTTGCTTTTTACCGACTCGATAAATTGATGAGATTGGCTCTATCACGTCGGTTTTTTATAACCAACATGGTAAAGCACCAATCATTCCTTTCTCACATAGGTTATAAAATAACTGATGTGATAAAGATCACTAGATTCGATTTTTACGTTGGTTATACAATGACCGATGTAAAAAAATAATCTTCGTATATTTTACCTCTGTTATTTTATAACCGAAAAAAAATATGGATACTAGTCAATATATCAGGTTGGTTATAAAATAACTGAAATTATATATCGATCATTAAATCTTTGCAGGTCGGTTACATAGAACCGACGTGAAAAATGCCGACGTGTTAAACGTTTTTTCCACTAGTGCATGTATTACTGAATGAAATTTACATGTTGTTCCATCCTTTTATTACTAAACCATACTTATAATTCATTCTAGACCTGTTTATCTCCTGATATATAAATATTTACCCAATGTATCAAAGGGAGATATAGGTCCCACCCATTTCACAGTGAAATATATCATACACGTGCTACAAAAATACAAACCACTCACCACAGCGTAACCCTAGAAATAAAATACAATTATTTAACATCATTGCATAATAACATAATCTATATAAAATATCAATACATAATTAGAAAAATAAAATAATCATAATAATATTTATATAAAATAACCGTATTTATGATTATCATCTTCAATGAAAAATAATATTTATAAAGAACTTGACCATACATCTTGATAAAAATATCATTTCCCCTTCAATTTTTTCTAAAAACTCCATTAAAATTGAAAAGAAATATATTTAATTAAAAATAAAATTGAAATAGTGTTGAGGAGGCTTCATGGAAATAATAATTCAAGAAACCATAAAAAATCCATTCATGTGGTATATGGTAAAAATAACATTCTCCTTGTACTTTTTCCGGAAAAGTCAAACAATATCTTTTATGGTAAACAAAAGACAAATTCCATTCATTCCACATAGTAAAAGTAAGAAATGGGTAAAAATTAAATTATATATACCTTGAATAATAGTATAAATTTCATAAAGATACATTTAGAGAACATGGACATGGATGATAAATATATCAATAGTAAATACTTAAGTATAAACAATCTGAGAAAAAAATGATATTTAAAAATTATCCCTTACCGATTTATAATTAGTAGAATCGTATGCCTCATAAAATAAGGAAAATTTATGAATATTTAAATATAAAAACCTTCCTAATAAGAAAAATTAAAACATTAATGGGTATCATAAACATCACACAATGGAATTTGATGGTGTATAAGGCACATGTTCCGTAGATATAAAAGTGAGAAAACATAATCCATTACCATAGGCTTAATATGCGTTATATGTATCTAAAACTCCTCTATAATTATTTAATGAATATTATTTAATTGTTCGAGAATCATGTTCATTTTTATGATGTATTATATTATTAAATTCACCTTAATTTTCTGAAAACAGTTTATTGTTACTCTTTATTCGGGTTTTAACTACATTATCATCGTATGTGTGTTTTGTCAAAATTATTTTCAGTTATACATCCTAGGTCCTATTTATATCAATATAAAATAAAATTTAAATAATAAATACCATATTTGTTCATTATTTACATTTATATAATCATGAATGAATGGTAATCATGTAGAAAGAATCACATTGCATAGTATAGACAGTAGACCGTACGTATGCAAGAGAAATGATATCATTATCATAATTCATGAATGGTATAGAATTTCATGGTGTGTGTTATTTAAAAATAAATATAATTTTATATTAATAATATATAGTTATTACATCCATTTATATACCCATAAAAGTAAGGTGGTGGTGAAAATAGATAACACCACAGCATGGAGACGGTAAGTCTTACGTACACACGCACAATGATTTCGTCTTTCGTGGGATTGATATAAAGTTTCATTTGGTTGTTTAATAAATATAAAAAATATCATTATATTAGTACTTATGGTGTTATTAATATATAATTAACAGAATCATAATGTATAAGAATAAGTAGAATGAAATATGAAACAATCGGTAGAGGATTTTACCTCTTTTTTGTCGTGTTCTATTTAGATCACCACATAATGGAATTGGAGTTGGTCTTTTGAGAGAACTAAAACCTCTAGAATGTATCTTTGAATTTTGATATGAGAAATAGTTAGGGTATTAAAGAACTTGAAGGTTTAATTAGTTGTGGTGTAATGTGGGAGGAGGTTCCCTTTTATAATTGAGGTGAGGGGAACTTTTGAAAGGTCAAAAATATTAATTTATAATAAAATAAAACAATGGTAAAAACCCACCAAAATATCTCCATTTAATATATTATATTATATAGGTTTGTAGTAGAATCATCCAATAAATTGTATACATGTTTCCTTGACAATTATGACATATCTTTTCAATTTAACACTTAGTTTTTCAATTTCATTATAACTTGGGTAACAAATATTTCAATATTAAAAGGGTACAATATCGACCTATTTGATTTCGATTAGATCATAAATAAATAATTTATAACATTTATGAATATATTATAATTATAATAAATTTTTAATTTTTTTTATCATTTTTAAATAATTTAATAAATCAATATTTTTATAAATAATCAACAGTGTAGATTTTGACACTATTCAATTTTTTGATTTTTAAAATTATAATGATAAAATGTTAACTTAGAAAAAACTATTATATTAAATTACTATGCAGACAAGGGTATATATAAAAGTAATTATACATATTAATTATCAGACAATATATTTTTTTAATACTTTTATGAACAATTATTTTATATCTCTAATAATAAAATAATTACTACAATGATTTTGTGTCAATATTTAATATACTTATTTCTTGGGTAACAATTTTAAAAAAATAATATAATTTAGGTAAATGTAATATATTCCGTGATATTATATCTTTTAGAATTTAATATCTATAAAATCAAGCATTAATTATTATATACTAATTAAAAAATGAATGTGACAACTTTAACAATACTATAAATAAAATAATATAAGGTTCATAATCTATTCATTAAGGCTCCAAATTTTCAATATGATGAAAATTGGATTATTATGGTAGATATAGAATCTATCAATATGATTTGGTCATTTTTTTGGATCTCTTTTATGGTTATTTTGATTTTAATAAAAATTATTTTTTTGGTTCCTCATTATTTAATTAATTTTGACATCATCAATAAATAAGACTTTAAAGTAATTATTTATTTACTAAATATTAAAAATAAATTACGAGTATGTATTTAATTATTTTATATTTCCATGAAATATTTATTTTCTCTGATATCTCTTGGTTATCCCTAGATTAAAATTAGTATACTTTTAAGAAATGTGAGTTTGATATTTTTTTCAATTTCATTGGTTTTATTAATATCAATATCATTTACATTATCATGTGAACACTAAATGACTATGTTTAGAAACCAAAGATGTCAAGGTTAGAATTATATTCATAAAATATGATATTTTAAGGTTATTTTATAATTTTATTGTCCATATAATATTATTTGTTACACTAATTTACCTGATTTACCTTTAAACGTGTGAAACTAAAATTATTGTAATAACTTTTCATATTAGAAAAATAAAATAAAATAAAACTATTTACATAATTTGAAATAAATAATTCCAAATATAGAATCACATTTTCAATATTAAAGAGTCATAATTTATAATATTTAATTTAACATTAATCCCTTGTCAGAATAAAAAAAATGGATTTTTTTTAAATGTTAAATTATTGCAAAAGATTTATATGTTTTACGTATTAATTCAATGTAAAATTAATGATAATGAATTCAACTATATTAAAATATAAAAATATATTATATTTAATCTTTAAAACCATTCAATAATATAACTGAACCATATAAATTATTTCCATGAAAATAGTTGTTTTTAATAAAAATTGAGTGGAGTTTTACTGTTCATCAAAAATAGAATGATATCAGAAAAATATCAAAAATTCTTCCAAAGTATAATTTTATATCCTGATTCCAAAAAAAATTATTTTTTCAAATGTAACTCATAATAGTGTTAAAAACTAGATTAAAAATTGGTTAGCCATCAAATGGTGGTAAAATTGATTTTTTTTATAAAATACTTCATTTATCCGAAAAATAGATTTTCTTCATATATCACGTCCAAGAAAATACATTTGATTAATTATTATGTTTCATAAAATTAAAAATTTGTTTAATAATATTCATAACTTCTAGTTTATATAATATTTTAGTAATATATCATTTTTCATGAAAATCGGTATTGTGTACAACATATGCTATTGAGGAAGATCTCTCCTGCGTGTAATGTAAGACTTGTTAGTATTACATTTAGTAAAAGGTTACTTTGGTGTTTTCTATAACATAATAAAATCATACTTATTTTATGCATTGAAAACCTCTATACATAGAGTTGCATGAAATTAATTCTATCAAAAGAACTTGAAATTGACGGTAACACCAACCTAGTATAGCCTTGCGTAAACAACAAGCAAATAAAGTGTTTTGTATTGAGAAAGATAATCATTCTGTAGAGTACAACATATGACATCAAAGAAATAAAAAATAATATATCTCATAAAATCTTGGGGTGTTTCAAATGAATCATGGTTTATGAACATCATTTACCAAACCATAATCTTGTCACGATATCCATACTGAACAGGTGGGTGCATTGTTGATAAATATATGATAAAACAATGCCACTGAGAACTATTAAATTTTCCAATACAAAAACATGATTTCCACACTGTATAATAAACCATGTTTAGGTCATGAACCACATCGTAGACCCAATTAGTTACCCACATGGGCCCCACAGAGTTACTACTAACTGTGTGGAAAAACCATTATCCATCCAAACGACCTCTAAAACTTGAAAGTCATGCGTTCCTTGAAACGAAACACAACTCAAGTAATGGTGTGACAAAATAATGCTAAATTGAAAATATTGTGGCAATGTGGGTGTAAGTAACCCCCACCACGACACATTCTACCTCTGTAACATTCTATTTTAAAAGAAGGATAAATGACATTGAAAGGTCATAGAAGGACCCAACACGGTGTAACCCACGTATATCTCAACATTGAATCCCACAACTGATATCTGTAAAAATAAATCCACCGATAAACTACCGACCACATATTTATCTAACGCCAACTAAAATTGAACATTGTGCTAGATGCCCTTGTAGCATGGGAGACCAAACACGGTGACCCACTATGAAGAGTTTCACTAAAATGGTTTCCCATTAATTTATAACTCCTCTACCATTGTTGTGACAAGAAGAAATAATATAAGACTCATCCTTGAACATCCAATAAAACACGAGATAAACTAAAATCATTATACAATCATCTCTAATCCCCATGGGAGGGGTACAATCCACCAACATCCTGAAATAAAAATGACATGAGTTCCCACTACGAGTAAAACACAGCTAGATATCCTAGGGTAAAAAATGGATCAACCTCACTTCCAAAGTGGGAATATCTAATAAAACACTATTACACAAAATTAAAATTGTAAAAAACACCATAATTACCCAATAATGAACATGAGTCCTATTTAATTTAAAATCAGTTAGAAAATCAATGGATCATTGTGAAAATGGACACAAACCACTACAACCAACAATTTTTCTCCAAAAAATTAAGGCTCAGCAAACATAACAAATACTAAACAACCAAAATCTGGGTAATTAGAAATAAAACAATATAAAAACAAGGCACCATAACAACAATAAAAAAATCCACCCACAAGGGTGGAAGGGAGGAAATAATTCTAAAAGATCAACTAGGGACACTGGTAATTCCATTCATCGTCATCAAAAAGAAATATCCCAAAAGGGAACCATCCAAAATATCTTATCAACTACAACAGCTAAAATTCGAAAAAATTATCATTACCAAAAAAAGTGATTCCCCAAAACCAACACCACTTCTTCCCATAACATTTAGCTGATACAAGAGAGAATTATATAAACATGCCTCATAAGGATGTTTCCACATCCAACCCTCTATTCAGGGTCTTTGTAATTTAGATTAACAAAGAGAAATATTTCGAATATTCATACGCACAATAATAATGGCACTAAAATTGAACATTATTAGTCTATTACCACGAAACAACCCAAATGTGTCATCAAAAATCATTGAATCGTAAAAAATCAAATAAAACATATATCCAATCATTAACTCAAATGGGTCACACGAAATTCTCAATAAAAGAAATATTATTTTGAAATGACTCGTTTTACTAAGGAATTGGTAAATAAACCACAATAAAAAATTAAAAAAAACCCTGACAATGGAATCCTTAAAAGGAAAACACTTTTGTGGAAAACGCCCACGAAAATATGAAACACCACATAAAAACACATTTCAAAATAACATTTTCGTTTCATAATAAGTCCCTATTGAACGTTCAATAAAAATTCATTTCCCATTTTGAAATAACCATTAAAAAGTTTACAAAATACTTAAAGAATATTTATTTCAAATGAAATTATAAGACAATAATTTAAAAAAAATATCCATTCCTCAAAAATAAGGATTTAAATCTAGGAATACATAGGCACTAAAAAATAATTAATAAACAAACCTAGAAACCACAAAGAAAAAGGGGAATGAATAATCCTAAAATAAATCTAACAAGTTAAAAATAGAGTTAGGAAGATCCAGAAACCGGACTAGTCAATATAGGATAATTAGGGTTGAAATTGGGTAATTTATACTTTGGCTACATTGGTTTGGTGTACGTGTTCAAATCATATAACACACCGTACTATTGAAGAAAACATAACTTCATATACAACACCAAGATTACGTGGCCATGAGTTCCATGATATGGATCATGTTTGTTATCCAACCACCTAAAAACCATGGGAGACCCCCATTATTACTAACATTATCAAAGCGGTTCAAAACATTAATCACATAAAAATATCAAAAAAATCAAAACAAAACATCCTCATGAAACATGGGGATCGAGAAAATAAATAGAAAGCTATAATCACATCCAACATATATATCAAGATCTGATAACCTTAACCCACTTCTAATATAACATCCCCAAAAAATAGGGGAAACACAAGGTGAATAGAATTATAATAAAGGATATCCATGTTTTGATACAATATTCCAACAAAATAGATTATACAACCATATAATGTGGAACCCAACACGATCCTCTCTAATCCTCAAAGGGTTTTACTAATCACCATGGGATGTAAAATGTTTCTTGTTCCTCATTGGAATCAATTTTGTATTAATTTCACCAAAAATAGAGATAAATTGTTGTGTAATAAATAAATGTATGAAACCAAATAAAATAAATAGTCATAGTATAATAAAATATTTATAGATAGGGATAGATAAAACAAAAAAATAAAGACAAAATAACCTTCATGTGACCTTATGGGTCACCACCACCTGAGTCATCCAATGGTTAAATGAAAAAATTAAATCCATCATAAAACCTCAAACCTATAATTATATAAACATGAGATAAAACTTCTATCATGACAACACAGCCCTCTGAAACCAAATTAATGAATTTTAAAAACTATTCCATCATTATAATAAATACCCAAACCACCCAAATAATTAAAATTTCTCAAAAACAAAACCAATTATTAAATTTAATAGGGATTGGTTTAATTAAAAAATTTCTCTATACAAATACATTCCAAAACCTATTTTGAAATCCACTTTAAAGAACCCACACAAGATTCATTCATTTCCAAATGGTATTCTAAATCCATTGAAATATCACCATTTTAAAAAAAATGTCCCAACACAAACACTTGGGTGAAATACAAACATTATGAAGGAAACATCATATATAAAAATGTATGTTTACCTAATAATGAATGTAGGTAATTTTCTACAAGTATACATGATATAAAACTCAACTTAATCCCAACCTGAATGAATTGTTGAATGTTTCATAGGATATAACATAGATCCCTATAGTCTAAAGAACCTACCCATTTAGGGCATGACCACCATAAATAGTTTACAACATGTTCTAAGTCTACACAAGAATTATAAAATAGGATCACAGAATCCTCACTGTGATGAAAGAACACCCACCTAAACCTATTTCACATTCAGGGTGGATCTAGTGGCATGTGAACCAATTAATGGAAAAATATATGTCATCCACATAGTACTCAAATCTCCTTGAAAAATGTAAATTTATTTGTAAAAAATCACGTATAGAACACCCAACAAAAACATAGAAACCCTTACCCAAAACACGAAATGATTAATTGTATCAAACACATAACATTTACTAATGTCATATTCCACAACATTCCCGCTAAAGGTGTTAAAAAAGAATCATATTGTGATAAAAAAATCCAACAATGGGAAAAATGAAATTGAAAATCATGGGGTTTTTATCATAACCACCTTCATAAAACTACAGTTCCAATTATAAATTTAACACCTAAAATTTCATTAAATTCCAAGCCCTTTCCACATTTCATTAGTACCAGCTGAAAATTTTCGCCAAATGATGTAAATCACCCATGAATTAAAAATAATTCAAATCCCAAATCACAATCGGGTTCTCTGTTTTAAAAACCAAAATAAGTCCCAAAGAAATTAAATTCCATAAATGTAATTTTAATAAATCCACCATTCCATTTTCAAAAGGGAATTACACCAACACATCTGAAATCATCAGTTGGAATAAATCTGAAAACCATTTCAATTCACTTTGTGGTCTAAATATCATTTTAAAACCAAATTCCTTGTAGAAGTTTGTGTCCAGCTAAAAAAATACAAAAAATGTTTAAAAAAACATTTCCCAAATCCCATATTCATTTAAAAATCCAAAAAAAGTTTCCTAAAGTATTTATATAATAAAAAAGTTCATTAAAAATAAAATACCTTGATTTCTTATGAAACAAAACAATTCCAAGAATGAAGAACACTAAAATGGTTTCAAAATAACCCAAGGATATCACATATATTTATACATTCATAAAAAATAGAATTTAGAAAGTCCAATGACATTAGACATCAAAAATTGAAACTAAATAATAGTAACTCCAACCTCAAAGATAATGAGACCAAACTAAAGCACACAGAAATGGATCTCCTTGGATGGTGAAAACATCACACTTAACCATTTATACTCACACAAACAGACATATATATAATCAAATAACAATTAATAAGGAATATTCTCTTTCCCATGAGAAAATATATAAAATGATGGAATATATATATACAAGTGAAATTTTTTTAATGTTATCTAGGGGAAATAAGTCCCCCATAACCACAAAGATGCGTCTAAAAATCAACCAAATCCTCAAGTTATAATTGATACAAACCAAAGGAAAATAAAAAAATTACCTAAAATGGGGGTGGTTGAAGAAATGGACCAAAATTATTCATCTTTTTTTGGAGGATGTTGAATCAATACTAAAGATATCTTAAACAATCCATGATGCAACCTATGAAGGGGGATGCATCCAAATTAAAGCCACAAAGAACCCTAGTGTTAAAACAAGAAGAGTGGGGTTATGAGGAGAGTGAAAAACACCCAAAATGGACTAAGGATCAAAGTGGAGACCATACCATGAAGGATTGACTAAGAAACCCTATGAAATATTATTTAAATCATGGCATGATAAAATATTTGTATATGGGGTGGGGTTATCCATCAAGAGGACAGTGGGATGGTGTGTTTCACTACTAATATGTTGGATGAGAAAATAGGTGATGGAAAAAACAAACGAAGAAATAATAAAATCCAAAAAAATTAAGATTTAAGGGATCAATTTACCAATACTTACTCCAACCATATTGTCCCTACGAGACAAGCCTGAGGAACTAGCATGATAACCAATAGATAGACATAAGGTTGATAAAACAATACTCAAATCGTGCCACTAAACACTATAAAAAATCATTGGATAAAACACATGACTTAAACATGGTTTCATAAACCCTATTCAAGTCATGTAACACATTCAAATACCACCCTGTCACCTTCATAGGCACAAAACAATTCCTGATAACAATTTTGGTTAATCGTGCTCTAACTAAAAAGTCTGTAACACTTGAATTTTGGATCTTCATTTAATGAAACACAAAAAACATGAACATAATGATTAAATAAGACCAAAATTAAAATACCATAATATTTTGGGAGTCGCATCCATAACTAATCATCATGTACAACTCATATGTATCAATTGATTATGATACCAAGATCTCATCTGATATAATTTTGGAAATATTGCAGTGTCATGATATCCATTTTCATATCCATCGACATATACAAAAGGATAATGATAAAAATTATTAAATTTATATTTCATAGCATACATGTTCCCTATATCATACACTATGATATAGATCTAAAAATAATATATTTATTCATATTCAAGGAATATTCATACCACATATCATATTAACATTTTTTTTATTAATGAGAATGAATTATTCTGTATATTATTTTTCTATGTATCTCAATGTTTGATTATTAATTTTTCATCAAATGCTATAATATATTTACATTTGAGAAATGGTTAAATTTGGATAGTATTAGAGAATAAGAAATGTGTACAATATCAAAAAAGTTGGTATATTACTCCTAGGTTGGGTAGTAGCATGGATTAGAGTTTTTAATGATATAATAGACTTATAAATTAGGCATTATTCTCCATGATTTATTGTGGAAAATCTATTTTATATTACATCAAAAAAATTATACTTGTTATCCCCTTTGTATCCTCTACTAATTGATTCAGTAGTCATTAATTATATGGAAAAGTATTTTTGAATGATATAGAATAAAACATATTTTATTATGAATAAGGAAACTATCAAATATATTTTGAGTGTATGAAATCAAGAATATAAAAATTAAAAAAAACCTTCTGAAATTCATCATAATATATTAAAATAGAATATATTTTTTTCAATGAAATTCAATGTTATTGGAAAAAATATAACATCATGGTTTTGATTAATGATTTTATACTTGATGTGGATTATAATATATTGTTTGGTAATGTCTTCTATACCAATACTCTTAGCCGTTTGGGTTTATAGGAATTATTTTAACATAATATGGCCACATCAATATTAATTAAATGCTGTGTTTTTTCATTTTATTAATATTAATCTAAAATTACTAATTGTTGTCTTATATCATAGATTCATAGGAAGAAACTTGTGTTTTGGAATATGAAAGATATAAAATATTTTTATAGAAACAATATTTTGGTTACATTCGGAAAACGGTGGAATACGATTTCTTATTTATATAAAATAGAATAATAAATTAAAAAAATATCATGGGTTAATGACATTTCCATTACATCAAAAAGGGAAGATATTGTATAAGAGACTATTTCCTTGTTGGTGAACCAAAAATTATGTTCCAAACACTATAACACTATCCAATCCATTTAATTCTATTTTTTACTAGAATATATTCCAAACATCGTTTTTCATTAATTATGGTTTACATTTTTTTTAAAAAATTGCCTACCATTATTTTATTATCTCATAATTGAAAATTATTATGGATTATATTGAAGTCATGGAATTGAGATTTTATTTCATGATATTTTTTTTAAATAGGTAAAAATATCATGGTGTAAAAATACATCATGATTTATATTAATTATAGTAGAATATAATTATTTATATATCTTTAGAATATTTAAGTTATTCAAAATGGTTTTTTAGAACATGATTTTCATAAATGGATTATTTTGAATATGAATTAATAAATAACACATGTGGATAAATCTAGGTGGAATGTTTAGATATAAATCCATAATTATAATTCATTATAATTGAAAAAAAATGTGTTGTATGGTAATAAATGTATCCATGAAATGAATAATTACTGGATCTTAAAGAAATAAATTTATGGAAATTAAGAAATGAAGTTGATATAATGAGTATCATTTATGATCAATAAAAAAAATTTGTGAAAAATATTATTCATATAGATAGGATGTCTATTATTGTGTCACTGAATTTATGAATATACACATGATGATTTATTTAGTATGATAAAAAATTCTAAAAAATTGAAATCCAATATAACTAGACATAAATCCAAAGAAACCATAGTGACTTTTGGATGTGAAACCTCCTTTAAACTAGTGTGCTCCCTTGTAAGATAAATAGTACTTGTGTCTTATATCATGAAAGATTCATATCCCCCACTTCACATAAATATGAATCATAAATGTATTGAATGGAACTAGTTTCAGGTGAATTGGGAAGTGTATAAATTTTGATTTACATGGAATCAAGGGGGATTTAATTTTTCTGAATTTTAAATCTAGAATTATGGTTTCTAAATGAATCTTAAATTTTCGTAGCATTGAATTTAAGTTAGTTTTCATTTTAATATACAAAAATTTAATATTTATGTTCATAGATAATAGAATTCGGAGGATAGTGGATGCACTGGTACACTGTGTACCTAGTTGGATTCACTATGTACACCATGGGCATGCTAAAGTTGCAAAAATATTAGTTATGGACACTAGGTGGCTACTATTGGTTTAATGAGATATTATTTCTTGGTAGATTTATTTTCTTATATTATGAATATTGGTTTTTTTGGTATATTTTTACACTACCACTAACTATATCTTTATAGAGGAAGGATGATAAATATGAGATATTTCCCCATTCATCACTATATTCTCATATTCTTCAACATTGAGCCTATGTTATCAAAGGTGGAATATTTAATGAATTGGGGTTTCCCCCCATTCTATATATTCTTATGTCATTCACTCTTTATTAGTATTATTTTTATTTATTGAGGGTTAGGATTTGAGAATGATTTCATAGAATCACAATAGAATTAGCATGATTTGAGGGGTATCAAAGATGAACTATATAGGTGTTTCTAAACATATTAACTAATTTTTTTGTATATAATTTCTTTATATATATTTTACGTCCATACTTATTTATTTTTTTATTCCAACCATTAAATTAATTTTGTTTTTTGTTAAATTTTAGGGATTTAGTTAACATTAGTCTTATGGTTGCAATTGTTTTTGAACTGTACCTTATTGGTTGAGGTTTTAGTATGGACATAACCCCTGCAAGTTTATTCTTCAAGTAATCAAAACAAATCAATATAAATGAATGATGTAAAATAGTCCTAAAAATGAATTTTTTATGTTGTTTATTGTATGGAGTTATGGCCATAAAGATGTGTTTGATGACTAGCAGGAGCTTGAGGGACCCTTTTCAATAGTGGATACGTGTTTTTCTATGGGATAACTCTATTATTGTGATGGTGTTTTTTAATATTACATCACTAAATGTGTGTTATTTCGCAATTTCGATGGCCCTTGTCCTTAATAATATGAGAATGACCTATATTGGTATTTTGAGTTATTGGACTAATTTGAAGCTAAGATATGGAGTATAATGAAGCTTAGAGAAGGTACTCTACTTATGTTTTTCTTCTCTAATAACAATTGAGGATATGGTTTCCTATAGGATATTTTAGGTATAAATGAATTTTAAACTATAACACATGTAGCATTCCCTAAAATGGTTAATAAGCCTTATGAGGCATCGTTATTTCATCTCTAGTGAAGGAAACTTATATATTTCATAGGTTTAGTGGATAGTTAGTTATTTCTCTGAAATCATGATATGATAATTTTTATTACAGAAATACAAATGGAATATGAGATTGTTATATGGGATCCAAATAAATTCCATGGAATGGTTATTCATATTATGTGTTTACATTGATTACTGCATCCTGGGAAAGGGCCTAGTTAGTAGATTTGGATTATATGAATTAATGATCTATGTGATGAACCATCTACCATGGATAAAATTTTCATATATATTTTCATGGGATTATGTGATCACTTATTTTCTACTTATTCTATTTTGTTAATAGGTGGTACATTATTCACTCTTCTTATTATTACAATGTTGTGTGGAAAAATTGATTGGATAATATTCAAACCGATGGTATGTAATTATGTTATATAGGTGTGTATTACATTAATATTCAAATATGTTTCTACAAATAAGTATAATATCAAGATCTAGTAAAATTTTGATTTACTAATTATCTCAAATATCTCAATATGACTGTCGGATTGGATGTTTTTCACCTTGAGACTGGTTGAGTGTAATTTTTTATGGGATAACACTAGATAAGATAATGATACAGGTTTGAGATTATTCTCCATATATTATCATGTATAATTATAATAAGTAATATAGATTGTAATATGGTTGGATTTAATCCCAACAACGGAGTATGATTATCATGGGGTAGGGATTAATGCCAACTATGGGTACATACTAGTATACAATCTATATGAACCACAATATTTTTATATTTTATTTTTTATATATAAAATTATATAATATATAATTTTAGATTATAATACATAATTTTGGAATACTATTCTAGAAAATGATGATATTTTTGAAGTTATACTATTGGTGGAGTTTTTACAAATGTGATTCTAGAAAATGTTGATTACCCAAAATTGGTGAGGTTGTATGATACAAAAGTTAGTAGTTTTAATAATATTTTATTTCCAATATGGATTCATTGTCTAGATATTGTTTCTTGAAACGAAAAATCTAATTTTATTCTATAAGTGAATTATTTTTGGAAATAAAAAATAATGATGCTTTAAATGATGGAAAATTACAGTGCAATTAAAAAAGAAAAAAATGATGAGAAAAATTTTATATATAAAAGATTTGTTATAATCAATTCATATATACCACTTAAGAAAGTTGTTCTAGAAATTTTAAAAGGAATAATGTTCCGTGAATATGTAATGTCCATTTATTATACCAAGGATAAGTATTTTTAAAAACATGAAAATTAAAAAATACTTAATATAATACATGATATTTTTAGGACTAAAACATAATGATAATAGTTTTAAATTATTTTCTAATATCACGTATATATTAGTCATAATAAATGATACATAAGGTTAATTTTCTATTAGGAATACTGAGTCAAACATATTGGAAATTCTGGGAATAGACTGACTATAGTACATTTGGGTCTTCAACGTGATAGGTAATTATTATTTCTTGATAAAAAACAACAACGTGTTAAGCATTCCAAATTAAATGAAATGTTTGTTCATACAATGTGTAATGTCCATTTCAATTATATTGGGAAAATACATAAGGATCATATATTTTTCTAATTGGTGAGGATTTAGTATACATGATTATTTATTCACAGATGTTATAATCCCAACATTGATTATGATATATATTATTAATTAAAAATTATGACTAATAACATATAAATTTAGATAATTAAATAGAATTAATATACTAGACGCCTTAAACTATAATTCTATTATGTAACAAATAGGTTGGCTACATCTGAATTTTCTTCATGCATTGACCAATATAATCTAGTTGATGTTTCTATTGTGGGTGGTGATTATAACTCGAGCAGGTACACCATCAATTGGAGGCAAGCTAGAAAACATGATTGAAGTTTGGATCATATTGAAGAAGGGTAAGATCCATTGATAATATCTGGCCTCAGCTTACCAAAATATGACTCAGATAATAATCCCATTTTGATTGACATATGTACTGTGAATGTGTGGTCCTCCACTTTGTTGTTCATATTTAATAATGCATGGATGGTTGTGCCTGGATGGAGAGAGGTGGTCCTTGATGCTTGGAAGGCTGCTCTATATGGTAACCTATTATTTTTTCAATCCAGCAAGCTTAAGATTATCAAAAGAATGGTTAGAGAATGGGGCATGTCTTCTTTCTATGGTCTGGAAAATGACCTTAATGTGGCTGAGGAGGACTTACTCCAATGTCAAAATGATTAACAACATTAAAATTCCCACTCTAGGGATGAGGATCGGGCTCATTGTATGTTTGATGATCTTTTGAACCTTCAGTAAAGGATTTCTTGGAATAATTATAATGTTAGATAATTTCAAGAAGGGGATAGTAATTCTACATTATTTAAATTCCATCATAGAGGAAAAGGTATTGGTAGGGGTTTAAACTCACTTGAAATTAATGTATGTCCGTACAAATTGAAAATGGAAATTTCACATGCTGTGGTCCACTTCTTTGAAGGTTATTATTCAGGTGAAAATAAGGATATTTCCCACAAATTACTTGAAAACATTTCTCCAACTTTTAATGATCAGCAGCACAAGATGCTGACTGTTGTTCCCATGGAGGGTAAAATCAAGGCTACTCTCTTATCCTTTAATATTGATAGTGTGGAAGGTCCAGATTGCTCCACCGATTAATTTTTTATGCTTAATAGGGATATTTTTCAACAAGATGTCATTAGTGCTGTTAGATATTTCTTCATTAATTCCTCAATGCCATATGGTGTGAATGCTTGCTTTATTTACTTAATACCAAAGAAGGGTAATTCTCAAAATATTAAGGAATTTTGAAAGGTTGCAATATGGAATAACATTCCCAAAATAATTAGCCAAATAATTTCATCTAGAATGGGAACCATTGCCAGGAAGGTTATTACTCCCAACCAGTTTGGTTTTGTCCCTGGAAGAAGCATTCAAAATTTTCTTTTCACTACTTCTAAATGTGTCAACATCATTAGAAAGTGGGTCTGGGACAGGTGTTTTTCTATTAAGATAAATATTTCGAAAGCTTTTGACACTATCATGTGGAACTTAATTTTCTCTATTTTGAAGAATCGTGGCATATTCAACCCTTTCATAAAGCTAGTCAGTGATATTTTCACGATTGCTCGTATTTCGGAACATATTAATGGATCCCCAAGGGGGTATTTTCCATGATTTAGAGGTGTTAGACAAGGGGATCCTTTTCTGGGTTTTGTTTTTCTATGTCTGAGCACTACTTGAGTGTTTTTATTAATGACTTGGTTCAGTCTAGTCTTTATAAGAATCTTTTCACTACAAATAACCTTCTTTCTTTGTAACATATTTTCTATAGTGATGATATCTTGATGTTTCCATAGGATGATAGAGGCACTGTTTCTTCTCTCCAAAGGATTTTCTCTCACTATGTAGAGGTGTTAGGCTATGTGATAATCTAGAATAAGTACTTTGTGTTTTTTGGGAATGGTATGACTCTTCATAAGAAAAATAAAATTATCAAAACACATACAGTCAAACAAGAAATATTTCCTTCTACATATCTGGGGGTACCATTATTTTGGGGTAGGGTGAAAAGATCTCATCTTGTGATCATATTCTCTAAAATCATTTTTTAGCTTGCCATGTGGAAAGGGAATAATATGTCCCTGACTGGGAGGGTTTTTCTAGTTAATTTGGACATCACATCAATGTTTGTCTATGCCTTCTCTATTTATAGATGGCATAGAAATCTTCTTAAGGAGTTACAAGTTCTTATTAGGAACTTTATATGGATAGGATCAATCAATTAATGGAAGTTAATAACTGTGGCTTGGAAAGAGTGTAAAAACCCATAGATATGGGAGGCTTGGGTATTAAGGATCGTATGACTTTCAATGATGCTCTACTGTGCAAATTCACATGGAAACTTTTGAGTTCCGATGACATGTCTCTGGAATTTGTCAATCATTGGTTTCTTCACATGGTGGAATGTGGTTATTCATTTCATATCTTCTCATCCACTTGGTCTGCCCTCATGTATTCTTATTATCATATTATGACCTACTTGCAATGGATGGTTTGTAAACAGTCACAGTTGAATGTTTGTTCCAATCCGTGGCTTGGTGTGTCCTTAAATAATTTGATGAATGTGCCCCCTAACATACAACAACTTACGGTTGTTGATGAACTTGTATCAGATGAGTTCAATGGATTTCTTCCTGTAGATATATAGCAGAAAATATAGCATTATGTGTTCACTGATTCTGAAATATTAATTTCGACCCCCCAACTCCAATGGTTTCTTCTCTTCAATGGAGTTTTATTGGAATTTGTGTGATAGAATTTACTAGCCTCCATGGCTGAAAATGTGCAGCACTACCTTTATCTCCCATATTATTACAAGATTATATGGAGGTTATGGAAAGGGGGGACATCCAACATAATCACTGCTTCAAAAAATGTGAAAAACTCATGCCTTGGTTTGCTACCTATGCATGTGGGAGGAAGAATCTCTTACTCACACTTTTATATCATGCAGTTTTTCCTACAGGTTTTGGCTACATCTGCAGGAGGTGTTTGGAATTTATATTGATATGAAAGGCTATGAGGATCTTCTAAAGTCTATTTAGGGTTCTCAACTAAGTGATCCATTTGGTGCTATGCTCCTCACTACCACTGATAATGTTTTCCTGGTTATATGGCAGTCATGAAATAGTGCTTCCTTTGAGGGCTAATGCCCCTCTTTTCTGGGTGGATTGTGCTCTATATATAGATTGAGTTTGACTGCATCCATGTTCTATCATATTACAATGAAAAATGATCTCTCTGATTTTCCTATTATGAAAGACTTTTGTGTCATAGGGCGAGCCCAGAAACCTATTGTCCTGAAGTAAATCTGATGGATCCCACCGATCCCATGTTAGTTGAAGGTGAGTGTGGATGGTGTGGCATCAAGTGCACCTGATCCCTATGGATGTGGTGGAATCTTCCGAACATACTGAGGTTTCGTTAAGGGATGATTCTTCCCTTACATAGGGAATGGTAAAACTATTGAGGATGAGTTCTGTTCTATGATCAAAGCGATCAGGTATGACACTCAATATGTCTGGAGACATCTTTGGGTGGAATCTGACTCCACCACTATTGTGAACATACTCAAGGCTCGTTCTAGATCTGTCCCATGGAAAATCCTCCCCTTCTGGATTGAATGCCTTTAGATGATTAATCACATCCACCAGAATGTCTCTCCTGTTTACAGAGAGGCCAATCCAGTTACAGACGCTTTGTCAGTGAGGGATGTTCTGGAGGTTTCCTTGGACTGGACTTTTGTTATTCCTGAGCTTTGTTCTCACTTTATTGACTTGGATGGGCATGATTCTTTTTATTCCCGACTTTGTAAACCCCCTGCACTGCCACTTCCTATGGTTTTTTAATAATTTTTTTAGGATTGGTTGTTCCTAGATCCTGAACCTGTTTGCACTATATAAGTGAATAAATTAAATAAATACAATGTATTATTGGAAACAGTTTCTTATATTTGTTATGTTAATAGAAATACGAATGAGTAAAGGTTGTATGTACTTCAAAGCAATTTGGTTACTTGGAGATTTCATATAGTGAAACTATTAACAATAAACTAATATATAAAATTAATATGTATTCAGTTATTTGTAATGGAGATGAAATATATTGATATAGTGATCAATATTATACATAGATTACCACCAATGCAAAATAAATAAAATTAAATTGAAAATTTAATCATATGAAATTATATCTTGATGATATATATAGAAAAATCAAATATGAAATTTGGGTGAAAAAAAAATTTATATATAAATTTCATCTAAAGAAGAGGAATTCAAAATAATATAGATGAAACAAATTCATGAGCCTAAAATGAATTAAAATATTTGTGATCACTTAGTATCTATCATGGAAATCTATTTTAAGAGAGGAAAATGAATATTTTATCAAAATTAAGCATTAGTATAAGATCATTTTAGAATGATTAGGATCATCATTTTTAGGTGATTAAAAATATTTAATGGGGTTGATGATGAGTTTGACTCACAAAAAACAAATAAATAAGTTCTCTCCATTTAGGATCATTATTTTATTATATATTTGTGGAAAGAAATTTACCATAAATGTATTAGTAAGAGAATAGGAATATGTTGGGGAAGAAGATCATGTATAAGGTTTTACGACTAAGTTAGACTTATATAGTGAATATTTTATAATGGTTTCAATATATAAATTAAAATTATTAATTGTTGATGAATATTATACAAATGGAGTTTTTAATATCAAGATTAAATTAAAAAGATATCTTATGGAGCTTGATCAAAAAAATAAAAAAAATCAAGAATATATTATGGATATTTAATGAATATTAAATATATTTTCATTACCTTAAATAAGAAACTAATTATTTAAGGGATTTTTTTAAAATACATGAAAATGATCTAATGAAACCAATAGAAGTAGTGAAATGAAATATAATTATTGGGTAATTAGATAAGATCGTTTATGAAATGAATTTGTTAACTAATGAGAAAGTTTAGGAGGTTAAAATAGTGGAGGGAGAGGTTATATATTTTATTAAAAAATCAAGATTTTGAATTAAAAACAAATGTATTAATAATAAATAAAATAGTTCCGAATTTGTTTGAATAAATTATTCAAGCAATGGGTATTGCAGCCCCTTGACTCTAGTAACCTATAGGTATTAGTTATTTAAATATAGGGGAATAAAATAAAATGGATTGTATACCTATGTACTGAATAGTTTCATATACATAATGAAATAAGTATATACATCATTCTAACATCATATCAAAAATCATAAAATACAACATCAAAATTATAGTGATATATTAATTATTTCTTCTAGTAAATCCTTCGTATAATTCATTGAGATATTTTTGGCATACTATGGGAAGGAATTTATAAAATCGGATGACATCATATTTTTGTTGAGGGATGTCATACAAAATAATCATTCATAGGATAAAAAATAATTAATATGGAAGAGATAAAAAATAGTAAAAAATGACATATATTTTATATCATCAAAAAAGGGATAAACCCATGGATGAAATAGAAACATAACTAATATCATGGATAACAAAAACATGTTTCATAGTGATATAATGAAAAATATTACACATCATAATTTTAATGTCAAGTACAGGTTCCAAAACATGATACATATTTATGTAAAGAGTATTCAGAATACCAAAAATATTTTGACTTCTGATACTTGTCGACACATAATTTTTCTATAAATGGTATCAAATATGAAATCATAAATCCACTTCATCGATGATATGAATTAAATAAATAAAAGTCCAATTCATATGCAATATACACATTCATATTAAAAAAATATCATATTGAATGTTCCGATTTTCCACATAAATAAATACAAAAATATGATCATTATCCATCTAGGTTAATATTATTGACTGTTTAAATAGTGAATATCACCAAGAAGGAAAAATGATCATTACCTAATTTCAATATAGATTAAAATATGTTAAAAATACCATTTTATGTATGCTTGAGAAAAATACATATTTCTTTTTGAAATCACTTATAATAAAATTCAATAATCTATAGCATTTTATAATTTTTTTATGAAATTAAATGATTAAATATATTAAATTACACTCATTTAAAATTTTTTACATAAAAGTGGTAAAATATTTTCTATGATAATAGTTAAAATAGTGGTTCAGTTGACACATTGTGTAAAATGTACATATTTTAGAAAATGACAAGTTGATTTATTTTAATCAATTTTATAGGATGTAAAAGATTTAAATGAATATAATAATTCATTGGATAATTTTAAAAATATTTCGAAAAACATTTTAATTAAAATATGAATATGGATGAAAAATATTCCCTATTGGAAAAATTGAATCATTAATCATAATTTATTTATTTTTTAAAATTTATGAAATTATAATTTGGAAACTAATGAAAATGTTTTAATTTTGAAAAAAATAACTAGAAGATATGAAAATATATGGTATTTAGTATAAATATGTAATATAATTCCCCCATCAAAACATCAATATAAGCTACCCTGAGTAAGGATAATATTTTGAGAAATATGCATGGCTCTTGTACTATAAGCTTCAAAATTGAATTTAATCTCATGTATAATAAATTTAATGTTATTATATTTATATTAATGAATTATATAAATAATTATAATACTATATAATTTCAACTATTAGCATTTTAAAATCCATCAATTAATAAATATTTATTGAAAACATTATTTCAAGATGTTAATTATTTTTATTTTCATATATATATTAGTTTAGTTGTTTCCGGATATAAAGCTTGATCATGGATACATAATCCCTATAATGTTACGATTGATATAAATATAATGTAAATTAATTTTATACACATTTATAAACATCTATTATACGAGGACATGGTAATTTAATCACAATGGGTTATGTGTGTGGTATCCCATAAATACTCACATGCGTTGTAATCATTTTTTAATTGGTGGATGGGTAAAAAGATATATGATATAATGAATCTATGTGACAAACATTATGGAAAAAATATAATATATATTCATTATACCTATCTCTAAAACCATGCAACAAAATTTGGTAATTAAAATTTAATTACACAGCTATATATAGAATATAGATCATATATTTTAATTAGTGATGTTTTTTATTTTATGTAACATAGAAAATATGTGTATAATTTATTCCAAGAATTATAATAATGTATCAGTGTATTTATGATATTTTAATAATAGTTTTTGTATGGTTACAACACTTTTCGTGAAATTATATGATGAAATAAACAATAAAGAGTTAGTAATGATGATTATCATATTATTGAGAAACCTAATTTTTCTTTCAACAAAATCATTTATTGGATGAACCTAGTTTAAAAAACCGAATAAACAAGGGATGAAAAGTTGGAATCTTTTTTGGGTAGGTATTGGCTGAGATATATTTCTAAATATTTGTGGATGAGAGAGGAGAATAGATGACTATTTATAAGTGAGGTGTAGGATACGCTGGGAATAAAATAAATCATTTCAGTAATATAAACTCTATTTCATGTAAAATTGGATATTAAAGGAAAATACATAAAATTTAGGATAGTAAAATGTTGATGTATATTAAACCAATCAGAATTATTCATGTTTATTTGAATTTTTGACTCTTTTTTCCTATTTTAACATACGCCTTTTTAAATCTATTTTAACATTACTCATTGCAATAAATTTTTCAGTTATATTATTCCTTATGAACAAAAAAAGTTAGAAATACTAAATTATATTAATTAATCTAATTGAAAATATTAATATATTTTAACATATTAAAATTATATAATTGGAATAAATTCAATTAAATATTTTTTCACAAAACACAATAAAAACTATTTTTATCAATTACAATAATAAAACTAAATTTGTAACAATTCCAATTATGGTTAAAACAATTAAATGAATATTAATATCTATACTGAATATATATTAATTAAATGTAATTACAAATATCAATAAATATGGATCTAAATTAATTTTCATGATAAAAACTCATAGCACATATAGAAATTGTTTTTATTTTAGGAAAAACATTACTTACATTTCCCTAAATTATAATAATATATTTCTATGTTGAAAACAATTATATAATATATTACATAAATAATATTTTTTATATGAAATGGTTTTCATAATATTGAGTGTTATTATTATTTACCTATTATTTGAAAATAGTTATAATTTGTATGAAATCAGAGTTTTTCTATAAACACCAAAAAAATATATCTAAAAAATATCAAAATTTCACCCCAAAATAATTTTTAAATGATTATATGAAAAATTTATCATTTCATCAATTTCATTTTTTTAAAATTTTAAAATTTATTTTATAATCATATTTTTGTATAAATATAATTTCATTATGTTAGTGTTACATAAGAAAGAAAAAATCTCTATAATTGAAGATCGAGTGTTACATTCTTCCATCATCCATAAATTTCATCCAAAAAATTTCAATAATAAAACCTTATTAATATATTAATATAGAAATTCACTATAAATTATTAAATTTCCAATATCACCTATTTTATCTTATGATTTCCCTTATGTACCATTACTATCTATATTTTCTAATTCCACAACCCTTGTCCTCCATTGTCAAGAATCTGGATAAGAAATTCACAATAAGAAAATTTATTTTCAAATTCTATAGCATCATAGGGAATAAAAATAATTTATTATAGAATTTATTTCCACAATAAGACAATATAGACAATATCATTTAATTTGAATATACTATGGATCTTCCCAAATGGTATTCCAAATTTCCTATTTGTTAAGACCAAGGCTATAGTCTATAAGGAAAAGAGTGTTTCCCTTTTGGGTGTTTACCATATACAGTTTTTTTGTTGGGGTTATCCTATTATATATCTCCCTTGTTGTAAAAGGGTTTATTTTATGTTTATGGAACTTTAGGAAATTATATGAATGCAAAATCCCACATTGAGTCTCAATGTGGGACATAGTGAAAATTGTCATAGTGTGGCACCATAATATCAAAAAGTATGGTGGTTAGTCGCTTTCCAGGGGAATTCTAAGGCTCATCATACTTTTTGAGGGACCCCAAAATCTCCCCTCAACACATTACCATATTAAAAAAGAAAACCCAATATATAATACTTTTTTTGGGCTAATATAGTAGTCTGAACCACTAACAATATTTTCTATTCTAAGAGTTATCCCTCATTTGTTTGTTTTTCATAGGGTTAGCCTATTAGACCTCACACATACTAAAAAAGTCCGTGATAGTGACAAGGGGATATTCAAGGAGATATATTCAAAAAAATTCCCTTTCGATTCACAATTTGGCCCTTAGGGTAAGGTTTCACATTGTAACCCCTTATGTGTTACACTATGACACCCTACTATAACGTACCATGCCAGTTAGTCCCATTTCATGGAAACCAGAAGGCATATCTTTCTTTATTTTGGACATGAAATAATATTTCCAAAATTTAAATTTTCCCAAAATACCATTTACATTTTTACCCTTCCATTACGAATAATTTAACTACTTTTTGTGGATATACCTTAAATAAAACATGATCTCCAACTTCAATTCATAAATCATTTCTTTGGTTAACAAGATAATGTTTTCATCTCTCTTGAGATTTCATATTGTGACTTTTCTTTTTCTCCACATTCACCATTTATTTGATAAAAAGAGTCTCACAATCATAATTTCACTATCTTAATTCCATGATGTTTTATTACATAACCAATTTCCATACAATTGGTCATACAGTTCAATTTTAATTCTTCAATTGAAGCCATAATTTTATTAGAATTTCACCAATGATAAATATTGATACCAAATACCTCATAAATAAATATAATATAACCCAAGCATATATTTTATTAAATTAATGGTCCATTTATACATAACATCTATTTGAGGATGATAGAAAGGGCTAAAATATAGCTCAGTGCTAAAAAACTTCGGAAGATTCTTCTATAATTAGGATGTAAAACGCATATCATGATCAGTTACAATCAAAATACATGCACTATGATGTCTTCAAAATTCATTAACATAGATCTCAAAAACATTATATTTTAGTGTATCATCTCATAATGTGAGTAAATGTTCTATAATTATAATGAGATCAACAATATAAGGAAGCATTCCATATATCAGTATTTAGAAATAAAATGAAAAAATATATTTTAATATCATCCCATTTCAACAAAGTAATTCATAAATATAGAATGTCTCTTTTTGGATGTTGCCTATCAAAACATACCACATGAAAATCAATGAGTCTTGATAAATAATATGCAAATTTTTATTTTGTATTATCCAAAAAACAATGTTCCTTAAAATACAATAATATCTTGGTGATACCAGGGTGACTAATAAATATTGGTTTTTAGATCCATCTAATAATTCAATTTTATCCATAGGCATAGATAGAACACATAGCCTCATTAGAAATTCAGAAATACCATCTTCATATATGAATTCTTAAAAACATATCATCAATCATAAAATATTTTTTCTTATTTATATTTATATTATCTGGATGATACCATTTTAATTTCAACAATAAGGATAGATTTACTATCATTTATCTTAAATAAAATATACCACATTACTAATTACAATAACTGATTTTACCAAATTCATTAATATATGTTCATTGAATGACCACATTTTATTCCATACACAGTAATATTTCTTACTCAATGAATTATCCAAATCATTTTCCATCTCAGGGTGGTCATGTATAATGAAATATTAATCCTTCTTTTGATTAAACAATCCACTTTTCTTCATGATGATATCATTGTAAGAGAAGATGTTTTCACACATATGTGATCAATATAAATTTCACATATTTCTCTATGTAGGTAATGAGTTTATATATTAATTGAAAATATTAAATATATGAAATCTATGTCATTGGTTATATAATTGTGTTCATGATTATTTGACATCCATGATGTATAGGGAAAAAATATATCATTTTGTATAATGGAACATCAATTTCCTTTATTTTATGCATATCTATGATTCCCATATCCATGTATTCTAGATGGTAATTTCATTATTAGTTCACTTACCAAAATCTTCATCAACCCTTTAAACCATTATACATAATGATTAAATGATTTAATATTAACCCCTTTCTGTGTACACTTTGATAAAAGGTTCCCAAATTATTAATTATATAGAAACAATCATTGATAGTAAACTATTAATTAGTGGAAAATATATCCCTTATCTTTATTTGTTTTCATTTTTCATTCCATCGCTACCTTCATCATTAATGGATCAATGAATATTCTATCATTAAATTCATTTATTACCTGCAAATAAGCATTTGAATCTAGTAATCAAATTTTCTATGACTTCTATTAAACTCATTTTATCTAAGAGTCTTAAAAATAATTCACTAATTAATCTTTTTAGCATCATATATTTTAGATTATATGATTTAATTTTAAATAAGTACCAAAATAAAAAAATTAAGATAATATTTATATTATTTATTCATTATATACATAAAAACTAAGGGTGAATTAGTTAATTTATAACCAAATATTATAAATTATTTTTTTGTACCATGTATGAAATGTCATCTTTTCAATAACATACACCTTAAATTACAATTGATGATACCTAGAATGAAGAATAATCTATGAAAAGTATTAATATTTTTAAATTTGATCATATAATAATGAAATTTGGGTAAAGGATACATTTTCATTATCTTAATGAAACTGTTTTTCCTATAATCATGGAACATCCATGTAGACCCTTCATTATTGTAACAAAACATATGGGATCCCCATTAGAAAACAATATATTTTATAAATACTATATTACAAAAATCATATTTTTGTTTCATCAATTCCACTAATTATTCTATTCATGCCCTATAGGGTGTCTTGACAATGGTTTTTCATCATGGATAAGATCAATAGAAAACCTAGAATCAATCCCATGAGGGTGTCTAGGTAGTTCTTTATGAGGCACATCAATGTAATCTTTTCCATAATTAAATCCTATATTATAAATGTAACATTCACATTCATATTTGTGTCTTCTCTTCTAGTATAAAATTTTATTAAGGAGATCTTCATGAACAAGATTCAATCATAATCTAGATGATTTATTCTCCCATTTAAAGAAAATGGATTCCTTATCTCCATCCAAAATAGTAATATACTTCACTTTGAAATTAATTTTTGAATTTTAATTTGAAATACTATCCATAAAAATAATTATATATAATTTAACCATTGACATAATAATCAGTTTCTTCAATAGTATAATTCTATATGTCATTACATTTACTTACTAAAGTATCATTATTATGGGAAGATTAACACTTTCAGTGATGACTGAAAATTACATTATATGGGTGATAGGGTGATAGGGTGATATCTAATATTTATGTAAAAAATGTTAAATGGAAATGAGTGTGAATACCTATATACAACTAAATCATTAGTATAATATCATTTTATGATCAACATACCTACCAATGAATCTTTACTATATATATAATGTTTATAAAAGAATTTATTTTCCCCATGGTAATTTTTAAAGATAATTCCTTTGAAAATTTGTGGACATTTCCAAATTGTGTAACATATCCTTACAGTTGAAGAATAGATCTCTGGAAGCTTATTTTTTATCCATACAATAAATATCTATATCACCTTTCATTCTGCAGTTTAATAAAAATCCCATTTCAATTTATTATGTTCAATGGTATTTCATTCCACAATTATTAATAGATGGATGTTTCACCCATTCATTCATCCCATTAACTCTATTTCCTTTTCTATAGTGATGATTCAACCATCTCACTTCATTATTTCCCTATAAAACAGAAGACACATATTATTCATTAATATTCATGATAGAACATGATAATATATCATCATAATATAAAAATTTATAAAATAATAATTTTCTATAAAGGGTATAATTAATCCATTCAAAAATTATCATACTTGCTTAATGGATTATATAGATAATCATCAACATTAGTGGATAACCATGTAATGTTATATCAATATTTAGAAACGTTGTATCCATCCTTTTTTATAGATTATGTAATTTACTCTCTATATCATTTCATTTCCTTTATGGAATGTATTTTTGAAATAATGCATCATTTAATTTTTTATACTGCACTATTTATTACATATGATTGTTTAGTGTTCTGGGTCAATGCAATCCAATTATTATTGCTTTTTTTATGTGATAAATTACCATCATAATTTTTTCCCTGTCACCAATATCTTCTCAGGAGGCAACATCTATTACTCATCTACTTTTTTATTATTAGTCATATTGAATGACGGTGGTAGATAATGAAAGAATATATCTAGTATAATTTCACCAAGAAGGTGTTCATCATGATACAAGAAATATGTAAGGTTTTTCCTCAAAACCCAAGATAGATAGCATGATATTGTTACAATCTCTCAAACTCCATCTCTTACTCCAACTCCAATATCATTGTGTTAACAATGAGGGGTATAGGAACATATGTTAAATGCATTGGTATTGTTTCCATTCATTGTACTATAACTAATCTACAAATAATGTCATAAATTTAATTAGGTTATAAAATTTTGAGATATAATTCCAAACTAACTTTATAAACTAACATAAATTATATATATATAACTTGATAATAATTAAATAATCACATCAATAACTTTTGGAATATCCTAAAACCATAAAAATATTATCAAATCATTAATATTTGTTTATAAATATTATGAAAATCACCCAAATCATATCCCGACGTTTTATATCGATAGTTGGAATGTTTTAGATCCACTAGTGATGGTGAAGTGCAGACCTTCTCCACCACATTCACCTTTTTTACACCTTGGTGCATCAGTGCCACATGAGCAACCACATTCTAGTATCCATACTATGATATTTTTTTTAATAAATCCAAAAAATCCTTACAGTATCAAAACAATGTGACATTATTTTATTCATATATGTATCCTTAGTGACTATCATTGGGTTGTGTTCTCTTATCTATGTTTTAGTATATCTAGTTACCATGGTATATAATGATGTTTGTTTGATAACAATTATAAAACCCAAACTCATCTAGATCTAAGATGGTAGTTATTTGACTACATAAGAACAAAATAAAACTGATTTCATATAGATGGAAAAAAGGTGGTTTTTGTCATTTCAGACAATATACATGTATTATTAACTAATAACAACATAAAACTTGAAATAAACCATAAAAATTATATTGATAAAATTATTACTTATTTTATTAAATACTTGAGATAATATATTTGTAACTTAATCATATCCAAGGGAATCGAAAACCAAATAAATAGTGTTAATTTATACTCATTAACTGAAAGTATAAAATATATTAAATCACTGGATAAAAATGAATGATAAATTTATTGGGGAGAACAAATATCAATGATACCAGATAATGTTTTTCATAATAATTATAATACATCCATTGATGAAATTAAAAAAAAATAATTACATAGATAATAGAAACTAGTTACATAAATATAGAATGAATAATTTTAGATATGAAAATATTTCTACAAGTACTTATGCAAAGGAATCATACATAAACTATTATGAAATATACTGAATACCCAAATGAGTTTCTCTCAAAATTGAAATCTATGTATTTAGGGACTATAAAAATCCCTTTAAATAACATATTTTGTCCAAATAATTTATTATAAGAAATTAATCAATGAAATTTAAATATTTAATCATTAAAAATATGTTTATTGAAAGATTTAATCATACTAAATTAATGAATTAAAATTCAATATTTATTCTAAATGAAAAGTTGTATAGAAAGAATATCATAAAAATATTATAGTTTTATCCTATCAATAAATAGAAAAATATGAGTGTTAGCTATATAGAGAAATATAGAGAATGGTATTAATGGAATATATCATCAATAAAGAATAATATTCATCAAAGAATGTTTAAATGGATAAATTAAATTAAAAATATTACTCAATGATTTCTTGAGGAAAATACACATTTCAATTTGAAGTCAAATATATTAAAATATAATAAATTTAAAATATTTGTCAAAAAAATTTATTTGAAAATAATTGTAGATACATATAATGGAATATTAACATCGATGTATATTTTGGATTATGTGAAATTTTTTTAATGTGATTAGCATTAAAACAAATATTTTTCATACAACTTTGGTAAACAGTGACCCATTCATGAAACTAATAAGAATATTTCCTATAAATATTGTTCTAAAAATTAAAAAAATTGTTCTAATTAATGTCATTAATCCTTCAATAAATTTATTTTATAGAAAATATGGATATGAAATAAAACTATTACTATCATAATAGTAATACAACATCAATTTCCATTAAATATGTTTATATAGGGTTTTTGAGTATAAAGAAAAGGGGAAATTATGGAAAAAAATATATTTTTAATATATAAATTGTGGAAGAAAAAATAATAGGATTTTAATATATAATTATCATATAATTCCCATTATTTCACATAAGAATTAACTATCCCAAATAATAACGCAATTCTAAAATAAACCATTACATATTATCTTCCTTGATTGGAAAATGATTTTATCCTCACATCTAAGAAATTTAAATTTAGTATAATAATATTAATATCTAATATACGTATGTATTATATCATATTTTATTCACCTATAAAATCTTATCAACTTCTTATTATTAATTTTTCATTAAATTCATCATTTTTTAGTGTTAATTATTTTCTTATATCTATGTTTTAGTTCAGTTGTATGTTACAATAAAAAATAATTCATGGTTTTAAAATATACAGAATTTTAAATATTATTTATATTATATATATATATATATATATTATATATAAATTTATATTAGTCTATATAATGTTTACAGGAAAATTTATTCCCACCACTTTGTGGAGGTGGTAGTACACACAAACACATGAGAGACATTGTCATATGTTATCATACCGAATGATAAGAAGTTAAATGATATCTTATATTTCAAAATTCATAATTATGACCTAAATATCAGATATAATCTTTATTTCTATTATTTAAACATGCATTTAATGTTTTCATTAAAAATGAACGAAACCACTCTGTTCAGATGGTTGCTTGTACATACACATGAGTGATGTTTTCATTTTCCATAAGATCAAAAATATAGGTAAAACAGTTGCTCGATGATGACAATAACCTCTCTTTATCATTATGTTACATTAATTAATATTTTATTATTCCTATAATATATTTATAGAAATAAAAATGTGAAATGAACTTGAATGAATTATTAAATATGATTACATCATCATTGATAGAACACCTTTCTCTAACCACATAACCTTCTTTGAATGGTAGTAGGAGAAGAAGATAATATCAATAATTAAGGTAAATATTATTTAATTTTTTCAGAAGGTATTTTCAAAGATATATAACTCAAATATTTTGAATAATGGAGGAGAATTTGTTACCTTTTATAAGATATTAGAGGGACACACACTGAATTAGTAAAATGATTTAAATAATATTAGGTCACATTCATTGCCTTCTAAAAAATTATATTAATATGAAAATATTTTACTTAATAATTTTTATATGCATTTAATTTTAATTATCAATAAATATTTATTTATTTAATTTTTAATGGTACAAAGTCATTGGTCACATAAAAAAATTATTAGAACAAATAAAATTACATATATTTCACAAAATGGTAGAAAGGTGTTTCTATGCACAAAATTATTTTCGATGCATTATATTAATTCAAACGTATAAATTGTTTCTAGAACATGTTTTTATTAATATTTAATTATTTTCTTACATAATTATAATTTCATTAATGTCACATGTTTAAGGAAATTTCTATATTTTTCTACTCATCCAGAAATAAACTATTTCTAAAAAATCATAAAATTTCATTCTAATCTAATATTAGAATGATAGACTAATAAAATAACTATTTTTCAAAATTATATATAATAAATTTGAGAATTTTTTATTTATTCAGATTTTGAATAATTTTTTGTGAATTTTGTAATTTTTACTCTAAAATGAAGGTATTTTTATAATTACTGATTAAGTGCTATAAGTAGAACAATGAAGAAAAAAAATTTGATGATGTATTGAGATCTAGAATACTAAATAACATAGTTACATTTTTCTTGGATATGATTTTTCCACATCCACATAAAATATAATATATGTGATGAGTAATATGAGACAGTGAAAGGATAAAATTATCAATCATTGATAATATACCATAAAATAAAGAGTTATTTAAAACATGGGGATACATAGAGAAATGACAGAAACAAGATATCTTCTCTAATAGAGACCAAATTCTATGAATACTTAGGTGACAGAATTTCCTCCAATGGTTAATTAAAAATTTATATGAAGGATAAGTATTTGGATGTCCGTAAAATATAATTTAAAGCTATCTTTTATATCATAATTTTAAATCATTCTACAAACATTTTTTCATGTACACTATTTTTTCTTATAAATCAATTAATTAAAGGGAAATAAATTCTGGATTCCTCAATAAAATACAACAAGGAATGGTTGAAATTCAATTTCATTTAAATCTATTATAAATTTAATTTTAATCATTGGAAGAATAATAAATTTAGATTATTTTATATCATAAACAAAATTAGAAGATAAAAACATGTACCATAACTCAACACACATTAAATGGGAAAAATAAGATCTTGAATATGTAGAAAAAACCAATTTTTTTGGAGAATGAAATAAAATATATGAGTCATATTACTAAGTTTATTATTTATAGTGGGTGTTCATACCAAATTATATACCTTATAATATCAAGAAAAAATTAATGGAAGAGCTAATAAAACATTCATGATTTTAAATTATTCAGCTCAAATGAATAAAGGAAGTGTGAAAAAATATTTTTTTATATTTATGATAAAACCTATTACTGTTCTCTATATTAATGAACTTTGTAAAACATTATTTAGAGTATGTATGTTAGGTGACCTAGAATTGGATGTAACATTAAATAAAAATGAAGAAATGTAAAATGAAATGTTGTAAAATCACATATGCATGGATATATAAACAATAGAAATATTTATTTCATTGATAGTATGATGAATAATTATATCCTTACCCTAGAATATGAGAACAAATTATGGAACTAAAGGATTTGTGATATTCCTCATCAGAGTATGAAGAATTTATTAAATATCAATGTTGTATTTCAAATCACATCACTAGATATGTATAATGAGAAGTTTCGGCTTTATTATTGAAAGTAAATATGTTGGAAAATCCATACCAATCATAAATAATGAGAATATAAAATCTATAGGATATGGTCTACATTGATATATGATAAATAATTATACAAGTTTTAACACAATGTGAGAAATATTTCATTTTATTTGTTTATGAAAACAGAAATAAAGGATGTGTTATGTTTATACAATCTATGATATAGGTGTTTTACTGTATTCTAATATTATGAATAAGACATGGAAATGAATCTTGAAGGAGAAAATAAATATTTTAAAATTATATATTTGATATAAATATACATATGTTGGAATAAAAATATATATATATAAACATGGAATAAATCATGTTGTTTTAGTGGTAAACCTCCTAATAATGATGATGTTATAGAATTAAGAGGACATATGTTATATAACATGGACAAAATTTTTTAATAAAATTTAGTATCTCTCAACACTACTAGAATGATGTTGTTTATGTGGTTATCTATATTCAAGATCATCATTTCATTGTCCTAGAGAAGAAAGGGGGTCATATGAAGTGTGGAATGGCATGAATCCTCCACTGAATCAACATATAGTGTGTAGTTGTAAATTAAAAATTCAATAAAATGAGCGTAATCATGGAACATAAAGTGATGATGAATATCAGGGAATAATACTTTCCTACACAAAACCGATTTATCCATAAATATTTTTTGATAGGATGTAAAAAATATGAAATCGATTAATGGAATGTCAATGAATATAAATTTAAATATAATTATAACTAAATTGCATTAACGTTTATCGGAATAAGAAGGAAACATAATTTTGGATTCATGTGATTATAAACATTGATTAATATATGAAGAAACAAAAATAAAATCATAGGGATATAATTTTGATAGAGGGATTAAAACAATATATAAAAAATAATTATGTTTCCTTAATTTTTATCCAAGAAAATTATTGCAAAATAATCAACACTGTCATATTTATCACCCCCGAGACTATTTGAATGTTTTTTTGAAATTAATTTAATATTTTTATATTTCAAATTTAGTGACACCCTTAAAATTATTTTTATGTATCTATATGTAAAAAATTAAATTCATATGAAACCAAATGTGAATGGAATAAATCTAATGCCAAAATTTGTTACATTACGCAAATCATTGACTTGGTATACATTACACGAAACTGTGACTTTGCAAACGTTACACACAATGTCGATGTTTGTATGAAACATGAGTTTATTATTATAATTATTAAAATGGTATAATTATTATCTAGATGTTAAAATATGGAATAATAAAATTAATATCTAATTTTGAAATATTTACTTGTAATAGTTTTTTATAAATAAAAAAATTTAACATTGAAAGGTATAATTTTAAGTAATGTCCTTATATGATTAAAAATAGTATTTACTCAAACAAATAACATTTTATGTCTTTTAGTAAAAAGTAATAAAATAAATTTTAGAAATGTTTCAAATTTTAATATGATAAAAAATACATTTTTTAATTTATAATGTTGAAATGATCTTTGGGTAATATATTTTATTTTTTCTATGAAACTTCATTTTTTTCATGAATAGTGAAAATATTGTATTTCAATTTAACAGTGATATTAATATAAATTATTTATAAAAATAATTAATATTTAAAATTGTTTTCAATCATTAATAATATATATTTTTTATCAATCAATACAATTGAGGTCTTTGAGGTCAATTTTTTATTGAAATATCAAAAAAACATTTTAATCTTTTGAATATTGTTTTACTTAAAAAACCAACACTGTCGACCAGATTGCTAGATTAATTGTAAATATATTTATGCCACTTTTGGGATTGTAATTTTGGGAAATGGTATAATTATTTATAATTATAATAATTTATATTATCTAATATGTTCAACATGGTTTTTTACAAAAAGTATTACTGAATGTAATTAAAATTAATTACATCAATTTTGGTAAAATTATGCCCAACTAAGGACTAAACCAAAATATTATGACCCAAAATGACCAATAAACATGAATAAAATCCATCAAATCGACATTTTTCGACCATATACTTCTTTGGATATTCATTTCATTATTATTGGGTCAAACTAAAACATGATAAACATGGGATAAATTCTCTATTCAAATATTTACAATATTATCCGTCCTACATCCCTATAAAAGGCCACCAATTCTACCTCTTATTAAAACTTCTCAAACCACATAGAATTGGAAATTATATTCACAATAAATTTTCAAACATACCAACCATCCTCCTTTAATTATCCCATATGGAAGAATGTCTTCCAAGGATTCCTTTTGGCACAAACAAATAGACGTTACATGATTAAGAGGTAACCCTGTCTCTCAAGAAGCTTTATTTTATTTTCAATATCTACCCCATAAAATATATTTATTCCATGTCTCAATAAAATCACCAGTATCTTCAATATAATAGTATTTTTTTTAGAAAGAGGGTTTATCCTACTATTTTACACACCAACATCTAATGGGTAACGAACATACTACTTACGTGTACGATGAACTACTACCTCAGAAAAATAAGATTATTCATTTTTCATTTATGGTCACTCATGGATGATATTATGACTGACACTCAATTTATTAATTTTATATTCTAAAATTATTTTTTAAAAAATATTAATTTTACAACGCATACCTTTTTTCATTCCATTTGTTGAAAATACGATAATTTTGTCGGAGGAAGTGTGGACTACCGCCCCCTCAAATTGATGTGATTACTTCACACCCGACATGGATTGTATTGAAGATGTTTGGAGTAAACTTTTATTACATATATAATATTTTAATTCTAATTTAATGTTTTTATGTACATATAAAAATATATATCATTTTATTTCATTCTTTCAATACGACAATATAAATTAAAACATCAATCATTCATATATGCACCTTAACATCTCCATGAACAACATATTCCATTTCGAACATCTGTATTCAATATATTATTTAAATAATAATATATTTAATTTAAATTATATTTATATATTTTTTTTAAAATATATAATCGTGATTTATGTATAATGACTAATGATATAACAAACAAAGACACATTTAAATACCAAAGAAGATATTATTCATTATGGAACCTTATCATAAGATGGTTGAAAAGTGGGTAATATTTTGTAATAATAATACCATATATTGTATTATATATTATAATATGGTTCTGTAAAATATTAATAATAAATTTATAATTAATATTCATGTGTTTTGAATGAGTAAGACGACGGTAAAGACACTAGGTAAGGGGATTTCACCTCACATTTTGATATTGTGAGATACATGATTTAATCACCACCAATTACTTTTGGGTGGTGTGTATAACATATGTGGATTTAATCCGTGAAGACAATAGAAAAATTAATGGGTATTAATATATCCATTCTCTGACTGATATTTATTGGATTTTATGTTTGAAATTAAACAAATTGCGAAAGTAATTTTATCTCTGTTTTCTTTCGCTGAGACACATGAAATGTTATACACTTATATTTTTATATGAGGTGTATATAATTACATGTAAATGTTCTATAATGACTCTCCAATTATTAATGATATTTTATGATTCATTTAATTTCATTTTTCTTACATAGGGAGTATGGTTCTTTTTATGAAGTGGTAAATATTTTTTGAAACAATATCATCACATTTTGAGATTGTTTAAGTATATGATTTCATTGATGAAATATTATGATCCATATCTCAAAAATAATCATCAATTTTATTCTCCAGTGTTTATTTCAGATATATTAATTTAATGGTAACAATTTTCAACTCTATGGTATATAAGATAGTTTAGAAAGTTTTATTATGAAAAACTGATTTTACCATATCTCTTGTCAGAAATATATATTCCTTTAAAACCATTATTTATAAAATGGGATTCCAAAAATATTATACAATTATCCTATAATATTTTTTTAAGAACCTGGTTCTTATTCTTGAGATATGAGTTTCTTCTTTTCCTTTTTCCTCAAGGGTTTTTGAGAAAATAAGGAAAATGTGGAAAAATACCAAATTCTGCAGGTACACGTCGTGTACTTTTCCACAGGCCATGTATTTTGGCTATGTGGGATGAGTACACAGGGTGTGTTGGCCTGTCAGTGATGAAGGGTGTAAAAACTGACAACACGACATGTATTAGGTATTTACACACCATGTAAGCAGCCTGTAGGTGAATAGTAAGGTGGTGGAGGTAGCCGCCATCAGAGTGACCATGCACACCATTTAATTAGATATACACATCATTTACTCTTGTCTATGGATGTACAGTGCCATGGTGGAACGAAGACTCCAAGGGAACAGTTTAAAAATGAAAGGTACATGCCGTGTACTTGAGAGTACACACTGTGTAGTTTTTGTCCACTTAAAATGGGCAATTTCCTCCTAATATTGAAGAGGAGGCTTTGCGTTCGTTTTGGAGATCAGGAGGATATCCAAAACACGGAGGATCACCCAATCATGCACCGGGAACCCAATTCCTATGTTGTAGAACTCATTTTAACCGCATGAGTAATCTCTCCCCTCTCCTTGCATTTTTCATAACAATTCTTTCCTGAGGGAATTTTATTTGAGTTTGAAGGAGTTAATGTTTATCCCAGATCTACGTCGTTCTTGGAGGATTCGGGAGGTGTCTTTCATGTATACCAATCAGAGTTGATCGAGGTAGGTGGTATGGTGTTCATTCCAACTGTTGGGTTGATTTTTTTGTACCATTGTGCTACGAACACATGTTTAGGGTATTGTATGGCTGAGGTCTTTTCTAATAAGATATATAGAATTGTACAGAGAATATAATGATAAATTAAAACTACTGTTTGGGATCACTGCTTGGATCCAGGTCCTCCCCGGGGGTGCATTCCTCTGTTTAGCAGTTTGGCCTTGATAATTGAGGGTATACAGGGATTTCTACCTGTTTAAAGTTTTAATGAGATGAAAATTGGTCTGAAATTGATTTTTATGCATCGGAATTGTCCCGATAACTTTAGCCTAAGGGTTTGGTTATATTAGCCTAAGGGGGTTGTTATATTAGCCTGATGGCATGGTTATATTATCCTGAGGGATTGGTTATATTAGCCTGAGGGTGTGGTTATATAATCCTGAGGGTGTGGTTATATTAGCCTGAGGGCTTGGTTATATTAGCCTAGGGGCTTGGTTATATTAGCCAGAGGGCGTGGATATATTAGCCTGAGGGTATGGTTATATTAGCCTGAGGTTGTGGTTATATTATCCTGAGAGAAAAGTGATATTTAGCTTGAGGTCATGGTGATATTTACCCTTAGGGCATCACTATATTAGCCTGAGGGCATGGTTACATTTAGCCTATGGTCAGGGTTCTGATTATCCTGGGGGATTCATTCTGATTAGCTCAGAATTAAATTATGTTGAATTGTTAAAATAACATTAAAAAGGAAATGTAACTACTGGTGATAGTTACTTTGAGTACTTACAAGTTTACTACATTTTATTAGTGCACACTATTGTCCCACATTTTCATTGACAGTTTGGCATGGGCCTTTGATGGTTTCCAACTAGGATTTATTTCTCACACCCTATTTGGGTCATGTCTTTGGCCCAAACAGAATATATTGTTTTAGGTGTCGATAGGGGCAAGGGACCCTACACAGGTACATGATTGTTTTAGAGGAGTAGGAGAGCATGTGACCGAGCTTAGTCTTGTGATGATGTTGTGTTCCTGTTACACTATTTTGTTTTGTTTTGTTGTACATGTACATTGAGTTGTATTGTATTGTTTTATAGTGTATCCAATTTTGGCTTATTTCCTAGAAATAGTGAAATGATGCATCATTATATATATATAAATTACTTATATTTTATTGCAGTTGTTCATTTATAGTTCATATTGTTTACTATTTCCGCTATTGAATGTTGTATATCTTTTCTGCAGCGCAACATTTTGACAAATGAGGGAATAGTTTCGCCACTATCAGACCTATGTCCTCACTGATAGTTGGAAGCCTCAGGAATTAGGGGAAATGCGCTTGAGGTCGTGTGACTAATTGGGTTTGGGGAACCCATGGAGTGGCTTCTGGATCCAGGATGTTACAAACTGGTATCAGAGGATTCTTTTCTTTGAATTACTATTTGTTGCCATAGTAAGGGATAGGATAGATATGGTAGTTGGTAATAAGCTATGCACGGGATTAAAAAACATGTGTATAGGTAAAATCTAGTGTACCTCATTGTTGCAATTTTTCTAATTTTTCTAATTTGACAGTTGACTTGATTTTCACCATTTGGTGACACACCTGTAGTGTGCTTTTTATATTTTATGAATGGGTTCTATTTAGTTGGAACCCGATGAGATGGGGGTATTCCATCTCATGCATCATCTAAGCACATGATAGGAATCACATGGCATGTATAGTTTCTATTCCATGTTGGTGCATTATAAATTGCATGTTGTTGTGATAGTTGTTGTGCAAGAAAAGAATGATTTTATGAGAGCTTCTTTGATAAATACCTGTTATTTGATAGGTCATATTTTTGAGGTATTGTTGATAGAATAAACACCAAACATTGGCTTTTGTGGAGTATGGTCCCCCAATAACCAAAATTTGGTAGATCATTGATGAGTTTACTTTGTTGTAACATGTGTAAGATGCCAAGATTTGATTCATGTGGACTATGGGCCCCCATGGATCAGAATTTGGAACATAGGTGTTTGTTTCAACGTTTTTATGTGTTCTGGAGTAGTTTCTGGGGCTTACAATCCATAAAACCTAGGATACATGTCGTGTAGTTCTATGGACACACGTCATGTGTTCTTATATTCGAGAATAAAGGGAAAATTTTTAAGTACATGTCATGTACACTGAGTACACACTGTGTAGTTTCATACCATGTCATAGGCTGTGTTGGCAGAGACACTGCATAGTGATGTTTTGGGGGGGGGCGAACACGCAGTTTACCAGTTGTACATGTCATTTAGTGTCGGCTCAGTATCTTCCCATGTAACTAACAACACATACGGGGGATCCTTAAGACATACATGTTCTGTGGACCTTGAACGCGTCGTGTAGTCTGTCCCAGGTACCCGACCTTGTCACTAACAGCATGGGTCAGTGTTATCTTTCCAAGTACATGCCATGTGCTTGTTGGACACTCCAAGTAGTTTTGTTTTAGGAGAGCCTTGTGGCTTAGCTGTGTAGAAGGACTCCGGAAGGGAAGAAGGATTCATGTACATGTTGTGTATTCAGAAGTCACGTTTTGTGTTTGGGATGTTACATGACCAGTTTTAGATAGAGTACACACCCATGTAGATGGCCTGTGATAACACGCCATTTAGTATTTATATACGTCATGTAGTCAAGTTTTGTAAATCTTTAATGCATTATTCATCATGTTCCCTTCTAGTCTACTCATTTTCAGTCTTTGATAAATCTTAATCTAAGGTGTGTGTTGACCTTGTAGATTTATTTCACAGAGACGACCACTGGTTGTTCTCCAGGAGAGCGGCAATGACTATACTCCTGAGATGGTAGTCCAGAGGCTAACAGTGGATCCTCCAGGACTGCCAGATGCAGCTTCAGCCATTATTCCAGACATAGGATCCTATACACAGTTCTATGAAGGCTTTATCCAGTTCATGCACACCTTCCAGGGAGCACCGACGGTTTCCACATATATGGCAGAGCTTACACGTATCTTCCAGTAGTAGCATCCGACTACGTTTTCAAGGGATGGTGGACCGTGGGCTGTGGAGTCATGGATGGATTTGATGCAGACGATATTCGAGCATCTAGAGATGCCTCCAGGGAGGAGGGTCATGCTTACTACATACATACTACTTGATTCATCCAAGAGGGGGTGGGATGTAACCACCCAATATGAGAATCACCGAGACATGGCGTGGGAAAATTTTTAGGTAGAAATCTATGACATCTTCTTCCTAGAGATATTGCGGGCAGATCGAGCTCGAGAGTTCATGAATCTGCAGTAGGGTGCCATGTTAGTGATGGATTTTACTTCTCACTTCACCGAGCTTCAGTATTTTGCACCTGTTCTGGTGGGTGATGAGGCATTGAGGGAAATACGCTTTAATGACGGTCTTATGTGTGACATCTGAGTGCTAGTGAATGTTTTCATGTTTCCTACCATGGATGATATTTTGAACCAGGCACTGATTACAGGGCGAAACTAGCAGGAAGATAGTGGTGTAGGCCAGGGCAGTTTAATACCAGTTTCGGGTACTATTTCTATAGATATGAGGAAGATACAGATGAATTTCTCTCACGAGGGGCAGTACTAGCCAGAATAATTCTAACGGTGGCCCAGTTGTTTTCTACTAGTGTGGTATGGAGAAGAACATGAAACCTCAGTGTTCCCGAGACCCAGTGGAGTGCTGAGCGTGCGGAAAGATGTTTCATCTATAGCACTTTTGAAGGGCGGATCTACCAGTGGCTAGTAAGAGGAATTATGTGCATACTCTGCGTATGGTAGCAGGATCAGAAGCTTCTTACCTGTCGGGATACTGGAATACGTCGGGGCATGGATGTAGAGATGGTAGTCATGGGTGTCGTAGCCAGACACCGGGATCTCAGAGGTAGCATTGCAGGTCAGCTCAGGGTAGCCAGGTTGTGTCGCAGTTTCGTGGCACTGGGCAGGCATATTCAGTGCAACATACCCAACAGGAGCAAGAACATGGACCTTCCACTGTCAGAGGTACTATTCTAGTTTCTCTTATTTTATCTTCTGCACATTTTGATACTAGTGCTACCCATAGTTTTATATCTTTGTCCATTGTGGATAGCATTGGGCTATGTGTTTCTTCTTCTTCTGATATCATGACGCTAGACACTCCGTTGTGAGTGAGGATTAAAGGTCTGTGTCAGTGCAATGAGTTCCCCCTTGAGGTTGATGGGTGTCACTTCCTATGGTACCTCTATGTCTTAGAGATGACATCTTATGATGTCATTCTCATGATGGACTAGTTGGAATCCTTCTGAGCCTTTGTGGATTACCATCCTCACAGGGTGAGTTTCACATCACCAGATGGCAGAGAGTTTCTATACAAGGGCGAGTGGTATGTCCAAGCGAGCCGCGCTGGACCCAAGCATCGTGGGCAAGGTGGAGTGACTGACCTGATTGCAATTTTATATTTGGATGATCTGGGGACTGGTCATAAGTATTTCCATCTAGTAGTTAATCGTTTCAAGGATGTCTTCTCGAATTACTTTATAGGTCTTCCTCCAAAGAGAGAGGTGGATTTATCTATTGATCTAGTTCTAGGAGCGGCACCGGTGTCTATTGTTATTATTGGATGGCCACAGCTGAGTTACAGGAGCTCAAGTGGTAGTTAGAGGAATTACAGGGAAAGGGTTATATCTGACCCGGTACTTCTCCTTAGGGTTCTTCGGTCCTTTTGCGAAGAAGGTGGATGGTACCCTCAAACTCTTGGTGGATTATCAGAAGCTGAACCAGTTTATCGTTATGAACTGATATCCCTTAATGAGGATTGGTGATCTTTTTTATCAGCTTCGGTTAACACGAGCATTCTCGAAGAATGACATGATATCCAAATATCATTAGTTACACATTAGACCATCGAACATACCGCTTACAGCTTTTCAGAATAGATAAGGTCTACCCGAGTACTTAGTTATGTCGATCGGGCTCATGAACGCACCAACAGTTTTCATGGACCTGATGAATCATGTGTTCCATAATTATTTGGATTATTTTGTGGTAGTCATAATGGATTCTTTATAGGTGGACTCTCACACTCGACACGACCATGCCACCCATCTTGAGATTGTTTTGAGTACACTAAGAGGGCATTGACTATATGTTATGTTATCAAAGTTCCACATTTGGATAGACGAGATACACTTCTTGGGTAATATCATTAAAGAAGTAGGATTTGCGGTGGAACTAATGAAAGTGAGATAAGTAGTTTCCTGGGAGCATCCTAGGAACATTTTTCAAATATAGAGCTTCTTGGGGTTGGCTGGAAACTACAGTTGTTTTATAGAGTACTTATCTCGCTTAGCCATGTTGTTGATGGGTTTGACTAAAAATGGTGTGAAGTTCGTTTGGTCAGAAGCTAGTGAGACAGCCTTTCCAGAGCTGAAGGCAAGGTTGACATCAGCACCAGTCCTGATACTTCCAGATAAACGGAAGAGCGATATAGTTTACTGTGATTCCTCAGGTATTGTTTTGGGAGTACTGTTGATGTAGGTTGATCGAGTTGTTGTGTATAGGTCTCGACAGTTGGGGCCACATGAGAGTAATTACCCGACGCATGACCTCGAGTTGGCTGCGGTTGTTCATGCATGCGCCGTTGGAGACATTATCTCATGGGAGAACATTTTGTGGTGTTTACGGACCACAAAACTCTCAAGTATATCTTTACCCAGCGTGACCTGAAATTGAGACAGCGATGGTGGGTTGAATACATTCAGTCCTTTGGCTTTGATATTTCCTATACACCCTGTAAGTGTAACGCAATTGCTGATGCACTAAGTAGGAAGACTCAGATACAGACAGTTCAAGAGGCCAGTGGTGAGTGGCGAGGTGAAATATAGTCATGGAAAAAACTATCTTTCTTCCTTAGCTATGAATTCTACCCCCTGGATAGATTAAGGATGAGACGGCTATCAGATTCAGAAGGCCTAGTTCTATGGGTGTCAGTGGCAAGTGAGGACCCTCCTCCTGGGTGGACGATAGGCAATGATGTGGTATTGTGTATCCATGGATGAGTGTCTGTTCTAGGCGATATTAGCGAGGATCTGATGTTGTAGTTTCCTGCTTCAGCTTGGGCAGTTCATCCTGGAGTCACCATGATGATCTGTGACTTGAGACGTCAGTATTGTTGGCCAGGTAAGAAAAGAGAGGTAGCTGATTTTGTTACGAGATGTTCCACCTATCAGAAGTTGAAGGCGGAGCATCAGAGGCCAGCAGGACTGTTACAGCAGTTACCAATTCCAGAGTGGAAATGGGTTGATGTTGCGATGGAATTCATGATTGGGTTGTCTAGGTCACCTCGATGCAATGATGTCGTGTGGGTTGTTATGGATAGACTCACGAAGGTAGATCACTTTTTTCTAATCAACGAGACCTTCAGTGTTGATGATATCAAGAAGATTTATATCTGAGAGGAAGTACACCTTCATGGGGTCCCTCGTTCTATCGTTTTAGATAGGGATAGCCACTTTAAATCTTGTTTCTGGAAGAGTTTTCATAGGTAACTCAATAAATAGGTGATTCTGAGCACATCTAACCACCCTCAAACTGATGGTCTGTCAGGGTGTAAGATATAGGTGCTTGAGGATATGCTACGTGAATGCATCTTGGCCTTTGGGGGCTCTTGGGAGAAGCATATAACCCTAGTCATGTTCACAAATAATAATATATTTCAGGCAAATATTGAGATGGAACCATACGAGGCTTTATAATGTAGGCCATGACGATCACCATTGTGTTGGATGGAGGTTGGTGAGGTAGATTTACTAGGACCACGTCTTGTGCATGGGACATTAGTGCAGGTCCAGTTGATACAGAAGTGGATGGCTACTGAGCAGTCTTCTCAGAAATCTTATGTTGATCGCTGCAGATGCCCTTTGGAATTCATGGTCGGGGATCATGTTTTTTTGTGTGTTTCACTGAGGATGGGACACAGGAAGATCAGGAGATAAGGTAATATTTCACCGAGGTATGTCGGGACATTTGAGATTCTAGAGAGAGTCAGGCAGGTTGTATAAAGGTTGAAGTTACCCTAGAGTTACCGGGCCATGCACAATGTCTTCTATGTATCTCAACTGAGACGTTATCATTCGGACACATCTCACATCTTTTAGCCTGAGAAGGTTGAGCATCAGGTCGATTCATCCTTTGAGGATCATCGGATTTGTATTATTGATTAGAGAAAGAAGGTTCTCCGAGGCCGGTCAGTCCCTCTCATATGGGTGTTATGGAAGTATGGCTGAGTGTAGGAAGAAACCTAGGATCGGGAGACCGATGTATGTGCTCAGTGGCCAGAGTTGTTCATAACTTTATCTTCCCCAACATTGGAAGGGAAATTCAGGGATGAATTTCTTTTAGGGGGGATATTTTTATGAACCTGATTCTTATTCTTGAGATATGGGTTTCTTATTTTCATTTTTCCTTAAGTGTTTTTGAGAAAATAAAGAAAATGGGGGGAAATGCCAAATTTTTTGGGTACACACCGTGTATTTTGGCAGTGTGGGATTAGTACACAGGATGTGTATGCTTGTCGGTGATGAAGGGTGTAAAAGCAGACTACCCACTGGGTACTAGGTATTTACACGCCATGTAATCAGTCGGCAGATGAATAGTAAGGTGGGGGAGGGAGCCGCCAGTGGAGCGACCATGCACTATGTGTAATCAGATATACACGCCCTGTTCACATGTCGACAGATGAACAGTTCCGCGGTGTAAAGAAGCCGCCAAGGGGATAGTTTAAATAATGAAAAGTACACGCCATGTACTTGAGAGTACACACAATGTATTTTTTTCTGCATAAAATGGGCAGTAGCCTCCTAATTTGGCAGAGTAGGCATTGAGTACATTTTGCAGCTCGGGAGGACAGACAAACCTTGGAGGATCACCCAATCGTGCACCGGGAACCCGATTCCTACGTCGTCGATCTCCTTTGAACCGTATGGCTAATCTCTCCCCTCTCCTTTCACTATTAATACCAATTCTTTCCCGAAGGAATATTATTTGTGTTTGAATGTGTGAATATTTATCCCAGATAAATGTCATTCTTGGACGATTCGGACGGTGGCGTTCAAATATACCGATTAGGGATTATTGAGGTAGGTTGTCTGGTTTTCATTCCAACTATTGGTTGATTTTTCTATATCGTTGTTCTATGAATCGATGTTTAGGGAATCTTATGGCTGAGGCCTTTACTGATAAGTTTTTTAGAATTGTATAGATAATCTAATGATAAATTAAAACATTTTTTTGGGATCACTTCTTGGTTCCAGGGCCACCCTGGGGGTGCTTTCCTCTGTTTGGCCATTTTTCCAGGATACCTAAGGGTATACCGTGATTATTACGTGTTTAAAATCTTCTTGAGAGGATATTTGGTATAAAATTACTTATTATGCATTGGGCTCAACACGGTTACTTTGTCCTGAGAGAATAGTCATATTAGCCTGAGGGCGTGGTTATATTAGCCTGAGGGTTTGGTTATATTAGCCTGAGGGCATGGTTATATTAGCCTGAGGGTGTGGTTATATTATCCCGAGGGTGTGGATATATTATCATGATGGCGTGGTTATATTAGCCTGAGGGCATGGTTATATTAGCCGGAGGTTGTGGTTATAATAGGCTAAGGGTGTTGCTATATTAGCCTGAGGGTGTGATTATATTAGCCTAAGGGCAATGTGATATTTATGCTGAGGGCATTGGGATATTTAGCCTAAGGGCATGAATATATTAATCTGAGGGCATGGTTACATTTAGCCTGAGGGAAGGGTTCTTATTAGCTTGAGGGAATGGTTCTGATTAGATCATAATTAAATTATGTTGAATTGTTTAATGAATATTAAAATTACAACATAAGAGGTGGTGATAGTTACTTTGAGTACTTAATAGTTTACTGCATTTTATTATTGCAAACTATTGTCTCAAATTTTCACTGACACTTGGGCACGGGCCTCTAGTGGTTTCCTACTTAGGATTTATTTCTCACACCCTGTTTGGGTAATGTCATTGGCCCAAAAAGACTATATTGCTACAGGTTTTGATAGGGGAAAGGGTCCCTATACAGTTACATGATTTTTGTAGAGGAGTAGGAGTGCATGGGACCGAGCTTATGATTGTGATGTTGTTGCGTTCCTGTTTCACTGTTCTATTTTTTTTTATTGTACATGTACATTGAGTTGTATTGTAATGTATTTAAGTGTATCCTCTTTTGGATAATTTCATAGAAATAGTGAAATTATGCATCATTATATATATATAACTGTAGGTTATCTTTTACTATAGTTGTTCATATATAGTTCATATTGTTTACTGCTTCCTCCATTTAATGTTGTATATATTTTTCTGTTACGCTACACATTGACAAATGAGTGCATAGTTTCCCCAATATCAGACCTACGCCTTCACAGCTTGTCTACAGCCTTTGGCGTTTTGGGAAATTCCCTTGAGGTCATGTGACTAACCGGGTTTGGGGCACCGATTCAGTGGCTTCTGGATCAGGGACATTACAATTTAATAGAAATTTTTAGCTTTTTTTCTTTTACCAATCTCTTTAAATGTATTATCTTATCGCTATCTGAACAAGGCATTTTTCAATCCCTTTTACCATGGAAATGAATTTTATTTTTACATCAAATGAAATGTATGGATTTTACCACAATTATTTCAGTAGATATTATATTTCATTTATAAAGGGTTATATTTTTAGAAAATGATGTTAAAATTAATTTTTTTAGGAATATTGATTCCAAGTCATTTTTATGAATTTTTCATTCTTTCAATGAATTTTGTTTTAAAAATATTTTCAATCATTGTTTATAGGTTTTCATTGTATTTTCAAAGAAATATATTTGACAACATTATCATGAATCTTTATTATTATTTTTAAATGTTTTCAAAAAAACCATGCTTCTTTAATTTTATTTCAAATAATAAGTTTTTCAAAACAAATCAAGCTTCATTCATTGTTTTTCAAGTAAAATGTTTGAAAATAATTATCAATAATTATTTTTATTTTTTGAAAATGTTTTAAAAGAAATTTTTTTTATAAATATTTTGATTTTTATTATATTATTTTTTGAAGAAAAATATTTTCAAAATTACATGAATTCTTCTTTATATTATTTCAAGTTATTTTCAAAGTAAATTATTTTCAAATTATTTTAAGTATAAAAAATCATTTTTAATGAAGAAAGGATATTTTCCTCTATAATTGTTTTCAAAATATATTCAAAAATTATTTTCTATATAATATAATATCTGTTGATGTTACTTATTCTTTTCTTCGAAATAATATATAGGTTTCATTGATATTCTTCCATTAAAGGTTTAATATTTGATGGAATGATTCTTGTTATAACCCCATTATCATTCATGTGTTCTGGAATTTTAGGAAACAATTCTTATCACATGTTTCACTTATGAATAAATTTTTATGAAACCTATATATTTTTACATAAGTTGGGATATAATTATATTTTTATGATACCCATTTCATTTCATGGGTTATGATATGATTGCCTAGGATTTTTTAGCACATGTATGTATGATTTCATTATGAGATGGGTGGGGCTTATATATCCCTCAAATGTACTTGTAAAGATTTATATCTAATGATACACATTTGGATGGAATGAGAAATGTAATTGTTTTAGTATTACCATGTGGGAATCTGAAATTACCTTAATTTAATGATATATAGATGTAATGGGAAATGAACTACGTCCTGTGTTATATGTTTGGAACAAGGAGTGAACTCAGTTAAGTAATAATGGCCTAGAATTAGGTGTGATACATATTCATCAAAGGTCAGTGTCCCATAATATGATCTTTTTAGCAATACCATTACTACTAAAAAATAATTATTTATGTGCATATATCTACCACAATTCAATGTTTTATTCCTATGTGATTATTTCATTATTTATAGTATTTATCTCCTTGTGATTCATGTCCAATGAACTACAGATATTTTTGAAATTATTCATGTATATAATAATTGATATGATAGGTAAGATCTTATATTTTTTATTATCATGATCTAATACACTTACTCCCATTATTTTTATTACATATCTCTCTTGTTTACAGTTACTAAGTATCTAGGACAACCCCTTTTTATATTTCCTTCCCCCAGGTTATGATGATGTGTATTATTTTTGATTTTTCTATGAATTGGTATACTAAATAAGAAATCGTGTGATATGATATAGCAAATTTATTTACTACTATTTATGGTACCATGTTTTTGAAGGCACTAAAAAATTATGCAATTAGGGAATTTGTTAGTAAAATGTATTAATTATTTCAATAAAGTTATCTTATGTTAATTTATGAATAGAGAGGGTTTCTATAGTATAGACCCAAGGAATGATAAAAATAGAACAAAATGATATTCTTTAATAGGTGTAACTAACTCTATTTGAACCAACATCACAGTATAAATTATGGGTTTAATCCAGTAATTATTTAATAAGACAAATTGATAAGAAAAAAGATGGGAACTATTAGAATAAGCTAATCATCATTATGTTATTCATATTTGTTTTCCAAATTATTAATGAAAAAAATATAAATGTGGAAAAAAATAGAGTCTGATATGAAAAGGTTTGGATAATATTGAGTATTTTGATATTAGGGAAACGTTTAAACATTTAAAATTGCTTCATATTGATCATTATGGAAGTTTTTCTGAATTTATTCATTAATTAAGATGTATATATTAGAAACCATATTGGATTTTTGATTTCATATGTGGTTAAAGGGATTGAATATAGAAAAACTAATTATTTAGAAGAAATAAATATCATCGTTGTTTTAATGCACAACTAGATAGTTATCTGAGAAACTTGAATCTCATAACTGGATGTGTTAATCATAATATCTATTTTTATATCTTATTAGAGGATAATTTCATAGTAATAATATATGTGATTGATATCATATTTGTAGGAAAAAAATATTATTTTGGAAAAGATTACACCATTAATGTGTTATGAATTTTAGAGGAAAATTGTTAGTGCTTTGACTAACATTCTTATGTTGAAAGTATATCATAGTGAAAGAAGCATATTAATATCAAGAGTAAAATATAGAATGGATTTTTTGATATCCTTAGAAAATAATAATGAAATATATTTTAATCTCTAATAATAGTTGTAATAAAACATGGAAAGGCATATGATGAAGAGAAAGAAGATTATATATTTTAAGGAATAATGGTTTGATTTTTAAATTATCATATAATTATCATTCCTGATATATTATATTATAGGGTATTAATAGATCATTTTTTCATTTTGTAAATAAATAATACATTTTAAATAAAAATACAATATTAAATTATTTTTAATGAGTGTTGAACTATGGCTTGGTTTTCCTATTAGAAGAATATATTGATATCATGTATTCTTTATTTTTATAAAATAATGAAGATATTGTGATATAAAAATACATATTTGGATGATCATTAATTATTGGAATAAATGGATTTGAATAAAGTTATATGAAATATAATTGTGTATCCTTGAGTATGATAGGAAGAGAATATATTTTATTTACCAAGGATTTTAATAAGATTATGTTGAAGAATTAGAAATTAAAAAATCATTGTTATGATGTGTAACTAAAAATGATGATTCATTTTTGAAATAATATTTCAATTAAATTAATAAATAATTCTTCCCAACACAATTATAGAAAACATTTACATTCATTATCATAATATAAATGAGAAATTATATAAGAATATTTTACAATTATGGTTTTTTGGTACCTAAAAATGTAATATATTATTTTCCAAATTCATTATTTCTAGTTATGTTTATGAATAATATGTGGAACATTATATTTTGATATATTTCCATAAATTAGTATGGTTAAATAAAAATCACCCCATCGTATATATGATTTAGGTATATATTATGTATTTTTATAGGTGAAAATATTTTTTCGTAAAAGAGTATAGGTGGAACCACAATACATAGTGATTTCAAATTATAATTAACAAAAGATTCAAAAATATATTATTTAATATGGATATTGATTTATTAACATGTTTTCTATAATGATTTTTGAATAACACATGCTTAAAGTGTTTATTATTATCATTTTTCTAATTTCAAGAATAATATAAGAATATCGGTTTTATGGATGTTTTTAGAAATTGAAAGCTTATAATTTTATAATGAGAGGGGTATAACAAATGTTGGGGGATAATAATACATTAGGAGTTTTATAGATATATTTATATTTCATAAGTACTCATTAAAATGTGGATTGATAAAAAAAATTCAATGGTTAATGAATTTTGGAAGTGTGGGATGTTATGATGGATTGGATATCAAATAAATTTCCGGAATTAATTATTATAAAACAAGATTTTATTTTTTACGATTATTTTGTTGAAATTTTATGTTTCTAGATATGTTTGGAAGGTGATATTTGTCCAAAGTATATCCTTGGAAATATCAATGTTCTAAAACATGTGTAGGTTGAATGATTTTGAAGTTAGTATTTGTTTATTTTTTTATTGTTATAAAATAATTTTATAAAGGAATATATTCCATGAGGTGTAATCGTGGAAGTAAATATAGAGGATTATATGTTTTGTAATTAGACAATCAAAAGTTTTGAAATATAGATAATTCTAATGGAATTTATATGGAAAATAAAATGGTATGAAACTCACCTTGTATACATTAGAATAAATTTACTTGATGAGTAGGTGTTTCCCTAATCAAATAGTATGAATAAAGGAAAAGAAATATGTTTCCATAATTATGTAATTTTTATTGATAATACTAAAGGTTAATATTCATAGAAATTATCATATAAGAAATAATTAAAATAATACATAAATACCATCAATATAATATGTAAAGATAACAATTATATAGAATTCATTATTTTATAATATATAAGATAAATTAATAATGATGAATAATATACATTTTAAATTGATTAGGCTGATCTATAAATAGATAAAAGTAATGTAGAATTGTAACTATGATACATAAGTTTCATTAAAATAATATATAACGATAATTTCTATATATAAAAATGATAAGATGATAAACATTCCAGTGGATATTTTTGGGTTATTTACCTCATATAAATGGATAATTTAAGTGAAATAATTTATGATACATGGTATCACATGCATTTTCATTTTACGATTATTAAACATATATAAGAGTCATTTGGATGTAGTTATGAACTAATCATTGGAAAAATAATATATAATAAATTGAATAATGTGATCGATATGGTGTGAAAGAATAAGAATTCTTATAAATTTGATCTTCTGTTATCTTAAAGCTAATTTTTTCAATTTTTAAAATTCAATGACAATTAATATGGAGTTCAATGGTGGTTATTTACATGAATAATATATGAGAGTACAGTTTTTTGATATGTAATTTCAATGTAGTTTTCTACATGAATTTGATTTTAAATTTATAAAACTCTTACTCAAATTGGAGATATATAAAAGGAATAAAAATATAAATAATTATTCATGATAGAATTGAAAAAATTATGAAAATAAAGCTAAGTGTTTTTTAAGGGATGCCAAAGAATAATGTTTTATTTGATCAATATTTATAATTGGTTTTGTTTATTCAAACAGATAATGATAATGTTGTTAAAAATAATGAATTATTAATATCAATAATGGAGGATTAGTGTTATTTATTCTACACTTATTCTCATAATTATGATGTCTATATGAAGTATAACATATCTTGTAATATAATTAGGAAGTAGTCGGTAGAGTAGATTAAAATTCCATAGACCTTGGATAAGTATTGATCTTAGGCCAAATTTTTTAATAAACAATTATATTATTAGTGATTAACTTGAATATTGATACATATTTGATATGTACTATGTCAATGTAGCTCAATGTGAGTAAACCAAGTAATGTCCCGCAATTCTATATTCTTTGTTTTACTAATTATAGTTATGATTTTATGTAATCATGGTAAAATATTCAATGTTTATTTGAAAATATTAGGAAAATAACCAATAAAACATATGATAGTAACAATAAAGTGACCCACAAACACAAATAGGTTGTATATTATAGTGCTCTATATTAAAACATTGTTGTTTGAATCTAAAATAAAGGATTATATATGATATACAATTGGGTTTAATGAATAAATTTTTTATATATTAGTATGAATATTGTTGTAATGATAACTATGAATTTTCATTTATTGGTAGTCGGATTTAATTCGAACATATAACATTGGTTTCTAGTTGTTTTGCTGTAATTCTTTCTTGGGGGTTGCATAAAATGTCATTTGGTGTAACAAAAACATATATATATTTTTACCTAATGGATAGGTTTATTACCAACCAAGGTCATCCTTATGATACATTCTTGATGTTAGTTAACTTAATATAGTTTTTATGTGGGTCATATATGGTACATTACAAGCGGCTGATTATGAATATTGGACATGATGTCTCCCATGAATATGGTTTTATGGTTTCTATATGATTCAATATAAGTTAATCGTGCATTACATATTTTGTGTAATACCCATTGATTAAGTATATTATTTCGATGATTTATGTGTTTTCCCCAAATTTATGAGATGAGTTTCTCATTATAGTAACATGCCTCAGTTCAGATGGTATGAAAGAAAATATTATTATTCACTTGTAAAAGAATGTTTGGGTTGACTACTGGGGTAACTTATTAATTAAACAATGGGTTGATATGTTTTTTGAATCTAATTTTTTTGGATTAAATTTTATTTAGTACTTTCATTCATATATAAACTCATTTTTATTAGATATGTCCTGGGTGGTGTCCCATTAAGTTATATTCTCACACCCTATATGGGAAAATTGTGCTTGTGTTGTCCTTATTATTTACTTAAATGTTACGGTAATGTATCATGGATGGTGAATGAGTAATTAGATCATTATTTGTATATAAATATAGTTCCACGGTATGTTTACATATATTTGTGACATAACCTAACCCATTCGGGCACTAGTTAGGTCGACCGTAGGCCAAGTGATATACCATAATACTAGTTCCTATAAGCAAAGAACATGTGACGTGAACTATAAAGAAATAAACATACATGGGAGGCCATAACAAAAAAATAGTTTAACAAAAATCCATCACTATTACAAAATAATAACAAAAAACATCAACTTTATGTACAAATAAATAAAAAAATATACAATTCTTGCATGAGACATTAAACAACATGTGAATATCTTGATTGGTAAACCCAAAAAGATGAATTAAAAATAAATACAAGAAATAGAATGAGATACTTACTTAGGAAATATGTTGAAACATATTATATATATGGTCCCCAAGAATTAAAAATACCAGAAACCCTCTCCAATAATGAATCAATATCATATTTTTTTGAATCATCTCCATTAGCTCCATACCAACACTAATAAGATAATCTGTGAATTTTTTCCCACAAGATAGACATGTTATCATAAATATATTATATAGGTTAGTGTATTGAAAACTTCAACGGATTCTATAAATAATTTAATGAAAAATAACTGAATGTAATCTAAAAAAACACCATGGTGAATATATAGTGGCCCTAAAGTGAAGTATTTTCTCTATAATAAATATATAGAAGGAATAAAAAATGGAATTTTTGGTAAAAATATATTTTATATTTATTATTCATTATTTTTGTTTAGAATTATTTCTAGGGTTTTGATGTTGAAGATGCATGTGGAAAAAAGGTGATTATTGGAGTATTATTATTGATTCATTAAATTAATATGGAATGCAGGTAGATGAGAAACATGCTTTTGAGTCAGTATAATTATTAAAATGATGTAGGATCTGTTATAAGTTATATTGTTTAATTATTTTATAACATGTTGAAATATAGAACATCATAGGAGTCGAATAAATAAATTTTAATTTCCCTACAATTTTAGGTAGGGATTTTCCCTTAAGGGAAGCATATCTTGTACAAATTTTTGTAGTGATGCTAAACTGTTATTCAAGGTGAATAGATTTTTGAGGAGTCATAATAATTATAGAATATAGAAATGTTGGAAAGGAGAAACCCAAACCACTGTTAATAATTACATCGTAGAGGTTGTGACCTAGGAAATTTGGGTGATATGATCACTTAATTTACTATAGGATACCAAGTTGTAGTTTAATCGGATTTCTCCATAGTATGTTATTTGTTTAAGGGATGTTGAGGAGATCAAGTGATGATCATTTATTTTTCTGGGAGTATATTTTTTGTGATAGGAAAATTGTCATAGTTTTAAGAAATCACGAGTTAATGTAGTGTACAATAGATGTATAATTTTATTGAAACCAACATTAAACTGCAATAAAGAATACTAAATCATGTAAAATACCTAAAGATTATTGATACAAAATAGAAAGATAAATAAAAACATGGTTGAGGAATTACAGTAAAAAATAATTGTTTGAAAGAGGAATGGGGCTGATAATATTATACCTTCTATATTTATTATTTGTCATTATTCACCAAATTCAAGAAAGAATGACACATGTAATGATAATAAATTGATAGATGAATAATTTATTTATCATAATACTTGTATTATATAAATTTGGTTTTACCTAATACAAAACAATGATGTTATCTAAATGATATGTGATCCAGTTTTCAGGAGTATTGATGTAGGATTAATGAGAATCTATTTCTAGAATTGTAGTAATATTAAAAATTTGAAATAAAGGAAGACAATAAAATGGATTCATAAGATGGTAACATTGTCAGGTTTTATTAAACAGACATGACAATCTAGGTGCATTTTTATATACATATCTTGGGGTGTAAGAGGATTCCATGGAAGGAGCATGTGTTCCTCATTTAATAAGCAGATGTAATTTTTTCTCATTTTTTAAATAGTGAGTATAGAGGGTTAGTGTGAGTAATATATTTCCTAGACCAATTTGAAGTGCTGAAATAATGTTTTTCATGTTTATTATCACATACGCTTTTCTTTTTTCTTTGAATCACCCAATTATGGTGAACAAAGTAAATATCTCTATGTTCATTTATAATTACATCAATTTCATAGGTAGGTTAAGGGGGATAAATAAATGTTCCTCACACTGAGAGAAAATGGTAATTTTAATGAGTTATGATTTTAATCAATAATATATTGATTTACCAAACACCACACCCTGTGGGTAATTTTATTTTCTAAAGGACCAAAAATTGGTATCATTTCATTGTTTAGGGATAGTTTTTCGTTATATATCATCGAATCATTATAATATTATAGGTCAATCTAAATTTCATACCAATTTTATAGATTTAAAATTTCTTGTTATGGATGAAAATAATGAATATATACTTATGGTAATTATAGATTGTTGTTTACTTATTATTCATTAAGTGTATATTATAAAACATCAAAATATGGGGTTTGTTATAAAGTTACCACAAGGAATATAACATCAAATGTGAAGGAACGAAATGAATTTTTTGGATCATTGTCCAGCCCTATCTACATCGAGGAAACATTCCTCAAAATCACTCATAAAATGTAGGAAAATTCATGAATTTTTTTGATGTGATTCTATATCTATAAGAGAAAAGATTCCATGGTCATGAAATATATGTAAAAATTTGACGACGGACCCAAAACAATTTATGATATATATTTTATCTTATAAATTATATTTTTCTATATTTTCAAGGCCAAGGTGAAAGTGTAAATATTACCTAACCGTAAAAGGAATATTGAGGATACTAATTGAGTATTTCAATCCATGGGTATCCATTCTAGAAGGTTAGGATTCCAAATTTAGTATCCTTTGATAACATCTATAGTACATATATCACGTTTTTGATGAGAAATGATGAGAATAAAAATATGGTAAAAGAGAACACATAGGTGGATGTGTTTAGAGTGATAATTCAATACTTTATTATATAAAATACAAATGATGATATGATAAATTGAGTTATTTTTTCACATTACTATAATATTATGATCAGTAAAATTATAAATAAGACATCCAATTGAAGTGTTACAATTTGGTAAGGTATGACATGTCACAGGTAATAGTGATAAAAATTTAATGATGGTGTGGAAGATGAATCTATAAAGAATACATTAACAAGTGAAATAAATTGGTGGAAACTACCTTATAAATTATACAAGAGTTAAAAACAATTACCCCATGAGAATGAATGATCATACATGTATTATATAGATGAGGTTAGTTATTTAAGGTAACTTGGTGAAAATACGTCAGTATTGTTTATTTAAAGATCAGTACATTATTTCAGTGATGCGGAAAATAATTAATTTTAGTGTATAGTTGATCACTAAGTTAAACATGTGTTATGACTAATATAAATTGAAATGTATAAGTCTAAAACGAATAAAGATTATTTATTTTTCCATGATTTAATACTTAAAATTCAAAAACATGTAGAATATAATGACCTAATTATTAAATATATTGAAAAACATAAAATATGGGGTTTTTGGTAAGTCTTAAAATTAAATGGTACACATGATAAATGTCTACTCATATGATAAAATAATAAACATATAGTCATAAGTTGTTAATGAAACTATTAATTTAATTTATCAACATTATTCTTGAACCATGGTTTAGCAGTAATGTAAGGATAAATAATGTACTTCTATACCCTTCATATAATTTTCGAACTCTAAGGGACTATTCACATATAAAACAATAAATACCCCTAAAGTGATCCCTAATGAGAACTTTTATACCCTAAAATTATGGATCTGTAAAAAAGGATTTTTTATGGAGCACTATTATAAAAATTGGATAGAAATTACATTATCTAGATATTAAGTATATAATCCATGAATTAAAGTTGATATTGTAGAATTTTTAAATCGCACTAATGTTGCAAAAAAGAGTAGTATCATAACCATGAAAAATAGGTTTTCATATTGAGGAAAATTTGGACACATTTAGAATTAATTATCTATTTCAAATAAGTTTTTTTATAGGGAAATAAAACAAAAAATGAATGAATTTTTTATTTATATTGTACCTTTAATGGTTTTTATTTTGACCTAAAATATTTGGGGACAATGTAGCTTATAATAACTCCAGGGTTCAATGATATTTTTTTGATATTTGTAATGGATGAAATTAGAAACAAGTTTCCTTGAAGATTATGGTGAAACTGAATATATATTATCAGTGTAGTAGTATATAGATATAATAGGTATAAATAGTAATCAATACATGTACATAATCAAGTTAAGTTACTCAATAGTCATGGATGATAAAAAAATGTTATGAAAAATCTATCATTGGAAATATTTCTTCAACTAAAATGGAAAGGTCTTGTTTATGGGATATGGAAACGGAATGTAATAAAAAAATTTAGGAAATAGAAATCACATCACCTGTATAAAACATTAAAATTGGTGTAGTGGTTTGATTCAGTGATCATCATGTAATCAAAAACATTGTCTCTAAAAGTCTAATAATTGGTGTAACATATCATAAAAAAAATAAAAGTTTCCTGAGATGATCATATTGTCCATAATCCACTTAATGTTATAAACCTATGTGGATATTGTAATGTAGTGAAATTTAGAATAAATATATACACAATTAAACTAATATATTATAATATTTATCTACAAGTAATTATGAACAATAAAAATTATTATCTTATTTTTGAATAAAATTTCTGTATTTTTCTAAGATGAAACAATGTTATCGGACAAGAGACCACGATACTATAGACAAAAAAATACGTGATAAGTATCCAAAATAATGATTCATCATGTAACAAACAATAATAAATTATATTATGTTATCATTCCAATTTTATTAAAATATACTAAAACTAACGTTTTAATAATTTAGGGCACATAAACTCTCATTTTATAGGATGAATATCAATATTAAAGTCACTAATTTAAAATAAACCTAGAATAAATTTAAAAAAATTCCATTAGAAATAATATTATATGAATAATTGAAAATATATTATTTAATTAGTCAATGTTTTATTATGTATTATTAACAATATTTGTATTATTAATTTTATATAAATAAAAAATGAACATTGGGTGGGTAAAAAGGGATATTTTTCAAAAAAATTATTTTCATTACATAATATTTGTAAATATTAGTTAATTAATATAATCTATAATAATTAATTACTTAATTGAAAATTTATATTATATATTTACATACTATATCTATCTAATGTATAATTATGATTACTAGTCATGGAGTAAATGTATGTTCATCCTATGGTCAAAAAAATTGTTTTCATGGAATACAATTTGACCACATTGTGTTGGATTATTTCAAAAAAAATTAGGGATAATAATAATGGATTAATATAAATTTGATTATAAGTTTTTAAATATAATTTATAATATTTTTCATGAGATCACTTTTTTCAATAAGAAGACTATAAACATGAAAAATTATTTTCTTGGGTTCGGTTTAAAAAAGGATTAACAAAGGTTAACAAATAATGATCACAGTTAAAATAGAAGTTAAGAAAATTTAAATCCCATTTTATGAATATTTTTCTGCCCTATATTATCATACCTTCAAAACAGACACAATTAAGAGAAACCTTTCATTAAAATTGACTTAATAAAATTTTCAGACCATTAAAAATTAAATATGTGTTGTGCACCTCACTTATAAACATTCACATACTCTCCTAACTTTGTCATACCTCTTGATCCATTTATTTGTAACAAAAACTTCCATTTCATCACCCCAAAATCATAAAACCTTTTATAGATATTGTTTTTCATAAATACAAATAATGGGGTCCATAATATGATATCTACTAGAGATGTTTAAAAAAAAGTGGTAATCATCTTCCTTGAATACATTTGTTTTTTTTCTTTAACCACCATAAATTATGGTGAAAATATTAAAATATAACAAAACTACTCTCCAAAATATTCATAGCTTTTACTAAGTTTTTTAAATAATATTTTTCCATCGCCACCACTATCAAATGGGAAACAAATACATTGCTTCTATGTACGGTGGATTATCTCATCATAAACCAATGTGATTTGATTTCCATTACAACTACACATAGATGTTCATAATGATATAACTAATGAATATATATAATAAATTGATCATAATTAAGACTCTATAACATTATAATATCTTCCACTTACATACACTTCCACCTGTTAAAAATAATATGGTAACACATGTGTACCTATGGACTACCACTTCCTTGATGTGATGTGAATAATATTTCATGTATTCATTTCACAGATGATCATATAATTAAAAAAACATATTATTTTAATATCAATTTTAACCTTATAGGTATGATAAAACCATAATAAAAGAAAATTTATAATATCTTTCTAATCAAAATATACCTGAAAAACAAAAAAAAATAACGCTTGAAATAATAATAAACCTAAATTATTATTGCCAAAAATGTGATATGAATTTATAAGTGGATAATATATTATATTATAGATATTTATTTGGTTATTTAACTTAATTAAAATAATCAATATTTATTATTATTGGAGTTAAGTAAAATTTAACTAATTCGAAGTATGTGGTATAAGATTTAGTGCCCGTTTTCACAATATTCAAACATATTTAGTATTATGGACCAATTTTCTTTTATGTGGTGAATATAGTTCCCTATAAATTTATATAACAAGTGTATATATTTATTCATGGTGATTAATTTTAAAATTAATGTTTAATCTTTTTGGGGGTAAAATTTTTAAAAGATGCCGTAATGGTAAGAATTTATTTTAATATATAATTTTCTTCAAATTTCTTATATTATCATTAATGAAATTTTGTATTATATCCCTCATAAACTCCATATATTTATTATTACCTAGATGATTAATTATTTTCCATGTTTTCATCCAAGTCCTCCACACATTAAAACATTAATCATCAAATAAAATTTTTAAATTAAAAAATTCATCTTAGTTTAATTTCCATGGGTATATTTTTCATCTATGAATATATTTTTCATAATTTCTATACAAAATTATTTTTATTTTACCAAATTAATATTTTATGGAAAATTAATGTTACCCTTTAACATTATATTTTTTTTAAAAAAATCTTTATTTCATAAAAGGTACTTTTATAACGTTATTTAATAAATATAAAAAAGAATGTTTAATTTTATTATAATGTAATTAATGGATTTCCAGATTATAAAACCATATTATAAAGTTTTTCTTCTTCTACCAGATACACACCGTATTAAAAAAAATATTTTTCTAAGGAAAAATAAATTTTAAATGTTTTTCTTCAATTTTAAATTATTTTCCAAAGGGAATGATTTTATTAAAAAACCAATATACCTATTAAATTAAATGACAAATTTTATCTCAAATTAATTATGTGGTCATTAAAATTATCCAGAAACATTCTGTTATATGTTATCATCATTAATTATACATTAAATATCTCTACCTTGTCAATTTTTTTATGTCTCATTGATTTGATTATTCCATAAACTGTATATCACATCTATATAAATTATTTTACTATGAATGATATTTCATTGACTCAAGAATTAAAGATTTTATATATTATTTTATCAATAATGATATTATTTAATAAAAAATAATATCTATTCATCAAATTGATCATTAATTAGATATGGAATACATTTTACATTTTGTTATAGGTTGGACCAAGATAATTATATCCCCTCAATGAATTGACACGTAACATAAGACAAACCAGTTTAAAAGAATTACTAAGTGGTGTTTTGGTTTATAACAATTCATATTTGATAATAACATTGGAAAAATCCTAGATCATAACACCCAATAATATATGGATCATTCATTTATAATTCCCTTATTATTTTGTATTATATAATCTATTGTTTTATTTCCTAAATGGAATGTTTTTCAATTATATTCCTTTAAATATTATCTAAGACTTTATTCCTAAAGATGGATTCAATTATAGGAATCACAAAATATGCAGTTGAGACGATCCTTATTATATTTTCCTTTCTCCAAGTCATTGAGAACAAATTAATGAATGTGTTTCAAGGATATAGATTATTTAATTTTACTATTTTGTATATTTTATTTCCAATCAATATGAAAATCATGAATGTATTATTATGAACAAAATTATTACACTTATCCATCGATGTTGAGGTGATCCTTTATATCATATTAATATATAATAAATTATTCATCATATATGGGTTACTATATTTCCTGTTTTTATATTTTGAATAATATTAAGTTTAATATAACCCTTCCTATCTAGATTTAGGAAAAAATATTATGGAACGTGACCATATTAAAAAGTATTAAGATATCTCAAATAATAGGGTAATGTGATATATATTTTTTATGGTATATATATTTTGGTTCTCCTACTAGTACATACCTATCAAGATACAAAATTTTGTCATGATTTTTGATCAAATTATTCTTTGTATATTAACTTTAAATAGCGGTAGCTGATTATATCTGTGTTATCATTCTACTGCATGATGAAAGGGCCACCTATTGTGTACTTATTTTTACATTCCCATATGATATTCATTGGTTGCTTCTTATGATATTTATCAACAACTATGAAATATTTAAAAATATTGATTTTATGATTTGGGGATATTCACAGATCAACCATGTTTATGCCTTTGAGAATTTCCAGAAATAGGAGTATAATTTCAATTCAGTGTTACTAAAAATATATAATATTTTTTTTAATAATTATTTTATGAGAATATTTATTTATGAATTTTCATTCAAATGGGTAGATCATGGGAATATTTGGGAATCTAACACCGGTTATGACTAATTATATTTCACAAATGGAGTAATGTGGTGTTCAATGAAATGATACACCCATATTGTATTGTTTCATGATGTTCTGTTAAAGTGATATTACTGGTATCATGATTAAATAAACTTGAAAAGGTTATAATGTAATTGTATTTTCATTAAGGTGATGTTGATATATTCTAGATTATTATCTTGAATATAGAAGAAATGGAATAAACAAAACCTATGGAATGGAAACATTTTAATGTAACATTATTTTTTGAATATATCCATCATAGAATTCAAATGAAATTAATTAAAACATCCTATAATAAAATAAAAATGAATAATATTAAAATTTTGTAGATTGTGACTATCTAGAAATAATAAAAACTACATTAAAAAACCATAAAATTATGATTGAACATTTATTTTAAGATATTCATCTATTTTTGTTAAAGGAAATTGTTTCTCAAACATTGTCAAAATATAATGATATAATATTATGTTCTATCAAATTGGTGATGGAATTTTCAAGATATTATATATTTATAGGACATGTATATTAGAATATTTAATCTAAACATCTAGAAAAAGTGAACTCATCAATGGATATTTTGAGAAAAAACTAATTTTTATCACGTCAAAATTGAAAAAGTAAAAATCATGTAAAAATTTTATAGGACAGGGAGTTTGTTAAAGATAAGGGTTATTTGGTTAATGAATAAAATAGGAAGAAATAAACCAATGTTATCTACTGTAGCAAATATAAATAACTGGGTCATTATTCACAATACAGTCCCAATAATGCAGAGAAACTATGGTAAATGTGGTAAAGGGTGGATGTTCGATCTTATATATTGCCTGCATCTTAAGTTAATTTTCTAAAGATGTTATGGAATATAAATTAATTGCGGGATTAAATTTAGAAAATGATTTAGTTTAATTTGGTTTTATTCAATATATAATATCTTCCTAGTTTTTTATTAAATTAGATATTTTCCTAGCACATTACGAAGAGAGTTTTCAGTCAATACAAAAATTATAAATCTTACCACAAATATATTTTCAAGTCATTTACCAATATGGAACCAAAAAATTCAATATTTTAGACCTCATTATTATACATATGGTTTTCATTCATATAATAATTTGTACAGAATTAAATTTAATATATATTTTAAAAAAATTATTTCCAGATGCAGAAATATTGATTCATTATGATGTTGTGGAATTCCTTTCAAGAATCAGGGATACATGATCATCTGGGTCATTTATAGATCTACCTCTTATATCTATTCAGAATAATATTAGTTTTTATGAATACAAGAAGGAATCTACATATGGGAAAGCTAATTTATTAATTTAAGATATCCCTATTTTATATTAATACGTTGATTTATTTATTTGTGAAAAAAATGTACATCCAGTAGTGCATGAAGTTGTTATTCCATTGATTTAATCCCTAATACCAGACCTATGTCAATGAAAACCAATATAATGGGAACATTGGAATTAGTAAAGTGGGATAATGAAAAATATAAAATATGTGATAAGGGATTTATATTTTATTGTGTTTAACTATGGAAATACACTCTCCATTACTTTAAGAAGAATGAATTATTTATGATAATTTCCATTGATTATAGGAAAATAAAATTTATTACTATATATAAAATACACCATATACCCTATATTGACGAATGATTTTTACAAAATCACAGTGGTAAAAAAATTTGAAATATTGGTCAATGATATAAGTATCATAAATTGTCTTTAACAAAGTATGATATTTAGAAGATAAAAATTTCATATGAGATATAGACATTATGAATTTATAAATGTTTCATTTGGGTTGAAGAATTAACTACACTTTTTTATGGGAAAAATTATTATAGTATTCCGCAAATATATTTATAATTATGTTGATGTAAATAGTAGTGACTTCTTTTTATACTATAAAATCATCAAGGACTATAAGAATCAATTCAAGTATATTTATTAATACTGTAGAAGAAAACAATATATAACATATTTATAAAGTGTTAATTATAGTATCAGAATATTTATTTTCATCATTACAATGCCTACACAAAAGGAATTTTAGTATATCCTTTGAAAACAGTGTCAAGAAAATAATGTCTAACACTGATAGATATAACAATGTAATACAATTTAGATAGATTAAAATGTCAATATTGGCTATTTATTAAAATATACTCTTGATTGGATTACTCTTTAACCAAGTTTATACATAAGATATTTAACTTTTCATTGATAAATCAATGAGAAATTATTTTTTGGTAAATTGAATAGAAAATCAGTCAACTCTCATATATTTACCTAACGATTAGGAAATGATGGAATATATATATTTATATTTTCATTTATTAATGAACTAGTTTGTTTTTTTGAATAATAATAAAATTAATTCAAATTCATAAAGACTCTTAAATAATCTTATCCAACCCATGATGTTAAGTTAGTTGTCGTGACCATTTTATTGAAGATATAGATTCATTATTCCTATATGGAAATATGTGAGATATACTTAGATCATAATATTATAAAATACATCCATTTATAGAAAAAATATCAACAGGAGGAAAAATAAATATCTTGATCATCTCATGAAAGATTATTTATCAACACACAATCACCTATGGAATGAAAATATGGTAACATATTTATTTATAATAAATAGTTATGAATTAAAAACAAAAATGACGATTGATAGGGATCCTAGGTAAACATATTTAATGATGATTTGTAATTGAATTTTTAAGGAAGGGAAATCCACTCTTTTTTTCAAAATAATTTCAAAACCATTATAATTAGAAAAACTAAAATTTCCTTATAATGATTATAAAAACATCAAAAAAACTAAATCCATGGATGATCAGAATTTAGTAGTATTTTTCTATGAATATTTTTTTATAAAATTTTCAAATCTGTTATGTTCTCTATCTATATATATACTGAAAATAGAATACTTATAATATCTTAGTGTGTATAATTAACCTAACAACCATGGTATCACCATCACATATTGGGATTTGAAGGAATATTATTTTGTGGTATAATATGATCGAAGAAATTGCAGGTTATGTATCAAGATACATGATTATTCAATTGGTGAAGGTTGACAGACAACATAATAGATCAGTCATGTAATCATTACCTAAAATTATATGAAAATGGGATATCATTACTACATACATTGTTTCTTGATTACCAAATACTCCTAGAATAAATGATCTAATATGTTCTATTATTTATCACCATTAATAAATATGTACATTTCCTTACTATGAGAAGAAACATTCCACTCGATATCTTAAAAATCTTATATATTAATGATAATTCCATGCCCTATATTGAAATTCTTTAAACTATGTTTGATCATGATCTACGTTTTAAATTTAGATTCTAGAAAATACATTAGAAGGATCATGGTAGAAGGATTCATTTGAGCCCTACCTATAACCCTAAAATAGATAGAAAATCAATTTAGAATATTAAAACATGAATGAAATTTTTATTTCATTCTCATATCATGGAAAAGGTATATGTGATTATAATTCAACTTTATAAAAGTTTTTTATAAACATATATTTCATTCTGGTAATCAAATTGTTCGATATGAAGCATTTTATGGAAAGGGATATCAAACTCTAAAATGATGGGATGACGTTTTTGAAACGAGTCCTTTAGGAATAAAATATGTTGAGGAGACAATGATGAAGATAAATAATATTCAAACACATCTTAAAAATCCACATATAATGAAAATGATCAATTATTATAACGGAAGGAAGTAATTTTAATTTCGATATTGAGATCAGATTTTATTTTATGTTCCTTAATGGAAGAATGTTATAATGTATTTTGAAAAATGGAAAAGGATCTATGGGTACATCATAAATAATGAAATTATAGAATATATTCAACTTATTAAATAACATTTAGAAATTTCACTAAACCACAATAATTAAATGATAGTTCAATATGTCATAGTTGAAAAAATATATGTTAGACCCAATGCGTGGGATCACCTATCAAAAATAGATTTTGAACCTAATATATTATTCTATGAAGAGACTCTTAATATTTTTGACACTGGATAATTAGTATTGTGTAATATTATGAATCTAATTTTAAAATTACTTCGGAGAAATCATAAAACAGAGTAATCAACATGGGAACCTTGGGATGTTATGATGCAGAACAACCCACATTTTAATATAATGTAATAAATTTGATAATTTCATAGAATAAATATGTAATGTAACGACCCAAAATTTCATTAATGGAAAATCCCTCTTGATCCAGTTAAATGTTTCTTTATGTTTTTATATGATGTCAACTTATTTAGTTTAACGTTAAGATTTGTGACCGTTACTTTTATAGCCGTTGAACAGTGATCATCTGGGTAGTTTAAATATAAGGCTTTAACGAACCAATTTTCTACTCAGACAAAGGAAGCGATGGCCTCATCCAGTAGAATTGCCCCATACGAAGCCCATTTGTCGGAGCTCGGAAAGGAGGTGGCGTCTTTGGGCTTTGCCCTTGACCAAGCCCAAGCTGAGCTTCATCAAGTCAAGCTCGAACGTGATCGTCTACGGGAAAAATGGAAGTTGATAGAGATTACCACTCGAGCGATGTTATCCGAGCAACCCCAAGAGTCTGTCACCATCGCACACCTTACCCTTAGGTCTTATGCGGCTATTTTAAGGGGTTATGTAACAAATAAGTAGCACCAAGTTCATGTACATTATTTTCGTATATAATAATGAATATAATTTCTAGTCATTTTTTTGATACTTTTTAATTAGTTTTTAAAGTACAAACGGTGTTTTTAGTTATTATTTAATTAAGAATTATATTTTATTAAATTAAAGGATTTTTGAATTAAATAATATTTTAATAAAATATTATTATTAATATTAAATTAATTTTTATTAAATATAAATGATCTTATAATTTTATGAATGCAATTAAAATTTTTATTAAGGTTTGAAAGCCATTTCTGTCAAAACCCGTGAATTTTTTTATAAATGTCGGTTTTTATTTTAAAAGTGAAAATTCACATATTTAGAAAATTATTTAGATAAAATAAATATTATTTTTGGAATCAGGACGTCGAAATTATCCAACGGTGAATTTTTCATAATTTTCTGAGACAGTCAAATTTTTGGGTAAAAATTAAATACCATTTAAATATATAATGTGTTTTATGACATCATAATGACCCAATGGTGATGTAATAAAATACCATAATCCTTATGTTCGGCCAATATGTGTTTTATCATTAAAATAATGAGGTTTTGGGTTTGTTTGACTCACTTTTCAAAGCATTAATGGAGCCCTCAAGACTTATTCAACACTTTGCCTTTTTAAATTAATTTCCATGGGAGTGTGACTCACCTCCACATAAGCAACCCTAATTTTTTAATAAGTTCGGACCTTGGCCTTGTAAAATATTTTTTTACTCTTCCCTTTTCCAGAAACCATGGGAAAATACCATGGGATGGTTTGTGGTTTGGATTATTTTAATATAAGGGGTCCCAAACCTAAATAATAAAGAATTCTCTCACCTTTCCTATATAAACCCACCCAAGATCCCACTTCCTCCTCACTCAAAGCCCTTGAAGTTCGTCCAAACTCTGCCCTACTCTCTCTAGAATCCTCTCAAGGTGCCCCAAGCTCCCAAGAAGCCTCGCACAAGCCTCTCTCTAGCCTTTGGAAGCACACTTCCAAGTAAGGGTTTTTTCTTCCTTTCTCATTTTTGTCAATTTTCTTTAAGTTGTATTGCCCTTTTAATTTCATTTATGAATGTTGGGGTATGGTTTCGCACCTCTCCCATACTGCCCTTTTATAGTTTTAATGATGGGAGACCCCTTTCTCTCTCATTAAATGCCTCCCATGTACACCCGTTACTATGCCGAAATTCCGAAAGGAACCTTTTTCTCCTCTTTTATATTCAAGCAATACTTTTGTATCATGAATCTAAATTCCATTTCTATTGTTGGGACATGTATATATATGATCTCCTTACTTTCCATTACATGTAAATATGATGAGGAACCCCTTTCTATCTCATCAACCTTTTTTATGGATTCTTATGTCACGCCGTTATGCTGCCGAAATCGCACCAATTTTCTAAGCCAATGTCTTTGTGTAGTGAATACCATGCCCATTTCTCCATCAAGGGTATTCACCTTTATGCACATATACGTATTGATTGTAAAGTTTCATGTTTGAATTCCACATTCCTTTATCGTGGAAGAAATGATTATGTTTTATGAATCCATGTTTTATGATCCATGTGGCACACTTATGCATGAAATGAAATGTTTAAGAAGGGTGCACCCTGATAGTGCTCCAATGCATTGGGTAAAGTATAGTATCATGATACGTCATGTGCAATGAGTGTTGACTCATGCTAATTCAAGTGCAACGAGGGTTTACTCGTGCTTCAAGTGCAATGAGGGTTTACTCATGCTCCATGTGCAATGAGCCTTGGCTCATGCTAATTCAATGTTAAGTGTTGTTGCCACATTTCCATGTTATGATTATCATGCTTTATCATGCCTTTATGTTCATGTCTCTCTTATGCTGTATTGATATGCCTATTGCCTAACATGTATTGTACTCCTCATGTTATTCATTATGTACTCCCTTACTGGGCTTTATAGCTCACCCTTTTCTTATGCATGTCCTCAGGTTATCCCATGCAATGCTAAGTACGAAGGAATGTAGTGGTCATGTAAAGGAAGTTTTCAATAAGGATGTTGTATTTCATGTTTAAAGTTCTTATGTAATGATCCTAAGCCCCAAATACACTAAACCTCTCGATCTTCTTTGTTTTATCAAGTGAAGTTTTATGTAATAAAGCATGTTTAAGTTGTAATAAAAAGCAGGGTTGTCATAGTTGGTATCAGAGGATAGGTTTAGTTATTTTTGGGATTAGGAAACCCTAGTAAAGCCTTAGATACAAGACTAAGCATAATAAAAACATCCCTAAATTTTGGTAAATACTAAGTAAGTGGTTTATCAAACAAATACATCCCTGTCTGGATACGAGCAGGTAGAGGCGGCTCTGGCACAGATGTATCCTAGGGGTAAAACCCGAAAACACCGCTTTGAGCTAGACTCGAACGGGAACTGGTGCACGACAACGGGCCTTGCTGCACTCTTGGTTACGACACTCCCGGGGGATATGTTTTGATAAATTCACAATCTTAGTATGAACCCTTATTAAGGGAAAAATGCCCCTAAGAATATATGTTAGAAGGAAGATCATGAAAAGCCTGGATTGAATCCTATAGACTCATGAGTTAAAGAGATTAAAGTTTATTTATAAGTTGTCAACTTTTGTCTTTGGATTACCCTTTATGTGTTACCCCTAACTTTCCTTTTATTCCAGCCAATGGCCGGTAATAGGAGAACTCGGGCTAACAACCGTTGTGAAGATCAGTGTGATGATTGTACCAATGAGATGCCCAATCCAATGGGAGCGGGAATCGCGAACTTTGTCACGCTTCTCTCTCAGCTAACTCAAGTTTTGAATAGAAACACTGGTCAAGAGGAAAGTTCAACCCCCCCTAAGAAAGAACAAGTCGCTATTGAAAGCATCATGAGACAAAGGCCTCCTACTTTTAGTGGATCATCTGATCCCACGATTTCTGAACAATGGATCAACTCCATTGAAAAGATATTCTCCATCCTCCAATGCTCTGAAAAAGAGAAGGTTCTCCTGGCGACTTATCGTATGGAGGGTGAAGCTGATCAATGGTGGACGTTGATCAAAAATACGAAGCCTGAGGAGGAGATCGAGGCTTTGGAATGGAAGGTATTCCGGAAGATGTTTTTCGATAAATATTTTCCACGCACCCTCCGTCTTAAGATGGAAAGGGACTTCCTTTCCCTCAAGCAGAAAGATGAGGAATCTGTGGGAGCGTACGAGGCAAACTTCACAAGGCTTGCACGATACGCTTCCGGCTTTGTCGTTACCCCCGAATGCAAGGTTGACAGCTTCTTTGGTGGGTTGAAGCCTAGCTTGCGGAAAGCATTAGCGATCCGTGACTTCGACAGCTATGAGGAAATTGTCCGATGTGCCCTCAAGGTTGAAATGGAGATCGGAGAATCACAGGGGTATCATGGGGACAAGAAGCGGAAGGTGGACATCAATGCTGGTGGTCCGATGGATAAATCCAACGGCGCTAAGAAATTCCAGCACCCCACTTGCCAAAAGTGTGGAAAGAAGCACCCTGGAAATTGCCTTAGGGGGACAAGAAAATGCTTCAAATGTGGAAGAGAAGGGCACCTAGCTGTTAACTGTCAGCAAGAAGGACCCGCGGCTGCGACGGAGGGGAGGAACGCTCCGTTCGAACCTCAACGCGTTTTTCAATGCTTCAAATGCAAAGAACCGGGTCATTTTGCGAATCAGTGCCCTAATCCAAGGGTTATCGGAGGCAATCAACAACTTCCAAGACAGCAAGGAAGAGCTTTTGCCATCACTTCTGCTGAAGTGAACCCCGACAACGAAGTGGTGACAGGTACGCTAGTTATTCATTCAAGAATAGCGAACGTACTTTTTGATTCAGGTTCTACGCATTCTTTTATATCTCAAAAGTTTAGTAGAATAATCCCTGCACCACCACAAGTCATGGAAGTAAAGATGTCGGTGAGTACGGCAAATGGGGCAATCATTGCATCCCATGAGTATAAGTCCTCCCCTGTTATAATATGTGGATTGAATTTCCCGGCGAACCTCGTCATACTCCCTTTGGTGGAATTTGATGCAATTCTTGGCATGGATTGGCTTTCCTTATATAGAGCCAACATAAATTGTCGGGAGAGGGAAATCACACTCCATATGGAGAATCGACCGCCGATTCTTTACAAGTGTCAGGAGGAAGATGAATCTCCTTTAGCTCCATCATCTCAAGCATGGATATTACTACCTTATGAGCACGCATATCTGGCTCAGATGATTGAGTCCAAGGAAGAAACCACCCTTGAAGAAATGTCTATTGTGAGGGAATTCGCTGAAGTATTTCCCGAGGAACTTCCTGGTCTTCCTCCAAGAAGAGATGTTGAGTTCTCAATTGAACTTATACCTGGGGCGCTACCAATATCCAAGACTCCATATAGAATGGCCGTGGTTGAGCTTGAAGAACTGAAGAAACAACTACAGGAGAATCTGGATAAAGGGTTTATACGCCCAAGTGCATCACCATGGGGTGCACCAGTCCTCTTCGTCAAGAAGAAGGATGGGTCAATGCGGCTTTGCATCGATTATCGTGAACTTAACAAAATCACGATAAAGAACAAGTATCCTCTCCCAAGAATCGATGACTTGTTTGATCAGCTGCGTGGAGCTCAATACTTCTCCAAGGTCGACTTGCGGTCGGGATATTATCAAGTAAGGGTGAAGAAGGAAGATATCCCCAAGACTGCTTTTCGTACAAGGTACGGGCACTATGAATTCATAGTAATGCCTTTTGGGCTCACCAATTGTCACGAACCAAATCCGGTCGCCGCCAAAATCGACACCAAACCCAGCCCGTGACAAGGCCCGAAGGGCGTTCCCGATCCCCACGGGCTGGCACAAGTGCCCGGGTATCATATCATGATGATTGGGAACGATTTACCCGATTTTATAAACATTAAACCACAAACAAACTCAATAGAACTAATCTGGATTTTTTTTACTAAAACCGTCTTTTACAAAATTTCAGAACTGAAATACATAAGTTAAAACTATGTTTAAAGAATATTACAATGGTACATAACAAAATAAAGACAGCCCAAGAACCTCCACAAGGAAAGAGGCACCACCCTCAAGCTATCTCCACGACACTGTATCCCAATGGACAACTAAAAACCTGAATCAATGGCATAAATCCTGTACCCAAACCTGTGACATAAAAGAAGCAAATCTACTTACACCCAAAGGTGTAAGTAGGGTGTGAGCGAAAGCCCAGTAGGATACCACCACTAATAGATTCCATGTGATAAACATTTAATGGCGAAAAGCATGCAAGTTTTCAAAGACATGAGATGCTAGTTAAAATTTCTAAAAGATGCAACATTAAATAAAAACAGTTTTCAGGTGGGCTAATTTAAAGAATAAAAAAACATTTAAAATAAATACCATATCTACTGAATTTTCCAGCCTCTCATACCGTATACCGACGGTAAGAACAAAGTATCCAGTGAGCACAAGCAATGGGAAATAACCCCTAGGCACTAGCTAGCTGTGGGTCCCAGGTACCTCGTATCTCGGTGAGAGTAACCATCACAAATATCCATTCTCGTGCACGAGCCACTAGTAGGGAACATACCCATAACCTAGTGGTCCCCAATCATCATCATCATAGTTTAGTTAGAGTTGTAAGCGTCAATCTTGCTAAGTGAAACTGTGGCCAAACCCCACGGATTCACTAGCATACTAGTACACGTCCACCCACCTAGATACCCGGGTTTTCCCTTTGTGCTCAAACAAGTTCAGCAATCCAAGAAGTATGGTTTTCACATGAAAATATCACTTCCACATCACAAATTAACCAAACAGCCCCATGTACATCACGCAAGTCAAAATTTCCACTTTTCATTCAAATGCATTTTGAAATCAAACTCACTCCAAATTGCCTACAACACTTTTCAAATTTCTTTAACACTTCCACAAATCCATTAAACAATTTTATAAAACCATTACAAGATATTCAACTCACATAACAGACCACACACATGTCACACAATACCCTTCTCAGCTTCACAATTCATTTTATAAATAAACTCACATGAAATATCCCACACCCGTGTTTCGCACACAAAACACAATTTAGTAAAACATTTCGACAATTTATAAAAAAAAATTATAAAAATGTTTAACATCTCAAATCACCACTTTACCATTCAAAAACCCACATTAGGTGAACACACTCACCCAAACAGTACATATACACCCTTTCCCAACTTTGGTTAACCAAATAAAACATTGGCAATTTTTATAAAACAAACCCAAGAGGTATAACCATTGTTTGCACACTAAACCCATTTCAAAACCCTCTTTTAAAAGCAAAATCATACCAATACCAATCCAAAACAGAATTGTTCATCCCTAAAACAATTATTAAACCACCCCCAAATCTTATAAAAATACATCAAATAATACCACAAAGATACACATGAAAAACACACGTTTTCATAAATCACCTTGAAGAAGTACGACATGTTTTTACTCCTTAAACTCATTAAAAAAAACCTAATTTCAAGGCCAACATGAAAATAGGGAATTAACAAACCAGAATTGGCATCCCCTTTCAAGACTAATAAATCACTTTCATATGTTATAAACTAAACCCAAACATTACCCCAAGAGTCACACATGAAAAGTGCCCAATTTCAAGCTATAATGCAACTAAAAATTAAATGTTCAACCAAATCCATCAAAACTGTTTTAACAGCACATAAAACAGATTATAAACATGCTAAATTAATTATCCATGCAAGCTAACTCATCATAAAATGGCTACACATGGAATCACCTACCCTTTTGAGTCGAAACCCTCAAAACTTGGTGCGAAACCTTAAGCGCACCACCGTTGCACCAAAAGGAATATAAATCCTGACCTAAACCACAATAATTTACCCAAAAGACACAAAATCAGACATTAGGATCGAACCCCAACTTCTGGACATGAGGAACTTTAAGAAAAAGGGAATAAAACTAAAAGAGAATGGAAGGAACCAAGAAGGAATTCCCTTACTTGAAATATCTTGAAGGAATCGGCCCCAATCCACCAAATAATGAATCACCAAGTACCCAAAACTGGCATGGAGGTTCGAAGGATTCATATTAGGTCATGTGGGGACTGAAATGGGGGAAAAAGGATGCAAAATGAAGGAGTTATGAAATGATCAATTTACCTCTCCAAATCTGCTCGATTTTAGAAACCCTAATATGTTCAGTACTAAATCGCGATGAAGAAGAGCTCCAAAGAGTGTAGAGAGAGCTTGGACGCGCGGCTGGGTTCAAGGGGCGCATTTGAGGCTTTGAATCACCGAAAAATACTTAAAAATGAATAAGTTATTAATTAATCAAATTTTATTTTTAAAACTGGAATTGGGCTTTCGGGCAGGCCCAATCCCTTAAATAAAAACCACCATAAACCTTGGTTATGGATTTCCAAAGGCTCCAAATTTTAATGGAGGTGTTAATATATCAGGGGATGACATTTAGGAGTTGGAATGAGTGAAAAATATTACAAAATGAAAAAGTTATAAAAGAAATAAAATTTATTTTTAAATCTGGAATTGGGCTCACGGTTTGGCCCAATTCTTGAAAACTCACATATTCTCCATAAAACCTTTGGAAACCCCCAAAACAAATCATGAATGGAAAATAAATTAAAAATAACTTTAAAATAAGTTATGTATGTGACACCAATGCTCCAGAAATATTCATGGACTTGATGAATAGAGTCCTTAGAGATTACCTAGATAAATTTGTGGTAGTCTTTATAGATGATATTCTGATATACTCCAAAACCAAGGAGGACCATGAGGAGCATTTAAGAACTGTACTGGAGACTTTGCGCAAGGAGAAGCTCTATGCCAAGTACAGCAAGTGTGAGTTCTGGTTGAAGGAGGTCTCATTCTTGGGCCATATCATCACAAGCAATGGGATATCTGTGGACCCCTCCAAAACAGATGCAATTGAGGGATGGCCGAGGCCAACATCGGTAACTGATATCCGTAGCTTCTTGGGGTTAGCTGGATATTATCGACGATTTGTGAGAAACTTCTCACGATTGTCCAACCCTCTTACCAAGCTAACTCAAAAGGGAGTAAAGTTTGCTTGGAGTGATGAATGCGAAGAAAGCTTCAAGGAGTTGAAAAGGAGGCTTATCACTGCACCTGTGCTCACTTTACCCACAAGTGGGGAGCTTTTTGTGGTATTCAGTGATGCTTCGAAGAAGGGCTTAGGATGTGTGCTGATGCAGAATGATAAAGTGATATCCTATGCCTCAAGGCAGTTGAAAATCCATGAGCGAAACTATCCAACGCATGATCTGGAGTTGGCGGCGGTGATCTTCGCCTTGAAAATCTGGCGGCATTATCTCTATGGGGAGAAATGTGAGATATATACTGACCACAAGAGTCTTAAATATATATTCACACAGAAAGAGCTTAATATGCGCCAGAGAAGATGGATAGAGCTCATCAAGGATTATGACTGTTCAATACATTACCACCCTGGGAAGGCGAACAAGGTGGCGGATGCCCTAAGTAGAAAGGATCCAGCAATTCTATCAATGATGAGAATTGAGAAGGATCCAATCTTCTTAGACTTGATGAAGATGGACGTGGGAATCATAAAGAAGGGAACATCATCAATCCTTTCACAAATGATTGCTCAACCATCTCTTTTGGAAAGTTTAAAGGATGCTCAAAAGGATGATGCGATAATCCAAGAAAAAGTGGAAGCTATCAAAAAGGGAAAATCCTCAGATTTTAATGTTAATGAAGAAGGAATTGTGCGGTTTGGGAAAAGACTATGTGTCCCATCAAGTTCGGAGCTGAAGAAGGAACTTTTGGATGACGCACATAGTTCAAATTTCTCTATTCACCCAGGGAGCACAAAGATGTATCGAGATCTCCGAGAAAACTTTTGGTGGGATAATATGAAGAAGGAGATTGCCGAATATACATCAAAGTGCCTGGTGTGTCAGCAAGTGAAGGCAGAGAGGCATAAGTCTAAGGGGATGATGCAACCATTGCCCATACCAGAATGGAAATGGGAGAACATCACCATGGACTTCGTCACTGGACTTCCAAGGACATCCAAAAGCAACAATGCAATCTGGGTTATTTTGGATCGTCTTACAAAGACTGCACACTTCATTGCTATTCGAGAGGATTTCTCTTTGGATCAACTGGCACGGATATATATCAGGGAAGTGGTACGGTTGAATGGAGTACCACTATCTATTGTGTCGGACCGAGATCCAAGATTTACCTCTAAGTTTTGGAAGAGTCTTCAACATGCTCTGAATACTGAACTGAACTTCAGTACGGCCTATCATCCTCAAACTGATGGCCAATCCGAGCGGACTATCCAAACACTTGAGGATATGTTGAGAGCGTGCTCAATGGACTTTAAAGGAGGATGGGATCAGCATCTTCCTCTAGTTGAGTTCTCTTATAATAATAGTTTCCACTCGAGCATCCAAATGGCACCATATGAAGCCCTATATGGGAAAAGGTGCAGAACACCGGCATGTTGGGATGAGGTCGGTGAACGTAAGCTGCTTGGACCAGAAATGGTCGAAGAAATGGTGGAGAAGGTGAAAACCATTCAGCAGCATATCAAGGCAGCCCAAAGTCGACAGAAGAGTTATGCGGATAATCGTCGACGAGACCTTGAGTTTAAAGTCGGAGACATGGTGTTTTTACGCATATCTCCGTGGAGGAAGGTCATGAGGTTTGGAAAGAAAGGGAAGTTAAGTCCAAGGTACATCGGCCCATTCGAGATTCTTGATCGTGTTGGGGCTGTGGCCTATTGACTAGCACTTCCACCTACTATGGCCAAGGTGCATGATGTCTTCCATGTATCCCTCTTAAGGAAGTACATACCAGACCCTTCACATGTACTCTCTTCCGAGGTGGTACAATTAGAAGACGATCTTTCTTATGAGGAGCAACCAGTGAAGATCTTAGATCGTAGAGAAAAAGTTCTATGAAATAAGACAATGCCCCTCGTCAAGGTGTTGTGGAGAAATCACAAGTTTGAAGAAGCAACTTGGGAGTCGGAGGATATGATGAAGCTAAGTTACCCACATTTGTTTTAGTGTGGGAAAAGGAAAATTTCGAGGGCGAAATTTCTTAAGGGGGGAATGTTGTAACGACCCAAAATTTCATTAATGGAAAATCCCTCTTGATCCAGTTAAATGTTTCTTTATGTTTTTATATGATGTCAACTTATTTAGATTAACGTTAAGATTTGTGACCGTTACTTTTATAGCCGTTGAACAGTGATCATCTGGGTAGTTTAAATATAAGGCTTTAACGAACCAATTTTCTACTCAGACAAAGGAAGCGATGGCCTCATCCAGTAGAATTGCCCCTTATGAAGCCCATTTGTCGGAGCTCGGAAAGGAGGTGGCGTCTTTGGGCTTTGCCCTTGACCAAGCCCAAGCTGAGCTTCATCAAGTCAAGCTCGAACGTGATCGTCTACGGGAAAAATGGAAGTTGATAGAGATTACCACTCGAGCGATGTTATCCGAGCAACCCCAAGAGTCTGTCACCATCGCACACCTTACCCTTAGGTCTTATGCAGCTATTTTAAGGGGTTATGTAACAAATAAGTAGCACCATGTTCATGTACATTATTTTCGTATATAATAATGAATATAATTTCTAGTCATTTTTTTGATACTTTGTAATTAGTTTTTAAAGTACAAACGGTGTTTTTAGTTATTATTTAATTAAGAATTATATTTTATTAAATTAAAGGATTTTTGAATTAAATAATATTTTAATAAAATATTATTATTAATATTAAATTAATTTTTATTAAATATAAATGATCTTATAATTTTATGAATGCAATTAAAATTTTTATTAAGGTTTGAAAGCCATTTTTGTCAAAACCCGTGAATTTTTTTATAAATGTCGGTTTTTATTTTAAAAGTGAAAATTCACATATTTAGAAAATTATTTAGATAAAATAAATATTATTTTTGGAATCAGGACGTCGAAATTATCCAACGGTGAATTTTTCATAATTTTCTGAGACAGTCAAATTTTTGGGTAAAAATTAAATACCATTTTAATATATAATGTGTTTTATGACATCATAATGACCCAATGGTGATGTAATAAAATACCATAATCCTTATGTTCGGCCAATATGTGTTTTATCATTAAAATAATGAGGTTTTGGGTTTGTTTGACTCACTTTTCAAAGCATTAATGGAGCCCTCAAGACTTATTCAACACTTTGCCTTTTTAAATTAATTTCCATGGGAGTGTGACTCACCTCCACATAAGCAACCCTAATTTTTTAATAAGTTCGGACCTTGGCCTTGTAAAATATTTTTTTCCTCTTCCCTTTTCCAGAAACCATGGGCAAATACCATGGGATGGTTTGTGGTTTGGATTATTTTAATATAAGGGGTCCCAAACCTAAATAATAAAGAATTCTCTCACCTTTCCTATATAAACCCACCCAAGCTCCCACTTCCTCCTCACTCAAAGCCCTTGAAGTTCGTCCAAACTCTTCCCTACTCTCTCTAGAATCCTCTCAAGGTGACCCAAGCTCCCAAGAAGCCTCGTACAAGCCTCTCTCTAGCCTTTGGAAGCACACTTCCAAGTAAGGGTTTTTTCTTCCTTTCTCATTTTTGTCAATTTTCATTAAGTTGTATTGCCCTTTTAATTTCATTTATGAATGTTGGGGTATGGTTTCTCACCTCTCCCATACTGCCCTTTTATAGTTTGAATGATGGGAGACCCCTTTCTCTCTCATTAAATGCCTCCCATGTACACCCGTTACTATGCCGAAATTCCGAAAGGAACCTTTTTCTCCTCTTTTATATTCAAGCAATACTTTTGTATCATGAATCTAAATTCCATTTCTATTGTTGGGACATGTATATATATGATCTCCTTACTGTCCATTACATGTAAATATGATGAGGAACCCCTTTCTCTCTCATCAACCTCTTTTATGGATTCTTATGTCACGCCGTTATGCTGCCGAAATCGCACCAATTTTCTAAGCCAATGACTTTGTGTAGTGAATACCATGCCCATTTCTCCATCAAGGGTATTCACCTTTATGCACATATACGTATTGATTGTAAAGTTTCATGTTTGAATTCCACATTCCTTTATCGTGGAAGAAATGATTATGTTTTATGAATCCATGTTTTATGATCCATGTGGCACACTTATGCATGAAATGAAATGTTTAAGAAGGGTGCGCCCTGATAGCGCTCCAATGCATTGGGTAAAGTATAGTATCATGATATGTCATGTGCAATGAGTGTTGACTCATGCTAATTCAAGTGCAACGAGGGTTTACTCGTGCTTCAAGTGCAATGAGGGTTTACTCATGCTCCATGTGCAATGAGCCTTGGCTCATGCTAATTCAATGTTAAGTGTTGTTGCCACATTTCCATGTTATGATTATCATGCTTTATCATGCCTTTATGTTCATGTCTCTCTTATGCTCTATTGATATGCCTATTGCCTAACATGTATTGTACTCCTCATGTTATTCATTATGTACTCCCTTACTGGGCTTTATAGCTCACCCTTTTCTTATGCATGTCCTCAGGTTATCTCATGCAATGCTAAGTACGAAGGAATGTAGTGGTCATGTAAAGGATGTTTTCAATAAGGATGTTGTATTTCATGTTTAAAGTTCTTATGTAATGATCCTAAGCCCCAAAGACACTAAACCTCTCGATCTTCTTTGTTGTATCAAGTGAAGTTTTATGTAATAAAGCATGTTTAAGTTGTAATAAAAAGCAGGGTTGTCATATGTAAATTAGGTAAGAGTTTAAAAAAAATATTAAATTATAGTAAGTGAAAATTTAACTTCATTTCTACTATAGTTTGTTGGATCTAAGGATGTTCGTTGATAATAATGGAGTTTGGTTTGTGTTTGTTTTAAATCAGCACATGGATAACAAGATAGTTTGCAACAAATAAGTTCATACGATTGACACTAAAGAATGTAGATGAAAATCGTCAAAGGGTGAGAACCACATACCATAATACATGGCTCATGTACCATGTTTCAGGAATGTTACGCTAAGTAGTGAAAGCAGTACACGGGTGAGGTTCACATATCCAGAAATAGTTCGAGGCTCAGTGGCGGTGAGGTATGCTAATGGGCTAACGTTGTTAGAGGAAACTGGCCGCGTAGGAACAAAGTCAGTATAGAGAGTGTATGAAAATGGTTCATGGGTGGCCTGTAGTTCACGGCGTCAGAAGATTCGGTACGCGGTGGGGGCTGTACCGAATCATGATTTGGTAAATCGTGATTTTCTGGATTAAGGGTGTATCATTTCCTATGTAATAAATACTTATCCCACCAATTACAAGTCATATTGAACATTATTATGGAATACATTTTGCTCAGGGATTTCGGAAAACGCCGAAGGTAGTTCATGAAGGATGAATTAGTTCACAAAAATGTTGTTTAAAAGAATTCATAACATTAAATTGATGTTCAGTACATGGAAGAGGGATATATAGTATGTGATAGTGAGGGTTTCACAAGTGGTACGGGGAGGGGGAGCTCCGGTAAGCATTAGAAAATGAATTTTACGAATAGAGAACATTTCACGCACAGGAGGGGTTTCACAGATGTGGTTCATAGAATCTATACATAGTAGCAGTACACAATCGAAAAGGCACATGAAGTCCACATATGAAGGTTCGTCTATAGCAGTAGTAGTGGTTCGTGAAGAAGGTCTCCCACGTACCAAACCTGGAACTCAGTACGTGGGAGGATCGGGTGGTTCTTGATTTACATAAGGAATCTTGTAAAAGATTCAAATCACTTGGCGAAGGATTTCTCATTACTTAAAAGTACCTGGGATGGTGGACTTCATCTTCTGGTGAAAAGAGACATAACAAAGCATTCATTTATAGGTGAGGATGAATGATTTAATTCCAAACTACTCAAGCGACCTTCAAGTAGATAAACTGAGGTAATATTCTTCCAACATGATGACAAAGGGGGAGTCAACAGAAGTGATCTGAATAACGCAATGTTCTATATATGAACCTTGTAAAGGTTGTGCACCAAGCACATAATGACTGTGCTAAATTATTATATTCCACAATCGGTGTAGATCAGTGGTTTGGTAAAACCAACCCACTATCGGTGTATGCTCCATGGAAAAAGCCCTTAGTGGTGAACCAAGTCAAATTGATGTCTCATTGCTTTGTATGTGATCATTTATTTTCTGCTCCTCCTCATCAGACAGGTTTAACAGCTTCCATACAACATGGGAATAAGATCCATTATTATAAAAGAAAACATTGACACCATGATTCACCCCTCCCATCTCAGGGTGTTCCAGGGTCCTTCAAGTGGTATTAGAGGATAAGGGGTTCTAGTGTTGAATATTTTTTCTACTTCCACAGATAATTTAATCAACGTTAGGGGGGATCCCCTATTATATGGAAGTAATTTTTAAATATGAAAGAAATATGATAGCTCACCTAATATCTTTTAGAATGGAAGTCTTATTTTTTACTACTCAGAGAATACAGGTCATTGATACTACATGACTGTCAATGATAGATACATATAAGAAATTTCTTTATGCTAAGGCCAAATCAAAAAATGCTCTCCTTTTAACCCTTTCTGATCAGATCTATCTAAAGATAATGAGTTTAACATCTTCCAGTCAATGTGGGATAATCAATAAAATATTTATGAAGGGATATAAAAGTGAATGAGGTAAAAAATCATGTTCCACACAATAGTTTTGATGATCTGAAGATACACACTCATGAGAATGCAAAATCCTTTTCAATCGAATTACTGATGTTATATGAGCAATTTGATGTCTTGGAAAAGAGATCAAAGACATTAACATAGTGAAGAAAATATTGGGAAGACTTCCAGCCACATACAATGAATGGGGTCAGCTTTTGAGTAAAGAGATCAATCCAAACTCTCAGTGGATGATCTTTTAAGAAATCTCAGCTCACGAGATGAGAATCTAACAAGATGAATCTACAACCTGTGTGAGAAAGGAAATGGAATTCAAATCCTTGGAAAAACTAAAAGATTCAAGATATAATAGTGATGTAGATGATGAAGAAAACGAAATTATATCTCTTATTTCCAATAATATAAAGAAGGGAACATGAAAATTTGAAGGCAGGCTACCTATGGCTTTTTTTCGCTGTGGAAGAGTTGGGCACATTTCATCTCAGTGGTCAAGAAAATTTGATGATGAAGAGAGGGAAGTAGAAAAGATGGAGAAGCCTCAGAAATGTTTCTTCAAAAAGGTAAACATCATATTTAAAAGAATGTACATAAGAATAGTTTTCTCTATGTGTAGGAAGATAATGATAATGAAATCTGTGAGGAAGATTAACTAGAATTTAAAATTGGAAACCATGCCTCCAGGATGGCTTCCATTGAAAATTCAGAACCATTGATAGAAAAATGTGGAGATAATAAGTTGGATACTAATTTTGATCCCATGTTTCATCTTATGGATGATTTTGGTATCATGAAATTAAATTTAAGATGTGTAATAAGTGAAAAACAGTGGTGGAGGAATCATCAGTATATGTTGGTCAACTGTAAGAGGAAATTTAATGACTATAAAAATTTGTGAATGTTCAATCATCAATCCTTGAAAGCACTAATGATGTTGTGGAACTAAAAATCAGAATAAAAGAATAAGTGAAGGTCATCAATGACCTTACTTTGATACTAGAAGACAAATCTAAGACCATTTAAGGACTTCAAGAATATTTTTTTACTCTAAGAAGTAAACTCGAATGTGAATCAATTTCAAAATAAGCAAAGAACAAAATACAATGTGTACGGTTCTCAGATACAGAGCATCTTGAGAGAGAAAAATGCAGATCTGATGGAGTTGAATATATCTTGAGTGATAAAATATCCACATACATGGGAAATAGTGGTATTGGTAGGGATGCCGAAACGTCATAGATGTGAATAAAGTGAACTGGAATAAAGGCTCGATGAAAGATGATCATGTTGAAAAGCCCCATAATGGGTGAAAAATAAACACATAAACCAAACTGAAAAAAGAAATGTATATTATCATCTATTTATTAGAAATTTTAGGTAGTCAAAATAATTTCCGGAGGATGAATTTATTAGGATAAATAGATGTAAGAAGACATTTCCTTTCGTGAAGTGCTAGTTTTTTAGATATATGGGCCATACCATGTCATACTGCGTAGCGGCAATGAGCTATATGAATGGGGAAGAGTTAAATTTTCAAAAAAGTATAACATATTAATATCATACTTATTATAGAAGAAATAATTTCAATGGTTTTTTTATATTATATATTTGGCCATAAAGCTATACATTGCAGGTAGAGGTATGATAGGATAAAATCTTTCAATACTCAGACACAAGTCAATACACATCAACCAGACGGTGTTGCTATTTCAAACAGGTCTTCTCCTATGGATGATGTTTATAAATATGATGAACCCATATACATAGAATAGATAATTGATAGGACATTACCATTTTACACTCAATATAATATCTCATGGAAGGAATAGAGGAAAATTGAGAAGCCCCATTTTGCAGAAGTAGCCATTAATGATACAAAGAACAAAAGAACCTGGATTATTTCTAGTGTATGTTCATCCCATATGACATGTAATGTAGAAATATTAATGAATGTCAAGAAAAAGGTTGATGGAATAGTGTGTTCTGGTAATGATGGTGGTTTGAAGATAAAAGGTAGTGAATGTATTGCACAAGCCACTGAAGAGCTAAAGAAATTTGAAGTCCATTATGTGGACGGTGTGCATCCCAATATATTTAGTGTGAGTAAACTCTATGACCTAGGTCTTATTGTGAAATTCAATCAAAATTTTTATACTATAAGAGTGGTGTCTGGGATTTATCTCATCAAAGGTTGTAGAACAGATGGAAACTTATATCAAATTAACAGCAAAGAGAACACTTTCAACTTAATAGTTGAAGAGGAAAACAAATTAGGTCATAAAATATTTGGGAACATCAATCATCAAAACATGGAAAATATATGATAGCTGAAAATAGTCATGGATATCCCTAATCTAAAGCATGAATGAGAAACGTCCTATGATGCATGCATGCGAGGGAAACTAGTCTACAGTTCCTACTGACTAAAGAAGATAAGAGTATAAAAACTTCTTGACCTCATCCATACAGATGTATGTGGTCCAATAAATTTTTTTTGGAACACATGGAGAAAGGTACTTTGTTATTTTCCTAGATGATTATAGTATAATGGCATGTGTAAGGGTTATAAACCAGAAATATAAAGTGCTCGATTGCATGAAAACATATCATCGAATCACAGATAATGATATCAGATGGGCAATAAAGGTTGTGTGATTTTACAATGGATGGGAATACATGTCCTCTGATTTTGAAAATTACCTAGAAATGAATTGGATAAAACATCATGTAGATTCTGTGAGAACTCCACAACAAAATGGATTAGTTGAGAATTGGAATTGATAGGTAAACAACATGTCCAAGACTATACTAATTAAGAGTTGTATTCCTCAACATTATTGGAAAGAGATAGTTCATGATGTGGTGTATATTCAAAACTGTACAGGGATATATATGGCTGAGACAAAGATACCATATCAATTGTGGAAAGAAAGGAAGCCCTCCTTAAAATATTTTTTTATTTTTTGAAGAAAATGTTTCATCCGAAACAAAGAAATATATCAAGGGAAGTATGGTGACATTGTAGATGAAGCAGTAATTTTTTGATACACCATTAATAGTAATTCGTAAAAGTTTTTTAGTAATCACTTTGGAAGAATTTCTAAAATCAATGATGTCAAGATCATTGAAATGAAAAATATGAATGCATCAAGGAATTCTTATACTGATCTGATAAATGATGAGGATGAATATAAACATGGGATAAATGATAATACATAGGAATAAGAATATGTTCAAAAATCTCAGGAGTCAGATCATGATTTTGACTCAGAAGAGGATTCAGAAGAGGATGTTATAGCTACATATAATTTGGTTGAACCCAAAAGAGAAATCAAAGAGAAGAAATTGATCAGTCCGAAATTATCAGGGATTAGAATGAACCTACACAGTCGAGGTGAATGAGGATTATTTCTCAGTCTATATTTCTATCAGCTGTGGAACCATACTCATTTGAAGAGGCTATAAAGGATGAGTCTAGGATGAAACAAATGAATGAAGAGATAGATCTTATTTGAAAAAATAATTATTGGGATCTAGTTATAATACCTAAATAACACAATGTGATTGGCACGAAGTGGTTTTTCAAGAAAAATGTTGGCAATCATGGAAATGTAATCAGAAAAAAGGTGCACCTGGTCTGTAATGGAGGTATAAAAATCGAAGGTGTTGATGTTCAAGAGACATTTTGTATAGTAGTGAGACAAGAGTCAATCAGACTATTTCATTCCATCTCAATCCAAATACGTTACAATGTATATAAAATGGATGTCAATACATAATTCTTAAATGGCATATTTGAATAAGAAGTCAACATTGAAAACCCTGTGGGATTCTTTCTTGTCAATTACGAACTAAAGGATTGGAAATTAAAGAAAGGTCTATGTGTCTTGAATCAGGTGCCACAGGCATGGTAATCTCGATTGGACTCTTATCTGAGAAATAATGTGTCTAAAAGAGGAGGATTGGATCACAATCTCTATGGGAAGAACTCTCAGAAGTATCCGTCTATGGTATTGGTATGTTTTGGTGATATTATTTTTAGTGGACGAAGATAGGGATCAGTGGATAAATATTCCAATCACATGAAATATGAAGTATAAATGTCTATGATTGGTAATGTGATATACTTTTCAGAGTTTTAGGTGCTTCATTAAAAGGAATACACATTCATTTATCATTGAAATTTATGTAAGAGATATACTAAAGAAATTTAATATGCATGATTCTAAACCAACGATGACTTCGATTTCTGTGGGATCAATGCTCGGAAATCATCTGAAAGGTACTTATGTGGATCCCACCATGTACAATAGAATCATTGGAATCATACTGTACCTGATGGTGACATTAATAGATATTTCCATTACAACTTTCAATGATTCCCTCTTTCAGAGTAATCTGAATGATGAACAAATGGAGGTTGTGAAAAAAATAATTAGATACATTCAAGGAATACTTAATTATGGGATATACATTGACATAAGAAGACTATGAACTATTATCATTTTCTGATGATAACTATAATAGATATGTAGTGGATAGAATTTCAACATGTGGGGGAACATTATATATTAGTATGAAATGTGTGGGATGGTTGAGAAATAAACAAGAAATTACTTCTCTTAGTACTGCCTAAGCTGAATATATATTTGCTACCAAGGCATGGACTCAGTTACATTGGATGAAGCAGCAACTGACAAGAATAGGTGATGAGGTGAATCAACCAATGGTTATTTATTGTGATAAAAAGAGCACAATTTATCTTATAAAGAATCATGTTCAAGATTTTCATACAAAACATACTAAGGTTATATGATTGAGGTTGAAAGTAGTATTGAACATGGCATAGTTTCCTAGAGTATTCCAAATTTTTTGGGCCTCAAAATCAGGAGTTTAATGTTAGAAAGGTAAATATTTCTTCATAGGAGTTATTTTTATGAACAATGGTGAAGGAATTTAGCTATGGGTGAGAACCACGTTCCATAATACATGGGCCGCGTACCATGTTTTAGGAGTGGTATGCGGAGCGGTGGAAGGGGTACGAGGGTGAGGTTCGCGGAACCAAAAATGGTTCGCGGCTGAGCGTCAGTGCGGTACACTGATGGGCTGAATTCGGTGGTGGAAATCAACCACGTAGGATCAAAGGTTGTATGTGGAGAACATATGAAAATGGTTCATGGGATGCCTATAGTTCACGGTGGCAGAAGAATTGGTACGCGGTGGGGGTTGAATCGAATAATGATTTGGTAAATCTTGATTTATCAGATTAAGTGGGTATCGTTTCCTATATAAGAAATGCGTATCCCATCAATTACAAGTAATATTGATCATTATAAGGGAATAATTTTCTCTCCGATATATCGTTAAAGGCCAAAGGTAGTTCATGATGGCTGAATAAGTTCACACTAAAGGTGTTTGCATAAATTCATAACCCACAAAGAATGTTCAGCACGCGGAGGAGGAATCTCTGGTAAGTGAGAGCGAGGATTCTAAAATTAGTACTCATAGGGGGAGCTCATGTATGTGGACGCAATGATAGTCCTTGAACAGAGGACAATTCCCTGAATGGAGGGGTTTCGCAGAAGAGATTCACGAAATTGGTACACGACAGTGGTACATGATCGTGTACGTGGAGGCAGCCTATGGATAGAGGGAGGGTTGAGGTAGTAGTAGTGGTTCACGAAGAATGTGTTACACATAGAAATCATGGTACTCATTATGTGGGAGGATAGGGTGGTTCAAGATTTAAATAATAAACTTTCTAAAAGATTCAAATTAGTTTTCAAATGATTTTTCAGAACATAGCATTACCCACGAAGGTGGACTTCAACTACCGGTGAAAAAAGAACATCAACATAGCATCCATTTATAGTTAAGGATGAATAATTTAATTTTGAACCATTGAAGAAAACATAACATAGATATACTAAGTGAAGATTATTCCAATTCAATGAGCAAGGGGGAGTCAATTGAAGTTATCCGAGGGACGCATTGTGATATCTCGGAAACATGTAAAGGTAGTGTGCCAAGAAAATAGTGATTGTGCCAAAATCATGTATTACACAACTTGTGTATATTAGTTGTTTGGTACTACCTACACACAGTTAGTGTATTATCCTTGGACGTAGAACTTAGTGGTCAACCAAGTAAAAGTAATCTGTCATTTCTTGGCATATGATTGTTTATTTTCTCCTCCTCCTCCTCAAACAGGATTAACAGGTTTCTACCAACGTGGGAATAAGATCTATTAGTTTAAAAGAAAAACATGACACCTTGATACACCCCTCCCCTCTCAGTATGTTCTGAGGTCCTTTATAGTATAGTGCAAAATTAAAAAAGTTATTCTAGTAAAACGTTAATTTGATAAGATGAATATTGATTTTCAACATACGTAGTCAAATAATCATAAATTGAATTTTTAAAAACATTCATTAATAATATGATTTTAAGAATTATTTTAATTTTACTAAAAAATTATTTGAATATTATATTGTATTATAAACAATTTCCTAATATTCATTTTTATATAATTAAGGATATTTTCATTTTGGGGTAAATAGTCATGTTATTTAGAAAAGTGTTTCTGTGTGTATTTTTTTTCCATATTAAATTGTTATACATTAATCTAATAATAAATAATATAAATCATATTTATAAATTAATTATCTAAATATATGAACTAAAATTAATATAATTATGACTACTAGTTAATAATTTAATTTACGATTATCTTCTGCTTGAAAAACCATTTTCCATAAAAAATGATATTCATTGCATTTTGGGGGAAAATTTTAAAATTTATTTTTTTACACAAATTAGTAATGAATTTTATAAAATGGTTTCAGTTTATTTCATAATAATTAATAAAATAGTGGTGTGGGCAATTTAAATATTTTTTCATTAGGAATAGTGAACATTGTAAAATTTAGATATTATTGTTAAGGTTAGAAAAATCTTATCGAGGTTAATCTAAAATGTTAAAGGTATAAATTTCTATAAAACATGTCCGAATATTATTTAATTAAGATATTTCATCAATATATTATCTTAATTTATAAATAGACTCCCCTTTGAGCCACTTTTACAATAAATGTACTGTTTAATATTTGAAAACATTAAAAATTACAAGTCTGTATCCCACCTCAATCACAATGGGGGACCTTCTCCCCTCACATATTCAGAGTTATTTATCCATTTATCATAAATAATGACGTTGAAAATATATCCAAAACATCCTTATAAACATTATAGATGTGTAATTATTCATTAAATTTCAATAATATTGTCATTAAGATGACATAAACAAGAGCTACTTAAATGAAGTGAAAACTATCATAATTGAACCCCTTAATTTATCATCCAATATTTCTATCTATAGTTATTTTCATAACCATTTCAATATAATACAAAATTATTATAAACCATATACTAGTATTTTATTCAATGTTTTTAAAAAACTAATCAATATGCTTCCTCATAAATTGGGAAACAAGAGTATCACTATTGTATACGGTGGATTACTAGCTCACGAGCTAATGTAATTTCTTTTTCATCATTGCCACACATGGAAGGACAGAATGGTGTAAAAATTATTATATTTTATATTAATTTCAAAATTATGATGTTTGAAAATTAATATGTTCTACATTGACTTACCCTTCCACCTATTGAAAAAATTATAATGTTACTCGTATGTATGTATACCACCACCATTGACGGATGTGATTCTTCTTCATACACAATTTTAATAGTGGATTATAATTTTTAATATAATGATTTTTTATTATGATAATATAATTTTATAAATTCAAGATATGATAGAACCTTGATCAATTAATAATGATTATAACTTCAAAATCAAAACATATATGATAAATGTGGAAATTAAGACATGAATCAATGATAATAATGAGTTATTTTTAACAATTGGGTGATAATTTGTAATAATTGAATCATATACAATTCTATATATATTTATATTTTAATTTTATGTATTTATAATAATAAAAAATATATACATGAGGTTGATTCATATTTAACTAGGTGGAAGTGTTAGGTAGTGGATTTCGTCTCAATTTCTACCCTTTTAGGACATATTTTTTATTATGATCCTACATTATATTATCCCATTTATATGAATTTATATTAATGTATATTAAATGAATATCTATATATTTTCATTTCTAATGTTTCAATTCCAATTTAACATTTCAAGGGTTTACAATTTAAAATTTACTAATTATGTAAGAAATTATTTTATAATGATTTTATTTTCGGATTGTTTATATTTTCATTAAATTAATCTTATTATTTATCCTTTATAAAAACCATATATATTTACCTATTGGATATTTATTTTTTAAAATTTTTTTGTAATAAATTTAGTATCATTTTCACATGAATCATGAAAAAATGTTTAAAATAAAAAATCAACTCATTTCTCTTTTGATCAAGTATATTTTTCTTATGTGTCCATACTTTTATTAATTTCCATAAGAAGTTGTTATTATTTTATAAAATAATTAATCAATGATACATTATGATAACATTAATTTTTTATATCTTTTTAGAGTAATATTTATATTTTTTATCAAAATTTTCATACTAAATTTTTTTAATAAAATGTCAAAATGAATTTCTATTTTCAATGTATATAGCGTTAATATATTTTCCTTCCAAAATAACCATTTTTTTCTCTATAGATTATATTACTGGATGTTCATGGTTTATAAATATAATTATTTAATGAAATTTTATTTTAATTATTTTTCTGCAGTTTTATTCTATTCATAAAAAAATATCTTTTATTAAAAAACGTATATTTATCAATAATTTATACTCAAATTTTCTCTCTTATTAGTAATTTTTAATTATAATTTTCTTTAAATAATTACATTCTTATAATAAAAATTTGTTTAATATTAAATTTCACTCATGTATAAATATTATTTGTATCATGGGTGTGCATATTTCATAACTCATATACTATTTCAATATAATTTGTTTTACTATGAATTTTATTTTATTGACTGTGAAATATTTATGTTTAATATTATTTAATAATTAGTGCTATTTAATACTAATGAAAAATATATTGGAGTTAAATTGATCATTCAATATATGAGGAATGTATTCAAAATACACTTATGAGTGGGGTTCGATAATAGATATCACATCAATGCATCAACTTGTCACATGAGTCAAACGAGAAGTCTATCAAAATAAAGTGGGTTTTAGTATATATGATCCCGTATTTGAAAATATCATTCCATGGGGGATTGATAATGTAATATAGAATTAAAAATTAATTTAGTTGTGAATATAGTAATTATTATCCATTAAATTAATACTTTCATATTATAAATATATGAATTTCATGCTCATGTTATTGATTGAATGGAATGTGTGTTCAATTATTTAACATGAGTGATTTTAGACATATCATTTATAAATGATCGTTACCATTGTACACAATCCTTACTAGGAATGTTATTTCACCCTTATATTGTTCTCATGTCCCCAAGGAATGAATAAAGAATCTATGAATGATTTTAAAGAACATAGAATATTTAATTTTAGTATGTTTATTTTAATATCTAATTTAAAATGGAAATCATGTATGTATTTTTTTCTTCAAGACTACTATTTTTATAAAACCATGGGGATGTGATCCCTTATAACTTATTCCAATCTATTAATGATGGCACCGACTCTAGGTTACTAGATTTGGGGTTAAAATGAATCAAATGATTTTTGTTCACACTCATGCGACAGTAAGCATATGTGTGATTCATATCAAAAGTGGAATAATATTTAGATTTATTTTGAGGAAATAAATTGGAAATTATCTAGATTTTTGGAGACAATTCATGTGGATATTTTAAAACATAACATTTAATTATTTTTATGGGAAAATGTTATTTTGTTTTTTATTTATCTAGTAAGATTGGTTGGATGATCTTGATTATTCAAAATTAATAGGTATTCAAATTTATCACACTATACCAGATATAAAATAAAAAGATCATTGGTGCAAATATTTAAAACAAATTATAAATATAATGATAAATAATTTATAAATACCATAGTTTTAGAATATCTGAAAACACATAGGATATGATATCATGATTTTTCCATGATAACTCTTTAACCAAATGGATATTTGAGAGAAGAAATCATATGACCAACAACATAGCTTCGAATATGCTTATTGAAAATAATTTGTTGAAAATATATTATAAATAATTTGTTCTAACATATTTATATATCTAAAAAAATTATGTCTAATTGATGAACATATATGATATGAAATATTTTATGGAATGAAATTGATGCATAGATAATTATGTGTGTTTTAGTGAAACTGTATTTTTTAAAAGAATGTAATGTAATTTTTCTTATATATAAAGATGAAGTTATATTTATTTAATATTCATCTATAAGATAAGAATATATTTTGTTTAAAAATATTCACAGTAAAATTATTGATATAAATAATGTATTTATAATTAAATTTGTATAAACATAAAATAAATAAAATAATATTTAATCTTGGAATGATAATAACTGACAAATAACAAACCCGGAATTCATGTAGAAAGGTGAATAATGTGTTTCAAGCTCTAGTTGAGTAAAATGGGATTCGATTATAATAGATAATATTTTAGATTATGGGGATAATAAAGAATATATATCAAAATATATATATATAATTTATGAAAACACATATAGAAATATAATTGGTGATCATACACCACTAATAAAAAATAGATGTAAAAATACACAGTAGTGTATATCATTGTTATCTTACGCCGAACAAAAGATAGTTTATTTAGAAACCTTAGAGGAATGTTTGATCAAATCAATGAATGGGGAGATTACACTAGATTGTAAGAAATAATATTTTTGAGGTTGTCCCATGGAAGAAAATAAGAATGAAGTTGAAAACAAGTGATCTCCCAAAAAAACTAAATAAATATGAATATGTGATAAGAAAATAATGAATTATGTGTGTCCAAGGAGATTTCCAAATGACATTTTTTCCAATGGCTCATTTGGGACTATTTAGATATTCTCATATATGTTGGTCTAAAAAAATATCACTATGTACTAAATAAATTTCAAATTACTGTAATAAAATATATAAAGTGAATATGATTTATATAATGTGAAAGTAGATTTATTTTTCATTTTTCTGGATGAAATAAATATGATCCTATTGAAGAATTCTCTATAGAAGCTTAATTAAGAACACAGATCTTGGTAAGAATGAATATATTTGTGTATAAGGTTGTTAAGATATCTTACTGGTGGTGTTGATCGCATTCTCTATATTATTAAGGACCAGTGGAATTGGATTTTGGTAATTATATATCTAAATTAAAAAATATGTTTAGTCTCATATAACACCCAATGCATAAATACTTCAGAACATATTATGTGTGAATTTTTAATTTTCATCAATTATTGAATTATATTTTATCCCATAACGAGATGTATAATCAGAGTAAGGACGAAAATTTAATATCATAAACTAAATATTTCATTGAGGAACAAACGATATTTTATATAGACAATTGTAAACCAATTACTACTCTATAGGAGACTGTTTTGAAATTATCAGAATAATATTGAACATTATAAGATTTTTTAAACTCTATACCAATGGATCCTTGAAATATTAATTTACATGACATTAACTCTAATATAGGTTATATTTTACAGAGTTCATTAATATCATTATCAGATTTGTGTATAAGAAAATCAAATTAATTCTATGAGATATATATTTTGATGAATCCTCTAAAAAGGGGATTTTGGGTTATATTATTATTGAAATGTGTTGTATAAACTAGTGGGATATACATAAACTAATTGAATAGTTTTATTTGAACGAAAAAATACTTCTGGATATTTGTTTCTTCTTAGATTTTTTTTTGTATAAAAGTAAAAAAATTATGATTACATACCATTATGAAATATCGATATATATTATATTATTGTGAGAAAATAATTTACTCTACCAATAATGATGAAATAAGAGCTATAACGTTTTTTTCATTGGTGTGGTATCTCCTATATAGATTATGTGTGGAAATTATTTAAATAAAAAAATAAAAAAATAGCAATATATAATTATTATCACTATACATTGAAATAAAAAACAATTTCTAAAATGACAAATTTGAGCATTGTGTTGTGAAATTTGAATATTTATTGAATAAAAATAATTTTTTTTGGTATTATGAATAAGTAAAAAAAAAAGATGGATTCTTCATGGCATCATATTGATCTTGGAGTCCAACTGAACCTTCTCTCTAGATAGATTTGGAAATAGATACCCATACTCTATCATGACCCGCCTTCTTCAAGATGAGGGAAGGGACTGAAATGTGACATTCCCTTCCCTTCCTAAGATGAAGGATAGATAGTGAACCCCCGATTGTTTCCATCAGTAGGCCTCAATGTGGCGAATATCACCAAGGGTATATAATCTCATAAAATTTGGAAGGCATTTCCCTTTTTCTAAAACACGATTGGGAGATAATAGAGTGAATCCCATAAACGCAAAAGAATAAAAGTAAAAGTAAATCCATGAATCCATTTCCACATGCATGATCAAATGCAAAACTAATACAAAGTAAAAAATAACTCCAATATAATGTTCCAAAAGAAAAGAAATTACATAGCAATAACAACTAGCCTGACACCCGAGCTAGTAATGTCCAACATGGCAATCAATGTCCTTCTAGAAACCTGTAAATATTTTTATATACATAGGGTGATCATAATAGTATACTTAGTAGGCAAACTAAATCTGGTCGTGAACAAGTGAGGGATACTTCTAATGCCCCGATGGGAAAATAGAAGAACCACTGGCACCTTTCAAGAAATACTAACCAGCCTATCCCCGCTATGAAAAACTCATTGAAGTAACTCATGTCATGTAATGAAATAATATAATACCATCGACATTTGTGTACCCTTCAGCACATTCCTACTGGTAAACTTCTTATTCTTAATGATAAAACGTCTTGATGCTTCCACTCTTCCCACACTCATCCCCATTGATGCATCCTTCCCGGACACACCTGGGCCTCAAACCGTACACAACCACACTCGCAAAAACCTAGGCCACAAAAAACACTTCCACACACGAAAATACCTAGGCCTCAAAAACCACACACCACTCTCATAGAGACCTAATCCACAACAACCATAGCCACACCCAAAGACATTGAGTCCTCAACAACCACACACCATGCCCAATGGAAAATGGGCCTTATCACAATGATACATGGGAAAACATACATGGACAGTAAAACTCTGAGCCCATTATACAAAAAAAATCCTTTTCCAAAATAAAAACGGACTATGGTAAGCCTCATTCCATTACAACCATCCTGGGTATGCCAGAGATGAATGATCCCGAAATAAGGTCTAAGGAAGAATGTCGGTAACCAGTCATCTATCCTCCAATTGGGATTATGGTAAACACACACACCCCCATGAGATGGGGGAGTTGAGAGAATGGTTCTCAATAAGTGTTGGGTGTGTAATGAAATAAAAATGAACTAAAATCCATATATATAGGTAATCAGACACTCATCCCCAGCCTAAAGTTTTTTCATGAATAGTCAACAAGCCCACAATAGCACCACTTTGGCTACAACCAATGTATTCTCTACAAATAAACAACAACTACCAAGCATAAAACAAAATCCTTTTTATTTCATCTTCCAATTATTTATTTAAGTGGATTCACATTAAATTATTCCAACACTATCGGACAACTAATAATTATAACCATACCAAACAACGTACAAAACCAAATTGCAGTTCCCCTACACAGTAGCACAATATTTGACTTACAGTCCCACTGCACATCCCCGTTCAACTACTTCCAAAAATCATTATTCGAATTGATACTACCCATTCTGTCTCTCACAACCCATCACATTAGACATGCATCCCATAGTAATCCCAGATTCAGTCCCACTACATAACATGTTCACAATAATCCTACATTCTAACTGCCCAAAATAACTCCACATTCATAACAAAACAAAGGAGGTTCTACTACCTATAATTCTATCCATTCCATAATCAATGAATCTCTCAGACTGAGACTCCAACACCCCCATGTACCACCCCACATACCAAGCCCACATAACCCAATCCCGAACACACAAAAAATAACCAAAACCATCAAAAAGTGTTTATTAAAATTTAATCGACATGGGTCCTTTAATTTACACTACAATATAACCAAGGAGATCATAGTACATGTATGATTATGGGGAATTACATTATTTAATCGAGTGTACATGATTAATCAGATTTCATGTTATATATTTACTTCAAACATCAAAATGAAATACAACACCATTAGTGAAAACTCAGAGACCACAAACTACCATGATGTTTAGAATTCATACAACCACAATAGCCATAAATGAATCATAGATAACAAAATTAAAATAGGCGACCAACATCATACCTCACCCTGTCCATTCTTTTAATTATGCAGGTCATCATTTGATTATATCATATTCTTGTTTAATTCTCATCCCCAGAAGATTATCAAGTTGTTCCTTATAAGGAATCATTAATATACCCTCCCTGGATGATGAAAAATTAAAGATAATCCAATGAATTTCCACACATATTAATTAAGGGATCAAAGTTCCATCACGCGCTAAGAACATGGGATGGCATGACTTAGAGGAAGAACTCGGGAAAGGCTGAGAAGGAAGGGCTCCAACACGGGCACATGATTCGTCTTAAGAGAAATTATCTTAGTCCACAAAGAGAAACGAAAAGGAATAAGGAAGAGAGAATCTCATCATATGAAGAGTCCAGGTCCTAAAATCAGGGAGCCCTTTTTTATGTACATGAATTCTAGATCATGGTTTGACCACGTAGTTTAGTGGTTTCAAACATTATAATTAATTGAGATCTAATAATTCCCCTTAGAAATGGTTAAGATAAGACAGTCGATGCCTATGATTTGATAGATTAACATTATATAGAAAAAAACATGCATAATGGGAGAAACTGGGAAAACTCGGAAAACTAGGTGATGAGGTGTGACACCATTTGGTGAGACACTATAATGGTGACACCGAAAACGTCGTGACCGTGATAGTGCCCACCTAACCATTGCCACTGTAATGGTGTCTTTTTAATCAATGTCACCAAGAACGGTGTGACCATGATGGTGCCACCATAACCGGTTCTACAATAATAGTGTGTCGATACTATTGACACCATTTCAGAGAAATAGTTTGGTGGAACTTAGATTTTGGAAAACTCCCAGATCAAGCCACTGTGACCCCTGTGAACACTACTGTAACACCCCGAGCTTCCACGATACGCTTCTCATTCAATAATGCAATAGCGTGTGTTGTACGCAACCTCGAGCTCTAGCACACACCACAACTAATTAAACTAGCCGTTGTGAATAGTAATACCTACTTTTTGAAATTTTATAAATTTTATATTTCAAAATGGACTTCACTTTTGTATTCCCAATATTGAAATTAGCCTATGTTGAATTTTTTGTAATTTTCCGAGAACTTCCAAATTTTTATGAATAGTGAAAAATACTTAAAACAACTTTTTTAATCAAAATAATTTATAGTGATAAGTTATACTATTTAGTGGTTTTAAGGTACAATTAGAATATATTTTTACCATTTTATCCAATGGTGGTCATTAAAGTTAATTTAACATTGAAATTGGACATAAACAATTGCCAATCTTTTGATATAAATTGTTTCGTAAAAACACGCTATTTGTTATAACAGCGGGAATTAATTATTAAATTAATTAATTTGACTTATATGTTTTGAATTTTGTAAAATGGACTTCATTTTTGAATTCAGAATATCAATTATAGCTTAGGGTGAAATTTTGGCCTTATTCTGAAAAACTTCAATTTTTGATGAATAGTGAAACCACTAAGTGGTAATCAAGCAAACTGATTTTTCAGTTAAATGAAAGTTTACCACTAATGTGTACTGAATTTTGAAAATCCGACATACATGGTTGTCATTAAGAAGTAAAATGTGGTTCAATGAGATTAAAATAATTTTTTGGTGAATAGTAACTTATTAAGTTTTTAATCGCGATTAGTGGTAATTAGTGTAGTTTAAGGAATAAATAATGCTTTAATAATATAAAATGACCTAGACACATGTCCCAACCTTATTGGTTGTGTCATGGCCGACCAAGACAAGCCATGGGTCAACTTGGGGACCCCATGGATCCACTTTGGTTGGGAAATGACATAAATTACTTTTTATTTAATGTTAAAGTGAAAATGACACAAACATAATATGTTTTACGAAAACAATTTTTAAGTAGGGTTATACAAGTCCAAATTTTGATTATAAATAGTCATTGGAAAGATAAAAAGATTTCCTATACCATAGTATTTGTTTTATAATTTTTAGACATTAAATAAATTTAATTATTTATGACATAATAATGATGCAGCGATGACATCATTATCTAACGATTTAAATAAAATGGAAAGTTAATATAAAATCTATGAACTACACATGGCCAAAACCTATTGGATGAGTGGATTTCGATGCCTTATCACCTTATCCACGAATTCTATCAATGTGGGACCTTTTAAAACCGAAACACATTTTCAAATAATGTAATGTTCCTTTACTTTCCAAAAGTGCCCCTCCTCTCCTCTTATAAAAGGCCCCCACCTCTACCTCATTTCACACACTCTTCAAGCCATTGGCTCGGCCAACCCCTGCCCATTTGCTCTCTCCACATCCCTCTCCTCATCCTAGAGGATTCCCTTTGGGCAGAATCCTTTCAAAGGAAGCCTTTAGGCTCAACTCAAAAGGAGTTACACTTTTTAAGGTAATTCATTCTCTCATGTTCTTTTGTTTTATTTTGCTTCTCCAACCCCCTAAACTCTTTTTATTTACTTCTTTTGTAACAACACCAGTATCTTCAATATACTAGGATGTTGTTATAAGATTTATTTGAGCTACACTTCCACACAACTACATCAAATGGTTAAAGAACATAAGGTTTCCGTGGATGGCGAAATTCTGCCTCCCGAAACGATGATTGTTCAACACTCATTTAACACCTTCAAAGGTGGCCATTATGATGTCACTATTTTTATATATGATATATAATATGTTTATGTTTTCCTTAAGCTTCTGTTTTTTTCATTTTGGGCATACCTTTATGGTTTCCATTATGGGTAAAACACGATATCTTCATTTTAGGAAGCGCGGACTACCGCCCCCTGAAAGTGATTTGATTCGTTAATACCATATGTGGGATGTGTGAAGGATAAAGTTAATGATATTATATATGTTATTATACTGGAATTATAATATACTCTTATATCATTATGATTCCATTCCAGAAAATATGAAATAGAAATGGAAGTAGCGTTCATGCGTACGTACGGCTTACCGTCTCCATGAACGGTGCATTTCATTTCTTACCTCTAAATGTGATGTAATATTATAAATGAATGTATATACTGGATATATATGACATATATGATATCTACATCATGAATACCATTCTGGATATAATGAACCTTTGACCAAATTAACAACATGTAAGTGTAAGAAGCCTATTTTTGACTTAAGAACCAAATACCGACAAAACGACCGTTATTAACTTAAATAATTACATAATGTTCATATCATTGTAATATGTGATATAATAAGGATAATGAAATTGAAAATGGTTCTTAATAAGGTATATATTAACTCTAGTTTATTATTCAGGAGGTTAAAGAACGGTTGAGTCAAGTCAGACACGAGGTAAGGGAACTTCTTAACCCAACTTCCATTCTTTGGGTTAATCTCCTACTTTCAAATTATGTCATGATATTATTATGTCCTATATTGTATTTGTACATTATTTATGTGTACTTATAGTGAATACACATTATAGATGTACTTTATTTAAAAATTTATCTTTTTAAGGACTTCGTCTCAATCCCCTTTCATTGAGGCATATTTGGTTTTATACAAAACTTTCTTTTATACGGTGTATAAACCCCTTTGACTTTTACGTTTATTCAAAAGGAATCTTTTTTATACGAAGCGTTTTACTAAATGACAAAAAGGGAATGTTTTTATTTCCGTACTTATGCGGCGACAATGACTTCTCCGCCGCCGTGACCATTATTTGAGTTTCGGCTTCCTCTACAAGCCATCACTTTTTTAATGAAAAATAAATACAAAGTTTTAACTTTCTTTTATTTTGGTTTTGAAAATGGTTTTGAAAACGTTTTTATTATATCAATGAGTTGTATTGATATCTTGTGATTGGAATGTGGAAATGTTATGTTTCCTTTATGCATGTTTTATGTGATACGATTATGTTATGGTTTATGATATGTTTAAACCTATTCATATGAGGAATGCATTGGACTTAATAAGTGACGGGTGGAGCCCGCTATAGCTCCTCGATGCATCGGCAGGTCTCATGAGACAAACTAGTGTCTTGGCACGAGGCCTTGACAAAATCTTATTTGTGGTCTTGGCACGAGGCCTTGACTACGTGGTTATGATAGTCTGGCATTATGCATTCCATCATTATGAAAGTGGTTATTGTTATTGCATGTGATTATTCGACCAGTAGAATATCCATGTGAAGAAGTGAATGGCATTATCTCATTTTACTTTTGCCATATTATGTTGAAGTTCATGTTTAAAAGGCTTTTGTTTTATTTATACATTGCCTTAATTGTTAATGATTATTTATGAAAGCTTCCGCATTATTGTTATCCTTACTGAGCATCTGAGCTCACCCCTTTCAATGTTTTGATATTTTCCAGGATTTGAAGAAGTATTTTAGGAATGACCTACAGGGATAGTCAGAAGAGGATATGAGTGTGGACTATGGAGACTTTGTTATTGTAGTTTTTCACTTTATGATGTAATGTAACGTTTACGAATGTATCTAGTGTTTCCAAGGCTACTAAACTAATCGGTCTTTCGAGACTTGATCTTTTGTGATCATGCCAATGTTACGAAGTAATGCACCGACTCTGGGTAGCTGGGGTCGGGGCGTTACAGTTGGTATCAGAGGCAGTTTAGTACTAACCTTGGAAGCTAGATGTAGATAAACTCTGATTAGAACGCATAGCCCAAAGATAGGCTTCGAGGATTAGTATAGAAGAACTTCCTAGAATTTTGGTATTATAGAGATGATATGAGTTTTCCGAGCAATACATCCCTGTCTGGATACGAGCAGGTAGAGGTGGCTCTGGCACAGATGTACCTAGGGGTAAAACCCGAAAACACCGCTTTGAGCTAGACTCAAACGGGAACTGGTGCACGACAACGGGCCTTGCTGCACTCTTGGTTATGACACTCCCGGGGGATATGCTTAGGATAATTCTCATTTTCTTTACAAACCATTATGTAAGGTTTATGAGTACATACTTCCTCAAAGGAAACATTTCTTTTTATGATTATGGATTATATCCATAAATAGTTCAATTTATGTTAAGTATTATACAAGTATGGAATTATGTATTTTGATTCATAAACTAATCTGGATTATGCCATTGTTTAGAAATGGCGCCTAGTAGAAGGAATGGAAACTGTATCAATGCACGAACTCCGTGTAGGGATTGCCCTCCTGCTCAAGATAATTATTGTGGACCTGGAGATACAACTGGTGCTGATCAACTTATTACCATACTGGGACAACTCACGCAGGTTATGAATAACAACCTTACTCGTATGGAGCACCCTGATTCGCAACGTGGAGGATCAATGCTAGACCGTTTCATGAGGCAACAACCGCCAACCTTCAATGGGAGTACAAATCCTACAGTAGCTGAGCAATGGATAAATTCCTTAGAGAAAATATTCCATGCCTTGGGGAGTAGTGAAAGGGAGAAGGTTGTCATGGCAGTTTACCGCCTCACTGGAGATGCCGATCAGTGGTGGTCACTGATTCAAAACACAAAGGAAGATGATGACGTATCGAATATGGAATGGAGGGAGTTCAAAGAGCTTTTCTTAGAAAAATACTTTCCTCGTGACCATCGAGCAGATATGGAAAGGCAATTTCTGAGTCTGAGGCAGAAGGAGGATGAAAATGTCGCAAAGTATGAGGCTAACTTTACAAGGTTAGCGAGGCATGCTGCCGATTATATATGTAACCCAAGGAGTAAGATTGATCGTTTCTTTGATGGGTTAAAACCATTTCTCCGTCGAGCTTTAGTATCACAATCCTTCTCATCATACGAAGATATAGTCTCATGTGCTATCAAGACAGAAAAGGAATTCTCTAAGTCTTATGACAACAAAGTAAAGCAAGAGAAGAAGAGAACGGTGGAACAAGAGACAGATAAAGGGAAAAAGGGAAAGAAGGATTTTCCATTATGTGATAATTGTGGGAAGAATCACCCTGGTACTTGCCTAAAAGGAATGGGAGTCTGTTATAAATGTGGAGAAAAAGGTCACCAGGCACGTGATTGCAAGGGAAAGAAAGAGGCTGTCAAAGTTGAATGCTACAATTGTAGAGAAATGGGTCATTATGCAAATGAATGTCCTAAGCGTCAAGGAAACTTACCTCAGAAAAGGACAAGGGATCAAGGACAATCTTATGCTATTACTACAGTTGAAGCAGAATAACTAATGTATTGGTGCTTTTGGACTCAAGGATTATATTCTGGTTATAAGAATAATGTAATATATATATATGGATTGTACTGCATTACTTTTTGATTTCAGTAAGGTTTTAATATGATTAAGGTAATCATATTTTTGGTATGTGACAATAAGAGAAACATTTCTTTGTTTGGGGAATCTGATAAATTGATTTTGGAATTAAGAGACCTTTTAGAGAAAGTCTGGACAGAGGTATTTTGGATAACTATAAATGTTGGGATGGATTAAGTTGAACTTTGAATAGTATTGTTTAAGGTTAAAACTTTTCTGAAGATTATTTCTGGAATACTATAATACTATTTTTTTTAGAAAAAGGACAACCTGCAGGGTGGGGCATAAACCGTCGCGTCGGACAAAGCTGTAGGAATCGAACCCACAATCAAAGTGCGACAAGCCTTTATTTCCTACCACTAGCCTACAGGAAGTCCCTGGTTATTACAAAATAGTTTTACTAATCTAAATGGTATGTGTTAACATTTGGAACCTTATACAATTATGATAAATAGAATATTTTTGAGTTCCGTTACCATTTGGAGTAAAAGTTGGGTTTGTGGTAAAAATTTACTAACGAATGAAAGTATACATAACAAGTATGTATATTCCCTTACGTTCTTAGTAAATCTCATAAATAAATTCCTCAACATTATAAAAGGTAACTTAAAACAAAAATGTTGTCGGTTAACTTTTCCAACTGGGGATTCAATGACCGTTTAACCAATCACAAGTTTGTGATTTTCTTATGGTTAAACTTTCTCCTAATCCTGTTTTCTATAACTCTCCATCAGACCTTGATGGTTTGTTTTTCTTCCATATCCATATTTTCATAGAATCCTAGAATGGGCTATATCGGGTGACCTTTGTACTTATCCTGCTTTCTTTTAATGTTATATATTTATTAACCTTATTTCCGATGTGGGTTTTCCTAAAAGGTATTTTCTCTTTTCAACCTTTTATTTTCAAAGAAAAATTTCAAATTGCGAGGACGCAATTTATTGAAGGAGGGTAGAATGTAACACCCCGAGCTTCCACGATACGCTTTTCATTCAATAATGCAATAGCGTGTGTTGTAAGCAACCTCGAGCTCTAGCACACACCACAACTAATTAAACTAGCCGTTGTGAATAGTAATACCTACTTTTTGAAATTTTATAAATTTTATATTTCAAAATGGACTTCACTTTTGTATTCCCAATATTGAAATTAGCCTATGTTGAATTTTTTGTAATTTTCCGAGAACTTCCAAATTTTTATGAATAGTGAAAAATACTTAAAACAACTTTTTTAATCAAAATAATTTATAGTGATAAGTTATACTATTTAGTGGTTTTAAGGTACAATTAGAATATATTTTTACCATTTTATCCAATGGTGGTCATTAAAGTTAATTTAACATTGAAATTGGACATAAACAATTGCCAATCTTTTGATATAAATTGTTTCTTAAAAACACGCTATTTGTTATAACAGCGGGAATTAATTATTAAATTAATTAATTTGACTTATATGTTTTGAATTTTGTAAAATGGACTTCATTTTTGAATTCAGAATATCAATTATAGCTTAGGGTGAAATTTTGGCCTTATTCTGAAAAACTTCAATTTTTGATGAATAGTGAAACCACTAAGTGGTAATCAAGCAAACTGATTTTTCAGTTAAATGAAAGTTTACCACTAATGTGTACTGAATTTTGAAAATCCGACATACATGGTTGTCATTAAGAAGTAAAATGTGGTTCAATGAGATTAAAATAATTTTTTGGTGAATAGTAACTTATTAAGTTTTTAATCGCGATTAGTGGTAATTAGTGTAGTTTAAGGAATAAATAATGCTTTAATAATATAAAATGACCTAGACACATGTCCCAACCTTATTGGTTGTGTCATGGCCGACCAAGACAAGCCATGGGTCAACTTGGGGACCCCATGGATCCACTTTTGTTGGGAAATGACATAAATTACTTTTTATTTAATGTTAAAGTGAAAATGACACAAACATAATATGTTTTACGAAAACAATTTTTAAGTAGGGTTATACAAGTCCAAATTTTGATTATAAATAGTCATTGGAAAGATAAAAAGATTTCCTATACCATAGTATTTGTTTTATAATTTTTAGACATTAAATAAATTTAATTATTTATGACATAATAATGATGCAGCGATGACATCATTATCTAACGATTTAAATAAAATGGAAAGTTAATATAAAATCTATGAACTACACATGGCCAAAACCTATTGGATGAGTGGATTTCGATGCCTTATCACCTTATCCACGAATTCTATCAATTTGGGACCTTTTAAAACCGAAACACATTTTCAAATAATGTAATGTTCCTTTACTTTCCAAAAGTGCCCCTCCTCTCCTCTTATAAAAGGCCCCCACCTCTACCTCATTTCACACACTCTTCAAGCCATTGGCTCGGCCAACCCCTGCCCATTTGCTCTCTCCACATCCCTCTCCTCATCCTAGAGGATTCCCTTTGGGCAGAATCCTTTCAAAGGAAGCCTTTAGGCTCAACTCAAAAGGAGTTACACTTTTTAAGGTAATTCATTCTCTCATGTTCTTTTGTTTTATTTTGCTTCTCCAACCCCCTAAACTCTTTTTATTTACTTCTTTTGTAACAACACCAGTATCTTCAATATACTAGGATGTTGTTATAAGATTTATTTGAGCTACACTTCCACACAACTACATCAAATGGTTAAAGAACATAAGGTTTCCGTGGATGGCGAAATTCTGCCTCCCGAAACGATGATTGTTCAACACTCATTTAACACCTTCAAAGGTGGCCATTATGATGTCACTATTTTTATATATGATATATAATATGTTTATGTTTTCCTTAAGCTTCTGTTTTTTTCATTTTGGGCATACCTTTATGGTTTCCATTATGGGTAAAACACGATATCTTCATTTTAGGAAGCGCGGACTACCGCCCCCTGAAAGTGATTTGATTCGTTAATACCATATGTGGGATGTGTGAAGGATAAAGTTAATGATATTATATATGTTATTATACTGGAATTATAATATACTCTTATATCATTATGATTCCATTCCAGAAAATATGAAATAGAAATGGAAGTAGCGTTCATGCGTACGTACGGCTTACCGTCTCCATGAACGGTGCATTTCATTTCTTACCTCTAAATGTGATGTAATATTATAAATGAATGTATATACTGGATATATATGACATATATGATATCTACATCATGAATACCATTCTGGATATAATGAACCTTTGACCAAATTAACAACATGTAAGTGTAAGAATCCTATTTTTGACTTAAGAACCAAATACCGACAAAACGACCGTTATTAACTTAAATAATTACATAATGTTCATATCATTGTAATATGTGATATAATAAGGATAATGAAATTGAAAATGGTTCTTAATAAGGTATATATTAACTCTAGTTTATTATTCAGGAGGTTAAAGAACGGTTGAGTCAAGTCAGACACGAGGTAAGGGAACTTCTTAACCCAACTTCCATTCTTTGGGTTAATCTCCTACTTTCAAATTATGTCATGATATTATTATGTCCTATATTGTATTTGTACATTATTTATGTGTACTTATAGTGAATACACATTATAGATGTACTTTATTTAAAAATTTATCTTTTTAAGGACTTCGTCTCAATCCCCTTTCATTGAGGCATATTTGGTTTTATACAAAACTTTCTTTTATACGGTGTATAAACCCCTTTGACTTTTACGTTTATTCAAAAGGAATCTTTTTTATACGAAGCGTTTTACTAAATGACAAAAAGGGAATGTTTTTATTTCCGTACTTATGCGGCGACAATGACTTCTCCGCCGCCGTGACCATTATTTGAGTTTCGGCTTCCTCTACAAGCCATCACTTTTTTAATGAAAAATAAATACAAAGTTTTAACTTTCTTTTATTTTGGTTTTGAAAATGGTTTTGAAAACGTTTTTATTATATCAATGAGTTGTATTGATATCTTGTGATTGGAATGTGGAAATGTTATGTTTCCTTTATGCATGTTTTATGTGATACGATTATGTTATGGTTTATGATATGTTTAAACCTATTCATATGAGGAATGCATTGGACTTAATAAGTGACGGGTGGAGCCCGCTATAGCTCCTCGATGCATCGGCAGGTCTCATGAGACAAACTAGTGTCTTGGCACGAGGCCTTGACAAAATCTTATTTGTGGTCTTGGCACGAGGCCTTGACTACGTGGTTATGATAGTCTGGCATTATGCATTCCATCATTATGAAAGTGGTTATTGTTATTGCATGTGATTATTCGACCAGTAGAATATCCATGTGAAGAAGTGAATGGCATTATCTCATTTTACTTTTGCCATATTATGTTAAAGTTCATGTTTAAAAGGCTTTTGTTTTATTTATACATTGCCTTAATTGTTAATGATTATTTATGAAAGCTTCCGCATTATTGTTATCCTTACTGAGCATCTGAGCTCACCCCTTTCAATGTTTTGATATTTTCCAGGATTTGAAGAAGTATTTTAGGAATGACCTACAGGGATAGTCAGAAGAGGATATGAGTGTGGACTATGGAGACTTTGTTATTGTAGTTTTTCACTTTATGATGTAATGTAACGTTTACGAATGTATCTAGTGTTTCCAAGGCTACTAAACTAATCGGTCTTTCGAGACTTGATCTTTTGTGATCATGCCAATGTTACGAAGTAATGCACCGACTCTGGGTAGCTGGAGTCGGGGCGTTACAACTACAACCGTTGGATTTTTCAAAAGGAATTACTTGGGGTAGTCTGGTTCATTACATCAGATATATCTCAAACTATTATCATCCCTGAGAATTCAAAAACAAAACAGAAGAGAGAGTGTCTGAGAAAACAGCTCTTCAGATCCATATTAGGGTTAAAATACCCTAGGTTGAAAATTGGTGGGGAAACCATATCATCCATGACCACATCATTGACATATATCTCCTAAACTACTAGGGAGACAATATTGCTTTACAAGTGTATGAAATCACCCAAACACCAAATTTCCCAGTGTTCATACACATAGATTTGGGAGCTCTTTCCACCCTTTCATGATACTATCCTCTTTGGGAATCACTGACTTTCCCACATGGGTTTAATCACATCTACATTAAAGAGTATTGATTTTGGATATGTTTATCCCTTCCCACATGTCAGTAATTTTCACAGAAATTCAGAGAACAAGGGTAATAGATCATCTCATAGTAGACCGGGTAAACATTCTTCACAAGAATTGCCCAAAGTGAAAACATAAGAGAAAATCTCAAAATAGTTCTGGTTATTGGGTACACATATGTGCTTCTCACACCCATGTACTCTTCTTGAGGCCAACAATCCTCCATAGCACACTATCCAATGGAATGGTCCATCTACGAATCACTTAATTATCACAATCCTTGATTCTCAATAGAGGATCAAAGAATGGCACGTCGTCCTTGACATCAAACTATGCCTAGTCAAACATGTGGGAGTCATTCTGTAGATACCTTAAGAGCCGAGATATATGAACGACATCATGGATCCTCCCTAACTACGGTGGTAATAACAACAGATATTCCACCTTTCCAACTCGTCCCAACACATAGAATGGTCCAATGAACATTGGATAAAGCTTTATCCCTCTACAAAATCTTTTCAACCCACTCTTAGGGGAATCCTTTATAAAGATGTTTTCCCCAACCTTGAACTCCAAAGGTCTCATCATATGATTGGCATACAACTTATGACATTCCTAAGCTGCCTTTATCCTTTCATGCACAAGCTGAACCTTCTACGTTGTGTCGGGAACATTTTCTAGGACAAGAACACCTACCTCCACAAACTCTTTCTAGTACACAGGTAAATGACATAGTATTCCATATAAGGTTTCAAACATTGCCCTGTCAATGGTAGAGTGATAGCTATTATTGTATGAAAACTCTAATAGGGGAAACTGCCATACCCATGATCCTCCAAATTCCAGAACACACACTCACAGCATATCCTCCAGCATCTTGATGGTCTTCTCAATCTGCGTATCAACTTGAGGGTGGAAAGTAGTGATGAGGTAAAGATGGGTTCCATAATAACGCTATAATCCTTCAAAACATGTGAAGTAAAGTGTATACCCTGATCCAAAATGATGGATCTTGGAACTCCATGTAGCTGTAAAACTTCACCCATGTACCTTAGTGTTAATGACTCCACTGCACTCGACTCCTTAAACTCTATGAAGTGACCCTATTTTGTCAATAGATTCCACCACAATCCAAATATCATAACAGCCTCTCTGAGCCCAAGGCATCAAGGTGATGAAATCAATATATATTTCATCCAACTCCATCCCAGGAATGTCTAAGGGTTGCAGTTGTCCTCTAGGAAAATGATGCTCAACCTTCACCTACTCACACATGTGGAACCATTCCACAAACCCTGCCACTTTCCGCTTCACTCCGGGCCACCAAAAATGACCTCTCAATCCCCAGTACGTCATGGAGATTCTTGGATGTACCACCAGGGGTGATCTTTGGTACTGAAAGAGAACTCCCTCTCACATCACCAATGGGAAAAATAGATTCCCATGGAATACTATCGGATTCTATTTATCCTCTATTCATCCCTTCAAAGCATCTCCCTAAATAACAAGAACAGACATCATATTTGACTCTAAGTCTCCCCACTAATAATCAACCACATATTATTCCAAGGTAGAATACACTGCCACCTTAAACATGTAGCCTCTACCATCTTCCACACTCTTGTCTAGATGTAAAGAATCCAACTCCTACATTTCCCTCGAGGCATTTACAGAAACCCAAACTACATCCTTTTTTGACATTATGCTCACAGAATTGGCCACCACATTCCCCTTTACTGAGGTGTATGATATCATGATGTAGTAGTCTTGATGAAACTCCATCCATATATGTTTTCACAAGTTCATGTCTCACTAGGAGAATACAAACCTATAGCTCTTGTGATATTTGAATACCACTAATCATTATCTGATGAGATAATACCCCCACAACTTTAGTGAGAACAAGACTGTTGCATGTTCATTTCATGGTTGGCATAGTTATATTCATGAGGACGTATCTCCCATGACCAATAAGAGATCACTCCCCATTACTACATCCGCACAAACCCCAATACTATACCAAAATAATTACAAAACACCATGAACATTACCCCATCTTCTAGAAACCTCATCACTTGGGCAAAGAACATCTTCCCCTTCAGGTAGCTGAATGCCTAGGGACACTTCTCACTCCACAGGTAGGGCTGGTCTCTCCTAGTCATTGTCATCTATAGAGCCATAACACGATAGAATTTGGGTACGGTCCTCTGTTAGTAACCTTCCAGACCTAGGAAACTATGATCTTCTAATACATTCATGGATGCTTCCCATGAAACAACTTCATCGACCTTCGATAGGTTCACTACAATTCCCTGTTGGGACACCACATGTCCAAGGAAGGGAACCTCTTATGTCTAGAAAATTCACTAGGATAGCTTCCAATAGAGATGGTGATATCAGAGGACCACTAAAACTATATTTAGATGCCCATAGTGATCCTCCTCTGATCATTAGTAGATACATATATATTTGATTAACACAGCCATGCACCGGTCCACATACTCGTGGAAAATTGAATTCACGATTCCAATGAACATGGTTAGTGTGTTCGTAACGCAGGATTCCATGACCATGAAATCAAAGTGCCCAAACCTACACCTAAAATTAATCTTCAAGATATAACCCTCCTTCACCATAAACTTGTGGTTTCCAGACCGTAGGTGTATCTTATATAAATAACTGGACCAATTCAGCTGGTCAAAAGGTCATCGATCCTCAAGATGAGTAATGTTTCTTGACCATCTTCTGATTTAGTCTATGGTAGTCTATGCACAGCCTAAGTCCCATATCTTACTTTTTTTTTATAACAAGACTGTAGCACCCACTGGAAACACACATTGCCAGAAAAAAAACTTCTCCATCGGGTAATCAACATGAATTTTCAATTCTTGCATCTCTGAAGAGGTCATCTGATAGTGATCCATCGAAATAGGATGGGCACCGAGTTTTATGTCAATCCTGAACTCAGGATCATGTCGAGGTGGTATAGTCACAACCTCTTTGGGGGAGAAGTCTAGGAACTCACTGAAAATTCCCAGAGCTTCAAACATCTTTGAGTCTTCTGATTCCATAGATCGCTTAGCTAGAAAATAATGGAGGGGATCTACAGTGGCTATCCCCCTCGGAAACCCCTCTCAGCAATGATAGAGACCCGATGGGCGCCCATATATGAGAACACGACCCTTCTCTATATGCAGTAGATAACATTGTACATAGAAAATTGTTAAGTGATTCCTAGGATGACATCATATAGCTGAATTCATAGCAGATGAGGATCCCCATTAGACTGATGTATCCCCAACATCAGCCTAAATCCCCTACACACATCAAGTAGGCATGTCTGGTCTCCAACTGGCATACTAAACACCAGGTACATGGATATTATCTCAACATCAAGACCCAAGGAATCGGTAGAACGGGTGAAATAAAAGTTTTTGAAGCTCCAGAATCAAACAAGGCATAAGATAGAGTACTACACAGGATGATCATACCTCAAACTACCATTGGACATTCTGGAACTACTACCTATGTGGCATGTAACTACCCACACCCAACTCCACTACCTCTCTAGTATCGACTACCTCTCTTACCATTCCTTGGTCAAGGTCCCTAAGGAGCACCCTGTTCTAGCCTCCCCCACCACTATCTACTATCAGTTGTGTGGGAGCTCATTACCCCTACTACTGGAAGGGATGGATTGAAAATTGCTAGATCTGAGGTGGGAGCTAGGCCCCCCCCCACCCAACTACTCTACACTCGAACAAGGCACCGATTCTTATGTTTCCCATGACTTTCATAGCCAAAGAACCTTGGTCCTAGGGAAATGAATAAAGAGAGAGGACTGGGATATTGGAACATAAACTATCGAGGCCAACTCCCCACAAGCCAAAACCTAAAATCCCTGGAAGCCAGAGAATTACTAGTGACGGACTTCCAAATTTAGGAACTTAGCAGGCTACCCTCTCGTAGATCACTTCATTGAATGTGAATTATTTTAGATACCTTTTCATTCATCTGAACTTATAAGTAAGTCAGTAGTGTAAAATTTGTGACACATACTAAATAGAAGGTATGATTTCCTCTTCCAATCATCTTTCCCACAAATCATCATGTGGAATATATCCGAACCAAAATGAAAGAGATATTGGAACATGATCCGTAGTTTACTCACTAACATACTCCCTTACTGGAGGGAGATGTGCTACTTCCTCTTCTTGGCCATCATCATAGACGAAAGATATTATTCTAGGAAATTCTTCTCAATGTCTTCCCACGAGACATCAATATATTTCTTCTCCCCAAGGTAATTCTTCTACCACTGACACACTACTCCTCGCAACTGGGTCACTACTATTGGAACCCAATACTCTGTTGGAGCCCAGATCATGTTCAAAGTTATCAGTAGCTTCTCGATCCAGCTCTCTATCTACCTATATAAGAAGCTACTATCGTACTTTCCCATTTTTTTCCACTGGAATTCATGGAACACATTATATGATTGTTCATCATCCTCACCTCAATCGTCCCTCCTCTAATCAACCAGGTCAACCTGCTAGGCCCCAACTACTCATACCACACATGGACGATGTCCGGGATCCAAAGCTAAAAAAGAAAAGAACAAATTACAAATCCAAGGGAGTGTGGAAATTTCTTTTAAAATTAAATTTTCAAAACGCAAAAAACACACTAGAACACAATATTATGATGTATGTACCTTTCCACAGGTCACTACCATACAATCAGTGTATACTTAGAAAGTCGTTCAGTAGGCTGAGAGTACTTGCATCGAATCACGGGGGGCCATAAAATCTCATGTCTATAACAGATTTCTCTAGCCTATTTCAAGCCCCATGATTTCTTAATCTCCATTTTCTACCTTTACATGCAATCCTCAATGTTCCTAACCCCAAAAAACATAATATATCTCAATTATCACCACTGATAACATTCTTCCATGAACCACATTCATCAAGATGAAGGAATGGATTGCAAAGTCCCATGCCCATCCATCTTCAAGATGATGGATATATAATGACCCCCCATGTCCCACCATCATTAGGCCTCAGAGTGGAGACTAGAACCAAAGGAAAATAATCTCACATAATTGGGAAGGCATTACAATTTTTATAGAATAAGATTAGGGGATAAGATGGTGAATCCCATCAACACAAAATTCTAAAAGAAAAAGTAGATACATGAATACATTCCCACATGAATGTGAAACATTAATGCTAATACAATGTATGTGAAAAACCAAAAATAAAGTCCCAAAAGATAAGAAACTAAGGACCACTGACAACTATATTGATGCCTGATCTAGTAAAGTCCATCACGATTCTCAATCTCCCCTAGAAACCTGAAAATATTTATATATACATAGGGTGATCATACATATATAATCTATAAAGAAGCTAAACCTACTAATGTAAAAGTTAGGGAAAATATTAATTTCCCCATAAAGAATAGTAGAACCTCAAGCATATACCATGGAATACTAACCAGTACAACATTTTCAACGAACACTCACCAAAGTAACGCAAGTCAAATAAACTAATAATAAATGAACATCAACATTTGGGTACCCCACATCACATTCCCACTTGTTAACTGATCATTACTAACGATCTAACATCTTGATTCTTTTAATCTTCCTACACGCAGTCCCACTATTTAAACCAACTCACCCACACTTGGGCCTCAAACCGCACAAAACGTTGCCCGCATACAACAGGGCCACAACATCTACTGCCACACCATATATTACTAGGGCCTAAACAACCACATACCATAACCATAGGAACCTGTCCAAAAACAACAACCACCATATTCGAATATACCTGGTCTTAAACAAGAACATGCCATGCTTGAAGACACTTTGGTCTCATCTCGAAGATACTTGGGAAAACATACCTTTCCCACAAACACGTGAGGCCCTCATCCAAAATAACCTTTTCCCGAAGAATCTGAGACTATGAAAAGCCTCAATCCATTATTTCCAACCTGGTTATGCCCAAGATTCAATATCCTGGAAGAGGATCGGGGGAAGAAAGTTAGTAACCCGCCATCCATCCTCCCATAGGGATGGTGGAAAGGACACCCTCCCCTAGAAGATATGGGTTTTCTCCACATGGTGATCAATAATTTTTGGGTGCATATAGAAATTAAAAGGAACTAAAATAAATATATATATATCTATGCACACAATAATACCGAACCTATGGGTTTCACACGAATAGACAACAAGCCCACACTGGCACTACTTTTGATGCTATGCCTATATACACAACAATGTAACAAACACTACCAAGTATATACCCAACCCTCTATTTGTTCAATATTCATTTATATATTTATAGGGATTCACTTTAAATTATTCTTATATCATTTGTAAACTAACAGATGTAATCATACCAAACGAAAAAAACCAAACTACAATCCCACTACACAACAACACAAACCTATACTTATAGTCCCATGGCACATCCACGTTCAACTACTGCCAACAATCATTCCTCAAAGTGATACCTTCAATTTCTGCTCACAAAACCCAACCTTGTAGCCCTACTACCAAATAAATCCTTCATATAATACCACTAGATAAAAATTTAACAATCATCACGCAATCCCACTACCCAACATCGCCCCAAGTTCACAACACTAGAAAGGCAGTTCTACTACCTACATGTCTATCCATTCAACAATAAATAAATATCTAGTACTGAGACACAAAAACCACCGATGTACAACCCCACATACAAAGCCCACAGAACCCAAACCGGAACAAAAAACACACAATCAAAACCATAAAACCAGGTGTCTTCAAATTTATCTAATAGGGGTTATTTAATTTCCAATTTAATATAACCGTGGTGATCATAGAAAAAGGTATTATCTTGGGGTATCACATTATTTAATCAAGTGAATTTTATTTATCTGATTTCATGTTACATTTTTACATTATACATAACAGAAAATAAGAACACCACCAATGAAAAATAAAATACATCCAACATCCATGATTTTTAGAAGGCATATAGCCACAATAGCCACAAAAATATCAATGAAAAAAACATGCACCCAACATTAATCCACACCCTATCCATTATTTTAATTATGAATGTTATCTTTTTTCCTATTAGATTCATGTTTAATTATATTTTCCAAATGATTATCCAACTATTATTTACATGTAACCATTAATATACCTACCATGCATAGTGCATAATTACAGAGAAGCAAAAAAATGTCTCTACATGTTTATCAATGGATTAAAGTTCCTTCTTGCACCATTAACAGGGGATGGAGCATCTTGTAGGAAGATCTCAACAAAGTCTAAGCAGGAAGGGATCCAGTACAGGTGCATGAACCATCTTCGGAGGATGTCTCTAAGTGCACCAAGAGAAACGAAAAGGAATAAGGAAGAGAGGATCCCATCTTAAGAAGAGGCTAGATCCTAAAATCAGAGAGACCATTTCTATGTAATTGAATTCTGGATCATGGTTTTACCACACAACATTGTGGTTTCACAAGATGTAGTTTATTGAGATTTAATAATTCCCCTCAGAAATGGTGGGTATAGATCAGCGGATTCCTGTCAGTTGATAGATTAACATTAAATGTTTAAAAAACATATAGCATGGGATAAACTGGGAAAACATAGAAAAAATATGTGAGGGGTATGACACCATTTTGTGAGACATTATAACAGTTCCACCATAAACAGTGGAATCTTGATGGTATAACTGTAATGGGGCCACCGTAACATGTTCCACTTTAACGGTGTGATAGTAATGGTTAACCCATTTCAGTGAAAAAATTTTGTCGAACATAGTTTTTTAGAAAACACCAAGAGAAAGCCATTTTGACCCCCCACAAACAATATGACCAATAAAACATTCTCTCTAGATATATTTGGAAATGGTGACCAGTAATCCCGTATAAAAGTTCATTCTATGAATGGAATGCTTTTGTAAATATATTTATTTATTATGTTACAATATCTTTTATTTTGACAATTAAGAATGTTTTATTATGTATTTTTTTATAAACTGGTATAGAGTACTCATGGTGTAGGATTATATGGTAAGTATACATTCCCTATTGATAAAAAAATTAATTTTCACTCAAGGTTAGGTAGAATGATTGATGATATGAGGGAGTTGTTTTTGATATGAAAATATTTGAATATGATTATGAAGTTTTATCATGATATTTTCTTAAAAATGCTCAATTTCCCCACACAAAATTAGTCTCACAATATAATATATATTCTGATTTAAGAATCACCAATCGAAAATTTTGAGTGGTTATTATAGGATGTAATGTTGAATTGTATTTGTGGAAAATGAACAATTTAATAATCTGGGTTTGGGTCCATGTTAAAAAATGAAAATCCCCAAAAAAACACTTGTATATATTTCATAAATGATATCTTGTATTTCTCTATTAGGCAAATTATGTCAAATGAATTCATAAACAATAACCTATTCATCCCATGTCATTGGAATGATTCTCTCTCCATAAACATGGCATGGATCAAAGGTACCAATATAATAATCATCCATATCCTCTTCAATTGTACCAAAACAAGTGAATCATCGATCAACATTTCCCCAGTGCTTGAGAATGAAATTGAATATACTTATGTCATCTCTTGAGTCACGTGAAGAACATGGACATTATCATGAAAATGGTATCAATCCAAAAATTTTATTTCTCTACATTCAATTCCTAATAAAATTATACGAGATAAGTGTAGAGTAAATATAATGAAATTCATCCAACAATTTTGAACACACTATTCAAGAGTCTAGAGAAAATCTTTATAACTTTTTTATAACTTCTTAAATACTACATTGGTCCTTGGAAAGTAATAAAATTAAATTTATAACTTTTTTCACACGCATAACTTAATAAACATTTTATAAATGTTGAAAATATTTAATCACTCACATTTAACACCATAAGTTATTATGTGAAAAAATTGACAATTAACATGGCCCACAATCATCCAGGAAAATTTAATGAGCCATTTTCATCCTTTTATTGTTTATGAAAATATAGTTTCTTGTATTAAATTTTAAGATCAATAATCATTTTAATACCCTGAAAAATAAACTAAATCATAATTTTTTAAAAATTTAATAATATAAAGGAATTAGTATTACTTTAGATCAATCATACCCGGACATTCACTACCCCCACACATTTGAACCTCATACTCTTAAACTCGTATTCATTCTAATAGGTGGACTTGCTGATAAACATATAGTCTGACCCTCTATGTCTATATTGCAATAATAGTGAGTATATATCGTTTAATATATTTGGGGTCTATCATCCCATCATATAGAATAAATATATAATGAATTTCATAGCTATAACAGCCTATTAGAAAAACATTTGGGGTAACATAAACTGTTTTTCTTATGATATCACTTAATATAGGATTCACACTTGGGTCATCATACTTTTATTGATTTATATGTTTTGCGAACATACTAGATTTAGTTACCTTCTTATATATTGTGAATAGATTTAATGAAGGTTTTATTTTCCATATTAACCTGGCCCCACAAGGGATGTATTCCTCGAATTGGATGAAAATAAACTATCTTTATCATTTAACACATTCCATACCATCAATGAAACAGACAACATGAACTACCTCTGAAATACATCAATTTAATTGTTTTTTTCATTACATCAACGTACACAATAAAATGGTACACATTAATGAAAATATTAATATGGATACTAATACACATGTTTATTGATTGGAAAAACCAATGAAACTCAAAACATGTGGTTTTTCTATTAGTATTTATTTCCTCATGATCTCACATATTTGAGGTTGCCAAGTGTGAAGTTCAGGAGAAGAGGTCTCGATACTTATGATCCTTATATAATAATTTTCATACATAGTCATCATGAAAATTGTATGATGTATCAAACACATAGGACATATGTTTAACATTAGTTCCATAGTATCTCTAGGTTCTCAGTACTGTTTTTAACTAATATAACTGTTTTATATGAATTATAATTAAATGATATTTCAGAGTAAATAGTGGATGAAAAAGTATCAAATATATTTAGGAAAAAATAAAAATATGTTTATATCATTCTATGTTATTTTATTGGTAAAAATGTAATAAGAGTGAGGTGGGTCTATGTATCCCACTCACAATATTTCCACTTAGACTAGAGCATACAACTAGCAATTCTAAACCTGATAGTTTAAACGTGAGTATCATGATTATGCATGTATATGGATTTATTCATGTGTCTTCCAAATTATAGTGTTTTGATTATATTCTAACAGTGGATTCACGTCTATCAATAAAATACATAATGATATAAAATTACCAAAGTATATTTTTTCATATAGCATGGTCTAGGTTACTCGAAAGAACTGCTACCAAATTATTATCAAATTATATTGTAATAAGGACTCCAAATCAAGGTACAATTTCATTAAAAAACATACATATCTAAACTAAATATTTACCTTCATTAAAATATTATATATACTCATACTCTTCTTTAGAATTAGAAACCATTTGATACATCGAGTACCTCCACCTCACTACATAATGATTTAGAAAATGACATGGACTGACTACAATTTCATATCATCATGAACTATCTGGGATATAATATTAGTGTATCACCTAAATACTAGAATTTCATATCCTATATAAACCAAGAACATATACTTTGTTCATCGCAAGTACTCTTGGGTTATTTTTATAGCTTCCCAATGCAACTCTCAAGAATTGGTGAAATAAATTACAATCATTCGTAAACCAAATGAAACATCAATCCTTTTATATAACATGGCATATATGATATATCCACATGGTGATGCATAAGGTATTTTACTCATTCACTCAATATACTCATGTGTTTGTGGGCACATCGTCATTATGAAATTAATTCCATGTTACCCTAGAAACAATTATCACTTTTATTATTCCAAATTGTACCTTTTAATTACATTGACAATATATGTACATTGACACATCCCAATAATCCTTTTATATCCATATTTTATATCTCGAAACCGATAATATAGTTGTCATAACCTAATTCACTGATGCGGAAGAATTAAATTATCCTTGTGTTCACTGACTGCAAGTCGTGCACTTCATTTCCCATTAATAACATGTCATCAACATGGAGTATTTAATAAATTATGTTACTTACACAAATCTTCTTATAAGGGAATGGATCTCATTCATTCATAATGAATCTAATTTCTATTATGGCCTCATAATGTTTATTATTCAATGATCAGGATGCCCTATTCATTATTTAAATGGATCTCTACAGCATGCAAAATATATTGGAACTCATTGACATATTACAACCATCGTGTTATTTCATAGAGCCATCATCAAACTAACATTCCATTTAGACAAATTGTTTTGAAATCCAATTTTTCAAACATAAAAATCATGGAAACACAACTATTGAAAATATTATTCTGATGTATTTTAGAATAGCTTCTGGCGAGAATGTTTAATCATAGTAAATCCCTTGAGGTTTCTTGAAAACCCATACCACTAGTTGTGCATTAATGTATCTCCCTTGACCATCATTGTAGATATTTTCTTAAGAATACCCATTTAAACTCAATAGGATTTAAATTTTCTTATAGGTGTACCAAAATGAATAGTTGATATTAAAATGTGAACTCCATTTCATAATAAATGGATTTTTTTCATTTAGCAGCTTTCTTTACATGTAATTCATCATTGTAGGTCATATGTTCATTATTTTGAATGTGAAATGTGTCTCCATAAATGGGGACAATAAATCTATGTCTCTCTAATAATATGACATGTCTACTTGATCTATGAATTAATTTTTAATTGTAAATATCATTATCTCCCATTGTATCACATTTAGCTTTTTCACTTAAAAATCATATGCATATGGGGAATCAACATCATGAACCCAAATCATTCTCCCAGTATTCCCCTAAAAAATATTATCCCTTCCTATAAGTGATTAATTTAATGATACAATACACTTTTTATCTTATGTTTCATATAGGTAATATCCTTTAGTATCCATATAATAACCTATTAATATGTACTTTATGCTTTGATATTCTAATTTTTAACTACATGTAGTCTTTAAAAAATCATTGAATCACCTTATATGAATGTCTGGCATAGAAGATATAATTCCAAACCAAAAAAATAAAAATACCATTTTTAATTTATATTTTACTTGGATTCGAATATATATCATAATATATAGTGAATATCCCTAAAATGGTTATGGTAGAGTTTATTGACTCATCATTGTTCTGACCATTTCAGGCATAGTAAGATTCCTCCTTTCACTAATATCATTCCACATATGAGTATAAGGATGAGTGAGTTTGGAAATTATCCCACAGTCATTAATATTTGTAATTAAATCATTGTTGATATATTTTATATGAATTGTTGAGTGGAGCTTCTTTATATTCATCCAATATTGAATAGCTATTTCATGACGATATTCCTTAACATTGATAAAGTAATCTGACTTGTGATTAATAAAGTAGATTTATACATATCGACCATAGATATCCTAAATAGTGATTAATTAAGATAAAAACCTCTTACCTATTCAATAAATGGACAAAAGAGATCAGTATGAACCAATACCAATGGTTCTTTGTCTATTTCTCATTTTCCCATTAAAATTTTCATTTGTCATTTCACCTTATAATCATGTGTGACATACATCCAATGATATTATCTCCCACAATTCTAAATATCATACTTGATGTAGTTTATATGAAAACTTATCATTAACATTAGCTTGCCAAATTTTCCTTAGGCTGGTGGGATTTGAGTCATTGTATTCTTATTTTAAATGTATTTTTCATATAAAATTTCCTAGTGCAAGTATATTCAACCCGTTTTAATGATTTTTCTAATCATAATATATGTTATCCATATACAGAATAAAAAATATATTTAAAGAGGTGAAATAAAATTCCATTATTTCTAAACTCATTTAACATCCCAATTTTTTAAATTTAAGCACTATGTTTTATAGCATAAAAGATACACCACATCAAGAATAAATGAAAAACTAAAAATTAAAATTAAATATTTTCTATTCGAACCATGCAATTATATTGAAAGGTATTATCATGATTAATTGTGTTTTGAATTTTTTTACATGTGTATATATAATGATTTATTTAATTACCACTAATTTATAAATTAAAATAAAACCATTTTTAATCAAAAGTAAATATTTTTCCATAAAAGTATTTAAATGATCTCATATGTGTTTTATGTAAATAAAATAAAAAATATATACTTTTTGGATTATAAAAATTAAATATATATATATATATATATATATATATAATTAATTGAGCATAATATTTATCATTCATACTATGAGGTTTCTTGACACTATATAAAAATAAATCAAATTTTACCCATAAAAACCTATATATTTTTAAATGTAGTTTTGTAGTATATTAAAGGTGAACGTATCTGAAAACATAATTTTTACATGTTAATAAATTCAAAATCACAAAATAAACATCGTTTTTAAAATACTAATCTTAAAATAATATTATTGTTTTATTTTGGAATTTTTGTGATATATCTCATTTTATTGAGGAGTCCTGAAAAATAATGTAATTTAATTTAAAAATGAATTTTCGAATCACAAATATAAAATGTTAAATTATAATTTTCATTAGTTATAACATTCAATTAGATTAAATATTTATATATTAATTAAAATTATATAATTATAATAAATATTTTAATGATTTTGGATATAAAAAAATATCAAACTGTTGGACATTTTTAATTTAAAAATGAGTTATCTCATCACGTAAGCTGGGATAATTTTAAATTAAATTCTGCTAATTATAGAAAATGATTTTTTAAAAATGTATTTTATATTATGAATCATATGTTCTAAATTTAGTATATATTTCCCTTTTTTATTCATGAAAAATTTGAAATGTAACATTAATAAGCTTTTTATTATGATGAAGTGTAAATTCAGTAATTTAGGTTACAAAGAAAATGGGAAGGTCAGTAAATAATCCTAAATGATGAAAAAAAAATATTTTATGATAATTTTTAATCAATAATAAATTATTTTCCTCTTAAATAAACATTTATTTCCATTTGAATGTGGATATTATTTGTAAAATATATTTTTTTAATGAAATTTCATGATTACAAACTTATATATTTAATAACTATATTTTTTATAATATGGGGTAACACTTAATTTATATTTTAATATAAATAGTATTTTGAAATATAATTTTAATATATTAATCAATGTAATTTATTTTTAATTTGTTGTGTACAAATTATATTAAAACAATTCTTTGAAAATAATGTTGTAGTAATTATTTTTTTAATAGACATATCAAATAATGATATTAAAAATATTAAAATAAATATAATATTACATAATTAGTTCCAATAAAAAATATTCATGATGACATTGTTAAGTTAGGGATTTATTTAATGTGTTTTTAGAAGATAAAATTTTGTATTTTTATTTTTGAAATCCAATGTAATGAATATTATAAAATTTGATCTTACTGATATTTTAAAACAAATAAAATTTCATTAAATGAAAAATAATAAAGATAATAAATTCATCCATATAATTTATATAAGGATAAAAGTTTCATTAATGGAGAATTGTTTTTTATTTTTATTTAATAGTAACTATATTGACCCATAAAGAGTAAACATACAAGATGCCATAGTAATATTAAAATGAATTAAATAACTGTTAAAACCAAAATATAATGGATTGTAGGTAACCAAAACATGTATAAAATTATTGTATTAGATTATATGAAATATTTATTATATAATGTTGAGAAGAAATCATTTTCGATAATTTTTTATTTAAAATTTACTAAAATGAAATTCAATTGTACGTGGTTTCCAAAAGTCCCCGTCACATCATTTATAAAATGGAACCACTTCAATAAGTTAACTACACCAACATGAGACATCTAAATCGACCAAACTCTACCAATTTAAATTATGAAGATTTATAGTTATTTTTTAGTGTATTTCATCCTTCCAAAACACCTACCCTCGATCCATTAAGTAGATATCTAAAGAAAGACCACCGAATAAGAGGTAGTCGTCTTTACTGACTCTTTCATGTTTATTTCTTATTCTACTTCCTCATCATGTTTCTTTTACATTTTAAAGTAATAAATAAATTAAAATCATTATTATTCTATGTTATTATTATAATGTCACAATAATATTATAAATTTAATCCATTGAACAAAAAACAAAATAACCGCATGTTTGTACATGCATCTTATCATCATTATGATGTTTTTCAATTTGTTTATCAATCACCACATTACTAATATGGTTATAATTAGTTTTATAATTGATATATATGATAATTATGAAATTATATTTATCTATAATAATTAACACACCATAATATTTATTTTTCTTTTCTCCATTAAATGAATGATATATCCACTTGTGCATACATAAATCCAACCGTCATGATGACACAATGTGATTAATTTTCCATGTACAATTTTCAACAAGGATGATAAAAAATGTATATAATGAATAAATATCATAGATATGACCATAATGTAACTATCTAGGTGAATTAAATATGTCATATTCACATGAACTAAGAAATAAAAGTCAATATATGTAAAGGAAAATGAAGTATTTAACACATAAAACATGGGTAGTAACAGAAAATTGTTAACAAAATGGTGATACAATGAATTAAGAGGATCATATAAGGAATAAAAAAATTTAATCTGGTTATGGTATGAAATTATAACATTATATACACCATTATACTATATTTTATGGCATTTTCAAAAAAAATAATTCATTAGGTAATAGTTTGTCATCCCAATTTTACTTGTCTCAGATATATGCCTTATTCCAAAAATATTTGTTTCTTTTGGTGTATATATAATTCCTCTAAATTTATAAAATCATGAATCTTATTATATTAATTTTTTTTAATGTCTCATTTGTAAATATTAATTTTATGTTCAATAAGACTTGACAGATAACTAGTTGTAGGAATTTTTCAAACTCAATTTAATTCTATGGTTTAAACTTCTACTTAAATAAACATGTCATGAAAACATTATTTTTGGATGATTTTTTGTTATCATATGTTTAATTTAATCTTTTTTATGTTAATTCGTAGCATATATGTATAAACAATTAATTTTATCAATGATGAGTCCTTTGTATTTTACTTTGTCTCAATTTCACTTGGTTGAGACATATTTTAATATTATTCACATAATTTCAATCTTATAGTTATTATACATGAAAAATGATTATTTATGGTTATCATTCATTGAAAATTTTAATTTTTATTTATTGAATCATTGAGATTATTATTTCCAAATCCATATTCCATTTTTATATATTGTGTTTACATTAAAAGTTATTCTATTTACTTTAGTAATAATGATAAATATGTATATTTTACTGAGTAAGAATATTTTATGATAAGGAATATTAGCTAATTAATTAAATTAATTTTTAAATATATAATGTATGATTTTTATACGCAAGAATAGTTGGTGAGTTTATATAGAGAAGCCCCTCGATTTATCTGTAGTCGAATGAGATGAATACATTGGAAAAATTAAATGGGTATTTACACATAATGAGTAAACTATATTATTAGTTATTTTGATGGTAAATGTTTCATGTCTATGGAAATCATGATGTCCAATAGGTAAGAATTTCCTTCACTATGAATTCAGTTATTATATATCCTTAACATTTTCTCTACGATATTATCCCTAGATTTAGATTGTGAAAAAATTATTCTTTAAATGTCAATTTTATTACGTTTTTTATCATTCCAGATTGATTATGCACTATCGATTCTAGATATATTTTTCTATATTTAACCATTACTAAGATTTTATGATCACCCATTTCATATGTTTTATTTTTCCACAAGTTTCTAGGATACTTATTATGATTGGATTGAAGAGTTATGATAAGGGTAATAATTATGTTCTCAAAGAATATACTTTTTAAATTTTATGATTAAAAGGTAATTTTAATTTCAAATATGTATCCAAATTACCAATAATACTAAAATATTTGGTATTTTGGGATGATATTCCTTATATCTTATGTGAGTGTAATGAAGTAAGGCCCCATATCTGGGCTATTGGGGTTAGGTTTGTTACTGTAGGTATAATAGAACGTTTAGTAGAAACCTTGGGAAATAGATTTAGGATAATTTAGAATAAGGAAAATAAGACAATTATTTAAATTGGTTATATGTATATAATAAAATCCTAAAGAAACCATGTCTATTATTATGAAATTAGATACAAATTTATTTTTCATTTCAGGATAATTATTTCAGTAGTTTTTGGATTATACATTATCATTCAAAAATATATTATATAATCTAGTGTATTATATATCTTATAAATGGAGCATAGTAAAATGAATGGGAACCGCACAAATTCATCTGATCCATGGATTATGAATGATTATATCTTTTATGGTCACAATCTAATTATTCAATGGGAAAAAATATGCCCATCATTCTCATCATGTGAGAAAATTTTCTCATGTAATAATAAGGAATAGAAGGATTGAAATAATTATTATGTATTAAAATGGATGAATGAGAAGAACATGACGGTACAGAAAAAGATGGATAAATGTAATATGAGTGTCGCGACCCATCCCAATAGGGCTCGTGCCACGACTCCCCAATCCGACCACCAATAGGCTTGGGTTTGGTGACTAGGATCAAGTAGGAATATCAATAACATGGGAAGAATTACCTAAGTACCTATACACATGCACACATCTCCAAGCCAACAAATACTAAAATGAAGAAATACACTAAAGAACAAAACACATGAATAAAACTAAGCCCAAAAAACAGATTACACCAGAAGTAGTGTGTGGAACGTCAAACTGTGATAAAATACAAGCCCGCCCAGAACAAGATTTTGAAAACTAAAAAGTCCAACTTGTAAGCAAAAAAAGGTAGTGGGGCTACTTTTCATAGCCTTAGTAACATCTCGACCTGTATGGAACTCAGAAAGATCGGTCCAGTCCTAGTTCACCCTGCACTCTATCAAAAGGTCACTCGTCTACATAAGACACGACATCTGTGGGAAAACCCCGTACAGTGGTGAGTATGACAATACTCAGTGGGGGACCCAAATATTCCCAAATAGATATGAAAATTTAATGTAAATTCATCATTATAAAGTATATGTCTACAGAATATATTCCAAGAGAAACACAATAAAGATATATGAAATCCCACACCCATAGTCTGGAGACAAGTCACATAATAGAATACCGCCGAAAGGGGTTCAGTTTGAAGGTTCCACAAAGCACTCATCCAGGAGAACTCACTACACGGGTCTGATGGCTCTGGCGACATCCGTTATAGAAGTATTTTTAGTAGGGAAAATACATGAGATATAGATACACTAATTCTGGGAGAACACACTCTTATTTTGGAAAATACCATGACACATAGATGAGGATAACTTACTGGGCCTTGGAGGATACCATGGATCATCCAGTTTCGTCTTTTAGGTAGAGGATCATCAATATTTTTGACTGATCATGTTAATACCTAATTCCACCTATGGTCATGAATTGATAGAGGATACCGCCTAATGCCTCTCAGAGGGATTAATGGCTATATCTCAGAAGGTCATGTTGAAGGGAGCGCATAGTTTTGGAAGAAAATTAAACCTGGCATTCAAGTGAAAGAGAAAAAGTGGAACCATCCCAAATGAAATTTTTCCAATGAATGGTGGAAAAGAGTATCAAGACATTTTCTAGGATAAATACAGTGTGTAGAAGGGGTCACCCTCTGTGTCTCGCATCTCTGGTTACTGCATGTGGGTAACATCACAAGTCAGAGGGAACATGCCATGTAGAATGTTATGTAAACGGTGTGTAGGATGGACAAAACACCATGTATGAGAAACTAGGGTACCATCCATGTACACGACCATGTCACCGTACATGGTTTCAACCCATGTGTTCCCTCCTGTGTTACCGGTATACGGGGTATCCCATGCAGGTGGCCTTGTCTGGCTGTGGGGTGGAGTACATGTTTGTATACTCCACCCCATGTCTGTGTATCACCGAAGAAAAACACTGATTTCCATATAAGGATCCACATGATGTGTTCTTCAGAGAACACTCCATGTCCTCACTTCATGCACAGTGAAAATCTAGACACCAATGAGTCTGTCCCACACAGCGTGTTCTTTGGGATACACGTTGTGTGTTTCAGAAATGTCAAGAAACACAGTTCTTCTTCTAGTGATTCGGGTTATGCTATGTTCTTCAATACAGATTGTTTGATCGCCATGAAACTCAGGGGTTTTGGTTTCCCTAACACCACAAAGCTAATTCCATTGGTTTCAGATCTTCGATCATCCCTGAAAATGTGTTTGGATTTACCTGCATGAAGAACATTTGAAGAATTATTTCTCCCAACCCACGTGGATTCATCTTCTTATATCACTGTCGCACCATTAGGGGGTCTTCAGGATTCCATATCTCTATTTTTGGATTTTTGTACAAAGATATGGGCATTCAATTATGCATCGTTTGTATCCATGTGAGGAACACAATGAACATGGGGAAGAGGGGGAAGAAGAAACAAGTTAATAATCTAGGGAAAACCCTCTAACATCATTCATCACAACGTTAATCAGCTCCCATTAGAAGGTTTAAGTAGGGAATATTAAAAACATCAAAATGTGACTAACATATTTTCAGGAATGAACCCGATAAATCCCTCCCGCATGAACGATAGTGTGCATGACAACCAGTTTGTGGGTTGATCAATGTTCGTCATTAAATTCATTGAACGGGAAATAAATGAAATTTAAAACATTACGCCTACCACGAGATGGGATTGATCACTGATGAAGGGATCACGCATCCATCATTATCGATATCCTTCAACAATATTGGCATAGTGATATGCACTTTTGATTTGTCTTTGTACGTTGTCGAGAGTTCTCTTAATTTTTTCCCAACAACTAAAACTATATTAACCCATTAAAAGGAGGGAACATGGTACTACATTCCATTATACTATGGAATTGATAAGTCATCATTGTTGTTAAAGAGTCGTTAAGTGGTGTCATTTAATTATCTAAACAGTTACCCCATCGTTGCACTATAGTGAATATTTCCCAATAAAATAAAACCAGATTTTCAAATAATTTTATATTATTTTATTTTTCTAAAAAATTTTGAAGATTAAATTTCTCCTTTAACCTATATAGGTAGAGGTTAGTCCCATTATTAGGTAAATTCATCTTCCTGGATTCAAAGGTGCCACACAAATTTTTAATATAGGCATCCATTTCGTAACAGCCCCAAATTCCACACATGCTAACTCAGTTAACTATTAAATGTTCAAACCACCATTCTGGGCTCAACATGACTTAGAATGACGGGTCGTTTCCACACTTGGTCTCAATGTAATCACATATAAAATTTAAAAAATATACATAGATAATTTGAGACATTACATTCTCGCCACCTTGGGTTTTTTTGTCTCGGAAAATCAAAAATAATATCTACTCAAAAAGATGTGGAATTGGGAACAGATCTGAGCCTCCAACTCCAACATTCTCTCCTGAAGGTTCCCATGATACCATCAGACACACACTATGAAAATCGATCTCCCACAAATTATCCTCTCCTATAGATCCTCAATGTCCAATGAGTACTCAATAAATGTATCTCCATCAATGATGTTTAGCTCACCCTAGTCAATGACATGCGATGGGTCATGCATGTACCTCCTCAGGTGCGACTCATGGAAGACATCATGTACCCAATGCTACTACGGTGATATATCCAAGTGGTGAACCAACTCTCAACCACTGTGCAGTATCTGGAAAGGTCCGATGATCCTTAGAGAATGATTTTTGCCCTAGCCAAATCTGAGTAACCCTCATCTAGGTGAGACCCAAAGGAAGGCATAGTCTCCCACCTCGAACACCAGTGGTCTCCATCGTCTATCAGTAAAAGACTTCTTCATGATCTATGAAATCTTCATCCAATCCCAGATGATATTCACCTTCTCAGTGGTATCCCTCACCTACTGTGCATTCATATGTACTGACACTTCGAGGTCGGTCCAACAAAGCAATGACTGGTAGGGTTGCCCATATAAGGCCTCGAATAGTGCCATACTAATTGTTGAGTGGTAATTATTATTGAATGAAAACTCCAATAGTGGTAAGTCCTCCTCCCAACCGCAACCAAATCCATGATATAGTACTACAACATATCTTCCAAAACATGAATGATCCTCTCCATTTGACCATCAGTTTGGGGATGGAACATCGTGATCATGCGTAGCTGAGCACCATAAATCTTCTACAGTACCTGCCACAACAGAGATGTGAAATGACCATCACGATCTGAGACTATCTTCGAAGGGATTCCCTAATGTCAAAATATCTCCTATATGTAGAGGAGTCCCAAGATCTCTACGAAACTCTGCTCCCTAATAGTTAGGAAGTGGTATGACATAGTGAGTCATTCAACAATCACCTAGATGGAGTCATGTCACTTGGACATTCATGGTAAGACAATCATGAAGTCCATTGATATCCCTTATTATTTCCATTGAGTAACATCTAGGAGTGAGGAAACTAAGTTGGAACCGGATGCTCAACCATAACCTTACAGCATGTATGGCATCGAGAAACGAACTCCGCTACTACATTCATCATTCCTGACCACCATTACATATATTGGAGATCCCGTTACATCCTTTCCTCGCCAGGGTGTATTGCCTAGGGGGTGTATGAATCTCCCTCAGGACCTCCTCCCTCAATTCCACTGGGTGAAATAGTGCATCCTCTAAAAAGAAAAATGACCTCCCCAACGTGAAAATATCTATCAGGGGAATGTCCTGTAAATAATTGAACACGTAAAGTCTCACAGTCAACATCCCCAAGCTATGCCTCCCTAACTCACTGTAGTAGTGTAGGGGTGGCAACCAACGACTAAAGGTAAGCTAAATCCTCTCTTTACATGAAGGTTAATTGTAATGACGCCACTTTCTCTGTCACCTCACTCAACAGTTGTGAGCTCAATCTCCTGCTAGAAGAATTTCCACCTTGATCCCCCTCCCAAGAGTATATATGATCTCAAAATCATATTCCTGTAGAAATTCTAGCTAATACATCTATCTAAAATTCAGATATTTGTGCGAGAAGATATATTTTGGGAACTTTGTGTTAGAGTAGACAATAAATTTATCACATATAAGGTAGTATCACCTCATATCCAATGGGATGACTACCATTGCAAACTCAAGATCATGGGTCACAGAGTTCTACTCGTGAATTAATAGATGGCTCGAACCATAAAAAATCACTACATGTCCCTGCATAAACACATAGCCAAGCCCGATCATGAATGTGTTGTAGAAAACTATATACTCAACTCCCACATATAGAAATCTCATGATCACGGTGCTCTTCAAATTCTGTCTCAACAGCTTGAAATTGTGCTGGAACATCTCCGTTCAAATGAAGGGATTCCCCTTTCTGGTCAATGCCCCCATCAAGGCTAATATCTGGGAGAAATCATGAATGAATCTCCAGTAATATCATAACAACCTATGGAATCTATGCACCTCTGTCACACTCCAAGGTGTCTCTCAGGAAAACACTACCTCCATCTTACCGGGGTCTACATCTACTCCATCTACTGAGATGACATGTCAAAGAAAGTGGATCTCCTAAATCCAGAACAAGCAATTTTAGAGCTTCCCATAATGCTAGTTCTATCGGAGTACTTCTAGAATCATCTAAATGTGTCTAACCTACACCTCCATTGATGCCGAGAACACAAGGATGTCGTCGATGAATACTACAATGAACTAGTTGAAGATCTGGTTCACAAGTCCATTTAACACTATGGGGGTGTTCTTCATGCCGAAAGGAATCACCATGTACTCATAGTGATCGAAGTGTCATCTAAATGTTTTCTTTAGTATATCCTCATCAAGTACTCATAATTGCTGGTAACAAAATCGACGGTCAAGATTCAAGAACCAATGTGCCCCTCTAAGCTATTCCAAAATGTCATTGGTCTATGGAAGTGGATTCTTGTTCTTTACTATCACCTTGTTCAGGCTTCGATAATACATGCACAACCTCAATCTTCCATCTTCCTTCTTGGAAAAAAAATCTAGGGCCGTCTATGGTGAAATGATGGGTCTCAAAAACCCCATCCTCTTCAAATCCTCTAGCTTAACCCTCACCTCACATAGCTCTATGAGATCCATTCAATATTATAGTGAGGATATCAATATCATCCCTAGCTAAAAGTTGATGTAGAAGTCGGTCTCCCAATATGGAGGTATTCCTTGAACTTCATATGGAAGGACTTTTTCATACTCCACCACCACTGCTCAAAACTAGATGCTCACAACATCTACTACTCTAAGGGAAAGGCGATTCATCTCATGAGTGATTAGCTGCACCCCCCCCCCCTTGAACAAGTCGATCATATGTATCCTGGGTATGCATTTCACCAAAAAAGGAAAACCACATCCCATCACTGCGGGCACACCACACTCTTCGCCTAAAGTATTCAATCTGGACATGGAGCGAAGATACGAATCCATACAGTGAATGGAGTCATAAGGCCTCGACGCTGCCACCAAGTGGTACCAACTAAAACACTCAACTCCAAGGGTAAGATCCCACTGTTTGTAAAGCTATGTGATCATCGACTTCCCTCCTATATTTGTCTCCAATTATAAGGGTCTAGTCAACAGCACTACCGAAATATCCATATTTCTCAGAAGACATGTGGAGAGGATGGAATGATTGAAACTTGTGTCTATATGCATGGAATATAAGGTATATATGATACCAATCATACCATAGATCATCTCTAGAGTGTGTGGGTCATATGCATCAACTGCATGAACCTATTCCTACCACTGTCCCCCAGATCCATGAGCCTAGTGCGGCTATCCTAGGGATAGTGGTAGAAGAACCTTGATGTGTCTTCCACCACCTATAGCTCTACATGCTTCTATGCCTCATCTACTACCTAGCAGATTGGTCTGATCTACTCACATCCTCATCCTTGGTGGTCAATCCACCACCTCTCTATCAGTAGCTCGGTAGGCCGGACAGTATCTAGTGAGATTTCCCCAACCATTGGATGATTATCATGACCTCTCCCTAGGTTGACAGGATCCATCTGGATATCCCTGGACTATCGATCACCTATCCAGGGTCCTCCTTTGATGTCTCCAAAGTACTAAAACCTATGTCAGATGTTGGATCCCTAAATCTGAGGTCTCTGCACATGTCTTCCTTCTACTGAATATCATCAGCTACCTCTATTTTTCCATGAATCTCTCGATCATCTAGGCTCACTCGAGCACAGCTGCATATGTTGAAATGCATAGAGGCGTGACACTAGCTCCTATGTTCTATCGTATACCTCACACTATGGTCTATGAATTAAAGTACTGATCCCTTACCATATCCATTGAGTACCTGGCGAGGTTGGTGAACCTCGATGAAAAATTTATCCACCATCAAGCTTCCCTGCTAGAGCTTAAGAAGATCCAGGATGTGCACCACTCTCAGAATAGACAGAGAGAACTCCTCCCTACAGATTCTCTCAAACTCCATCCATGAAAGAGTCTCCTCATAATGATTTTTTGTTATTAGATTCCACCATCATCCTGCTAAACTCTAAAGAAGGATTTCTCCTATGATCACCATCGTTTCTACTGGTGTACTCCTCAGATAGAAAGCTCTGATCAACGCCTCAAGCTATTCCTCAGGCACCTGAAGGTCCGGCTCACCTCGAAACCTGAGGGGTCTCTATCTCATGAACCCATGGAGCGCACTCATCCTACACCCCTTGTCTACCAGTACTGCAGGTACAACAGGCTGCTCCACTGGTTGTGGCATAGTAGTTTCCCCACATGGAGGAAACTCTTCAGGAGCTAGTCCCTATATCAACGCCTCATCACTGATGGGGTCATCCTCAAAATCTTGCTGTTGAATCCTATTAGGTATGCATCGTGGAGAAAATTTGTAATGAAAAATATGTACCATGTACAACAAGTATATCTAGAAATCTAACACAAAGCACATGGAAAACAAAACCCACTCCTATATGATTTATGTACCATTTTTTACTTCCCCAAAATTAGTATTTTAATGTACCGAGTTGAAAATAAGTTTACCAGAGTCCTGTTGTATAGATACATCTTCCACCCGCACCAACACTAGTGTCCTAGGCCTGAAATCCAAACACGAAACACAAAACACTATTTCCCCAAACTAATATCATAGTCTCTTGGTCTTAAGGTAGAACCATCCTATGATAACACTCTAATATGACTCATATAAGTGGGGCACATGTTGCAACTCTCCAAGCCCACTTCCAATTGTCCATGGGATGGGGACTAGCACTGAATAGGCCTATCACTAACATGGGAGGCATTTCCTATGTACCTTTACACACAAACACCCATCTCCAATCCCACAAATGATGAAATTTAAAAAATTTCTAATGAACATAATGCATGCATACAAATAAACCCAACCAATATATTGTAATGGAATTAATGTACATCAATTAAATATATTACAGAATAAAATCCCACCAAAAAATAATCTACATACTAAAAAGTAAAAATAGTTTGCACAAATTAGTAATGGGACTACTACTCATAGCCATAGGAACACCTCCTCTTGTTGGGAACTAAGAAATATCTATCTTTTCCTTAATCACCCTGCACTCCATCAAAAGGATGCTCATTTTCATAAGACATGACATGTGGGGGAAAATAACTTAAAGGTGATTATAATAATAATCATTAGAGGACCTTGAAAACCACAAAGAAATATGCAATGTTTATATACAATCATCTATATATTGTATATGTCTACTAGAAAAATAACAAGAGAAAAACAAACTAGATATAATCAAAACCCGTACACGTAGTATAGAGACAAGTCACACAACCACATACCCCCTCTAGTTGTTCAGTTTGATGGTGCCATGAAGCACTCATCTGGGAGAACTCACACCAGAAGTCAGATGGCTCTGACGATGTCCACACACGATGTAATATTCATCATGAAAATAATTGAGAGATAGATACACTCATTCTTGGAGAACACACTCCTGAGTAGGAATAGATCATGATACATAGATAAGGATCGCTGCTAGGGCCTTGGCAGATAATGCGACTCATCTGTATTCACCTTCTTGTTAATGGATCATCGTTATGTTGGATATTTTATGTCATGAAATGTCTTCACCTAGGGTGAAAATGGATACAAGAACTCGATCTAGACATCTCGGTGGGATACCCGACATTATATTGGAATGTCATGATGAAGGGATCGTACACGTATGGATGGAAATGACAACTGAACTTCAGGGGAATGGGAAATAGGGGAACCAAACCAAATGAAATATTTTTAATGAATGGTGGAAAAGAGGATAAATCCATTTTCCTAGATATACATGGTGTGTAGAAGGTGTGACACACAATGTCTTGCAACTCTGGTTACTTCCCATGTGTAACGGCTCAAGTCAGAGGGATCTTTCCATAATGAAAGGAATGTTCACATCATGTAGGACCGACCACACAACATTTATGGGTAGCTAGGGTTCCCTCTATGTACTCGACCATGTTCCCGTACATAGAATCAACACGTGTGTTCCATCCCATGTTACCAATACACAGTGTATCCTGTGCAGCTAGCCTGGTCTGGATGTGTGGTGGAGTACACACACATGTACACCACCCTGTGACTGTGTATCACCCAAGATACACACCGAGTCCCTCTTAAGGACCCACACGACGTGTTTTTTTGGAGAAAATTTCTTTTCATTTCATCATGTACCGCAGAGCTCTAGCATCTACTAAGTCAGTCCCACACAGTGTGTTCTTCGGGATACACGTTGTGTGTTCCATAAAATTCTTGAAAGAAAAGTTCTTCATCTGACACTGCATTGGATTCTTTGTGGTTTGATCTAGCGACCTAGTCTCCATGAAACTCGTGGTTTTTGTCACCTCGACACCATTAAGCTGATTACTTTTGTTTTGGTCTTTTGATCCTCCCCAAAAATGTGTTCTAATTTACCTGCATGAAGAACCGTTGAAAAAATGAGTTCCCCCAAACCATGTTGATTCATCTACCGCTATCGTCGCTACACCACCAATGGGTTGACATAATGTCGGATATCCATTTTTGGATCGTTTCTCAAATAGATGGTCAGACAAAGATTATTCATTCATATCATGATAATGAATGTGAAGCACACGGGGAAGAGACAGAAGAAGAAACACGTCAACATAGGAGGAAAATACTTTTGTCGTCGTTCTTTATAGAATTAATCCACTTCTTTCAAGAGTTTTAAGTGGGGAAAATTTAAAAAATTCATAAGGTAACAAAAAATTTATGAATGAAATCAATAAATCCCTCCTCCAAGAACGATGGTGCGTGGGTCAACCTATTTGGGGGTTTATATGTGTTAATTTTTAAATTCAATTAACGGAGAAGAAAAAAACTCTAAAACATAATACCTACCTAAATAAGAGATAATCACTGATGAAGGGATCTCTTTACCATCGTCATAAAGATCCTTTAACTCTGTTGGCGCTATAATCCAAACATCAGATTCGCCATTGATCGTTGTCAAGAGTTATCTGAAATTTATTCCAATGACCAACATTTGATTAACCAATTAAAGAGATGGAAAAAAATTTAGCATTCCATTACACTACATAATTAATGGGTCATCATTTTCATTTCATAGTCATTAACATGTGTCATTTAATTATCGAAACAACTTCCCAATCATTACACTACAACGAACATTTCCAAATAAAATAAGACAAGATTTTAAAATTATTTTATATTATTTTATTTTACTAAAAACTTTCAAAAAAATATAATTTTTCCTTGACTTATTCCAGTCAAGTTTATTCCTATTCTTAGGTAAAGTCATCATCCCATATGAAACAGTGCCCTCATATTTTTAATCCAGGAATCCTTTCGGAAACTACCACAACCACGCACACACGGAAACTCACTTAACTTAAAAAAAGTTCAAAGCACCATTCTAGGATCCTCAGAACATTGAATGATGTGTCATCTCTATGCTTAGTCTCTAAATAATTCTATATAATATTTAAAAATAATACCTAGGAAACCGAGATATTATAATGAGAAGGAAAAATTTTTCCACATGTTATAATTGTGGAAAAACTTATTTGGTGCATTATTAATAGGAAAAGGTGTTTGAATCATATTTAGAGAAACAATTCCACTATTCTCATGATTTTTAGGGAATGATGAATTTTTCCGTTGATCAATTATTCAAATGTAATTATATGGGGAATCACACAAATAATCACTCTCTGATTGTAACTAATATACTTGAATAGAGTCTAATTGATCATGATAAATCGTATTATATTACCAAAAAACACAAATGATTAATGTGATACAATTTGGATTCCATAATTATGTTTTAGAAGTATTTTTTCAATTATCTTCTTATTTTAATAAAAATGATATATATAAGGATTTTACTACCATACTTCTTCATTAAGGATTTGTGAGCATATGTTGAATAGATCTGATAGCAGGGAAAAATGATTCACTGGAAATCTGATCTTTTGGAAAACACATGATTGAGGGATTATAATAATTTATATCATATTGATTTTGAGATAAAATCAGAGAAGATAATTTTATTGGATATTATTATTTTCTATGAAATTGGTTTGTGATTTTATGGTTTATATCATGTTTTTAATGTTTACTACTTGTTTTGATTTATGAAATATGGATGAGATTTAATTATTAGAAGAATTCAGGTTTTTATTAATTTTTAATGGTGATCAAGAAACTCATAAATTTTGTATGTTGATATATGATCTACACTATTTTTTGGATAATCAAATCTTAATAGTGATTTTTTAAATTTTGGGACCTTTTATACTAGGAATTTGGACATATTTATTATGGATGAGTATTATAGAAAACTATTTTAGAATATATTAAGTTTCAATTTTTTTATTTATCATGTAGGATAAGTATAAATTATCATATTTCATATTATATGCTAACCATTTCAGTACTATCCTAAAAAAATGATGATGAGGGAATGACTAGTGGTTCTTGGGGCTTAAAAATATGTTCAATATCAAACTATAGTTGTAAGAAATTAAGTGGATATAAAGAATATAAAAATAGATAAGATTTTTTATATTATGTGGATAAAAATCAAGTGATTATATTTTATGGATTAGTTTATATATATATATATTAATAGAATCCCCAACTCTTGGAAAAGGATGTTGAAAAATAAACATTATCCATTTAATTTTCTTAGTGAGAAATAAATGGTATTTTGATCGAAAAAAGATATAAAATTTTCTGATCATTACAATTATAATGACTTTGTTCTATAACACTCATCATAAAAAATGATATTTATATTTCATTTACATATCTATTTTTTCACTTACCACAAATTTTATTCTATTCTGAAACCTAATTTTGTGGTGACCTTCCCATTTCTCTTTCCCTCTTATTTTTAGGATGTATTATTAACCCTATTTATGATGTGGTTTCACCAAAATAAATTTCCAAAAATAAAACATTGATATTCATTTATATATGTGAAAACATTTTAGGACGTTCATTATTTAATGTCTTTGTAATGTAGCATCCTAAATTTTTAAAAGGGAAAACTATGTTAGAGTGTGTACAAAATAAACCACATCAAGATTAATTGAAAAACTAAAGATTATTATTTAAATTTTTCTTTTATAAAATAAAAACAATATTAGAGGGTATGAATATGATTAACTAACATAATAAAATATCGTATACACATGTATATATAATGAATCCATTGGATAAAAATTAATTATAAATGAAAATAAATATCTTTATGAAAATATAAGGATATCACTTTCAAAACAATTATGTGAATGTCAAAAATATAGTTTTGTAACAATAAAATAAACAAATAAATCATGATGGATTATATTAATGATTTAAATACATAATATATTAAATATAATTTTTAATATTTATTATATGTTGTTTCTAAAAATGATATAAAACTAAATACGATGTTATGTTTAGATAACAACATTTTTCTGGAGACAATCATGCCACCTTTTGATATTGCACTTATTTCAAAACTAAATTTGTATAATAATTGAAATTCTAATTGAAAATATAAACAATATTTTTGAAATCATAATTTCATAATTATCTGTAATGGTGATTTCTTATTTTTCATAAAATTATATTTTTATGTTTAGTAGTGAAAATTACTTTATTTTAATTGAAAATTGAATTTTCGGCCAAAGAATATATACTGATTAGTTATATTTATTTTTTTTTAAAGTATAATTACATCCATTATAAATATAGTAATCCAATTTATATCAATGGAATTATTTTCATATTTAATTTTATTATAAAAACATTTGAATCTTTTAAACATTTTTTATTTTCAAACTTACGTTTCTGCCATGCCAGCGGGACTAATTATAAATGAACTTCTATAAATTATTTGAATTTAATTAAGATAAAATTATTTCATATTTGGAATAAATATTAAAATATTTAGCAAATATAATCCATTTTTTCCAACATGAATAGTAACCTTTGTAATTTTTGTTACAATGGTGAAATTTATAATTGGTAATTGACATTCACATAGAGTAATAAGGACTATAAAATTACCATGAGTATTATAAAAATGATATTTTAAGAATAAATTTCATCAATAATCATTTTTGGATTGGTTATATGAAACTATATATCCATTTATCTGAGAATATGTTATTTACAATATTTTACATAAACTAATGTCAAATATGACATATTTATATTTTCACTAACTATGACATTTATAATATTTTCATATCATGAATTTATCCTCAACTACAAATACCATTTTAAAATATAATGGAATTATATTCATCATTGTAAATTAGTTTTAATTTTAACTAGAAAAATAATTATCTTATATTCTTTCACAATAGTGATTCAGTATTTATTTTATTAATTGAAATATAAAATTAATGTTATTTCAATTATTAATATAAATTTAATTTCTAAAAATTAATTTCATACTCGAATTTTATTGATGGCCTTGAATTTTTAGGGATGTATTATATTTTTTTTCAAATATATAGTTTTGTATTGATATTTCTAAATGTCAATGTAATGAAGATGGTCCAAAATTTCATTAATGAAATTTTATAATAAATAATATTTTTTAAAATGATATAAAATTCAGAAAACAATTAAATTTAGATGGTGACGTGGTATTTGGTTTAAAATTTCATTCAATATCCATTTATGGGACTTTTCATATTTTATTTTAATTATATGAACTCTCAAATGGTAAAAATCCATTTTATCATGGTAAGAGTTAAAGGAATAAATAAGGGTTGGACCAAAATGATAATAGTATGAAAGTTAACTAAAATTTTCTAAAAATAAATTATTAAATTATTTAGAAACACACTCATCTTAAATTATAAATAAACTAATTAAGATCCATTCATAACTAAAAATTAATTTATATTAATTTAATATTTGGAGAGTTTCCAAAAGTTCCCCACATCACAATTACAAAAGGGAGCCCTTTTTTCAATTATATACACAAAATTGAATAATCTTTCTCAACCAAACTCAAGAATATTTCTCATACTAACATCATAATTTATGTTATAGTGGTTTTATTCCTTCCAAAATACCTAACCAAGATCCGTTTAGAAGATATCTAAAGATAGTATACCGAAAAAGAGGTAATTGCCTTTACTAACTCTTTCAAATTTATTTCTATGTATATTTATTCTTCATGTGATTATTGAATTGTAATGTAATAAACATTGTATATAATATTCACTGATATTTTATTATGATAATCGGATAACCATATTCCACCTTGTATATATCCAATGAATTACAAAATCACCACGTGTGCGTACATACAACTTACAATCTCCACGTAATGATTCTATATTTCATCAACATTTTACATGGATGTGTATAATGATGTAAAAAATGCATATATAAGATAATAAAAAAGTGATATTGATTTTATAAAAATTTATATAACATCAACTTCCACACAAATTAACTATTATGGGAATGATATCGTCGCTCGTGTATATGTACAAACTATTGTCTCCATTGCACGATACGATTAATTTTCCCTATTAAAAATTATTGAATGGTTATAAAATAATATGTAATTAATAAATATGATATCTATGAAATTAATATAATTATATTTATTTGGGATATATTTATAATTAACATGAACTGGGAAATACTTGATAAATCATGCCCTAGAAATTGCAGCAGCTACCACCCAAAACAAGGTTAGTAATGAAATGATATTAAGAAACCAGTGGTAAATTGAAATAACAGGATAATATATTTTATCATAAATATTAATGCTGTTCTTATATAAATTATTAACAATCTATAATCTATTATAAATTTGTTCTAATAATTTTTAGTTAATGTATTGCGCAGGGATAGGGTTGCTCATCGCACATTTACTTCAGTGACATATACACCTTATTCACCAGTTATTACATGTGTGTGATTTAGATATACTTCCATTTGATATCTAATTTCATTAATATTATTATATTAATGATATTAAATGTCTCATTTTATATTTACTACTTTTATGGGAAATACAATTTGATTGATTACAAGTGGAATGAAATTTTGTAACTCATTTTTCATTCATTGGTTTAAATTTATACATAATTAATTATGTCATGATATGATTATGTTGGGAATGAATTTTTATTTTAAAATACTATATATCAACATTTTTATGTGTGTTTACAGTGTATATGTGAATTTTATTTTTAGATTAAATATATATTCATTGTAAGGGACTTCATTTCTAGTTCAGTTCTTTCGAGAATTTTTAATTATTGTTCCCCTAACTTATTTTATATTTCATATATACTGAACCCTTGATTATTTTTGATCACCATTCATAGAAAATTACATTTCTCTTAAAAATAAGTATTTAATTTATCTGGAATATGATTATTTCCTAAAATGTAATTTATTTTTATATACGTTTCATACATTGAATGTGATTTTATTAACTTGTAAAATACTGTTTCATTATTATATTTTACATAATATAGGTATTTAATAATAAAGATGATTGATTCTTGAATTAAATATACCATTAGATAAATAATTTATTTTTTAGACAAGCATGAATTGTTGAAACCCTTTTAGAAGAAATTACCTTGATATATTGCTAGAATCATGAGATGAATGAATCGTCCAAAATAATGGGTTTTAACCAAAAATGATTAAACTATTTTAGGAAATTCCATGAAAGTAACTATATCACGTTCATGGAAAAATGACTATGAATAGATAATAATTTCATTCATTGATAACATAGTTAATTTTATTTGATTATATTTTAACTATGATATTATCCAAGGATTTATATTGTGAAAAAGTTATTAGTTAAATGAAATGTGTGGTCATTTATTTTAACTTTCCATATTGATTTCGCATTGTTGGTTCAGTATAGATTAAATTGAATATAACCCTATTTGTTCTTTTAATCTCACCCCTTTATTATTATTCATTTTTCCCAAGTTTCTATTAATTCTTTATTACTGATATGCATTGTTTTGATTATGAGAATAATGGTGTCCTTAATGAATATAATTTTTTTTAATTTCAATTGTAATATGAATTTCAAATATATATCTAGTTTACCATGACTAATAAACTATTTGGTCATTTGGGGTGTGATTCATTTTATCATATTCCAATATAACAAAGAATGTAACCGAATATTTTATTCTAGGATCAGGGTCATTAGTGTTCATACTAGATAAATTTTAGTAGAAACCTTGATAACTTGATTTATGAAATGTAGAATATAAATGATAACCCTATGGTATAATTTCAGGATAACTGTAGTATAACATCTTAATGAAACCATTTTATTATTATGAGATGAAATACACATAATTAATTCAATTTATTATATGTATGCTAGTATTTTTGGGATTATAGATTGTGATTCATATTCATATGATCTATTCTATAATCTGTCATCATTTATAAATGGTTCCTAGAAAAATAAATGTTAACCACACTAATAATTTTCATCCAATGTGTAAGAATTATTATATATTTTTTAGTTAAATACAATATTTGAATGGTAAATAATATCCCTAAAATTTAAAACATATAATGAAATAGTAACCTCTAGTACAAATGATGGAAATTAATTTTTAAAGTTATATGTCTTCAAAATGAAGAATGATAAGTGAGGATAGTAGAGAAAAAGATAGATAAAGGGATAGAGAGAATGAAGTATTTTACCATATGTGATAATTTCGAAATAAAAAACATGGAGTATACATAAAAAAAATTTATTTCTCTTTAATTGTAGAGAATAGGTCCACCTTGATCGGGATAATAATTAAAATAAAAAGGTTTCAAATTATCAATGATTAAAATGTAAGGATACGGGGTACAAAGAAAATTAATTCTCTATGAATCAATGGAATATATATCAAAATCAGATAATAGATCATCATAAAAATTATTTTATCACCATAGGAGAAGATGAATGATTATTTTGTTTTTAGATTTAATAATAAATTTTCTATAACAACTTGTCTAGAATATCATGGTTATAATATGTAGGATCAAAATACGAATGTAGATGCTCAATTACATGAGTGGGGTAAATTTTATGTTATAAAACATTCATTTTTAACCTTAAGGAAAATATTGTTTGACAATGTTAAACAAGGTGAATTCAGATGCCATTAAATTGGTCTACGAAACAAACATGCAAGATTACAGAAATATGGTTCTGAAAACGAAACATAAGGAATGTTTAATAAGGTTATGATTCTTCATTATAACATATATAATATTATTTATCTAAGTTCATAAAATGATAAGAATATATAATAATGTTATACTTTCTTCCTTTATCAAAATATAGCATAATTAAATTTGAATCAAAACAAGTAAAAAGTGTGAAATACTTTTACCCTAAGAGTAGGGTAACCAACAACTTTGGAAAAATTTCCCTTGATTTTTACTTTTTAGAAATTCGTTCTTAACCACACCAGGGTAATTCCTCGACTGGAATATTGGAATCTGTCTTGCTATCCCCACAAGCCCTCGATCATTAATGTTGTCATCACATCTATCTTCCTACCCCTATGAGCCCTCAAATTTACTAGGCAAAAATTAGAGTCATGTGAAGTAAGTTGAACAAGATGTTTAGTAGACACAATGCATGAAGGTCTCGGTCTAGAAATTACTTCATCATAATGTAATATCGAAATTGATGGAACGTTTATCAAATAATGAGCTCATTAAGATGATATATTATATATACAAACAAATCTAATGGTCATATCACTCCACCAACAGTTATATCATTACATGATTTTTATAGGGACATGTAGACAAGTCACTCTACTAATGGATAGTTAGAAACAGATTGCACGACAACATTTCATAATAATAACTAGTGTTTTCAACATTTTGTTTCAAAATCAAATATATTTTTCAAAGTCTAATGAAATATATGATTTTTAGTATAAGAAAATAAACATTTAGATATTATAATAAAACGAAATTCAGATTCTATTACACAATGAACTTGGAATCTGAATTCAATAGATTCTCTATTCTGAATTCCAATGAATTCGGAATCTAAATTCTGATGAATTAGGAGTCTAAATTCATAGGAATTCGGAGTCTGAATTTGGAGGAATTTATTGTCTTGATTATGAGGAATTATGATTCTTATGTTTGAGGAATTCAGAGTATAAATTAATAGGAATTTGGATTCTGAATTTTAATGAATTCGGGGTCTGAATTATGTGGAATTTGGAGTCTGAATTATGAGGAATTCATAGTCTGAATTTCAAAGAATTCAGAGTCTGAAAATAGAACACTCTATATCCAACTAATTATATGATTCCATGGTTTTAAAAAAGAATCTGAATTTTATACATTGTAATAAAATAATAATTTTTTAGAGAAATTAAAAAATGAAACAATGAGAAAAAGGTATGGATAAAAATTTCCATAGGGATGTGAAATTTTCCTTATAAAAAATCTATTAGGAAATATAGTATGACTTAAGATAATGTGTTTGTGATTTTCAGAACATATAATAATGTAAAAGTAATAAATAAACCTTATTTACTCAATGTAATAATCATGAGATATATAAGTATTATATTGTAGTACTTCTTCTTTAAGTATTTCATGTCATGTGTTTAATGGAACTGATGAATATGAAAAGTGATTCAGTTGAAATTTAATCCTTTTTAAAAAGGATTTTTTAGGAATGATAAACCATAATATATATATATAGTGAGATAATATTTAAAATGTGATGTTTATGGGATATTATTGGTGACTATGTAAGTGTCTAGGGATTTCATTATTCATGTCATATTTACTAGGCTTACTAGATTTCTGGATTTAAGACACATAGCTGATATTTTATAGTTAAAAGCATGCATCTTTTCATTAATGATTTTTATTGGTAAATGTAATCATTTATTAGGTATTTCAAAATAATAGAAACATATGATGTTTTGATAATCTAATGTTAACATCAATTTGGTAAATTTAGTGACATTTTTGGACTATGAATTTGAAAATATGTATTTTGGACGTGTCATAAGGATATATATTTTTTGAACAAATTAAGATGAACATTAAATATGTGTATGTATGGATAAAGTATTATTTTTCATATTGGATGAACTTTTCTGCCCATTTTGATCCTTTTATGTTTTTAGATACTGAAGGAACGAGTTATTTTTCTTATAGAATAAATAAAATCATCTAAAATATCAATATATATATATATAAAAATGAAGGGCAGATATATTATAGAATATTAAAATGGTGAAATTTTTATTATTGAATGGTAATAAATAATGATAATTTATTTTCTTTATAGAATTAACTAGATAATAATAGTGTACCTCATTTCTAGGAAAACGAATTTGGAAAAAATGATATTTTTGTACTATTCACAACATGGAATCAATATTCTTCTTACCAAAAACATGATTTATGGTTTTATGATGGTTAAATTTCAAATGGTTATGTTCTCTATAACTCTTAATCAGAACATGTTTTTATATTTCTCTTCCATGCCCATTTTCTCATATCCAACTAATTTTACTCCATTCAAAATAATAATTTCTTAGTGACCTTCATATTTCCCTTTCCAATTGTTAATAAGAAGTCTCATTTACCCTATTTATGATTTGTGTTTTGCTATAATAGATTTTCATGTATATAACATTGATTTTTTCAGTTATATTTTAAATTTTTAGGATGTAATTTATTTGTGGTTTGGATAAGGTAACATCCTTTGTTTCTAAAAGGATTCACTATTTCACATAGCATAGATGATACTGTGCATCAGAATTATACAAACAACAAAACACTATTATTGAAATGAGATCATTATAATAGTAGTATTTTATTAGAGGGTACAAATATGATTAACTGAGTTATGAAAATAGGTTTTTAACATGTATATATAAGTAAATAAATTTTAAACATATAATTTTTAATGTAAATAATAAACTTCTTCAATATAAAATGAAATATTTTTTAAAAAACAGTTTAAATATGCAGTGGTGTGTTTTATAACAAATAAATAAAAAAATCACTCTTATAAGATTATATTAATTAATTATTAAAAAAAAATATATAATTTATTCATCATAATGTTTAATCTTAACCAAATATGTTTTCTATATATGATAAAAATATTAATCTAATTTTATGTATAAAAATAAAAAAAATTTATTGACACTATTCCGTCTTTTGATGAAACAGTTCTTTTAAGGCTAGATTTTTTCACATATATAAATTTGATTCGATAATATTGACTTAAATTATCAAATATCAATGTGAAAATATTCTGAGGTTCATTTTTTGTTATAATTATGATATGTTTTATTTTTTAATAAAGAGTAAAAAATAAATTATTTTAATTGAAAACTGTATTTTCATATAAATATTATATAATGTAAATTTATATATTATTTTGTATTTAAAATAAATTTAAATAAATTATAAATATATTAATATAATTTGTATCATTTTTATATTTTTACTATTTATTTTGGATATAAAAATTTTCAAATATTAGAAAATTTTCACATTAAAACCTTGTTTCTCATCCCATCTTTGAGACTTATTTAAAATTAAATTTTGACAATTATTATAATTGAATTTAGAGAAATTGATTACATAATTTTAATATTAATGACCAAAAATTTTGAATGGGTCCCTTTTATTTTTTTATAATATTAATGGTTACCTTTGTCATTTTTGTTACTATGGTAAAGGGTATATTCCATAATTTTATTAAGAATAAAATGAAGAGGACTTTAAAATGACCCCAGAATTTTTCAAAATATTATAGTGTGATCCCATTTCATTCAAGATTATTTAATGTTCAATTATATGATCTTTTATTAACATTTTATGAGGATAATATACTTATAATATTTTATTTAATGAAAACTCATAGATTTCACATTGATATTATTAATAATTATACCATTTTAAATTCATTCACAATAGTGTTGTAATAATTATTTTAAAAATGAAAATTGAACAAAATTATTAAAATTATGAAAATAAAAATAATTTGAGATAATTAATGTCATAAATGATTGTTTGGATTACCATTACATTTTAGGAATGTATTAAAATGTATTTTTATAAAATAAAATATCGAATTGATATTTTTGAATGTTTATGTAATGAATAGTTTCCAAATTGGAATTAAGTATATTTTAAAATAAATAATAATTTTTTAAATGAAAAAATTACAAAAAATAATAAATTCAACTAAATTATTGAGTTATTGTTTAAAATGTCACAAAGGATTCATTTATGATTTTTTTTAATCCTAACAATATTAATCCTTAGAGAGTAAAAAATCATTGTTGTCACATTAAGAGTAAAACAAATTATATAGCATTTTAAACCAAAAAAATATTAGTAAGAATGTAAAATAATCTTTTATAAAAAATATTGGATGAGATTATTTCTTATAATTTTGGTATTATATTATACATAAGACATTTAGGATCCATTTTTAATTAAAAATGCATTTATATTTATTTAATATTCAGTGAGTTCCCAAAAGTTTCCCTCAACTCAGTTATAAAAGGGCACATATTTCATCTCTGATTTACACTACATTGATCTATATATCTATTCAAACCTTTTAAAATTTATATTATAATAATACTTTTTTAATTTATAGTGTTTCAGTTCCATTTGAAACATATACCCAATAAAAACCCATGATTTCATAGTACGTTATCTTTTTAAAGAAATTCAATAATTTTTCCTCCATGCAACACTGAGTTCGAGCGCACCACGACATAGCAACCTAGTTGTTAAAAAAAAGTTTATGAATATTATTAACTTAATTTTTAATTTTATATACTCCATATAATTCTAAAATCCATATGATGTGTTTCTTAGACATAATATAAGAACAAATTCATTTTTTATGATAAAAGAAGTATTTTTAAAAAATTACAATGTTACCACCTTTTAATGGAGAAACATTTTTAAAACCTATATTTAACACTTATATGTTTGAGTTAATGAAATGAAATTACTCTTTAGAATTGGTATATAAAAATTTAGTTTGGATAAAGTTTTGGTGCTTTTCTGATAACTATAATTTTTTGATGAATAGTTAAAATTACTAAATTTTAATTAAAAAAACATTTTTACTCGAAATAATTTATTGTGTTAAATTATACATTTTATTGGTTTTAAAGTATCATTATATTACATTGTTATAATTTAATATAATTTTGGTCATTGGATGTAATTTCACATTTGAACTTGATATAAAAAAGTGTTAATCTTATGATAGTTATGATTTCTTTAAAACAAGCTTTTTGTTTTGGAAAAGGGAATTAATTTTAAATTAATTTCTGACACTTATGTGTTTTGAATTTGGAAAAATGGATTTCATATTTGGAATTATAAGGTCTAAATTGTGTAGATATATAACTTTTATTTTTATACATTAGCAATATTAACATTATTAAATATTTTATTTACCATGGTTAAAGGGTAAATCATGTAAATAAGGGTAAAAATATTTAATATAAAAATATTATATTACCCCCAACATGTGTGCTATTCCAATTGGATGATAGATGTCTAACAATGAGATTCCATGGGTCTATTTTGGGACCACATGGAGCCACATGAGAGTGATAATGACACTATATTAATTAATTTAAAGTGAAGACCAAAATAACATAAACATATATCTTTTAGTATAACAATTTTTACAGGGTGTTATATAAGTTATTATTTAGACTATAAATATTTTTATAAATATAAAAATATATCCTACAGAATGGTATTTTATTTATATTTTTTAAAGATTATATAATTGAATTTATTTAAAACACAATGATGATGCAGTAATTACCATATTAATGAATAATTAAAATAAATAGTATTATAAATATTAAAATAAATATAATTTCAATGTATTATGAAATAAAATAATTTTATAGGTGAATATGAAATGTTAGGATTGATTCAATGGATCGTGTTTGATGTAATCATGTTGTGATGACTTTCACAAAAACAAAATACTAAATAATGTCAAAATTGACATAAATGAGTTTTTAAAACAAATATTATATTATTAAATTATGTTATATTACTAAATATATATGGTTTGTCCAATGGGATTAAATAATATTTTATATGTCATTAATAAACCACTTCAGTTTCTCTTGGAAGTTTTTAGAATGTTTATTAACAAAAGAGTTTAGGAATACAAGAATAAACGGTAAAAGTTAAACTATATAATTAATAGTTAAATCTAAAAGATAATGTTAATATAGTGAACTAACCCTATCTAAAACATATAGTTTGTGTGGTTATCAAACCATACCAATCTTATCCTAGAAATATATCATTTTTTAGCCATTAGTAACCGAAAATTATTTTATTATAAAATAATATTTCAATATTTTCATAAAGTGACCATCACCACTGTTATAAAAGGGTACGTCCCCTTATCTCAAACTCACACCTCCCAAATCATTTGTATCATCTATAAATTGCCCCAATATCCTCCCAAAATACCTCACATAAACCTATAATCCATACTTTGAACGGAAATCCAACCTAAAGAGACCTTTTGATCAACTCAAAAGGGAACACCCGAAAAAGAGGTAATAATTTCACTACCCTCTTTCAAGTTAATTTCTTCTTCTAGTTATGATTTATTTGTTGTTTCCATACCAAAATAATAACTCCATTAACTCCTACATAAAATTATGTTATTATAAATATGGTACAACCATATTCATTATTCTATCCATCCTATAAATGGCAATGTCTCCATACCTGCGTACGTACGGCTTACCGGCTCCACATTGTGGTGTAGTTTGTTATTCAAAAAATTAAATATTTGGATGGGTATAATAATGACTATAACTGATGTAAATAGTAAATATAACATGTTAATGATTCTTTATATATGATATAACATATGATTACATACAATTTCACCATCAATATAATGATATTGTCACTCGTACATACGTACAGATTATCGTGTCCCCGACGCGATGAGATTCATTTCCACATTGACCATTCAACAATGATTATAAAAATGTATTTTATTAATAAGTTTGTAATATATGAAATAATAGTTATAATTAATATATATATATATATAGTTACATATATCTTATTCAATTTCTTCCATTCAATACGATATGAAAACAGAAACTGTGTTTTTGCGTACGTATGGCCTACCCAGTCCAAAAACAGTGTTTTCCATTTCATATATCTATCTATTATACCTATTTATATTCTGAATATATATGATATATAAGGCATGTGTTATATTTTTAGGTATGTAAATCATGATCTAAATTATACGATCAAAAAAAATTTAAAACATGTACGATAAAGAAAGATATTGTTAAGAAAAATGTTAATTTAACATGGACATAATTATTAAATTGGTAGTATAACGTCATAAATGAATCATGTATTATATAATAAATATAGATATGGTTCTGTTATAATTTAATAACATACTACGGTCATTATACAAGAGTCTAAATGTATCCTCGACCAAATGAATGTACAAGGTAAGGGTTAATTTCACAATCTCTTCATTATCTGAGGTTGTTTTTTATATTAGTATCTATTGGAACCTCTTTATCATCCACATCCATGTTACATAAAAATGTTTTTAAAAACATTTTTTACTCTTTACTACACAATTTTTTAATCTAATTTATACCATTTTTTGAGTTTTTTTAAAAAGGTTTGAAATGAATCTTTCTGTTGATTTCCAAACAAGGTACTTTATGACCTTTTCGAAAAATTAAGGTAAGCATGTCTTTTTATCTTATACAGTGGTTGTGGTTATTATCCGCCGTTATATCACCAATGAAGCTTCCCTTACAATCATATAATATTATTTTCAAAAAAAATGTTTCCTTCTATAATTATGGTTCTCTTAAATGATTCCAAAATATAATGAGATATTTCTCTCAAATAGTTTGGACTTCATCTATGTCAACATACATTGATAAATTTTACACTTTTGTGAAGTTGATTTATTATGATAAAAATATTCCATATTTTATTTATGTTTTTTTGATATGTTTGGACCTAGATTTGTTATTTCTATAGCCTTCATGGTTTATAGTTACAATCTTGACATTTTGTATGGTTTTTTTAATACGAATGTTTAAGTTATGTTTCAACCTTTTAATATGAGGAATTTATTGGACTTATTATGTGATGGGTGGAGCCTGTTATAGCTCCTCAATGCATCAGTATGTCTCTTGTGACAATTAGATGTGGAATTGGCAGAGGTCTTTCCCAATTTGATATATGGTTTTGGCCGAGGACTTAATCATTTTTAGACGTCTTGGTTGTGGCCTTAACAAAATGTTTTAGAATGTCTGGCATAATAAATTCCCTCATTATGAAAATAATATTGATTGTTCATTTTTTATTCAACTAGTATAATACCCATTAATATGTTTTATTATTTCATTATTTACTCATCTCATATTCCAACAATAATGTATTAATGTTTATTATTTATAAATTTATGTGTTTTCAATTATTCACCATACATAAAGTTTATGGTATCTTCCATTATATTCCTTACTCTTACTTAGTGTTTGAGCTCACCCATTTCCTGTGAATCATTTTCCCCAGATATAAAGAAGTTATTTATGAATTACTTTCATGCATATCTAAGAGGCTTGTATTTTTTGAATGGAATAAATTAATGCTGTATTTCTTTTCAAGTTGTAATGTTGAACTTATGTATGTATCTTGTTTCCAAGAATACTCAACTGGTCGGTCCATCGGGAAATGATTTATTTTATCATTACAATATTATTTAATAATTCACTAACATTGGGTAATTGGGATCAGGGTGTTACATACCATAGATTCCCTGAGAAGCGATCAAAATAAATTCAGCAAAAGAAGACATAATAATCTTTACTGAATCATTCAACTCTTTTTATTCTTCTACATCTGTATCACGTGTTGTTTCAATTATAATGTAATAAATATATTATCATATTCACTCTTATATTTTATTATTTTTATAGTAAAAAATATTTTTCCTTTTTTATTTCTTACTAAAAATAAAAGAATCATATAGGCGTATGTATGACTTACTATCTCCACAACGTGATGTTATTTGTTTTTTATCACCCCTATACATGGTAGGGTATAACGATAGAAATAATTTTATGTATATAAAATAATTATTACACGATACTAACTATTTATAAATAAATATACAATAAACTTACTCACCCTTTCAAAATTAATGGAATGATACTGTCACTCATGCGTACATACAGCCTACCGTCTCCACGACGCAATGCAATTCATTTTCCTTGTTCACAATTCATTAATTAATATAAAAAACATTATAATGAATAAATATGATATATATGACCTTAAAATCATTATATATATATATGATGTAACCATATTTTACACATAGTAACTGGGAAATGCATGAAAAAACATGCATAGGATAATGAAGCATTTAACAACCAAAACAAGGGTAGTAATGACATATTATCAAAAAATGTGTTATAAAAAAATAATAGGATCATATATGATATAATATATATTTAATTGTTTTTGGTATGAATTACTTAAATGATTTAAACTATTATAATGAAATTTAATTCATGTTCAATTATATAAATTGTAATGTATGGGATTCCTTAATCACATTAAATTCTATGAGATATATTCCATATTGATATCTTATTTCTTATTTTTGTGTATATATACATCCTTTTGATATATTATATAATTAATCAAATTATCAAAATGTTAATAAGTGTGTCATTTTATAATTATAAATTTCATGGGGTGTACGATTAGACTTATTAATAGTGATATAGAATTTCTTAATGAACATTTCATTCATTGGGTACAACTTATACTCAATTGATTATATACATATAAGATTATGTATGGAATTTATATCATATATTTTATTGTTTATTTCCACTTTTTTTATGTATTTATAGAAGATACAAATTATAATTTTATTTTACAAATGATATGATCCTTGTAAGGAACGTTGTTACAATTTCACTTCATTGAAGGATATTTTAATATTATTAACAAAATTTCATTTATATAATTTATATACTTCCCATTTTATTATTTATGAACATCATTCATTGAGAAAATTAATTTCTCTTATATATCAATCTTTCCTTTTTATTGTAAATGAATATTTCATAAGTTGTATACCATTTTTATATAAGATGTTAACTTTGAATCTGATTTGATTAAAAGTGGAAATAATTTAAAATCTATATCTTTTACTGAATATTGATATTTTTTGTTAAGGAATATGTATTCATGGATTAAATTCATTTATGTAATATAATTTATTCTTTATGCTTGTGTGTACTTGTGGTTACTATATATTTAAGATCCCGTCGATGAATCAGAAGTCGCATGAGATAAATAATTTGGCCAAATTAAGTTAGTTTATACCCATAAAGATTAAAATGTATTGTGAATGATTTTGATGGAAAATGCAAAATTTTCATTATAAAATTGATGTAAAATAGTTAAGAATTCATTTTTAAATAATTTTGTTGATTTTTATCATGTATATTTTCACAATGATAATATCAATTGATTCTGATTGTCAAATAGTTATTTGTTATATGTCATGTCTATTAAATTATTTTTTCTATGCTATAGTGATTATGTATTATAGAATAAAGATATATTCATGTTTATGTAACCCTTACATACAATTTTATCTCACCCATTTCATTTTTTTTTATTTTTCCGCAAGTTCCCTATAAGTTTATTATGATTGATATATAACTGTACTATATTCATAGTAATTGTATTCTTTAGGTAAAGAATTTTTTTTATTTTATGCATCAAATGTAATTTTAATTTCATAATGAACATAATTTACAAGGACATATATATTATTCCTTCTTTTGGGATGTGATTATTTCATTACCATATGCCAATTAATTAAATTCAGGCATGAACTCTAGTCTACTAGTCCAAGGATTGTTAGACCTCAGGACTAAAATTTTGTTTTTGATAATAGAAGGTAAATAATAAAAATTATTTAGTACAAGAAACATGCATCCTGGTAAATTAATATGATAATATCACACTATTAAGGCTGTTATAATCACAGAAATTTTTATCATGGAGATAAACATAAACCTTTTCAATTTTCTGGAATCTACTTGTTTTCGGTATTTGAATAACAATCTGTGTTCTACAAGCAGTACCCAATACACAACATCTTTTTATATTCCATCATAATACTATTATAAATATATCTAAATCATAAGGTTGTATTTATTATTTTTTCAAACACTACAATTTTTCTTGACGTTGCCTTTCTTTCAACATGAATATTAGATTTCCCCATTCCCATTGTTCTCCCATTATATCATCAGCTTCATGAAATTACAGTGTATCATTATGTTTGACTTATACATAGCCTTTATCACATTATCCTTTCCTTTCCTCCTTATTTTTAGATTAACTATAGAATTGTTTTAATTCATCAATCATTAATAATCATGATGAAAAAATACAATAATATGAATAATTCATGTTATTCATATTCAAATAAATAAATAATATTGTTATGTTATGTGGAAAATTGGAATGGTAATATCAATTTCTAGATCATGATTTAGTTTTAAACTACTGGACTAAATTATATGAATATACATGATCGTATTGATTACATGAGGTATTTCATGATTTCCTTAAACTAGATTGATCTTATATAGATCATTTAATATATGAATCCTTTATTGTCGAAACATATCATAGTATAACTCTCATATATAAGATTGAATTTGGGATACATATTTGTCCACATGATTCATTTGTAGGTCAGTAGAAAAATATGAGATCATTAAACACTAATCATCTAGGGAATAATCTATACGATTATTATATTTATCTTTGAAATTCATCTCCTTGTTTTTTAAAAGATTTAAATATACTAAAAATAGACTTTTTTTCATTTGATCGACTCTTTTCCTCTAATGTTCCGACAATAAGTTTATTGATACTCAATTCCTATAAAATTTTGCTATTTTAACCAACCACTCTCATAAGAAATCCATGATAGTATTAGGTACCTTCAACTAGGATAGATGAGAACCAAGAACAATAGATTATGTCCAAATTCGAGAGAAAAAATAAATTTAATGACTTAATATTTTATTTATAGAATTTTTTAATTTAATAATGGATAGTGAAATATTTTACAACATTTTATTATTGATCTATGTGTACATTATTAAAACACAACCTTCATCCTAAATAAAATAAAATCACCAAACAAGGTCAATTTATCCTTCAATGTGATATTATTAAAATATTATGTGATCATGTATAATACAAACACATTCAAAAAACAATAAACCATGCACAACATAAAAAAATAAAAGTGTATTTCATTAAAAGACATTATTTTTCAGTTAATCCATTGTTCCATTAATGTATTAACCAATAACATAGAATTATTATTTAATTTAATTTATTGTATGAATTTTATTACTTATAACTCAAGCCTAGTTCACATGTTTAGTTTACCCCAACTCTCAACATAAACATATTTTTCATGAACTCCTATGATATTTACAGTGTATACAGACATGTGTGTTATGGGAACTTGGGTGTTAAATTACATCTTATCATATAATTGTTGAAATGAAGACCCTTATACAAGTTAACGAACCATGGATGATAATAAGTTTGATAAAATAAAATAATTACTACCTTTTAAAGAACACAAACGAAATAATTAAATCAAATTAATAATATTTCAAACATGATTGGGTGGGTCTTGGATCGTGATCAGCCAATAAGAAGTTTAATAGTGTATGAAAATGAAATTTGATAAAATTAAATTTGATTATATTTTTAATGTGTTAAATTTAAATTGAAATAGTTGATTAATTATTGATACAACCCACTACACATGAACATTTTTATCAAATCCTAGGAAATTATATTTACATTTTGAAAACAAATCGTAATTTTTCATGTCAATTTGCACCTAAATAAGATCCTTAGAAAATATTTTTAGGGCTATTGATGGGTTCAGTGGGTCAGGCTGGTCAGACATAGACTGAATTTCCCCAATGTAATATGATCCATCAATTTAATCAAATATATATAATAAAAATTCCAAAAATGAATGTTTATTTATAAACCTCCCATGGATTCTTTGAAAAAGCATCTGAAAGATGATTTGGATAAGCATACCATTGAATCAATAGGTAATCATACCATGGAAGCATTGGGTATGCTACCCATATATAATTTTTCAAATATTCACATTGATTCTTTAGGTTACTTATTTTTTATGAAATTGAACTATGATTCCATTAAAATATTATTTTACCAATGAACTAACCCAACTAGAAATAGAAAAACTTGGTTAACATGAATCATAATTAAATATCTTTATTAAAAAAATTCATTTCAACAGTAACCAAAAATGTAAATAAATAAAGTAAACATTAATTTCTATTAAAATTTTACAATTAATTTATGGATATACAATAGGTCATATCTTATTGATAATAACATAGATCAATGTAGAAAAATTTTCATTAGGAATGTATAAAAAGAAAAATTACTAATAAGATGAAAATTTAGTTGAAATTCAAAATTTTTATGCTGAAATAATTATGTGTTTCATCTAATATGAACTAAAGAAACCTATGGCTTTGTGAAAGTGTGAAAAAAATAAATATAAAATTTTGGTTTGAATTGTTGTTAGAGACATTGAATCCACAAAATCCACCTTTGAATATTTCATAAAATATCACATGTAATTGTGTTTCAATATTAATAAATAAACTAGAATGAATGTGTAAATGGTAGATTTTTTGTTTTTGTTTGACTATTTTATTCAAACACTATCGACATGTCATGGAAAAAATTCACCAATATTGTAATAATCTAGTTCATCTACTTGTTCAAGAAAAGACATGGAATTTTTTATCTACAATACCTAGGTTCGACTGCATGGAATCAAAGGGTTACATTCTCTAAAATCTCTATGAGAATGTTCTATTTAATATAATCTCCATTGTTTGTGATATCTCAAAAATAAGGATGCACAGATATATCACCATCCTTTTTTCATTATATATTTCATGACCTTACAAGACATAATAATCATCTTATACTATGTCCAGGGATTTGATGAAGGTTATATCATCCAGGTCAACCTAGTCTCATGCGATCTATCTTCCACAACTCAAAATTAAAAAATTATATCTTGATTATTCTACCATTATCATAGCACCAATGATGAACATAGGATAAGAATTCTCATCATGACATCAATTTTATGGATTTATCCACACATCAATGTACTCAATCAAATAGTACAAATTGATAATATTCTCGCACCAGCAGAAGAGTAAACATAACAATAGATGGAAAAAAATGAACTAGGGAAATGTGGTCATCCTATTGGAGAGTATGTCATCATTATATAATCTACTTCAGATCACCATTTTATAACATCATCAGAGGAACACTCAATTTTTATAAGCCCCTAGAATATCACATTAATAAATCATTTATGTAACTTCAATGTTTTGTGTCAAGAAAAAATGAATTACATTAATGATTACTATCATAGTATCATGACTGTCTTAGCGCAAATGGGAAATTTCAATACCTTTTGATAATACACATAATCAGAGGACCTTACCATATAAACAGTGGATGTAGAGGTATCAACAATTTTTTGGTAAGAATAACACATGTATATATCATTCCCCATAAAGGTAATGGAAATAAAAGTACTTAATGGAGGTGGATCTATGATACATAGTAACTAATACTGTGTGATTATTATTTAATTATCATGAAACAAAAGGGATGGATTTTTCAAATGAATATTTATTGTTTTGTGTTTTGATTTTATTTCATGACAATTATATATGATTATTTATTTAAAGAATAGTTTAATGAAATATTACCACTCAAATATTAATTATTAATTTTTTAAATCAATTCTATCATCTAATGAGGAATAAATATATTTGAGATATTTATTTTAATGTATAGGAATGTATGATACATTATAATATAATTTTTTAATGATTTTATAGCACTATGTGATGGATAATTTCATTAGAGTTTCATAGTATAATTTTATTATGATTCGTGTTTTTAGACGGTATACTTTGTGGAGGTAATCCTACACCATGATGAGATATATATATATTCTAAGATAATTTTTATTTCCACAACAGTTTCAATGAGGCTAAAATTATGTATAAGATTCCAGGTCATATATTTATATATAATTTGAAACCAAGGATAAATTTTGTACATTCCTAATAGATAGTGTATATTTGTAAGTGTAACAGATTTGATCAAATATGTTCATATTAGAGACCACTCCATAGTTTAATGTGATTATATTCAAAGATATTGGGGGTTTGAAAAATTTTAAGGACATCGTCCCATGATCAGGGGTAGTTTAATGTGGATATTTTTTAATTATAAAAATAGACCATGTCAAATTATATCATGTAACAGAGTAGTAGAGCATGCCCATTGAATTTTATTGAAGAGCACTTTTATAACATTGTAGAAAATGATGCGTCACTGTGATGCTCTTTATGGGGAAGGATATGATGTATAAATAGATATCATTACTTATATAATTAGTTATATTAAAAATAGCTTTTTATGGAGTAATTATTTGTATTTGAGGATTTTAATGGGAACTAAGTTGTTACAATTCACCACAAATATATTAGAATGAATCATATCACAATCCTAATAATATAGTGTAATAATTGAGGGACCTGAACACTAGAATCCAATCAATGTGTTTTCGTTCTATATTATAGAGAAGATCATTTCTATAGATTATAAGTGAGTTTCTACAGACCCATATATATAGATTCAAAGATACAAAACCTTCATAAAATGATTCCATCGATAGTGAGTGAGATAAATGAATATATATGTATCATCATTTTACATTATTTTCATATATTCATAATTATATCGCATAAAAATCACTTAATATCAAGAATTAGAGGTCTAAGAAATTTGATTATCTACAATATAAGAATATTATTTTATGAAACTTATGCCCTATTCAATATAAGTGCACCAATGTAGACCTCATTATCGAATTTCTAGTCATTATAATAATATCCATTTCTTGGGGAATTAAAACTAGGGAAATGTGTGATATCAAAATTTTAGTGGTATATAGAATTTCATCAATCTAATATTATAATAATATGAGATAACATGATTAGTATATAAATATAATATTAAAAAGTACATGTAATTCTATTATTTGTAAAAAAATTATGATAGTCAAACATGTAATCACAATCAAAAAAATAAATTCCATGCAATAAGTGTGTGAGATAGCATGAAAAGATGGAAAAATAATTATATCATATGTTAGTGGGAAAATTTTTTTTAATAATATAATATAATACATCATAAGAATTACTCACGGATCGATACTTAGATAGTATAACACTGTGTTCTTCGGGTCACTACTCATGCTCTATTCATGGTATCTCAAATGATGAATGACTTACTCGATGAATTGAATCACTATTTGGGTGAACACTTTATATTAATAAAATATATATTTAAATTATGTCCAAAATAGAAATGGAACCCATAAAAAAAATAGGCATGAAAAAACCCAAGACAATGATGTGAGATAAATAATTATATATGGAGTAATAACTAATGAAAATATCATGTTGATTCTGAAGAGAAGAATCAATTAAATTATTTTGGAGATTAATTTTTGAAATAAATAATCATACATCATTAACATGAAGTTATATCAAATATATATTGATAAAAAGAATCTTTGAAGTATTTATAAGAAATTAACTATTTAGGTGGTGGAATTTGAAATGAGAAAAGATTATTTCTATGAGGGAATGTTATTATTCTTTTAATTTTATATTATGTTTAGCCCATAGGGTCTTATATTAAATAATAATTGTTTAAAAAAATTCTTTCTAAAATAAAATTTTACAGGAATGGTACATAACTTGAAATATGAAATAGGAATATTCTATTAAATAAAGTTTTCTTTTCAAAAGGGTTTAGAATTAAACAATAAATGTGTTTTTAACTCAAAAACAATGTTAATTTAAATAGAAATATATGATTGGGATATGTATTAATAATATTGATCAAATACATGATAATTATTAAGACGAAATTGAATAAAAAAATTGTTGAACCCAAATGTATCAATTATGGTTCTAAAGATCCAATAATGAAATGACGAATTCTATATGTGTGTAAAAAAAATATCAGAAAAATCAAATTAAGTTTTTTAAAAACATATTTGATAACATTATTGACTTATAATAAATTTTATGTGTTTTATTTATTATTTTTTATTCATATATAAATATTATCCTCTTATCTCAGTTATAATAGGTGGTATGGTTAATTTTATTAATACATTCTTTGTATGTTGATTGTGGAAGAAAATTTAATAAAATATCTTCATAATATCCATTATATATGATTTTTATGTATTTTATTATTCTATTATAAAAATAATTATAATGTTTCTAATTTTTTATCAAATATTATTAAAATAAAAAGGTTCAATAATTTATTCACTTAATGAACTTAATTACTCTATTACAATTTATAATAACTATAACATATAGAATTTCTGATATTATTATTCCATAAAATTAATACTATAATAAATATATTTTTTTAACATAATTATATTTTTTATTTCATCTATGTAAGGTGGTGATGGGAAATAGAACTCAGTATTAATGGGGGGTCATAGTCTACAAGTATACATGAAGATGTATTAAATTCTCTAGTGGTATGGTAAAAATGTATAAAAGTTATATTCTAGTGTATTTATAAAATTTAAAAATATAAATAATAATGATATTGTCATACATTCATGGGTAAAATATATTTTATGGGAGGAATGAGACACATATTAATAGATCTTGGTTGAGGACATTACATCTCCCTATGGAATTTCTATCGTAGTTAACACTTTAAGGATCCTTATCTTGGTATTTTGGAAGGATCAAGACATTAATAAAAGTGTGAGCAGGAGGAGGAGATACTAGTGTAGAGTTTTAATTGATGTAATTGATGAATCTGATTTTTTAAAATATTTTATTCTATAATAATTATTTTTTAAAATACAACCATTGTGTTATTTTATAGGGAACTACCACATTTATAGTTTTTTTTAATAATTTTTCCTTAATTCGAAAAATTGTCCAATTTTTTATTATAACAATTTTAATTTTTTCATTATTTCATAATTATATTTTATATTCAAATATTTATTTTTGAAATACATTATTTTATGATTCCATCCATAGTAGGATTTATTTCATTAACCTATATTCGATGCTCAATCCAGCATCTTGAGGCCCGAAACTAGCTCATAATCTAAGACTCAAAGTATGTGCACATGTCTGTGGCCTTTTAAAGCTGTTCATATAAATCAAAAAATTGATAAAGAAAATAATCTCAATTTTGAAAACTAGATATATCAGGGGCTTAATATGAACATCAGTAACCGTGGCCAATCCCAATAATGCATCTGTCATGTTCATAAATTAATGAGATGTTAGTGAATTAGAAATCAAATATTAGCTAGATAAAAAAATAACAAATTAAATATACTATAACACCTTCATATTATAGCCAATTTAGGTGAGATTTTTTTACTAATAGAATTTCATTGATGACCATCTTTTTAGGGAAAAATCGTAATTGGGCCATTATTATGTCACCAAAGCTCAATGGTTCATATACAGAATTTTGAGAGAATATTATCTGCCCTCCCGATTATAAATATTTTTATTTCTCCAATTAAATTATTTTGAGAGTTTGGGGAAATCATCTTTGTTCATTTTTTATATCTTTTTAGGAATTTACTTTCTATAATAGTATATTTATTTTAATATATTTGAATTTATTCATATCTTTACTCATCAATTTGCATTAATTCATGTTCTATCCCATTGTATTCCCTTATCAAATCATATAAAAATGCAGAATAAACTTGGGGATTGTTAGAGGGAGGTAATAATGGTTTGATTGAGTTTCATTTTATTTAATTCCTTATACATATTTAATTCTAGGATTTTTTATGATAATTAAATTTTTTACATTGAGTTGTGATTCATATTCCCTATCGTTCAAATTATTATTCACATTTATTTTTTATCCTTCTCGTCGATATTTATTATTTTCATATATCAGATCATGTAATAGATTCTTATTATAAGAAAAAAGTTCCCCTATATGATTTTTCAATGTAGTTTTAACTATATTAATGGGTATCATTATTAGGTCGGCACATTTCTTATGATAGGATGCCAGGTAACATTTCATGATCACTACAATGAAATGAATATTGAGATTAATTTTGAACTATGATATAAAACACTATAACCTCAAAATAAAATATTATTTCATTATTTTTACTAAAATAATTCTTCTTAGAATTGATTTTAAATTTATATTTTATTACATATTACTTTCATTTCAAAACACCACATATTTATTAGTTTATTATTCTTTTATTACTTTTATTATAATATTGAACCTATAAATTCATTCTGTTTTTTTCATAGCCTCATTGAGGTCAACCCTAGGTCATGGAAGTTTGATAAACTCCTATATAAATAATAAATTAATTGGATAGTGGATCAAAAAACCATTTCCCATAATTTGATTTCATTTATAAGGTGGTGATGCAATTGAACATCATAGATTACAAAAAAAATCATAATATTTTTCAAAAATAGATTTATTTCATTTAATTCATTTCATAGGCCATGTTGTATATTTATAATGGTGATTCGTATTGTTAAATTATTCATAGATTTCATTGTGAGCCTAATAGGTATGATACGTTTAACATTGAAATGGAAAAATCTCTCTTAAAATGGAATTATATTCGTAAAAGATTTTATATAACCACAAGATGTTGGAAGAAGTAATAAATCATTTAGAATCACTCTCCTCCACATTTTATGTTGTAAAATTCCTATCGATGGAAGGAAAAAATGAAAATGTATAGAGAATGAAATTTCAATTCCAATAAAATTTCTGGAATCATTGATGAGGTTTATGAGACACGTGACGATCCAAATCCCTATTTTGAAAAAGAAATATTATTAACCCTAGTTTAAAAAAATAAACATAAAGGTTTTCAAGGTGATTTAATTCCTGGCCTTTATTTTTATTCAATCATTGTTAATTTTAAATTGAAAAATGATCTTCCATGTAATTAATTTTCTAATTTAGTACCTCTAATGGAGTAGTTTTTTGATGTATATGATGAAATTAGTCATATAGAGGAAAATATGGAAGTGAATTTCGAGTTGTACACTTGTTCAAATGAGGATACTGGAACAAAATAGTGAATAATGGTGGGATTATTTTCAAAACATGAACTTGAAGTGAATCATTATAAAATAGTACTATATTCACCAAAATTAGAAAGGACTTCTTCAGCTGAAAATATTTCAGAGATCCTTTATATTCTTTTTCCTCCCCCTCTTCATGTCAAATTCCCACATTTATCTCTTCTATGTGTTAGGGATATATTTTAATTTTTTTATTTTTTACTCATGAAAACTTATGAATGGAGTGTGGAAATAATAATTTATGATTTTTGAGAAGGAATATAAAACCCCCTATATATTATGGCTATTAAAATTCCAGATGAAAAATATGGTATCTGAAAACTAATCACCCACATTTGGTGTCTAAATCATTTTATATTCTCTTTTTAATTTATTCTACTTTTATTTATTTATTTTACATTGTTATTCTCTTTATTTTTTTGGTATATTGGTTAGTATATAGAATCATAACACATATACAACACTAGATTGTAAAATTATGTCATTTTATTCCATGATATTTTGACCATTATTGGATTCTATTGAGAAAAAATGTGGGATGGTTAAATTTAGGTTTGGGGATCATCAATTTACTCAGTTTTTTGTGTTTTAAATTTCTTTATTTAAATTTAAGGAATATTTTATTTTAAATGAATATTCATATAATTATTCACACATCAATTACCTTTGAGAGAGTGGGCATGGTTTTTGAAATAATTAATTTAAAAAAATATTGATCTAAGATAATTTTTCTTGATTTTTATTTATAATCATTTTATAATGCTATGGGGATGACATAATATTTTTCATTTTGATTACTTTTTTAACTCATGTATATTTCTAAAATCTACATAATGATTTTTCATTTATTCATTATATTCGCTTTTAAACTAATCCTCCCTAGAAAAATATTGAAATGAAAAAAATTATGGAAAATATGAGAAAATGAAATTCAATATAATCATTTCATGAAGCATATTATAGGTCATAAATAGGTTCTTCTGTTGTTTTTTCAATTTTTCACTAGGAATTGAGAGAGTAATTTAATAGGTTTTCACTCAATTATTAATACATTATACACAGAGTTTAACATTTAATTTTAAGCCTTAAAATTTTAAAAGATTTTACATGACATCCCTATGGAAAAAAATCACCTAAAAAAGACCACATGATTCATATTATTCTAATTCCTCATTATATAGAGAAATTATATATTTCACAAGCCTATAGAGATACATGTATTCTTCATGTATGAGAATAACTTAATATTTAATTTGTATTTATTAAAGGATGTCATTAAATTCACCATGTGGTAGGTCGTGATTTGGACATTGATGGAATTTTTTGGATGAAAAAATTAAAATCAGAGTGTGGGAAATGAAATTTTTTTTTGGGAGACATGCTGAACATAAATTTTAGAAAATATTATGGATTTTATCTCATTTTTAAATTTTGTGTATATTTTTAGTTGTTTATATGATGAGGGACTGATATTTAAAATGTTATGTTAGGGGGATATATTATTCTATAATTTTCACACATTTAATTCTATAATTACATATTTTAATCCCACCATAGTTTTATATTTTTTGAAATTTCTTTGTTTCTATATTTCTTATTATTTTAACATTAGTTGGAAAAAATTAAATAATTTTAGATTTTTACTATTATAATAATCTTCAATATTTATGACAGAAATTATTATACACTATTTGAAAATTTGAAAAAAAAAAAATTGGATTCCATACATCTTTGGGATCATTTCACTAAATTGGATTCAAATAATAATCTAGTATCTTCAATCCTAAAACAATCTCACAATATGGGCCATAAAAATTCAACAAAAATCTTGCGACATTGGAAGTCTGAAATATATCTCAAAATTGGATAAGATAAATTATCTAAAATTAAAATCGGAGATATATAATATGTCATGTAAAGACATTATTAAATATTCCATTCCTGTTTATACACCATCCAATGTCCTAATTTCATGGGAAAATATAAAGTTTCAATTCATATAATCACCACAAAAAAGTGATTTTTAGAATTAAATCTACTATAAAACCTCCATATGGTTCCTTAGTGAGGTAAAATTTCATTGAAAAAATTCACAATAAATTCAAAAATAGCCTTCCAAAAGACATAAGTTTTAAATTATAACATTTAATTTTTTTAAAAAATATTAATCATTTTTTGGTAGTTTTTTGGAAATATATCTTCACATTCCCTTATAAATGTATTACTCCTATCAATTTCATGGTGTTTTCATCATGGGGGAAATTTTCTTTGGTCATTTTAGTTAGAATTATATTATTTAAAATTATTTAATAGAATAGTTATTTTATTATTTAATTATTATTTATATCTATATTATTTGATTTCTTTTATTTTTTTAATTATCCAACAATATTCACTTCTCATCTCAAATAAAAATGTAGAACTAAATTTCATGTTCAATTGAGGGTTGTAATGGTAGGTTTATTTAGTTTAATGCTTTTTAATTTATTACCATTATTAAATTCATGGAATTTTGATGATTGGTTAATATATTATATTGAACGGTCACACTGTTTTCTATATCATTCGAATTATTCATTTCGTTTTTCTTTTAATTCATATTTATATTTTTGTCATGCATATGGTGGATCATAGAATAGATAATAATTTTTGGAGAAAACATATCATAGAGGGTGTTCAAAATTGGAAATATATGTATGTATAAGTATCAATATGAGGTATTCCCATTTCAAATGATATGATGTAGAAAAACTATTCTCGGTTACTAAATTAAAATATATATCGACATTCATCAATGAATAATGAAATTAATCACTTTAACCTTACAATAACATTATTATTCATTATTTTACCTTACACAATTCTATATTACATTTAATATTTAAATATATATATATATATATATATTTTATATTACTGGAATTTCAGTAAAACCCATTTATATTAATTTATAATTTTCATATTATTTTAGATTATAATCATGATTAAATAATTTTTGTATGTGTGAGTGGCCTCTTTGACATCAGCCTTATGTTGTGCCATAATGGTACACACCCAGGAGAATAAGATATTCATTAAATATTAGTACATGAAAGAAAGGCTCCCATAAATAATATTTTATAATGATTATTGAAATGGGTTGGATGTAAGATACTTTTTATAGTTATCGGGAATGGGGTTTTTGTAAATATAACATCATAATATAACAAAAGTGTATGATTTAGAATTAATGTAATGAAAATGTGTCCAGTAATGGGTTGAGGGATGGGTAATGGTTGATAAAACATTATAATTTATTTTAACACATGTTATAAGGATGTTTTTATATCATTAACTATTTTGGTTTATCACTTATAATATTTATGGTCGTTACTATTTTAATTATGATTTTCCTAAGTAATATACATTTACATTCTAAATGGGAAACAAGCCTTATTACCTAATTTGTGTCTATCAATTAAAGATATTAAATCTATAATTTTAAAAGAAATTTATATCAATAATAAAAAACAATTTCAACATTACATTGGGAAATGAGTAAAAATATAGTTTTAGATGAAATAAAACATTATTACACCGAAATATTCATTTTAAGATAAATATAAATGTTTGGGATTTTATTGAAATTAATGGGTTGAATATTAATAAGAGATGATTTATGATAGAATAAACATTGTAAATGAAATAATATTAAAAATAATATTATTATCTAAAAAATCTATAAATATATTTATTAAATAAATATTTTCTAATTTTAAGCATCCTAAAATTTATTTTTATAAATTTTTAATACTATTTTTAAATGAATCATTTCACATCATGAAAGAATTTAATTAAAAAAATTATCTATGATTTTTTAGGCTGTATTTTCTTAATCATGAAGTCATAGACTATACGGTTCTAGTAAAAATAGTTATCTCATAACTACAGTAATAAAAATTATTTCCAAAAATAACAATAGTATTATATTGATAAAATAAATATATAAATGATATTCTTTTGGTAATATTATAAATATAAAAATTAAATTATATATAAAAACAAAATAATATAATGAAAACAGTTTTTATTTTAGAAATAACTTTTAAAAGAATATAAAATATTCCAACTCCTATTTCCTAAAAATAAGTAATTAGATTAGTGTTATATTATCCATAATAAAAATATTTTTAAATTATATATTTTCATTAAATAATTAATATCATATTACAATATAATAAATTATGAATTTTTTTACATTAAAATTCATATCAGTTTTATATTTGAATAAGAAAATAAATGTTTTTTCATTTATAAGTGAAAATTTAAAATATATAAAAATAAATTTGGTATATAACATATTACATAAGTATTTACATGTTTGCACAATCCAAATTTATATTTAAATATCCCTAAAGGATTCCATATAATATATATGTATAAGATAATCATTGGTTCCGGTTGATGGGGTTAATTATGCTACCATTTATCTTATAGTAACTTCCAAAAGCAAGAATTTATCACACGTTAAATTTCAGTCACACCATAATTATCGGATTTGTTCTTTTTCATGGTCTAAGGAATACATTTTTGAAACCAATTTTTTTCCCTGGTTATACAAGTGATATTCATAAGGGATACATCGTCTAGTTTATATCATTTATTTGATTTTTGTTTTTTGATTCTCTAATTTGATTCCTTCCATTTGCACACACTATTTTAATTATTATATTATAATGTAAAATTTAAAAATATTTTAGTTTATTTTTCAATAATCATAGGTTGGTTACACTAGTGGGACACGATATCTAATGTATTCAGTTATAAATGGAAATATATTGAAATATAATTTGGTATTACATTCTTCACCTAAAATAAATTACATCATTATAATTTTAATTACAACTCACTTATATAATTGTAATTTATTTCCCTATAATTTAAATGAATTGAGATTTCAGTTTTTTGACGTATAAAACTCTATATCATTTGTATGTCTTCAAAACACTTCTATTTCATTTTAATAGTTATATAAAAATATGGGTTTTTTCTTAACCATTTATGAAAGTAACACTTCATGCAATTTTTTTGACCATTATAATTGGACCAACATGAATACAGATTTAATTCTCATAATTTTAATGATAATTGATCATATTTTTATTTTGGATATTAAATATCATATCATTATTTCACTAAAATTGGGTCTAGGTGGAGGTATCCAATACATTTATAAAATCACATCAACCTATTGTAATAGAATGACAATTAGATTTTCAACATGAACATTTCAATAATATAAGAATATGATACACTAATCATACAACAATAATTTTGTTAATAAAAAACTTTATATCTTGTAATATAGGTGATGATTATATTTTCATAAAAAACATATTGCATATAAAAAATTGTGTAGGGAAAGATATAAAAAGTAACATTTCTTTAGTAAATGATATGTGTTTCCGTCCCTGCATTTTTTAAACCCACATTAGTAGTTGTTTTTTCATAGGATGTCCCTTATTCCTAGGGTCTTGGAAATTTCATATCCTCGTAATCCTTTTTATTCCAAGGATTATGGAATTATTTTTTGTAATATCCAATTTTCCAACATTTATGTTATTCAACTTTTAGTAGTACCTCAGAAACATACTTTTTCTTTTCACGGTGTCCATTGGACAATTTATTTTTCCTTCAAAATTATTTCCTCTAGTACACTATTTACTATAGATAAAACATCATCAAATTATATTGAGAAGTTTCCATGGGTTCCCTTTACCTCATTTTATAAATAAATAAAATTGAATCTTATTTCATTCATTATCTTGATCACCTAAACTTCCATGATACAAAATCCTCAAATTTTTTGATGTATTTTGAAACACCTCTATGTTCATGTTTTTAATAATATTTATTTTTATTTTCAAAATTATATTTATAATAATACCCACTCTAATTCACATCCTAACAATATTTCTATTAGAATAACGTCAACATTGTCCCAAAAATCCCTTTAAAAAATTGTTACATTGATCATCCGCTATTACTAATTCCAAAGGGGATGTCATGATTAATGAATAATTAAAATCATAAGATAAATATAAGTAATAATTTTATCACTAACTCAACGTTTAAATGTATTACCTTTTTAAAACATAACATTAGTTTTTTTAAAACAAAAATCACTATCATTTAAATCTTGTGTTTTTATATATGGTTCTATCAAACACCTTAACCTAATTCATTATTGTAATAAATGATTTTTAATATATCATGAAGAGAAATTTATTGACCAAAGAATGTCCCCAGTGAGGTTGTATATAGGTTTGAATTCTTAGGCCCAAAAATAAAGTAATGAGTGGAGATTTAGATAATACTTAACCAACCCATTCTGGTTGATTACCCCTAGGTGCATCTGTGACTCAACCACATCCACCCTCCAATTCCCTAAAGGGGTGATGTTTATAGGAAAACCACATGCTAAAAAAGTAACCTAAATAATATTATAATATCCTATATTTAGAATTATCCCATTAAATAATCCCATGTATTATCAATATTTTTCGCTTATTCAATTCCTAAAAAACTAATCATAAAAAATATGTAAAACAAACCCTGATACCAATTGTGGTTCCCTCAACCCGCACTCTCATGTAATGTTTAATAAATATTTTTATTAATAATGTCTTTGATACTGAAAGATAAGAATATATATATTTTATATATTTTATATATTTAATATTGAATCTCAGAAACATATCATAATAATAAAAAGTTATTAATTCATATGAATGTGACATTATAATAGAACCATGTAAGATAAAAAGATATAATATGTTCCTATAATAATAAATATTTATATAAAGAATAAACAATGAAATCCTAAGAATAAGTCATGGCCTACCTCTATGACAACCTAACACAATGTGCTTAGGCCCACAACTCATGCACAATTCATTATATCTCAATATATGAAAATATTCACCAATTAATTAGGTAAATAAAAAGGATCACCAATTATATTAATATTATGTACATGAATTTGTTTTTAATAAAGAATAAAACCATATAGAAATCTTATTAATGATAAATCATATTAAATGTAATTTCATTTCATAATATATTCTCAAGAATAAATAAATACGATATCATCTTGATTCCCAACTGAAGAAGGAATTAATTTTTTTTGGGAATTAATAACAAAGAATTAAATATTGTAATTTTATATTGAGTTATAATTTATAAAATTTAATTTCAAGCATCATATAAATATAAATTTTAATGTACATGTTTTGGGTTGTTATCAGAAATGACAAATGATATTCAAAATTGGAAAATAACTTATTAATATAATTTAGAACAAAATTGAACAAATTGTGTTTTCCAAAAAATAATATTTTTTCTCAAAATATATTAACAGTAAATAATATTTTATATGGGTGGTACATGGCGTGAAATTATAAATAATGAAGTTAAAATAAATCAGGTTTATATATAAGATAGAATTTTGAAGGAATAAAAAAAATGTATTATCCAATAAAAATAAAAGAAAATTGAGTATTTATATATGAAAGGAATATATAGTAATACATATAATATCTACGATGTAAACTAAATTATTTTGGAGGAAAATCAATTAAACATAACAGAGTTTGTAACATAAAAATAATGAGCTTGTATTAAATGATAATTTACCTCATGTCTATATTTTCAATGATTAGACAATTAAATTCATTAATTACAAAGATATGTTTTCAAAAAATAGTCCTAATAACAATTTTAATATATATATATATATATATATATAATTTTATATGGTCTATTAACTATCAATTTTAATTCATTTATTGAATAATTTTTCAATCAATCAATTACTTGAGGTGGATCAGTTGAGTTTTTTAGAAAAAAAAATTGTGATGATTGAGGCCAATAGTGTTGTTAGTTGGATTAAAAATCCCATAATTATATAGTTTTATTGATTTTATTAATCCATTCTATAAAAATTTAAATAATAGGTTTCACCAAAATGGATACAAATTATGAATAGTGCCTTCATATGTTCATTTAATTAAGTTAGATTTATTACTTCCATTTTTTGTTTGTATCAGTTCTATAATATCAATATTAACATTATATATTATTAATAGTATCATATATATCTTCTTAATTACATAAATATATTTTTAAATCTATATATTTTCATGGATGATTAAAAAATAACACACTATTCATAGAGGCAGTAGTCCCAACATGTGAATAGTGACACCATCATTTATTGAATCATTTTGGTAGGATATAAAGAATGGATTTTACATTTGTATATTAACAATTAATTATATTAATAAAACAATTATCATTATACATTCCCATATGGAATATACTTGGGGGTATAGGAGGAATAAATTATTAGAGTTTGGTTGAGACCATTTTCTCTCCCTTTGGATGTTATCCCTTAGGTAACACTTTAAGTATCCTCTTAGTAGTATTGTAGAACGAATATATCCTATAGAACATGGGGATATAGTTAAGAGATATGGGGGGTGCATATTTTTCATTTTAATTTTCTAATATGGATATAATAATCGAGTATATGTTAGATTATTTTATAAGTAAAGGGAATGTCCTTTTTCAAAATATAACTTCTTAATAAAAGAACGAACATGTTTCATATGGGATTTTTAGAAAAATATGAAAATAATAGAGTTATGGATGAGTTAGGGTAAATAATAACTTGAACCGTTAATCTGGAAAAATGATTTAAATGTATATTTTTGGTATTTCAAAAATATAGTATTTCACTTTTACCATGTTTCCATTTAACATTGCAATTATGAAATGGATAAAAGTACATAATTTAGACATATTAATTCGAAATATGAAATCAATTTTCCAAAATTATGTTTCCCTATGATATATATTTTTATCTTCTTTCTATGGGAGGTATACCATAGCTTAGGTCGATCCATGGAAACCCCATATGCAATTGATGAACATAGAGGGATCACGATGAATGGAACCACTAGTAGGATACACTTTTATACCATAAGGACCTTCCCACTAGATAGAAGATTCAATAATGGTAAGATTACACATGTTAAATCCAATGATGCATTGATAATGTGTTTATCCATTGTCAATTTTTTATTCTTTTTTGATCGATTAAGCCAGTTGGAACTGACGTGTTCATGATTGATGATCCCCCAACAAGTCTCACTATAGTTTTCAGATTCTTATAATACATGTGCATTCATATTGGGATGGTTTTTACAAAATTCCTTTCCTAAACGAGGATCTAAAACACATTTCTATGGGATTTGGTTCTGTTACAATAAATCTAGTCCTGGTCACTATATTGGAGTAGTATATTTGATTCAATGATTTTTGAATTAAGAACAACAAAGATTATGAATGGTTAAAAATTATCAGTTTGATTTGGAACTTATGGAATCCTCGTAAGGTGTTTTATTTTATATCTTGTGTAGTTATTCACATAATAACTGATAGTACTATATAAATTTAATCTCATTATTATTATCAATAGATATTACTAGAAATTAAACTAAATTCAGAATTTGTATACCATTTTTTCATTATAAATTTGATGAAGTTATAAATTTTCATATTAATTAGGATAAATTATATCTATTTTTTCGGTTAAATTAGTCTATTAAAAATATTATGAAAAATTTTCTTCAAAATGTTATTTATTAATTTATTTATAGTATGGTTAATAACTAGAATGTATGTTGGAATCATTAAAAAATGAATTGTGGGTAATTATCCTCCACCTTCCTTCATGATATATTTATATGAAGAAGTCAATTTTCTTGACATTTAAATGATTATGATGAGAATGGGAGTTTTCTTGGAATTTTTTTTGTCAGTTATAGTCAAACAGCGTGGGTGAATGCTAACCAGATGAGTGACACTATAGTCATTTAGCAAGAATTTCCACACTCTCTGTCTGAGTACATGCAAAAAACTGGTGCAAGACCTCTAAACTAGTCACGATTGAGGAACCTCTCTACAAGTCCCCTAATCATGAAGATAAAAAAGTAAGAATTAATGCTGGGACCAGTCTGTTACCAAGGAGTAGAGAAAAATTCCATTCATGATCTATATTCTCATGAGGGTCATGTATAAGAGGTAAACATGATGAATAATACCAATATTTATGTTTTTAATGTAGCTATTGTAGGTTCCCATATTATAGAGGAACATAAAAATCATTGGTGTTCAAAATACATTGTTTCAAATATGAGAGTCAACAAGAATGGTGAATCTCCAATAAAAATATAATATTGGTATATTTTTAAAAAGTGTAGTTAAAAATAAAGGATTTTCATTTTCCCATATGAAGAAGTGAAGTCCAAGGATAGTGTGAAGCCCACCGGGAATGTTGGATCCTCCTAAAAATGTAAAAATGATCAAGGTAGTTATTTTAGACCATTGGAAGATAAATATTATTGGGATTATGATTACCTTAATCATCATGAAATTAATTTCTGATTCTATTCTTAACTTATTTTGAACATTAATTAAGGAAGGTTTTATTAATATACCAGATTTATATCCTTGTCCACTATATTTTCTTCTTTATTAAAGATTCTATACCTCACCTAATCAATTTAAAAACCATAAAACCTAATTTTTTAAAAACAGATTATGTATTTTTTATCTTAAATATTATGTTTAGGAATAATTAACAATGTTATTGATAAAGTTAATGTATTTATTACTAAATAAAATAGAGTTATTATAATTAAAAAGAAATCCAAATCGCAATTTCACTTAATGAAAACTTAACAAAAACATAAATGCTAAAAATAAATTTTCATTGAAAATATTACTTAATATTTAAAATTTTAAAAAAGGGTTTTCTGAATTCAATATATATAATTTTTAATTTCATAATTTGACATTAAAAATAATTTTTCATTTAAAATTATTTATTTATTTTTATTTAACTTACATCATGATATAGTAAAAACCTATATCATTTTAGTGAAACCGTATTCCTTAATATTCATCTTAAAATATATTATATTATAAATATCTAAAAAACATAGTATAATAATTTAATTAAACATATGAATATGATGTTAATTTTTTCATATAAATATTATAAACATTTTATTTTAAACAAACAAAATGAAAATATAATGATAACATTTTTCATTGGAAAAATACTTCTTTTCAAAATATAAATTATTCAAAATCTTACTTCCAATAAAGTACAAATTTTAATAGTTTTATATTATCCATGTCAAAAAAATATTTGAAATATTTAAATATAATTAATATAAATCTAATGTTTTAAAAAATACTTTTAAAATCAAAAAAATTGATATCACAATTTTATTTATACAGTAGTTAGAAAACATTTTTTCATAAAAGTAAAATAATTAAAATTTATAAAATATATGTGATAAGTAACATAATAAAATAATATGTATATGTTTATATCAACCTTCTATATAGTTACATTGACAATAAATATCATCATTCTATAAATTTTCATAAGGTATGGTATTTGGTTGTCACTTGTGGTGATTCCATTGGTATGTAACTCTTGAATCTTTTCTAAATCATGAACACCTATCTAATATGGATTTGATAAAACCATAATTTTATGGTTTATATTGTCCATGGTTTAGTGAAAAACCTAGTAAAGCAACATCATTTACAATATCAAATAACTTGGATTTATAAGAGAGACTTCTGATACCCAGTTCTCTTTCATTCCTTTTTGTTCATAGAATTTTTAAAATGGTTACTTCCTTTCATAAACACTAATTTGATATATATATTATTTATTCATCAATTAATATATTTTATTAATGTATCTTTATTTTGTTCTATTTTTGTGTAGCATGTAACAAAACCTATCAAACTCATTGGATTTCAAATAAAAAACATAGTAAAATATTAAAAAGTTACATGAAATGAATAATTTTGTGAGTGTATTGAGATAGAATCAAATTTAATATATTTTAATGAAAAGTGTCAAATAAAAATGAAAAGGATAGACCATATTACAAGTGTTTCATCCAAAAATAAATCCAATATATTATATTGGCAAGGCACTCTAAAAAGGTATATGTTTACATTCATGTCTTTCCATGATAAAGGTTGTCAGGGAAGGAGCCATGAGTTTCTCATGTGATGAGAGGAAATGATAGTTTATGTAGTGTGTTATTAGATGGATAGTGTGACTATTAGATAGTGTGATCTAAATAGATGTATTTCTCTCCAGTTTCCTAGGTGAATATGAATGTCCCCTTACAAAAAACATAAAATATATTAGTTAGGGTGAACCAATTAATAATAACCTTGTTATTTATGTCTCTCGTCAATAAAATATAGATACTAAGGGATGGAAATATATGTTCTTCACATTCATAAAAAAAATCTTTTTTCATGTGTTTAAGGGTTTAATCGGTTGTATTAGGATAACCCCCCTCCCCCATTGGTAATCTCATATAAAGATGACCAAATTGAATCCAATTGATCTAAGATCTTATTCGGGATGGAATTAATATCACTAGAATCTATATGTTCTAAAAAACATTAATCATATAATGTCTCAAAAATCAAAATCCTTTCTTTACAACATATCTTGGGATTTGACATAGTTGCTAGTGCATATCATATCAGAAAACATTTTTATCACACATTATAATAATATCATTGAAGTCACATCTAATTTTAAAATTATAATAAATAAAATAATTACATGTGAAATAAAATAATTTTATACCACAAAAAAAACTCCGAAGTAAAAAAACATATATTAAAAATAAATCCACGTTCTTAATAAAAAATTTAACAGAGAATAGATTTGATTTTTTTTAAGTAAGCCAAATATTTACTAAATATATAATTTTTTTTCTAAATATAATATTACCATATTCATCGAATAATTTGAATGGTAAGATATGAATATTTGATATATTAATTCAAAATATACATGTGGACATTGTAATAAACCAAAAATATGTAAATTGAATTTACGTCTAATTATGTTACATTAAATATTTTTTTTATTTTCATATTAAAATTTCCATCACAATCACCACTATAAAATATATTTTACGTGGTGGAAGTTTTTTTCATGTGGGAAATGAGGAGAGCACAAATACAAAATTATTTACTTTAGTAGTAATTACACTTAGACTATCTTGGTTCCCTTATTCCAAATTCAGATCCACAGTAAATATCAGAGCGCTTAAAATTGTATGAGTTTATTCCTTGATGAATTAGGTTCACCCTATAGGAAAATCTAAATTATTATCTTATAAGGTTATTATGGGTCAACAAAACATTTTATTTAAATATCATGCTCTAGGACTCAGTGACTACAAAAAATTATATACATTACCTTTGGGAAAACCCTCATTCCATACATAACATAGGTTTCAAAACATCAATATAATCATCTATCTTATACATATAAATAGTTGATCTCATTTGATAAAATTTATTTATATATTAAATTTTCTATGCCTCATAAAATCCATCATTAATGGAATACATCCAAAATTCATCCCAAGGTTAAACACCACATTATATGTTCAATAAATCTATATAAAAGATAATTTTTACTAATATGGTAAATTATTGTTTTTATTTACATAAAGGGATGAAAAATAAATTATTCGAAATAAATATAATCATAGTAGTGAAACTTTCTAGAAACTACATCATTCCTTCCATTAAATCAAATCTTCCTCAAAAATGAAACATCATCAGATACTAAACCCATAATCTCATTAAACAAACTCGATTAAATTATATCCAATGTCTCAATAAGGGATAAATTTTGAGGTACACAATAAGTTAACATCTCTATATGATAAGAAAATAAATCTGTAAGTTTTTTACACTAAGAATTATGATGTTTGTAGATCCAAAGCTTAACCCCACTATCGAAAATCTATTGATACATAAACCCATATTCCAAACTCCAAACAAGATGATATCCAAAACAAAATAACATGTTGATTTTTTCTTAACTCATTCAAAAATAAAATGATTAACACATCGATAAATAACACAAACCCCAGTAAGAATACAAATAATTAACTTTATCGTCATCACAGAACCATTCCATGAAAACTCAAAGAATTTACTCATTATCATTCATATGACCCAACACTATTATCTCCAAAACATAAGATATTATTTCCAAAACACATATATCTAATAAAAACCCTTTGAGTAACATGCTTCAATATGAATCGGGATTCTATTTAGAATAGAGCAAAATATATTGGTAGACCTAAACCAACAATGTTACATAATAACCTAAGATATCGTAGTTCAAAAACATTATTTTTAACACTCAATATTACTCTACCAAAAATATCATTATCTAATCCTGACATATATTAAGTAATCTCTACGTTTATGATAATTCCCCAAGTGAACTAACCAACAATATCAAAATTAATATGATTTAATATGGAATCCAACATTCTATAAATACCATTATTAAATAGAAGATATGGTTATTATAATTGGTGAATCACATAATGTATCCCTCTCTTCCTTTAAAAACATATTGGACCAAGCTTAGATGCATATAAATCATCTCTAACTCATGTGCATCGATTTCCTTTTTTAGGGATTACCTATCATGACACCACTCTGACACACTAATCAAGAAAACCATTTTTCATCCATATTTTTCGAGTAAGACCACATATTAATCATTTAAAATAGCTTAATGAATGAGTTCGTTTTGTCCTACACTCACACCTCAGTAGAAAACTATACTATCAATGCTCAAAAAAAGTTACCAAATATTATGTATAACACTCAGGATTATATTTATTTCTCATAGATAACTAATGATGGAATAATTTATGACAACGTAGATTATCCAACTATATCACAAAAATGGAAGTGTTTTCAATTTATCCCCTAATCATAAATAAAATTTCAGGTAATCTATTTTTGTACCTGAACATCATTCATGAAAAAGCATCCATACAATGAAAAATATATTACCATAAATGTGTTATATCATTGGGAACCCCTTTATTCCTTAAAACTATTTAATGTGGTAACATATATTCTAATGAAAATCACTCCTTAATTATTCTTCTGATTACAAAACCAACTCCTTATGTTCGGAAATGTTATCTAATAACTCCTCATGATATTTAAATAAAAGTTGAAGGATATATCTATGAAATAAAATTAACATCTAATAAAACCATGTAATATTCTTGATAATGTCGACATTATCAATAGAAATAAATTAATTATTTCTCAGAATTAGTTTTTCCAACATAGAAGATTTTACACCCTAGTTTGGGTAAGGATTTTACAAAATTGCAAGATGATATTCCATATCTATCTATAATTACCATATAGAGATCGTGAAAAAAAATACACAATATGGATGGTAACAAAGGACATCATTTTTACATGTTTGAATCTTTTAAATACACTTTTAATCATTGGGGAACTCAAAATAAAAATTTATGTGAGAAAAATATATTCATTATCAATATGAGTATCCAACTTAAGTGGTCATTATAGGATCTACATTTGAATCATTGACTACTAAAACAAAAGAAAGTTTATATATGGAAGGACTCATGAATACATTAATGTGTATGAGTTTCTAGAAAAAAGGGAGAATGCATACATAAAACCATATCTTGTACCGCTTCCTCTGAGTATTCCATCCTGCATATATATTTGTATCACACTTATAATAACTCTAGATTGGATGAAGATTTATTAATGGTAGAAAATATACATGGTTAAAATTTTAAATTATAAGACCCTAGAATGTTAAATGGTTAAAATGATAAATTTTACAGCATATAACAACAAGGTGAACCCTTTTTCTGGATCCTACCATATTAGAACTAAAATGTTAATCATTATTGACCTAGAGTACTTATCGTGATGGGTGACCTCATTGGAAGTATCCCTGGGTGATTGTGGGTGAGGAACAAACCATGAAAGAACATATTTTTTAATTTTGGTATATTCATTAGTCTGATAATCTAATGTGGTACAACAGTGGGCCCCAAGTAGTGGACTATATTTATATATGGGGAAAAGGTGGTGCCATTTATGCATATTTTGACATTGTTATTATAATAGGACGCCATCCATAAGTGTGTTGGCACTACTTGATATATGATGTAGGATCCAAAAATAATAATTTTTATCTATATGGGGGGGGTATGTAACACCCCTGTAATGTAAGGTCCACAACAATGATTTTTTACCACAATGATTTCAGGAAAACAAAAAAATTTCCCAATCCTTATAGGTGGGAAAATGAAAAATAAATATCATTTTCTTGTATATGGGTGTATGAATAAAATGGGCATCATATATCCTGGTCTCTAAAATACCCTCAAGAAACATGGTATTTTGATCTCCTCAAGAAATCATAAGGAAACCATTGTTATTAAGCATAGAAAGGTTTTTAAAAAAAACTTGGCGGCGAGCGATGGGCCGAGCGTCGTCTCCCAAAACCACGTGGGGTTCCTCCACAGTGCCGATGGCTTCCGCTGCATCGATCCATCCCCCACCACCAGGGTAGGGATCCTTGTTGTCCAAAAAAAGGTTCTAACAATTCTTTCATAGCCTTTTCGATCCCTGAATCCCCCCCTCCTAAAATCTCGATCAGTCTGAAGGTCTCAGAATTGTTCGATAGAATCCCTAAACTATCGCTATCAACGGTGGAGTTCTCAGAATCCTCGGATCTCCTGAAGCACACCAAGGTGGATATATTTTATCGGTGATTCCCCTTTATTGACACCATTGATATGAATGTCTTCAGCACTTGGGGTTTTTAAGATAGGGCGACTCTGGGCCTTCTGGATAGTCGTCAAATTATAATACGTTTTTCCTCGGAAGCTAACCTCATCCAGGCTTGGTCAAGAGCACCTCGCAGCTTCAACTACCTCAGATTATAACTATGTCATTGGTCCTTCTATTTGCACATGAAGTGTGATCTTCCTTCAATTGAGACCTAGGTTATCTTTCTAAATCATCCCCTTCTGTTTCAAAATACTACTGTTCTTTAAATTCTAGGGAACCACATTGGTAGATACATGTGTTCTGAAAGCTACACTGTGGTACTTTTCCATCCTTTTAATCTGTGTATATGTTCTATAATGGATGTTTGAAGAGTTCTGTTTGATTATGTGTCGATTATGGTGGGAGAAGAGTACAGTTACAAACAACGTGTGGTCTATGAATGTTGGATGGACTTCAGGGCTGGATGCAAGCGACTGGGGCATTCGAGGGCCTACTGTCAAAGGGAGTTGAAGGCCTTGAGGTAGGGATATGGCTATGGTATAGAGGATGGGGTTCTTGATGACGCAGATATGATGGAGCATGGGCCTCCGGGTTTTCCCAACGATTTGAACAGGGGAGAACAATATGGTAGTCTATTAAGGGAGGATAAAAAATCAGTCAGGAATCCAGGGTTATATGATGCACCAATTGAGGCAGAAGCGTCTCTGGACACTTATTTTCATTTTCCAACAGTCTATCAAGTCAATCTAATGGATGCAAGTGTTTTAAAAAATTGATGGAGGCTTTGGCTGGTTCAACTTCTTGCAACGATGGAGTGAGGGAGGAATGTTGGACTCAGCAAGACAGGGTTTTTGTTGGCCATAATGTGACCAGAAGTGAATTAGCCATGGCACAGATGGAAGTCAGACAAGAGAATGTCATATGCAGAGATAATATGTGGGAAGGGATGCAGGAGCCTGTTCTGGAGATATCCTTGCCATGCGAAGCTGGGATTCCATGGGGTTCTGATGTAGGGAACCGGTCCTCAATTCATTTGAGCAATAGGTTCGAGGAACTTGTAGAAGTACGACTGAATTATGTTAATGACATCTCTTCAGAGGTCGTTGGGGTTGCAGGGAAAAATATAGAGAAGATAATCACAGCCTCTCGGCTGGTGAAGATTCATGTCCAGGAATTATTAGGGGTAATAGGAGGAGGAAGAGTATGAGGGACTACTCTTCATTACCTCCACCTTTGGAGACCAGATCGGCTAGAAAGGAAAACACCAAAAAGGATGTTCTTGAGTATGTGAGTCCTCAAAGGCCAGTGGATCAGGTTGATCAATGATTTGAGATTTTTCTATGTTCTGATGAGGAAACGGTTGAGCAGTTCTTAGTTCTTAATGCATCTGAAGAGGATCATTTTGAAATGATGGAGAGGCCTTTAATATCATCCCTTAATGAGGAGAAATACGACTGGGTTGAAAAACAAGATCTTATTCTTGTTATATGATTCAACAGAGGGGTGATTAGCATTGGGGATTACATTCAGTCTTGGGACCAGTTGTCCCCAGTGATTGATAACATGATGAAGGTGATCCAAAAAAATTAACTTCTATCTCATAAAAGATGTTCAGAGAGCCAATTGCAAGTAATAATAGTTTACTTTTTAATGCCACTACCTAACTTTGTGGGTTTTGGTCCTAGGTTGAGAACAATTCTGGTTCTTTTGATGTTTTCTTTTGGTTCAATCTTTCTATGTCTTGAGGTGTTGTTTGGGTTCCCAACATTTTACATGGTTCTGTGTGAGATGGGCTTTAGAGAATGTGGCAGCCACTTTTGCATGTCCATTGAATTGATGATTGAGAGGGTATGGCTATGCATCGGTTCTGTTCCCGTATATCTTTGCAGAGGACTTCTTATCATATGTACATGCAATGGTGATGGATTTTTATCATGATGCATTTACTGAAAAGAAGAAGATCCTGGTTATGTTTGGGGATGTTTTTGTTTTGTTGGTTTGGTTATAATCCAAATGTGGTGGTTTCTCACTTTGTCCTTAAAAGTGTTTCAATAAGAAATGAAATTTCTCTAATAATGCATTTAACATATTCAACCCATAGGAATCCAATTATAGTTTAATTGATACCATTATCCTCCCTACATGAAACTCTACACTAGGAAAAAAATGATGGATGAATGATACATAAGATGATAAAGAAGTGGTACTTCTAATTCCATTTCCATAAGATACTATACTACACAGATGATTAGATGATAGAGGTTCCATGATAGTTACAGACATCGTTACCCTACCTTTATATTCATGTTTTCTATTAGTGGAAAAGATTACCTAAAAAACCAAATGAATTCATGATCACTAGACCATATCTTTGTGTTATGAAATGTTATAGAAATTGAAAATATCCTAAATAATCACTTTATGATGCATGTACATTTATAATAGTCCCATAAACATCAAAGTGTAAAAATAGATAATTTTTTAGATATGATATGTTATCCCCCAAACCTATGTTGGTCTCCCTATTAGGATTATTGGGCATAAGATTCCATTAGATTTTTTACCTAAAATTTTGACACAAATTCTCATATTAAAAATAACTATGGACTCTATTTGGAATACTAAAACCGCTCTAATACCATTAATATATTACAAAAACAACTAAGTCCCTGAATAAGATAGATGTAGTATTAGAGTGCCACTCCAATACTCCCTCTAATGGGATATATGGTATATTGTAGCAATATGAAATGGTAAATATACTTATTAATTAATGGTCTATGAAAACTAATAATAATAATGCATATGTACACAAATATAATATCAAATAACGCAAATAATATATAAAAATATTTTAATTGTATACAATGTATACATGTGATAATAAATGTTATGTAAAACTCCACACAATAAAAAACCAGAATGGGGAATACAAATTCCGTGTATAAAATTCATTAATTATAACAAGCTCTAATAATAGGAAGACACAACCTAAGAAATATAGTCTCTTAGAATTTAATTTTCCATAAAATATCAATGACAATGAGTCATTATCTGTATATATTGATCAACTCATTTATATCCATCAACTCTAAATCCTTCAACAGTAAGCTAAAAAGTTAATCATATATAGAAACACAACATGTGTGGGAATAAATCAAATTCCGGGGTGAGAATAGCATTATACAGTATGATATACCAAAAAACAAAGTAAAGATGAGATCTAATTTTTATATTAAACCCATGATGTGGAAAAACATGATATAATCCAAAAGTATTAAATTTGATATAATGTCTAGAATATTAATGAATAGTAAAAATTTTCATTTTCATTCATATATAATATCTACAATGTAATAAATAATATAATAAACCATATGTACTCAAAAATCTGTAGGTCTTGTAAATATCCCAAATTTGATAGCTCGAAAATGGTTCATATATATAGAGAAATGATAGAGGTTGGTCCATATCAATGTTTGTAACATCTATATCACAAATCAATTTACCTTCTTAGGAATTTCATCAAACTATATACCTCACCATTAGAGAAAGAGTGTATACACACCTTGTTAATAGTCTACACTACTAAAAGGGGGGTACTAAAACCTAAATAGAAAATTCCTACATCCTATATGTATGGATGATCCCCTAAAACTAGAATTTTGTTACATAACATTTGGAATTTGTTTTCTAAGAAAATAGAGAACATAGTAATATTTTTGAATAAATTAAAAAACAATGATAATTAACAATTTAGCCATATATTATAGAAATTTTTTCCAATTTTGCCATATTTTTTCAAAAACTGATGTTATTTTAAATATTGTTTTGTTAGACAAATTATTAATAAAGAATATATATTTTAGTGATATTTTTTCATATACATCTTAATAAAATTATAATTATATATAAACATATATATATATGAATTAATCAGTTAATTTACTAATATATACAAATATAACTTTATAATTACAATTATATATATGTATATATGTATATTTTTATCTATATAAATATACAATAATTTATATTTAAATATCATAATATATATATATACTAATTTTTAAATTTGTATACATATAATCCCAAAGGCATTTTTATAGAAACACATAAACATGTACATAAATAAAACAATATCTATATATAAACATATAATAATATATATAGGTAAACATATAAATATATATACCTATCTATCTATAATAAATCAATAAACACATTTAACGTTAAAAATCTTTATTACAAGTTATATTATATCATATATCAGTTTCCCTCCAAAAACGTACACCATACCCACTAAATTATTCAATTGTATTCCTTGGATTGTAGCTCCCCAAAATTTATTCCTCCAATCATAATCGCAACAACCTATCTCATCTAACACGATTACCATCACTTATTTTCAATCCTAATAAATTTACCTTCTCAATATTAGGAATCAACAGCCCTGATAATTTAATCTACGTTTCCTCTCACTTCTCTGAATACTCTCCAATGGATTCCTTGTATTATATCCTCTAACCTAAAAATGAAATATACAATGGGATGGATTGAGCCTGTTTCAGAATTAAACCCTAAAAATGAATCCTTTAAGTAAAATTTGATGCACCCAAAAACATGTATCACACATTATATCTATCATTTCCTCTTTACATCTCTCCATTTTCCTTTTATCACTGATAATCGCCTCTCCCCATCCCATTGTCTACACATAAAGGTCAATTTTGAATCATTATTTCTTTCACATTTTTATCTCATGGAGAAATTCATTAATTTTATTGAAATTACATTTATTTATATAGCTATGAATATAATCATTTTAAAGGGTTCTATGACAAATTTCAAGGACATAAAATGTTTGGACACTAGTGGAAACTATAGGATAGTTTGTAAAGGATCATATTCACTGCAGATGGCTTAGGTGACTGATTTGGTGGTTGAGCAAGCATATCATCGTGGTTGGAATAAAATTTGTCTTGAATGTGATTCCACTATTATTTTCCTTTCAATTTGGACTTTTTCTTATTATATATCTTGTAATCTTACCAATTTGTGGACTAAATTCTTGGATTATCCTTCATCGATGAAAACTTTTATCACTCATGTCTAAAGGGAGGAAGATTCAATGGCAGATAGTCTCGTGAATAAGGACTTCAATGATATTGACTTTGTATGGTCTTATGATATTTCTGATGATCTCATATCTCTTACTTAGAGAGTCCCATGTAAAAATCCTATCTTCAGACTCCAATAAGGATGCCTTTTTTCAAATAAAAGAGGTTTGTCCTTTTAGTCAAGGTCTCGTCTAAAAATTCATATTACAACCACATTATTTATGGACTCATAAATTCTGTTCTTAAATAGCTTCAAATTATTTATATCATTAAATGATCAATATTATTTCAATTTTCTCTTCACTCACATCCAGAAATTATGACTCTAAACAATTTGGATGGACTTATGGTGAAAATTGATTATTTTAAATTTTCATCGCATCAATGAAGATAGAAAAAAAACTCAACATTGGTTATGAATTAATATTAGTTATGCATAAGAAGATATAAGACTATATTATTTACTATTTAATTTCTCAGGGTTCTTCAAAAATTAAATATTTCACTCAAAAATAAGGTATTTAAGTAATTATGACAATATGGGTGAAAAAGTTTCAAATTTATTTTATGTATTCTAGTTTTTTCATCATGATTAATAGATCCCTTACTCTTCATCAGCTAAAAACTCTTTATTTGTTCTTGAGTTGGGAATGTTATTAATTTTCTCACATTATATATATATATATATATTTTTTTACAAGTATGTCATATTCAGTATAACTCTTTCCCTATGTTGTATCATTGAGATATTTCATTGGCATAAATATGGTTCTTTGATCTTTCTATTTAAACAAATATTTCATATAGATTTCAGTTTGAATTTTTTTTCACTAATTATTATTTTCATATTAATCACACTATTTAAAAAAAATTGTATTGATTTTAAAGAGATCTCGCATATCAAATGATGTATGTTCAGTTCTCACAATAGTGTCCCACCATTTTTGAAGAATGTTTTTTGGTATCAAGATATGTATATTTTATGGTGTTTTTAAAATAAATTATAATTATGGATTACTTGTAGATTCACTCAGAAATTATATTTTTATAGAATATTTATCATCTATGTGATAAATTTAAAAATTATTTTATGTATTCTTAGGTTGTCATCCAGATTATTTGTTGTCCCCCACATCATCAGTTCTCCAACAATGAATTTATTCTCCATTTGGGATTTCCCTTAACCTCATATATATATATATATATATATATATGTGTGTGTGTGTGTGTGTGTGTGTGGGTGGGTGTGTTTGTGTGTGTTTATATATATACACACACACCAACACCCCATTTTCAACACAATTCATCCCTTAAATTTTTTAGGTGAGATATTTTTTCACCGTAATTATATTTTTATGATAGTATTTATACTATAATGTAATAAATATTTCATTTTATAAACACATTTATCATTTTATTGTTCATTCCAATCAATCCTGATGATGAATTGTTTTATTTTCAGTTTCTAAGATATATATCATCTCAAATGATGTATGTTTATTTATTAAATAAATAAATTCCATCAATGAAGTATGATTGTTAGTGTCAAATGATATATTATTTATAGTTTTATTTCCCTATTTTATAAGGTTTAATGAGATATAATTTCTCAGAATATTGTTATGTTTTCATCATTTATATTATTACTAGTATTTCTTATATGGATTTTCATGCGATGGGGAAACAATGGTACTTTTCTAAAAGCCTCCATTTTAGGAGAAATTGTGATTTTTAATATTTTCAATTAATTTATATCAAAAAATGGATAATTTTTATGATTTTCTATCAAATTAATTTTTTCTATATAATTGTTTCTTTTTTCATTTTTATTTTTCATAATATCTATTGTAGATTTAAAAAACATCAATGATTGAAAACCCCAAATCTATAATAAATATCATTCTAAAGAAAACATATTGATTAAGTAAAAATAAGAGTGAAATATTTAAATGGGTATGAAAATTATGTCCATTTAACTTTATTTGAATAATTATTTATAAATTTTATTTTTATGATTGATAAACTGAAATATCATTGTTTTTATAGTTCTTATTCAATTTAGTCCTCATTAATTATGAAATGGAGTATAATGTTAAGAGGAGTTCTTGATTTTGTGTGATTGAACTGTAATGCTTCAAAATAGTGTTTTAAAATTATTTTTAACTTTATTGATATGTTTTCTATACTAAATGGTGGACCACTATGTTTTCATATGAGTAACTTTATCTTAGAAGATGATTTATTCAACATTTATGAATGGGGATACATATGAATTTATTTTTATATTGTGGATTCTAGTTTCAACTTAATATTCAAAATTTTTACCATAATTAAAAATAAGTTTTATAAATAAAATGATATACATTTATTAGTTGAAATTAATAAATAATCAGCTATTAATATATATTAACTTAATAATTAAAGATTCATTTACATACACTTTTTCATTGGAAACTATTTAAAAAATAGTTAATATATTTACCAAACATTCCAAAATACATAGTTATACATAGTTTATCAATATATCCATGTTTGTATAGAGCGATTATTGGATATTCTGGTAAATATACCTAGTTGCTGACATTTTTAATCATAGATAATCTGTTAGTTTTGTAAATGTAGATAATTGTAGATGATTATGAATGTGTCTATTGATGATATTTGAAAATTTGGATAATATGAATTGTTTGTATGTTTTTCTAAATTGAGAAATTTGTAAACATGTCTCATTATATATATTTGTAATCCATAATAATTAGATATAGTTATTAACATGGATAACTACTGACACCATATTCCAAATGATTTTAGAAAACATTGGATATGACTAGGTTATATTTTAAAATGTCACCAATTAAAATGACTAAAATTTGGATACATTTCATATTAATATTATTGAAATATCCCAAAATCATATAAGGGAGCTCCAACAACACCGATATTATAAGTGTGTCTCACCTCATCATATTAGAGGGTACCAATCCCATAAAAAAATAAATTAACTACTCCTTGAGGATGAAAATATTGATCCTCAAATCATATAGGGGAGTACATGTTGTAAAATACCTTTAAGGGGAATGGCTTTTCCTAAGATAATATTTTTATTATTATCAACCTCTTGTTAGCAAAAAATTACTAAATCTATCACCAATTTCATCTATATTAATCTAATGAATAGTATAAATCATATGAACCATTAAAAACCATAATTATCAATGAAACATGAACTATTTAATTCTAAATAGAAAATAAGTTTGAATTTAATACTAACATTTCCATAACGGATAATCATTCTAGAATATTTGAAATGTAAATGGGACTATCCAATACGTGTTGTGTTCTCTTTCTATATACAGTGTTTTGTCTTAACCTATAATATATTTAGGTGCTTGAATGGCCATTCTTGAATAAAGAACCTATACATTTTCTGTCTCATTTGGTATACTATATATATGATCCAACAAGATGTTCAACATCTACTCTTAATAATGTTTGCTTCATCTCTCTAGATGTAAACTCCATGTATAACTAGATACATGGTGTATGATTCCTTTTGGATATAGGGAATGTCACTATGTTACATGTTATGATTGCCCTTTAGAGATACATGGTGTCTATAAAGGGGAAACATTTTTTAATATTGTTATATTACCCTTATGTGCATTAATGTACAATTCGTTGCTCTAAATATCAAGGAACATGACCATTGACAAAGGGTAATCTTGTATGTGGTACTTATTGAACCATGAAACCCCTATTTCCAATGTTCATAAGATAGAAAAAATATTACCTAGATGGGTAAATTCCATATTTTCAAGTAAATTATAAAAAATCTAGAAATTAAACTTCTAACAATCCAACCCACTGTTCATGTCATCAGTCCCTACATACCCTAATCTAATATTTATTGGAACCACATAGACATATTTGGTGACAGAAGATCAAGAGTATCAAACACCCAAAATGATCGTCCTGATCTAATGTGACTTTGGGTTATACCATATTTGTTTAATCTATCATTGTATATCCTCTATTAATGCCTCGTTTGAACACTTCATTATTCCGCTAAAATACATATAAATTTAAATTTTTGCGATACCTTTAAATATATTATTGAGGTTTAGAAATGACCCACTTATGTGGAGGAAAGGAAATGGAATTAAAAATATGATAGTGAGAAGAATGTCAAGAACAAATAAAAACAATGTTTTCCTTTGAGTACCTTGAATAACATAGGGTGATGAGTGTCAAATTAATTTTTCAACGAGTGTCCATTTCATCGTGTATCATAATAGCTCATTTTTATAAAGATACATCATGTAAGAACAAGGAAAAATAATTCTATACTAAAAAATGAAACCATACTTGCATATAATAAATAAATTAAATCCAAAAATAAGCATGTTTGTTTGATAAATTTCACAAAACTGTAATATATCATTATATTTATATTAATCTACTACTAAGAAAAATACCAACTTTTTCAAAATTTAATATCTCCTATATCCATATAATCATTAATGATTTTCAATAAAATATATAATTTTTTAAATCAAAATATTCAAATCACAAGTGAAATAAAATTGATTATTAAATAGAATTATACTGCCAAATATATTTCTTTTAAATATTATGTTTATCCCCATCATTAAATTTCCTTATCATTAACTATAAACATATATTATGTTGGATTTGATAGGTATTCCTTGTAGAATAATAGGCATAAATAAATGCAAAAAATTTCTAGGTTGTTGTTGATTAAGGAGACACGTTAAAATTTTATCATTATCAAATCACAAATCCATAATTATTCCCTTATTCCAATAATATATCCATAATTAAGGATTAAAACATTTAATTCATTATGTTTTGAGTCATTTTTTTATAAAACTCAAATTTTTGGACTTGTTGAAATTCAATTTTATTGGGTGATTCTTGGATAACAGAGATTAAAACTCAAAAAAATATTCTTAGATTCAAATATCAAGAACAAAAATTATGAATTAAAAACAAAAATAACTTGAATCCCATTTCACATATAGATTTTTATCGTGATTCAACACCTAATGACAACAAATAAAATCAATTAATGTATTACAAAATTATACTATTTGTTGTGAGGTAAAATAATAAAACAATATACGATTTCTGTTTAATGGAATTTAAATATATATAAATGAAATTAAAAACACTAAACCATTCTAAAATAGATGTAGTATCTTGAAGAATTTTGAAAATTGTCAAAATTGTAAACAATATGCAATAATTATATAAATAAAATGTAAATAAAATTAATTGTATGTCATTTTGGGTGGTCTTGGATCTCAAATTTCTCTCTTTTAATCATTAAATAAGTTCAAATGTATCATAAACATCTAAAAATGAACATTCCCTATATCAGTAGATTCTACTTATTGATTAATCTATGGAATAAATATATGCCAATCCATCCAAATAATATATACATAAAAATATAATAACTTTTCCCTACATTTATGAAAGGATAATTATAGTTAATAATCATCTAAAAATTATTAGTCAACATATGAAAAAAAATCATATTTAACCACTTCAGAATTGATCAATCTATATTAATGTTATTTATATTCACTAAATATATTCATAATAATCTATATAACAATCAATCATTGATATTTTATAAATCATCAAAAAAATAATTTTATATCAATAATATTTATTTTTTTGAATATTTTTAACCAAAAATCCAGTCATTGAATATGATTTATAATATTATCATAACATATAACAAATAATTTCACAATACCTTAAAAATATAATGTTCTTACATCTCCCTTATAAATATGTAAGTGGCATGTCACGAAATATAAGAGTTAACATTAACATTTTATCAGCTCCTTACTAAATTTCCATACATCCATGAATGAAGTATAATTCTGCATTCTATAATAGTGTTTGATAATTTCATTCCATTAATGTTCATTTCTATATTTTAAATCATGAATTAAATAAGGGTCATCTAATTTTTTATAGAGGTCATCTATATTTTCATAAGGGTTATTTATTTTGTAAATTTTAAAATTAATATAAAAATGAAATATTCATTATAAATTTTGTATATTTCATATAATTAATTTCATAAGGGCCATTTTAAATATGATTTCATTTAACAAGAAAAATAATCAAATGAAAAAAAAAATATTCTGAGGATAATATTTATCATGATGATGTCATGCTCGGTATAGCCTGGTCCTAAAAATTTATTAATAAACAATAATGTGAATGTGTTAAATGGGAGATTTTATAGTCTATTATGGGATTCACCAATAACATATGAGATAAAAAATGTGATAAAGAGAATTGCAATACAATACAACATATGAAATAAGAATGTAGAATAATTTTCATACATTAGAGGTTTTTCATAAATTTAGATACCATATAAGAATGTGTCACATGTAGATGAAGGTTATTAGCATCATAGAGAAACTAAATCCACTGAAGAAGAACTCTATAAGATTAATTTATGGATCATTACATCAAGGAATCCATATAATGTATTAAATCTGACTCAAAGAAAAGGGTTTTCTACCTAAAACATGTGTCCTATTTGACTGTGTAATTCATCACTCTTATTTACACATCAAATAAAAGATCATTTTCAATGTATTTTTAGAAGTCTCCTTTTAAAAAACCATGGTGGATTTGATATTTCATCCACTATCGGATTTTTTTCAATTTAAAAGGTGTTATACCATAAATATTATGATTTATCAAAGATGCTAGTTTTTTTATCTAGTGAATATACATCATCACTAGAGTTTTCCATGAACTTTCTGAAACACCAATCATATATTATGATCTATGATCGAAAATTCAATTTCATCCAGACATTTTATATTTTAGTAAAATCATATATTTCTGTATGTATACCTAAAAATACATCAAGGGTTTTGACTTGTTTGTTTTTGAAAAAACCCCAGTCGTCACCTTTTAAAATAATTAAATGAGAGATATATATGCTTCTTGAAGAATTTTTAATAATTATGAAATATTTTTGGATTTAGTGATAGAGGCCATTATTTCATAAAAAAATTTCTCCATGAAGAGACAGATATGATAAATCACTCATATGTTTTTCCATAATTAACAGATTATGAAAAAATTGATAAATATCACTTGGATGTTATTTGGTACCTATAATAATATATAACATGAAAAAACTAATAGGGTACCCATAATCATGAGCTATTCAGTATGGGGAATGTTTTTATTCCAAATCATCTTTAAATGAAACCTTTGTGAAGGTGTGATGATGTTTTTTTAAATGTTCTCATACCACCTGGGCATGCTTGTTTCCTAGACACAATTATAGATACACTAATATCGTACATTAAAGCGTTCGGTAATATTCTCTATTCATAAGTGTGTGTCATAATCCTTGTAATAATTTCTTTTGATCATCAATAATATTTCAGTAGGTATACGAAGAGACAACTTAGTAGTGTTATGAAGTGAAATAGAAAAATATTTCTTATGTCAATTTTCTTCAACAATAATGTTTTCTTTTTGTATCCTATCAATTGAAGGGGTTATCATATAGTTCAATATCAAATCCTTTCTCACTATCCATTTGATGGTTTTTATCCGTTCACAATAGTAATACTTAATATCTATCCCGATTGGTGAATAGAGGTAGATTTCAATCAACTATATAATTTATGAATGAATAAGCCCTTGACAAACACTAATGTACCACAATTTGTTATAAGAATTTTCAATAAAAATTTATTGATGTGTGTCTCATTGAATTTTTTGAGATCCTTGATTCAAAGAACACAAATATAAATGGATTTCGAATAATCACTCCACCCAAAATTTAACAATTTTATCTAGGGGATAGACCCGATCCTTTTAAATTTCAGATCATAACTTAAATATTATTACTCAATATACATTTCCATTTCAAAAGTGATTGGGTATAAAAAAATGATTGGCATGTTGTAATTGACTAAAAAACTCTCAACTTTTTAGATTATTATCGCTTTCCAACTAGCCTTTTGGTTAATTATGTTGGAGGTTATGTTTTCGTGGTAGCGTCATTATAAATTTCCCCAAAAATGGAGAACATAAGTAGCCAAAGGGAAGACACCCACTCTTGAAATAAATTGACTTCACCGCATTATTTTTTATTGAAATTATGAACTCATATTCAAATGATAATGAATGAATAGTTCCAACTAAGGGATTTCCCATCCGAATTCTAATATTGACTATGAATCAAAGTAATTAATTTTATATCAGTCTTAGACAATTCTTAAAATATAATAATATCATTAGAATATAGTTGAAATGTGGGTGCATGTAGTCACATTCCAACATTAATTATTTTATAATGTCTTGTAATTGTGATATCAATAAAGAATCTACTCATTTAATTGTTATCCCACATATTGAAAAAGCATAAGTGGGATGCCCCTTGTCTAACCACCATTTTTAATCGAGAGAAGCCTCATATAGATCCATTAAAAATTATTGATAGATTAACGATAATTAGAATTGTGATTATCAATCTAATGAAGCCACAGAATAAGAAAAAACCTCTTAGAGTCATTAATAATGATCCTTCATTTGATCAAATCAAATTATATAGAGATGAAAATATTAAAAAAATTATACATACTAGGAATTATTATTATGGTTTTTGATATACATAAATAAATTGAACAGTAAATTTTGTAAGTTTATTAGGGGGAAAATCCATACTCATCATGGGAAATAATTTTACAAATTATTTTACTAGTCACAAATATCAAAATATTTATAATAATATCTAGGGTAGTGTTCAATATATGAACTAGTCTGAACTCAATTATTTTCACAGAATTATCCTTCTAATATATTAGTGAAATAAAAATGTAATAAATCCCCTGATTCATTGAAGAATAACGAAATAATTCTATCATATTATTTTGTATTTTATCCTATATGATGTCCCAATAGAAAATGAAAAACTTGTATATAAATCTATCATGCACTCTAGTGTTGTTCTTGATTAGAGATAATAAATCATATATGATATCATCCTATGAGGGATCCATAATGAGGTTATGGTAATGTAAATATTCATTATAGTAGGTAATATTTATAACCATTATTACTAATCATTAATCTCATTATAATTTTTTATAATCTAGAAAAAAATGATTAAATTAGAAATTTATGATTTAGATGTGGCGAGGCTCCAATTGATTCAAAGAGAACTAACACATTTCCTTGTATTCTTGTCCATCCAATTATAGTCAAAGATTAATGTTTCCATATCACAATATGGAATCCAATTTATAATATATTGGTTCTTAAAAAGACATTCATTTAGTGAAAGAGGGTCATCCAGCTTACAGTGACACTAGAGCTCCATGTAGAAAGGCATATAATATTCTAGTGGTTTAACTCATAATATTGGAGGTCCCTTTTAGCATATTTGATGTCATCATACAATTTTTAAAATGGAATCTTATACTATTATATAATAATGGATTTACTCTTTCTCATATTTCAAGATATTATATTACGTGGGCGGGAAAATAATTCATGTTCCCTCCCTTTTGAAAACATTCCCTGTATTCCAGAATAGTGAACAATATGATACTAAATTTAGAAGTATAGGGGGGTATTAATATAATTTTACTTAATATATAAAATATTGGAATTATGATCAAAGTATAATCAATATAGATTAACTCCATAAATCTAGATTGGATTGATGTTTCCCTCAATAATATAGATGAACATGTCAATGTTATGTGATTTTATCTGGACATAGTGCATCTGTTCCATGTATCATTAGACATAATAATGGGAAAATAAATGATAATAAAAGAATAAAATAATGGTATTAATTCATATAATTAAAAAATGATCATGTAGATGTCAATCATATCTTCAAGACTTAACACAGAGTCAATGTCTCCATTTAAAATCCAGATTTGTGTTTTAATTGATAATGTTACAAACTCATTGAAAATATATATCATCATTATGGATGATGTGGTTTAATAAATTAACTAATACTTTAATATAGCTTCATACACTTACATTAAAATACATATATTCATAATTCATCATATATACCATTTAATTGTTATAGAATCATGGTTCAATTCCCAAAGGGTTTCAAAGGCGTTTTCATATATTATGTGAGAGATAATCGATTAGCTGAAGGAGACATTGTTAATGCCCCTATAATTTTTAAATTTTTTTTGACAATAATAATAAGTATAGGCATTTTGGAAGAGAGTAAATCTATAAGATCTTTGTTAGTGGGTCTATTTCCAAGTCCATGACATTTCCCAAACATTATCTTCCATATTGATTGGATGATTTCCAAAACCTTGTGTGAATAATATGATTATTATCCCTCTTGATAATTCAATTTTCCTTTTTTCCATTACCCTTTCACCATCCATTCATGGGGTTACTCATTTATCAGTTGTTGTCCCTCATCCTAGGAGTCTTATCCTCATTTAATTTCTCATGGATATCTATGGAATCACGAGATTTTCTATCACCAACATCCTGAACAGAAAATTTTCAATTAGGTTGACTGATTATTCTAGAATACTACACATTTACAACTAGATACATTGGATAGTTCCCTTTTAAAATAACCCCCTATAGAGACTTGAATTGAATCCTTATATTAGGAATATCTAAGTATTCTGGCTATGTAATTTTCATTGTGGGACCATGCTTCATAGAATTTTGGGATGTAGGTTTCCCCACATGTCAGACATGAGCTAAAGAATTTCTAGATTTCATGATATCCATGATGGTCACATTATCCACATGGGATTCAATATTCCTAGTGATAAAATATTTCTTTTCCCACATGATCATTGGTGTCAACATGTTTCCAATTATATTATTATGTGTGGGGGTAAATTTTGGTATAAAGAAATAGTACAGTAGAAATTCATTCCCATGATTCCACTCTTACATTTTTCAACTTCAATCCCATGAGTTTTTGATATAGTCACCCATTGGGGTGGTGAGGTATCACCATCCATCTCGTATTGAATATGAATAATACTCTCACTAGCCCGATTAGAATTTGTTAGAGTGGTGAACCATGAATACCAAGTATTAGAATCCTATTTCAAACAGTTAGCTGACTGATTGGTAAATCATTCATGGATTTTTCCTTGACTAGTAGTGAGGAACCCCCAAGATTATTTCCCTTCGATTTCTCTACATTAATTTAATTATTTGTATTTATAGACACCTTTTTGTGTGTATCAATGAAGCATCATCCATTTTATTTTGATCCTACAGAATTCTCTCACAGACCTTGTTATAACCACATACATGGGTGATCTCCAGGGGATTGGGGTTGAATTAATGTGATAGAAACTGACAAGGTTACAGTAATATGGGCCTTATATTTTATATTTTCCATTTTCAATTATCTTAATGAAACTCTCATTAGTGTGTCTCCTCCACTCGTAGATATTAATGACAAATATAATACGACATTTCAAGGGTGGATTCCCATAATGATGTATTCCTTACTGAACAAGTGCATCCATTAATTTTTATTCCTAATTTAACAGTATTTTAAAAAGTGGTATGAACCACCTCCTAAATTATGGTATTTTCAAATTGCAATTCAACTAGAATCTACAGAAATTACAAACTATCATATTTTAATTTTCCATGTCCATTATAATTGGAAGACCAACAACAGATTCAATGTCTTATAATATTTGGGGGATTTATATAATCTATATATATATATCTGATTCTTTATTCATTTTTATATATTATTAACATTGAAAAGTTCTAATTTCGAAATGATTCTTCTTTCTATGAATTCATGGTTTTACGAAAATATCTTTAAAACTCATATTCATTCTCATAGCATCATTTAGGGTGTAAAATATTGCTGAAACATGTAGCCATTTAGTCTTATTCCACTCCATGAATCCACATATCTCAGGGATCCTCTTAAATAAGTACACAATTTTAAATATTATATCCCCTTTTGATATTATGTAATTATTATAACATTATGATTTCAAAAAACACATCATTCCTAGTTGTGGTATGTGTCATTAATACCTTCTTAATGTCCCTCCCCATAGAGGGGGTACTGAATTCTATGAAAGAGAGTCCTTATGTATCTTTGACTAGATATAAGATGTTTTGTCTTCATTTCAGCCATTCCCATAGTACTAAAATGATCATCCATATGGGATTTCTTGAGTGCACTGTGGTGGAAAATCACTATGTGACTCAAATAATTTGAGAAAGACATGAGTACAATCTCAATCATTGCCATTATCTCTCACCATTAATCGTATATCCTAAAAAATATAATTGAATAAAAAATAAAATACTAAATAATAAATAAAAATGTAGTAATTAATAAAATACTGAGTAATAAATATTCAAATATAATATATCACGGGATAGGTAATTATAAAAACAAGACAACATAATTAAATATAACTGTATGAATGATGTAATCCAAATATTTTCCATTTTTTGAGAATTAGAAGAAACAAATCACCCACTATTTATAAGTTCGAAAATGAAATGAATCTATACTGATGTTCAAGTAATAATAATCAAATTAATTAAAAAAATTTAACATGTTTAAATATATGAAAATCTATAAAAATTTTATTTCAATAAAAATAACATTATTTCAATAGTGAATATTAAATATAGTCAATGTTTTATAAAAAATAAATTCAAAACAAATGTATACTCCTCTTTAATCAATAAATACTTTATTTTAAATAAATATCATTGAAGGATTTATATTTATAACAAATATTGTATAATAAACGTGTCGATAGATATTAAAAATAGTTTTTTTAAATCAATTTAGTAAAACAATATTACATAATATTTTTCAAAATATTCACGTTGTACAAATATTAGTCGATGATTCCATAATTTTAAACTCATACATATAATTTCAGTAATTTAATAATCCAATGGTTTAGTAAATATGTCCTATAATTGATCAAATAAAAAAACAAACTCAGAATTGATATCACATTTAAATACATATTCATTGAAAAATGGATATTTTACTTCAATGTGCTTAGTTCTCAGATGGTGTATAGGGTTTCCAAAAATTTGTATGGAAGATGATTATTACACAGCATTCTTGCTCATTCCTAGAGATGGTAAATTTTGTTAATTCAATGGTGTCCTAAAAAAATAGCTTCCTACGGAAACATGCATTTTTTAACTATTAATAATATTATAATGATTTTCTTATTTATACTCAATGATACCAAATTTTTTCCATAAAAATGAAACATAACACTTTTTTATTTTATATATATATTTAAACTACAAAATTCATAAAAATTAATTATAGCTAATTAAAATGATGTCTTTACTAGTTTTATAATTGTATTTTAACTATACCTTTTACATGAATTATAATTATTTTTCCTATAGTGATTTTTCTTTCTGTTACTTCTTCATGAATAATTACATTGAAGTACACACAAAACATAAAATCAAGTCTATTATATATTATTTATAATATACATTAAATATTGAATCTAATAGTTTATTGATCAACAAACATTCTAGTTGAATTTGTATACATTCTTGAAGAGTTACAAATAATAGAATTCATAAATTTACAAGAATAAATTACATGTCAATTCATTATTTATTTATAATACATAATACGGTTTGGATAAATTTCATTTTCTTGTTAAGGAATATAAAATCCCTTACAGAACTCTAGTTCTCCCATATGACTCATGTGAAATTCATTAGTTAATAGGGTTCAATATTTAATACAAAATATTTCCACTAGACATAACATAATAGATATCTTATTTATAAATATAATTGTTCAATATATGTGAAGAATGAATATTAATAAACAAAACATGACCCAATTTACCTTTGATAAAATCATCATTCAAAATAAACCATGAACATATTTCTTACAAATCTGTGGGTTCCTATTTTTATCCATAAAAAATTTATAATTAATAAATACATTTTCTTGTCTATTTTGATGATAAAATCATAGTTTCAGAGTTTTATTGATTTTAGAAGATATAAATTCATTATGAAATAAAATTTCTACAACTATTGGATAATACATAAATTTTGATATGAAACATATTATAATAATATTTATAACACATCTAAATATGAAACTCATGAAATGGTATCATCATAGCCATTATATTTGCTTTGAATATAGGCTTGATCTACCAATCAATCTTTATTCCTTATAATCTATCTATATTCACCATTTTAATTTCTAAAAATCCCTTCATCTATAAGGAACTTCTTAACTAATGGTGATCACCCAATTCCCAATCATAATTGATAGAAAACTAATTATGTAACAATTACACTACTAAAATACATGTTGGATATTGTAGTGATTATATAATAACAATCATATCCAACTATATAATAAATTTATAATGTGTACAAAAATTAATTACTAAACATAAATTATTCATTACTGAATCATCATTACCCATTAACCATTCAATAGGGTGTTAATGATGAGTTTTTTAAATCAATTATTGAACAAATTAATTATAAACTTCAACTGGTGGAATAACCACATGAGATAGATCCTCTAAAAATTAAAATTTTATATAATATAATATCAACTAATATTATTTATGAGTTTTCCATTTTGATTCTTTCTCATCATATTTTATATCATTAGATACTTCAATAGTCATATTTATTTAATAATAAACTATAAAGGCCTTACTTATAGAAGAATATCATAAAACATATCTTTATCTGATTCATCATTTATTTTATCCAAACCATATTTAGTTTTAAGAATATTTATGTTCAATTTAAAATATCTAAAATATCTATATTTTTGTTTATTTCATATATATAATTCATATGAACTAATCATTAAAAAAATTATGATAATAATATTATTTCAAATACAACTATATTAATGAACAAAATTAACCAAGATATATATAGGTAAACCATATTTACAGGGCATGTACATTTTTAATCCTAGAAATGTATTATTTTTATTTTGAAATTCTCTATTATGTTGTTCAGTCCTTGATGTATTAAATTTTAGTATATAACTATTCATTTAATTTAATTTATTGAATTCATGATGGTGAAATCCACATCCTCTATCCCATTGAATATAAATAACTATATAAAATTTATAAATATGGACTAAATTACAATAAATAAAAACATAGAAAGATTAACACTTTTATGTAAAGGAAATTATAACAAAGATAACAATATGTAGTAATCCATAATAAAATATTATTCATTTTTATTCCTTGGATGTAATTATGAGTCAAACCTATAAAACTATGGTGAACTAGAAGAATTGGTTTGACAGTTTTTATTCATTATTTTACAAAAATAATAATTATGTAATTTTGTTTCGGATTGTGATCCACAAACAAGAAACATTCTCAAAATGAGTTCAAGTAATAATATTAATCATTGATACATTTAATTCCTATTAAGGTACATGAATTTCAAATTTCTAATAATTTTAATCCAAATAATACTATCTATTTAAACATCACTCAAAAACTTTTCATGTTAAATGGTTAGTTCTAATGGAAACTATAACATTTAAACTCTTTTTATATAGAATAAAATAATATGGAATCAACTTCAAAAATAGAAATTTGTTATTATTAAATTTAACAAACATTTCATTATTAAAAAATTGAGAAAAAAATATATTGTAGGGAATAAATATTTCAAACATTATTAATAAGAGTATAATTTAATATTTTAATCCATAAAATACATTTTCCCTTAACTGTTGAATAATCCACTAATATGATAGTGAATCTACAACATTTCTTCTATGAAATAAAATTGGATGTTTCATGTGTTACATTTCTAGAGCATCTACAACCAATGTACATGTATACTTCTTAAATCATCCGTGGAATCCTTCCTAAAAAATAAAATAATTGTAGGGTTTGGTACCAATGAAACGTTGTGTATAATAGTATGAGTGAATATATTATTTGATATATATATCAATATTATATAAGTGATAATATTATTTATATTGGATATATATAAATAAATAAATTCATTAGTGAGCCCTAAAAAGTGTGGAAATATAAGAAGGAATTAACTAATATAGTGTCTCTTCATCATATATTTGATAAAAAATTTCATAGAGATACCACCTTTTCTGTTTTTTACAGATGAATTTTTATAAATATTTTATGTTTCTTATCATATTCGACACTATTTATTTTCATTTGTCTTATTTATAAGAATGATATTTTCATAACTTGTTATTCATTTAACAAAATTTTATATAACATCAATTAGTATTTTAATTTAATCATTCTTCTTACATTAAAATATTAAATATCCACTATATATTAATAACTCTTTTAATTTATTGTTTATGTAATAATCCATGAAGGAAAATATCATTTTGAATGCGATTATCTTGTATGTCAAGTGTATCTATCCATCACACTACACATTCACAACACACTCATATATATCCTCATCACTTATAGATTAAACATCCTCTTATATGAATATATATAAATCATTAAAAATTATTCTATTAGTATAGTTAAAAAATAATATAATAATAATGTTACCTGATATTTAATAAATGATAAAATCTATTAATGGTAAATTATAATTAAATAGTTTAACTTTTAAAAATTTACCATTGAAAAAAAAACTATTTTACTGTTTATCAATCCAAATTTATTATCAATATAGTTGTTTAATATCATCGAAATTATCTTAAAAATAATATATCATTAAATTTCATGAAAATACATGAAAAATCAATAAAAATCAACAATATTTAAATTTTTAAATATATTTAAAATAATACACATATATTTGTAATGTATTTCCAGTATAATGATGTTGAAATCTTGGATAGGTTATTGTACATGTAATCATGTTTAAACAAACTATGTGAATCTATTCAAATATTATTGTTATATATTATAGGTATTACCTAGGAGTTGGATTGGTGGGTACGAATCTGGAAAATTAAATTATGAAAATTTATTTTTTACACATGTATAAAAATAAATCATTGTATATCAGTTGGTTTGAAACAAAACAAAATGAATTTAAAAGTAAAAAACTATTTTTTTTTCAGAAATATATATTTTTATGAAAAATGTATTTTATCATAATAAATTACTTTATTAAATATTTATAAATTATTTTATTGAAAATTTTTAATTATATAATAAATTAAATATTTAAAAATTAATGTAAGGAATTTTACTAGGAATTTAATTATAAAAAACTTTGTTTTATACATTGATTTTTATTTTTCTAAAACCGGTTTTCATTTCATTTTTCATGCTTACATTATATAGTTTTTTGCTTATTATTTGAATGGAATAATATAAAATAATTTACACACTTTGTATCAACATATAAAAATTTGGTAGTGACGAAACTCTCTTTTTTTAATTAAAAATTGTTAGTGTGTAAAAACTCATATCTATATTTAAGGTCAAAATGGATAACAAGGGGTTACACTAAAAAAATAATTGTTTAAATAACCTAAAACCATCTCTAAATAATATTTGATAAATGTAAATTGAACCACCCGTAACTTATCTTCATATTGTTTATCATTTCTTCCATGTTCACTTATATATTACTTAATTATCTTCTAATGTTTTACATATTAATAATATTTCCACTCTCCTCCCCTATAAAGGGGAACCACTACTCCTCCATTCTACAACACCCTTTTTAACACCCCTATTTTCAACGAATAACCCATAAATATTTTAACTTGAAAATGGATTTTCCATAGATCTTAAAAGGTTTGCCTATTCTCTCTAAAAAACCACAGAATAATATTTTAAAGAAATACAATTTCCTTACCGAAATACGATATTGTAGACACTTTCTTCCTGATCCTCCATGACATTCCTCACCTATGACATATTTAAAAGGATTTTTGTTACTTTATAATGGAGTTATGAGTAAAATAAATCCATCTAATAATTTATTATTCATAATATAGCATCCCACATTGTTAGATTACCTGATTCTAGAAACATGTTTATAGTCAATTAGGAAGCATCATGATCTGGGATATGCATTTTTCTAATATAGAGAAATCATGTTATTTAATAAGTCACATAATACTTAATGGGGCATGAGAAGAAATACCCAACACATTATTTCAATTTTATTTTTTTAGTTAATCCTTAAAACATCACATCAATATCTTTTTGGTTTTAAATTTATAGTGTTTACATATAAAAAAACCTTGAAAAAAAATTTCTAACAAAGGTATTTGAATCGAAATCATCACATATGTATATAAAACTTTTAAATATACATATTTGAAATTGTTTATACACTAGGGATTGGAGATTATGTAGGGTATTCATTGAGTATGAATTCATATAACCATTTGGATTAAGAGTCTTCAGATTAGTGGAATCTAATGGAAGTTATAGATGATTTGTATAAGGAAGGTGTTGAGCAAGGTGATGTTGTAGTGTTCCTTTCCTTTTATACTATTCATTAATTGGTTTATTGTGACATATATTCTCATACATATGAACTTATATTATTTTCATTGAGCATAAAACATAATACTGTAGAAACTATTTATGAATTGAAACTAGATGGGATATTTTTTTCTCTAGTTTATAGACCTAATTGATGTTCTTCGCACCTATGTAAAAATGATCCTTTCATCCTACCACTGTTTGTAATGGAAAAATCTTCCGGATAAATAAATAATAAATATATTTTTGAGATAATAATTTTATTGGCCTTCAATCTAGTAGACTGATGTAGAGATGGTATTGAGATTACTCACCTATCACCAGTTCAAGGTAAATCACCAACGACTATCTTGATAATTTCACTATTTACAGATTCCCATGTAGAAATGGGAGATAGGAGCCCTTGATTTTTATAGGTTTATAGATAATGGTTTGAAACACAATTCAATATGGGTGATTTTGGATTATATCGAATTGTATTCTCACATCATCTATATCCTGAATATAAGTTCCTATAATATTTTTCAAAACACTACATTCATGAAATTTAAATGGTGTATGGTATTTCAGATTCAAATTTACCTGGTTGTGCACCCATATTTTTATCATGGATTGTAATTTTCATTTAACAAGACCATGGAATTCAACTTACTACAATCATAACATATCATTATCAAAAGGATGGGTAATCCAATTGATCAATCAAAATTTTAAACGATATGATTATATACTATGTAAAAAACTTTGTAGGATTAAGTTATGAGAATATATTATTAGTATAGTTCCAATAAAATAATTATTTTTGGTCTCTCCACATATGGATCACTTTGAAGCCTTGTATGGTTTTCCATTTCATTTCCCACATTTTTGTGGGTAAATTGGTAATAGTTCACTTATCAATCCGAGAATTATAAAAGAGAAAATGGGAAAGATTAAATTTATTTAAATAAGGATAGAAAATTCTGAGATTTATCCAATATAAAATGGGGATCATCATTGAATGACATTATTTTATAAGGTATTTTGCCATGTTTTCATGTTATTTTCCTTATGATTAGTTAATCATTATCTCACTTGAAAATAATATTTCATCCATGGTACATTAGACATTTTGAGATAATTGAATGACTGAGTTACATGGATTATCGATCATATTAACCTCCAAGAATCAGTTACATGCTTATAAATTTCATTCATATCAATTGAAAACATTCTACCCTGATCTTCGCTATGTGATTAGATGGTAACATATTGATCTTGATTTGGATGGTACTTTTATACATGTGTCGATGTGGGTTTTCGGTAGGTAAGATAACATCGTGGGTTTGAAAAGAATATTTTTGGAAAATGTTTTATGGAATCATGGTCATACTCAGAATGGTACATGGGAATGTGAGATGTACAACAACAATAGCCCAAGATCATCTTATACAACACCATTTTCCACTTTTTCAGGATGGAAATAATAATGGGCGTAGTATTAAACACCCTACATTTCAGGAACATTAAAAATGTTATATATAATATCATTGTATAAATATATTGATTTATGATATAAGAGATTATATAAGGATTTTTATTGAATTGGTTGTTTTATTATATGATCAATCCTTGAAAATGGTTTTTAGAAATCATGAACAATCTATACAAGACCTTGCTATAAGGATTGGGAGACACATGAAAAAAACATGGTTGGATCATGTTTTTTCCAAACTACATGGGTTTTAGGTAGATGTTCAGGGTAGAGATTGTTTGCGAAGAATGGTTGGAATTCAGTTTTTTGAACTATGTTATACAAACTTACTAGGTGTTGGCCTTAGGATAGTTTCATGTCATGTTTGGATTGGGGGTTCTCAACCCATGTGGATAAACCCTCTTGCTACCTAAGACAGCTATGGTTCATTTCACATGGTTGACGTATGGTTTGAAATACCATGTGACATATCCTTGTGACATTTTGTTGATACTCCAAATTTTTAGGTTTTAATTTTTATTATTGTTCATAAGAGACATCAGTCTCATATTATTACAAGATCTCATATTCCACATCATCCCTAGGCTCTGGAGTCAATTTCATTTTACACAAAACAAAAGTATAAGAGAATAAAAATGTAATAGTTAACCAGAATCATTATTTAGACCTTGTTCTCTACTTTTATTTATAGTCTTCATATATCTATCTTTTTCCTATCTCATAGTGAAATATTTCTAGTCCATTATGTTTATCTCAACGTGATATTATGTGAATCTTGTTGTGGTCTTTTTTGATATATTGAAGATAAGGTATATTTTTCCTAGATATAGAAGTTCAAATTTTTATTCTTTATTTTCTTCATATGTTGAGATTTTCGTTTCTTCTATCTCATTTTAATTATTCCATAACCTGAGGTATTAGTTTGTTTTAATTGGTTTTATTGCTTATTACTTGGAAAAAGTATGTGATTTAATAATGGAATACCTTTTGGTTTTTGTTTAAGAAAAATTAATGAATTATATAGCTCCTAGAAAACCCTAGTTTCTTATAATTGTAATCATTTAATTATAAAATTATATTATTACTTAAAAAAGATAAATTGTTTTATTAAGTTACTTTAATAATTAATTATCTTCCGGGAAATTAATTGGAATGTAATTTGGAATAATTATGTTGGGGAGTGTTCAAATTTGTCAGGTTTGTTTTTGAAGTTCCACTATCAAGGTTTTATTGGTTAGGTTCGAGGAGTAATACTATCAATGGTAACAAAAAAATATAGTGTTTTTTTTTTGCAAATAATGTTTCATGTGTGTGTATGTGAACATAAGATTGGTTATAAAAAACATGAGTGCATATAAATAATTTTTTATGGATTCCTCAAATGGTTTCACATATAATATATAAATGGATAAATTATCATTAATATTTTTATTATAAAATGTATTGTCCAACAAGAATCTATTATTAAGTATACAATTCATTCTTATTGATTTCACACACACCCATTCCTTGGGAAGATTAATTTGTTTGTATATGATATATTTGGAGATATAGGGATAGTAAATTAGTATTATTTCATCAGTGATACCCATTCCAAATGTGGGAATAGAACATGTTCTTATATAATGGAGAATTTTAGGTTAGTTTGATATCATTACACTTGATTTCATGTAGTCTTATTGTCCTTAGGTTTTTTAGTTTTTAACTTATATTTCATTGTCTCAAGGATATTTGTTTCCTTTGGTTTACTTTTTGGAATTTATTTCTTACACTCATGCATTATAGTGGGGGATTGGATTTTTATATTTTAGTTAGTTAGATTATTTCATATTAAAATGGGTAATAATCCCTCCAATATGTTCTAATGACCATGTAATTTATTATCAACCATTGGTGTCTTGGGGATTTCACCTATGGTTTGTAGCACTTCATCTCTAATCAGTACAATTAGTTGGGGAGGAATGAAAAAATATAGACCCCCAAACTCAAACATGATTTTCTCAAATACTCCCCTATCATCTTTTTCCATGAACATGAGGTTCCTAAATTCCCAAAATACCCATCCAAGAGTCCCTAATGATCATTTCAATGTCGGACACTCGAAGAAATGGTATATTTTTTACTGATAATTTTAAGGATTATTTCCTCTTAAACATAGTAAAAAGTTATTTTACCATCATAAAATTATTTTACATATTCTTTAATATAATTTGACTTTATTATGTAAATTTTAAATCTATTTTATAACTCAATACCATCAAGTATAAAATGATAACATCCCTCAGGTGTTTTTGTTGAATGATGTCTCCACAAATCAATATGATTTGTTTTTCATTACGATTTTACAAGTGAGGTCATAAATATAGATATAATGAATATATATATTATACTTATGATATAATAATAATAATTTCAAGTTAAATAATTATTTACCTTTCATTTCATTCATCCATCGAAAATTGAAAAGGTCGCTAGTGTGTGTATACAGACTGTCGTCTGCATAAAGTGATGTAATTCATTATCCTTCACCACATTATATGAATCATTAAAAAGAGTAAATGGTGAAATAATATTACAATTATAACATGATTTATATATTTATGATAATTATACCATAATCAATTTTTATCAACAAGACACACCAAACTGAATCATTCTTAGAAAATGGGTCAAATATCACCAAAATGTTTAGTTTAATAATTAATTTTTAGAAAATATATTGTTGGGAATTAGAAAAGAAAAATACAATATATAATTATAAATTTTTTTTAATAAAGTATAATAAATATATATTTAATGTAATATATATTCGGACACATAAAATTAAAATCAAGATTTAGGTAAGGGTTTATGTAATAAATTCATTTATTATCATGATGATATTTTTTAAATTTCCAATGAAGGAAAATATATGATCTTTATCTTTTAAAACTTATTTTTTATTCACCTATATTAATTTATCAATCTTTTATGTTTTCTGTTCCTTCCATTCACTTTTTTCTATAAAAAAAATATAGAAAATGTTTAATGATATATCAACCATACATATTATTTTGTCGATAATCTTTTTCTTCCATGTCAATGTTCATCAAACTATTTCCATGAATATTATTTTCCATGATAAAATACTTATTTAAAGTAATCTTAATCCGTATTTTATAATATATAATTTTTTTAAAAGGTATATTATTATTTTCTTTTGAATTTCATACTTCTATACTATTTCCCAAAAGTGTGAAACTAATATCTTATTTAACATTTGACACAAAAATAGATTTTACAACCATCACGATAGACCATTTTATTGATGCTTTCCATATAAATTTTCACAGTTAATATAAAATAAAATATTTTTCTCAACATTTGGTAATTTTTTAATGATACCGTATAAAAATGAGATTTTTCTTTGTTTTAAATTAAATCTTAAAAAGACATTTGATGGCAGTTTTAATCAATTTCAATGTTCATTGATGTTTATGATGCTTCAATGAGGATATGGACTAATGATAAAATACATGATAGTTCTCTATATGGAATATGATTGTGTGATAATCAAAGTTTTATGAAACTTATTTCTTTATCGATTTTCCTTTTATGATGAATTTTTTAATGAATTTATTAACATATGGAACACATATGTATTGTTTTAATTATATGACTTTTGGATACGTTAAATACATCCAATGATTTTTGTAGTGATTGATATCTCATGATATATTATAGAATATAATTATGAGTTAAATTCTTTTTGTAAGGGATTATTTCAACAATATTAATCTTGGTAGTAAAATTTAACAAAAGAAATAATGGAATGTTATGTGAACAAAATCCACTATGAATATTTATCCATAATGATAGTCTTTTAAGTGATCCATATCCAATGGGATTAATTTTTATTCCTATTATTATGCCCCCAAATTCATATGACATATATTATGCTTAGGATATTCTCTCATGTCTCATTTTTATTAATGATAATTTCTCATTATAATGACTTGTCTAATTTGATTTGAAAAATCATTTGTCCATGAATCATCATCAACATTCCACTTTTATATTGCTAATAAAATAATGAAACACCCATGGCATGGGGTGGCCAAAGACAGACCAAAAGAACCATGGGATAGGGAGGTCTAAAATAATGAAGCCTAGGATGTTATTCTAGGATCAGGTTAACCCCCTCCTAGATAAAATGAATTATGATAGAGAAGAAATAGACATAGTATCCTTGATCTTTCTCCACCAACGAATCTAGATGATCTTTGACCTTATAGCCATCATGCCATGTGTGAACCTCCTAGATATTTTTTTTCAATTGACAGACTATTTACAGATCCTGATAATATATGTTATTAACCATGGTGTGGATATTTTTTATATGAATGGCATCGTGAGTGATCATAAAATCAGTCTCCACCTTCATAATGATGATGTTATTTTGATTACCTAGTCATAACCATGTGAACGTAGCCATTTCCTCCTTCTGAATAATTCTCTCTCTCACATAATAGTCTATAAGTGAAAGGAGGAAACTCCCCCCATTTTTCTCTAACCACCCCTCCACCCCGCATGAAGCAAGAAGTTTATGAACCATGAATGTTAATTTTATTACACATGGAAGGAAGGAACTGGGGCACCCAGTAGTCCCTCATCCATAACAAGGATGATGAACCATATGTACACTCACCAATAGGTTGTTAGTTGAAGTGGAATTGTTCTAGTTGCTGATACCATAAACCAGATCAATAAGTAAGTACTATATTCTTGTGACAACATACCATTCTGTAAAACCATTAAATCATGATTTCTAATTGATTATTAATTAGGTGTTAACATTGTAATTTATAATTATAATATCATTCTCTAATATTTTTATTATGATTAGATGTTATCATCAATTTATATCTCCCATTTTTACCATTATTGAGAATCGAGATCAGACATTCTTATGATTCCATCTTCCATGGTTATAAAAAAGGTTTTACATAATAAATTTCTCATAAGGGTACCATATTGAGAATAAATTTATGGAGCTTATTAAAGACATGTTATGTATATATTTTTTCTGTACCCATTTAAAAAAAGTTATTAACCCTATACGGTCCTTGGGAATGTGTAATTGAGAACTTTATTAAATACTCATCTAATTTGATGCAATACTAATGTTTTCTATAGTTGGGTTTCATCAGTTTATATTATAGGAAAGTTTAGTAATTTTTTTATACTAGGTTATGAATAATTTTATGGTGTAATTATAAAATACATGAATAACTAAATGTGATATCAATTGAATATAAATGTGATGTTGTTTATAATAATGTCTAAAAATTTAAGAAATTTCAGTATTTATTTTCCAGATTATGTGAATTATCACTATATATTATAAATCAGGGTGATTAAACTAAGATTTTTGGTTTTATTCTATGGTTTTAACTAGGAGGAATCATGTTAATAATGAATGTGTTGGACAATGAATTGACTATTATCTTGAGAAACCAATTGAAATGGATATGGAATGAAATATCATACTTTTATGTTCATATAAATATCCCATGCCATGAATCATACATATAATCCAAATTAAAAGTGGAGAGTGAAATTCGCCATTGATTATTTCCGAGTACAACATCGACCTTGTTTTAATGGGCCTCAAATCCCATAATTTTGAATCAATGGACCAATAGAACTTGAAAAATATTATTCAATCTCTATTATAAGAATCATCAAAAACTGATCCTAGCGTTGTAAAAATTTAATGTAAATAACATAAAAGGTCACATCATATTAATAATATGATGAATGTGAATGATATTTAATCCATTAAATGGGATATGTTTAAGAGGGATTTTTTCATTAGGAAAGTTCCCTTTATAGTTCACAAAAAATAGAAATGAAACTTCACAAGATTGTGAAAAAGGATAATGAATCTATATATACCAATGAGGGAAATAGTAACAAACAAGTGAGGTAGATTTTTTCACATCCTGATGTTTTAATTTTTTTTTATTATTTCTTGGCATCGCATTCTCGCGTCGATGATCAAGTTGGGTCCAGATTTATGATTTCGGATATTTAGTATTTTTGGTGGGTTTCAGACTCATACACAGGGACAACATGGTTAGCGGTAACCACATAGTCTCCTTGGTTCTTATGTGGGTGCCCGAGAGGACTGCGTTGTAGTGCATAATTTGCATGCACATTTATTAAAGTCGTGCAATGAGTGCGTGGTTACCCGGTTTTCAGAATTAGTTAATTAAATGGATTAATTTTTTTAAAAAATCTTTGTTAATAATAATAATAATAATAATATTATTATTATTATTATTATTATTATTATATAATTATTATTAATAGTTTATAATTATTATTATTTTTATTATTTATAATGTTATTATTTTATTTTTATGTGTATTTCAATTTTTATTTTCTTTATTCTTTATATTATTATTATTCTTATTATTATTGATTATCCACTAAATGAGGCTAATATTAATTGTTAATATATATAATATTCATGTGCCTTATTATTCATAAACACCATTTTAGTGCATTTTACACTTTGAACATCATTTCACATTATGATTGTAATACCTTCTTAAATTGCACTATTATGTGGTACATTTTTGAACAAGATTTTAAGTACACAATGATTCATCTGATTATAAATATTTTAATTTGATATTTTTGGAAATTTATCTAAACTCTAATATGAACATGTTTCATTCATGGATCAATGTAGAATTAATGGAAGAAGATGGGGTTATTTTGTGATGAAAGGAAGCAATTCTAGAGAAGGTAGATTGGACACTAGCCCACTGATGAGACTGTGGGGCCCAACATACAGGCCCAATGAATCCCATATTTTGTGGGATTCTCGAATAAAATCATAGGAACAAATAACTCTTCATTATCGAATTCTAATTCGGCCTCTATTGTGGTCATTAAGGCGGCCCAATTTAGAGATACAATTCTGGGCCAGATTCTGCGTCCCAGAAAAACAGTCCACTAATTTTATCATATCTCGGAATCCGCAACTCCAAATAGGCCCAAACGTTACAGTAGGTTAGCGGACATCCGGAGCTCAATTTTATGCTTCTATACCCCACTCTGATTCGGCCATCTAGAAGGTCTTTCAGACGTTTCTGTTCGGTGAAGGAAAGCTGGCAGCCACCTCGGGTCAAGGGTGGAAAAATCAACTCTCCCTTACTTTCCACCCACCTATGGACTACCACAATTAATTTAGGAGACTTGTACTGTTAGAGGCTCAACCCAAGGTCTCAAAAATTCCTATTTAAGGCAGTGGTGTTAGAGTATTTAAGGATCTTTTGTGCGTGGTTTCATTGTAGTGTTATGCTACCGCTTTGTGTTTGTAATCGCATTTCTTTCGCATGTAAGTTGTTTAATTCACCTTAGTTTCTAAATAAAAGTTCTTCTTCTATTATTATTCTGTTCTTCTCCTTATCACGTTGATAATGTTTGTTCAAGGTGTGATATTGTTCATACAAAACCTTGTGATATTTATCACACAACGGAGGAGTGATCTTTTGTTGTTGTTGTTTTTACTTCTTCAATTCCACATTTGTAAGTCTACTTCCTGCTTCTGTTGAAGACATGTCCTCAATGGAGGGCTAACTCTTTTATTGTTTGATCCAAGGGAGTATCAAGGGGCTGGATTGGATGTTATTTATCACTCTATTAATGGAAAATCACTTCTTTTAATTGAGATTTTTATTTGACGATTTTAAAACATCTTCATCCTTATTGAAATTAAGGTCACACATTCAAGTGCTAATACGAACCTCTACCATGGAGTGCTTAAAACATTGATCCTTCAAGTGTATAGGTGATTAGTATTAGGTTGTGTAGTCATTAAAACAGTAAGTGATGATTTCGTTTGATCTTTTTAAATGAGTCAGTCTCAATTATAATAAATTGAAATCATTAAAAAAGTAATTCATCCAATCCACCCCGAGCGATAACATAGGATCTACTCATTCTTTTATATTGAATTCACTTAAATCTGTTAGTTATCCTTTAAACGCATATAAAATCAACCCAAGTTGGCCACATCATAGCCAAAAACAGTCCATAGAATGTACGTGTCTATAGGTTTCTTCTTAGGTATCTGTGGATTCGATAAACCAAGCTAAACTACAAGGACCGTCGTAACTTCTTCTCTTGGGTAAATTTGAGCGCGAATCAAATTTTGTTGCCATTTCTGGGGACCCAAGTAAGTCATCTAAACACCCATTCTATTATCCCCCATTTCTTCTTTTCTCATCCAAATTCTCTTATCTTGTCCCTTTCTCTTTTTTTTCTTTTGGTGCATGTCCGCCTACACCCGCGATCAGTCAAACCGTCTAGTTATGGTGGATAGTCCTGGGGTTGGGGAGTCAAGTACACCAAGGGAACTCATTCCATTAGATCCTAATATTCCTAATACTCTAGAGTCCAAAATTGAGCCAATTTCAATTGAAGGTCTTCAAAGAAACTAACTCGTAAACCTGGGTGGGAACCAAAATGGAAACCCAAATAAGGCATCCCCAAACTTGGGGAATGCAATTGATCAAACCATGAATGACTACCTCACACCTTCCTGGACCAATGTCCCCTCATGCATTAGACACAATTCCCTAGGATATTGCAACTACATATTTAATCCCCATGTCCTAAACCACCTTCCCACATTCCATGGAATGGAGTCCGAGATGCCATACCTACACATTAAGGAGTTCAATGACATTGTAGAAACCATGTGTCCCCCACATCAACTTGAATCAGCTAAGATAAGTCTATTTCCTTTTTCTTTAAAGGATCGAGATAAAAATTGGCTAAACAATTGAGACCATCTTCCATCAACTCTTGGGACCAACTACAAAGATAATACTACAAAAAATACTTTCCCCACCATAAAACAATTGCACTTAAAAAGAGAATGCAAAACTTTTTTGAAAAAGAGGGAGAGTCATTCTATGAAACATGGGAGAGGTTCAAATACACTATAAACATGGTTCCACACCATTGTTTTTCTATTCCTGAACAAGTGATAATTTTCTATGAAGGGTTGGGTCCGGGGAACAAACAATTCATTGACATGATGTGTAATGGAACCTTTAAAAACAAAGCCCCAAATGATGCTTACGAGTATCTAGAAAGCCTTTCTGAACAAAACAAAACATGGGGAACATCACCTTATTCTGAAAAGCATCAAAGAACTACTAGAATTCATACACTTAGAGAAGAGGAAAGCCTTAGGGCTAAACTCGCAGCACTCTCTAGGAAGGTTGAAGAGATAGACCTTAGGAATGTCCATGAAATCCAAACTGTTTACCCTGTTTGCACAATTTGTGAAAAGAATGACCATAAGACAGACAACTACCCAACCATTCCATCCATAAAGTATGTTCTCTTTGGAGTACCCCCAGCGGATGTAAATGCTTTGAACTTTCAAAAGCCTCGATACCAAATCACCTTCATCCCATGGTATAACGACCACCCAGGCTTCCGCTGGAAAGATAACCAACAACCTAGCCAACCAGAGGGACAAAATCCTTACCCCCATCAGAACTACCAAACCCATGACCAGTTCCAAACCCAACCTATCCAATACCTACAGCCACTGGTCCATTTTCACCAAACCATCCCACTTCCAAAATATCCCCCTGGGATAAACCAATCTTCTCAAGCACCAACCCAAACTGTTCCACAAAGCATATTAGAACAACTATGAAAACAAATGGAGAGGATGAACTCGGAGGTATTGTCCCTAAAAAAAGAACTTCAAACCATAAAAACTGGAAAGAAACCCATGCCTACTCAGGTGGTGTCATCCTCAACTTCAAGGGGAGAGTCAAGTTTTGCTCAAACAACTCATTAACAACTAAAGGCTATGACTATTTTAAGAAGTGGGAAATCAATTGAGAAAACTGAACAACTAATTCAGAACCCACTTGAAGATTCAAACTTGGATGAAAATTCAAATGAACCACAATATCAAACTAAGGATACTGATAACACTGTCAAGGAAACAACTCTTCAACAAACAACCCCACAACCTGCCCCATTTCCTCAATGCATGAGGGGGAAAACCAAGCCTAAACTGAGTGAAACATTGAGGGAAATCGTTTCACAAGTCAAGTTGAACATACCCCTTCTCGATTCAATCAATACCATACCTGCCTACTCAAAGTACCTTAAGGATTGTGTACTTTTAAAAGAAAATTCTCACATAAAAACCAAGTCCTTTTGGCTTCTAATGTGAGTACCACCATTCAAGGGACCATTCCTCCTAAGTTGAAAGACCCGGGTTACCCTTACATCAATGTTGAACTAGGAGAAAGCAAAGTTGTCAAGGCCTTGTGTGACCTAGGTGCTAGTGTCAATCTCATCCCATACGTTGTGTACTTCCAGTTTTGCCTAGAAGAACACCAACCCACATCTGTCACTTTTCAAATTACTGATAGTAGCATTAGGGTTCCAAAGGTAATTTTAAAGGACGTTATGGTAATGGTTGAAAACATCATCTACCCTGCTGATTTCATTGTCCTTTACAACCATCCAAACTTTGGTAATAAGGAACAAACCCCAATCATCCTTGGTCGTCCTTTCCTTGCGAAAATCAACTCTGTTATCCGAGTCCTAAATGGGTTCATGACCATCACCTTTGGGAATATGAGTCTTGACTTGAACATCTATAATGCAAGCTCAAAAATAGGGGATGAAGAGGACATTCATGAAGTAAACATGATAGGAAGTATTGATAATGAATCCATGAAACATCAAGGAATATTTGATGAATGTTTAAGTAAGAATGAGATTGATTTCCTTTGTTCATATGAAGGATGTTTATCTCCTTGGATTGAATCATTTTCAAATTTCTCTTATGATGAAGTCTTAGGTCCAACAATCAGTGAAACCTATCAAGAAACCACTTTCATGGAGACCACTCCAATTTCCTTCCCTAAATCTGATCAATCCAAAATATTAGCTGAAACTTCTACATGAGGAGAATCAATCCTATCTGAAACTCTTAAAAAATAAATTGATCTTGATCTAATGTCCCAATCTTCTGCTGAAATTCTGAACCAACATGATCTTGAATGGAAGGAACTTCCTGCTACACTAAAGTATTCCTTCCTAGGAGAAAATCAAACACATAATATTGTAATTTATTCTTCTCTTGAATCCAATAATGAGAGGATGCTTCTAGATGTCCTTAGGAATCATAAGAAATCCATTGGTTGGACCCTTTCTGATATTCATGGGATTAGCCCACTTATCGGGACTCATAGGATTGTTCTGGATTCTGATTCAAATCCATGTCGTCAACCTCAACGGCGACTCAATCCTAATATCATGGAGGTAGTAAGGAAGGAACTTCTGAAATTGTTAAAAGCTGGTATCATATATCCCATATCTTAGAGTGAGTGGGTGAGCCCAATCCAAGTGGTTCCAAAAAAGGCCGGAATCACAGTGATAACCAACGAGGATGGAGAGATTCTTCCAACAAGGGTGAGTAGTGGATGGAGGGTCTGCATTGACTACAGGAAGCTAAACTCATTCACCAAGAAGGACCATTTCCCCTTACCATTCATTTACCAAGTCCTTGAGAGAGTGGCAGGTCATGCCTTCTAATGTTTCATAGATGGGTACTCAGGGTACAATCAAATTGAGGTCTCCCAAGAGGATCAAGGGAAGACTACATTCACATGTCCATTCAGAACCTTTTCTTTCAAACTCATGCCCTATGGGTTATGAAATGCCCATGGAACCTTCCAACGGTGCATAATGGGAATCTTCTCAAACATGGTAGGGGATTTTCTAGAGGACTTCATGGATGACTTCTCCATGTTTGGGGATACATTTGAGGGATTTCTGCAGAATGTGGAGAGAGCCTTGTCAAGATGTGAAGAAAATAATCTGGTCCTAAACTGGGAAAAATTTCATTTCATGGTTAAAGAGGGACTTGTTCTAGGCCATCTGGTCTCGAGTAGGGGTATTGAAGTTGATAAAGTAAAGGATGAAATCATTCATCACCTTCCATCACCCAAAACTGTCAAGGAAGTGAGGTCTTTCTTAAGACATGCTGGTTTCTATAGAATATTCATCAAGGACATTAGTTCAATATCTCGTCCCTTTTGTGCTCTCCTAGTAAAGGATGCTCCATTTGTTTCGATAGAAAGCTGTGAGGGTTCATTCTCAACCCTCAAATCCTCTCTCACCTCTCCTCCCATTATGAAATCTCCAAATTGGAACCTTCCTTTTGAACTTATGTGTAATACCAGTGACTTTGCTGTTGGAGCTGAGTTAGGACAACGTTTTGATAAAACTCCTTATGTCATTTCTTATGCAAGAAAATCCTTAAATGATGCCCAAATAAACTACACCACCACTGAAAAGGAGTTACTTGGTATTGTGTTTGCATTAGAGAAGTTTAGGTCCTACCTCTTAGGATCCACCATCACTGTGTTCACTGACCATTCTGCACTAAAATCACTTCCAAAAACAAGATTCTAAGGCTAGACTGATTAGGTGGGTCCTTCTCTTACACGAATTTGACCTCACAATCAAGGATAAAAAGGGAGTTAAAAATGTTGTAGTTGATAACCTCTCTAGGATGGAATTAAAAGACTACTCAAATCACCTTTCTGTGTCTGATTCGTTTTCTAATGAACACCTATACTCTGTGAGTGACTGCCCTTGATATGCTGACATAGCAAATTTCTTAGTGACAGGAGTAATTCCAAAATTCATAGGGACTCAAGCTCGAAGGAAATTTCTTTCTGATGTTAGACACTATGTGTTTGATGATCCATACCTCTATAAGTTCTGCCCTGACCAAGTCATTAGGTGGTGTGTTCCAGAATCTGAACAAGAGTCCATCCTTAAATTCTGTCATAGTGAGGCATGTAGAGGTCACTTTTCCTCTAAGAAAACATCTTCTAAGATACATCAATGTGGTCTCTTCAGGCCCACCCTCTCAAGGGACTCCTACACATTTTTTCAAATATGTCCTAGGTGTCAACAAGTAGGGTCCATCACAAAAAGGAATCAAATGCCACTCACTCCCATCTTAGTGGTTGAAATATTTGACTGTTGGGGAATTGACTTCATGGGTCCCTTCCCAAACTCTCGAGGATACCTCTACATACTCTTAGCTGTTGATTTTGTCTCAAAATATGTTGGTTCCATTCTCACTAAGTCCAATGATCATCAAGTTGTGATTCGATTTATGAAAGAGAACATATTTTCAGGATTTGGAATTCCTAGGGCTATAATCAGTGATCGATGAACCCATTTCTATAACTGCCCATTCTCGTCACACATGTCTAAGTATGGTATTTCTCATAAAGTGTCCACCGCATACCATCCTCAAACAAATGGTCAAGCTATGTTAGCGAATAGGGAGATTAAGAAAATTCTTGAAAAATATGTCAACCCCTCTAGGAAAGATTGGTCTGAGAAACATCTAGATGCACTTTGGGCCTATATAATGGCATATAAAACCATTTTAGGAATGTCCCCATATAGGTTGGTTTATGGTAAAGCATGCCATTTGACCGTGGAGATTGAACAGAAGGCCTTTTGGGCAATTGAGAAAATAAATTATGACCTCTCATTGGATGGAACAAAAAGGAAATTAGATCCCAATGAACTGGAGGAACTAAGGATGGAGGCTTATGAAAATTCAAGGATCAATAAAGATAGAGTTAAAGCCTACCAATATAGGAATATCATGGTCAAACATTTTGAACCGGGAAAACTTGTTCTCTTTTATAGTTCAAAACATCATTTACATCCGGGAAAGTTAATGTCTAGATGGTCATGACCTTTAATAGTGCATCATGTATTCCCACATGGGTCAGTAGAGATTCAAGATCCCACAAGTGGTTACATTTTCAAGGTCAATGGTCAAAGGTTAAAACCATTCATTGAATCATTCAATAAACAGGAAATAGAGGTTGAGTTAACTGAGCCAACCTATGAACAATAAAAAAAATTGATAGAGTTAGGGTCCATGTCGGGATAACGACGTTAAACAAAGAACTACATGGAAGTCAACCCATGGTATTCAAGTTTCTTATCATTTTTTTGTTTTAATAAACTTTATATTTTAAATATGATTAATTAATCATTTTTACATTTAAAAAATGACTATTGACATGTTCATCTATTATGAGTATGGATGGGTATGAAAGGGGAGCATCGTATTCATCCGTGTCACGCGGTGTGATCCCTCTGTAATACCTTACCCAGAAAATTAAAAAGAAGACAATGTATCATTAGTTTGATTTAAAAAAATAAAAAATAAAAAAAATAGGAAAAACCATAAAAATGATGATACGTGGAATTAAATACGTCGTTGTGTTTTTTGTTTTGTCTGGTTTGTTCTTCTTTTTGTTTAGGTACTATTTTGGGTGATACATGTTCAATAAAGGAGGTGCCTACATCCCCCAATAGATCAAAGGACTAATTTTGAGAAGCAAGAACTTCAGCTTCAACCACCATGTGATTTCATTCCATGATCCACAGTTTCAATTTCCTTTTTGAACTTCCATTATCTGCCTCTACTCCTTCTAAATTTTTATTTCTTCTAACACTGGGGGCAGTGTTGTTTTAAGTTGGGGGGAGAGATAAAAAAAATGCTTTTGTGTCAAAAAAAATTGAATGATTTGAAAAAAAATTAAATGGAAGGAAAAATTCCATTAACTTTAAACATGGCAATACACATTGCACACTTTGAAACTGAATATCAAATAATTCAGCATACCCTGATTCTGATTTTAATCATTGTATAATATCATGAGCATATATTTTGGAAATTGTGGATGTCCAGTGTGATATTTCATCATTTATATTTTCATCCAAATAAAAAAATTCACAATGCACGTCCTTTGGATTGTGGGGTATTAGTTTTAGTTCATGGGGTCCCATAAATAAATAGCATAGATTTGGTGATCATTTTAGTTTAATATGAGTATTCAAAAAAAAATTAAAATATTTTTTTTGCGCGTAGAGCAATGAAATGACCTAATGCGTGGCTTTAGGCCCTTGGGGATCGTGACTCCATAGTTGTCTGGACGAGAGTTAGTAATTTTATCTCTATTTTTGGTAATTTGAATTAGATTTTGACTGAGTTAACTCGAGATGATGCCCGAGTATGTGGGCTTCACTTGGTTCCCTAAGGTCATTGAGCCTAGGAGTCATCGGCAAAGTCTCTCTACAGGGGTTGACTCTTTTGAGTGAAACTTCAATTACCATGCCAAAATTGCAAAAACAACAAAAAAACAAAAAAAACAAAAAAAATTATAAAAAAAAAATTAATACTCATCTTAATATTGAAATGTGATTCCACCTAGTGCTTCCGTAATTTCCCCCTTGAATAAAGATGAACCCCCATGTCTATTGTGATGCACAACACATCCTCATACTTAATTGATATTGGATGAAATGTGGCAATGAATTTGAACAAAGGAATGAGATTTGGATTGGGATCTGCTTATGAAACTATCTTGTATTAAAATATTTTGATGGGTTTCATGATTGTTTGGTATAAGGTTTTTTGGTGATAATTGTGTATTAAAATGTTTTTGGAAAAGGGAATTCAAATTTCATATTGTTGAGATATATTTTGCTCGAGACTAGAAAAACTCAAGTTGGGGGGTGTGATTAGCCACTAAATTAGGCTAATATTCATTGTTAATATATATAATATTCATTTTCATTATTATTCATAAACACAATTTTAGTGCATTTTACACTTTGAACATCATTTCACATTATGATTGTAATACCTTCTTAAATTGCACTATTATGTGGTTCATTTTTGAACATCATTTGAAGTAACCAATGATTCATCTGATTATACATATTTTAATTTTATATTTTTGGAAATTGATCTACACTCCAATATGAACATGTTTCATTCAGGGATCAATGGAAAATTCATGGAAGAAGATGGGGATATTTTGTGATGAAAGGAAGCAATTTTAGAGAAGGTAGATTGGACACTAGCCTAATAATAAGACTATGGGGCCCAATATATAGGCCCAATGAATCCCAAAAGTTTTGGGATTCTAGAATCCATGAATAGGAACAAATAACACTGCACGATCCAATGCTAATTCTGCCTCTATGGTGGTCATTAAGGCGGCCCAAGTTAGAGATACAATTCGGGGCCAGATTCTGCGGCCCAGAAAAATATTCCACTAAGTTTTTCATAGTTAGGAATCCGAAACTCCAAATAGGCCCATATTTTACAGGCGGTTAGAGGACATCCGTAGCTCCATTTTATTCTTCTATGTCCCACTCTTATTCGGCCATCTAGAATGTCTTTCAGACGCGTCTGTTCGGTGAAGGAAAGTTGGATGCCAACTCGGGTCAAGGGTGGAAAAATCAACTCTCCCTTACTTTCCACCCACCTATGGCATACCACAATTAATTTAGGAGACTTAGACTGTTGGAGGCTCGACCCAAGGGCTCAAAAATTCCTATTTAAGGCAGTGGTGTTGGAGTATTAAAGGATCTTTTGTGCTTGGTTTCATTGTAGTGTTATGTTGCTGCTTTGTGTTTGTAATCACATTTCTTTCTCATGTAAGTTGTTTAATTCACCATAGTTTCTTAATAAAGGATCTTCTTCTCTTATTATTCTGTTCTTCTACTTATCACTTTGATACTTTTGGTTCAAGGTTTGAACTTGATCATACCAAACCTTGTGATATTTAGCACACAACGGAGGAGTGATCTTTTGTTGTTGTCGTTTTTACTTCTTCAATTCCACCTTTGTAAGTCTACTTCCTGCTTCCGTTGAAGACATGTCATCAATGGAGGTCTAACTATTTTATGGGTTGATCCAAGGGAGTAGCAAGAGGTTGGATTGGATTTTATTTATCACTCTATTAATTGAAAATCACTTCTTTTAAATGAGATTATTATTTGATGATTTTAAAACATCTTCATCCTTATTGAATTTATGGTCACACATTCAAGTGCTAATACAAACCTCTACCTTGGAGTACTCAAAACATTGATACTTCAAGTGTATAGGTGATTAGTATTAGGGTTTGTAGTCATTAAAACATTAATTGATGATTGCGTTAGATCTTCGTAAAAGAATCCATCTCAATTATATGAAATTGAAATCATTAAAAAAAAGTAATTCATCCAATCCACCCCGAGCGATAACCTAGGATCAACTCATTATTTTAAATTGAATTCACATAAATCTGTTAGTTATCCTTTAAACCCATATAAAATCAACCCATGTTGGCTACTTCATAGCCAAAAACAGTCCATAGAATGTACGTGTCTATAGGTTTCTTCTTAGGTCTCTGTGGATTCGATAACCCAAGCTAAACTACAAGGACCGTCTTACCTTCTTCTCTTGGGTAAATTTGAGCGAGAATCAATTATAAGTACTATTATAATTTTTTGTGTTATTATTATTCTGGTATTATTATTATAATTATTATTATAAAAAAATGTAAAAAAATGAAACCATAACCAAATCCTCATCGCCACCCCCTCCCTCTTCCTGCGCGCTGATCCCATCCGCCATCACCCCTCCCTCCAGGTCCCCTCCAACCAGTCCATGTGTCCACCTCCATCCACCCTTACCTCACGCTTTGGATCCTTCACACTCGCCCAGCCGCACTCCAACCCCCCCATCATTCTCAGACCCTTCTATGCCCAACCCATCTAATATTTTTGTTTGTAGTGCCTCTTACCCACAAGTTCCCACACCCAATATTTTCTTCATGCTGCCTCTATGACCTGCAGCTCCGCCCGGTGACCCTACGCCGCACCTCTGGCCAGTAGACCTCGCATCCCCCTACCCAAGGGCTTCACCTCACGACCACTACGCATATGCCCCAACCACACCTTGGCTCATTCTTGCATCCCCAATGCCAGCCTACCCTCACCTCGCGCATTTTGACCTGGCGGACCCTTCCTGGCCACACACCCCCTACCGATGACTTTTCTGACACCCCGCAGATTCTCACCGTCCTTCCAAGGCAGAACGGCCAGCCATGTCGGCTCCTATTCCATCTTCGATCACTCATCAAGCCTCCACCACAATCGCAGTAGGTGCATTCTACTTTACATATTTATTTTGTCCCTTTTGGATAGTTTTACAGTAGCTAAGGATCATGATTTAGAGTTTGGTTTTGAATCTTTGTGTTCGATTCCAATTATTATAGTTTGTTCTTGACCTGAAAATGTGTGGTTGAGGTGAGAAGGAATATTCTCATTAGTTTCGAGTTGGCGTCATCTTTCCACCTTGGTTCCAAGGTATGGGTTGGAACTTTCCACTTGTTTCTACTTAGTTTATATTTTATAATTTGGGTGTTTTAAGGTTCCTATAATTTAATTGATGTACGTTGAGCATTGCTGCATGTTTTTGATTTAATTTCGTCCTTGTTCCATGACATCCATGTAGGTTTCCAGATGTGTTAGCCGTTAAATTAACGAAATATTTATTTCTTGTTTTCCACACTTTTAATAAATGCTTGATAATAATTTAGAGATTTAATAATAGTTTCTTGTTGTTAAATAAAGTAAGACCCTTTTCATTTGAATTTCATGAATTTGTTTTATTAAATGTTATTACTTAGTCTTTAATGAAATTCCCCATAGTCCCATTAAAATGCACTTCATATTTAAAGTGGTGAAATGAGTTTCTTAAATGGGTTTCCATTTTTGTCTGGTATTCAATATAATGGCATGTGTTGCATCATTTGGAAATTATTTAGTGTTAATTTATTGTTTCAGGCTCGTTGGGAAAGGTTTCTGTAAAAAGATGCTTGGCTTTGCTCAGGAAATGTTTTTCTAAATGATTTGAAAAATATTAGAGTGTTTCATAGGTAAAGGCCCGGTTGGCAATTTTAAATGGTTATTTAGGGAAAACCCCTCTTGGGTTGGGTCTCTTGCCTCATCATTTGATCATGAAATGGGAGAGTCCTCGGTATGGGACCTTCCTTGTATAATTATTATATTAAGACAAAGACTACCCTTGAGGTGGCCGGGGTGGTGCTGAGTTGTTTGGTGTGTTCTATTATATATATGTGTCTTGTTATTTGAATTGAATAGTACGCCCCTTTGTGAAATATACATGGTAATATAGAATTGCAATGAGTTTTATCGAGAATTATTGTTGCACTAGTTTGGGTATATACTTCTTGTGCCCCATAGCAAGGGATGGTTTCTTTTTATTGATATGGGATTGGGCCCCTCGACCAGGCCAGGTAGGGAGATGGTCGGGAATTTGGGCATTATGATGTCATCGAGTAGGGCATGTCTTTTGGATGAGTCTCTTGTATAGTATGTTCTGGTCATCCTCTGATTTCCTAGGTTTTCCTGTGTTCTATTGACACTAGTATTGTTAGTATTGTTTCCCTCACTATTTGTAGTGATCTCCATTATTCTTAGTTTTGGGGTTCTCTAGTATAGTTGTTAATGTGTGGCTGGTAAAGATCATTTCAAGAAAAAAAAATTAATGAACAATCACTCTTCTCTTTGAATATTTTATGAAAATTGAATGATCCCTTTTTGGTCTCCTTTTCTTTCCTCCTCTTATACCTTATTTTGGAACATGAGGGAAATGTATTATGATTCTGATTTGTTTACCTTAATGATGAAACATGTAGAAACTTCTATATTTATAGATTTTATTTCAAATCCGAAATCAATGTTTTCTTTATTTAAAGAATGTTCATTTGGAATAGAAGAGTTGGGCCTACCTACCTAGTTTTAATACACATTCCTACAATGTCCTTCTTGTTTTTAGTTTCACCTATAGGCCCCAGTTCTGGTCTGGATCGCTTGAGCGATGTTTGGTTTAGAACCAGAGAGTAACTCATGGGGTGACATGGAGTTATATACATTTATATGTTAGTCATGTATTAGAATTTCATTATTTTCTCATTTTTTACTTATCTTTCTTTGTTATGTTTATTCTGGTTTATTTAATTATTATTATGGGAAAAATAATTCCCACTGGTTTAGTTTTGATACCCAGCACAAGTTTCCAACCTGTGGCGATCGGGAAAGCCCCTCGTTCCATTTCATGGGCCGACATGGGTGATCAGTTGAGGGTCAAGCCGATTTGGTTTGTGATGAAATGGTATCAGAGGAGGCCCTTGTAATTTTTGGTATCCGGTATATGGAGACTAGGACTGTCGAGAATTGAGAGGTTGGTACTGGAAGGACGTCATGAACCCTCACCCGTTCCGAAGCTCGAGTCGCCTGGGGTAGTATGGGAATTGAGTCCCTGTTTCGTTATAGTTTGTTTTATATTGAGGGATGAAAATAGAGGAAATCCAATGTCACATCATGATTTCACATGGATTAGTGACCCATGTGGATTCCGAGTACATGGTTTATGTTCTCCTAGTTGTTGGGGCTTACTAGGGGCATGGCCCACTACCATGTCACTAGGTTAAGCATGACTACAACTCCCTCACATTGGTAATTTGATGCAAGTTGTGTGTTTTCGTGGTTCCTGTGGGTGTACGTGCACTTTTGAAAATGAAAAATGGTTTTGTGAAATGACAACAATTTCTTTTAAATGGATTTATATTTGTGAATGGGATTTTTAAAACTGAAATCTATTGGTTGAAAAATACTATGGGTGATTGGAACGGGTAGAGATATGGTTTGGGTGAAACCTCGGGTACTCATTATTTTTTTTTTGACAAGTGAGGGAATGCATGGGATGTGTGTTTTCGTGCGTATGGATGAAATTGGATGAAGACATGTGCAACAGTTCATGGGATTACTAGGGTGAGAACATGGAATTAAAAAATTGAACTTGTTTTTCTGAACTGATTTTAAAAAAGGGAAAAGGTTTTTTGGAAATGAATTTGGTTTGAAAAATGGGATTGGTATTTTGAAAGTGGTATTTAAATAAGGGTGTTTTTAAATCTAAAATTGAACAGGGAATTTTGTGTTGTGTTTTTTATTTTTTTGGTTTTTGAACTGACTGTTTTTAGATGAAAGCATTCTCACTAATGTTGCATCGGCTTGATATTGGTTTCGGTTATGTGTTTTATATGTTGTTCTGAAAATTCGCCCATAAAATTATCCAAGGTTTATGATAAGCCATGCACAGTTATGGGTCCTTCTTCTAAAATACCTATCCTTCAAAGTGATCAGGGTCCGTTAGGAGAAGTAGAATGGCTTGAAGGGGTCTAGCATTTCTTCAGGGTTTGGGGAACTCTGAAGCTCTCAGAGTGCATGCTATTTTGGGTATGTTTGATGGTCTAACATTGGACGAATAGGAGTTATTCACCCCGCAATCCTTTCAAGTTGAGATGGTGTGGGATGTCTTTTAATCTATCTTCTTCTGATGGTTTATAACTGAATAGGAGGAGATGAAGAAAAGGGAAGATATCATGATTATTCAACAAGTCCAACACACTGTGAAGGCATATGTTGACCATTTCAAGGAGCTTGTGTCATTATTTCTAGAAGTAGCGTCACGAGGATCGATAAAGGCTCCCCTCTTCATCAGGGGTCTTCATACAGAGATATATGAGCATGTACTACCTTCTAGGGACCATCACTTTGAGAAGTTGTTGGATGAGGCATTTTTAGCTGAGTTCATTTCTAGAGTGCAAATGGGTGGAAATCCATCGTATCTACTTTCTCACGAAGGTTCCCTATCTGGCTTGAAAGGTGTGCTAGAGGGACCTATTTCTAAAGAGTCCTTCGCAGTGGTTCTAGCTTCCAGTTCGTCGAACCATTCAGTGGTGTGCCACCAGTGTGGCCAGTTTGGGTGCGTGAAGCTGTAATGTCACATCCTTTCCAAATTCATGTCATAGTTAAGGTTGTATGGGTCCCCTAGAGAAGTTCTACAGGAAGAGTCGCCAGAATAAGACATTATGACTAGAGGAATACCATCATCTTACTATGAGGCCAGAGATGCTTCAACGATCAGTGCCCTAGCCATAGGTCTTGGGGTGAAGCTCCCGCATAGTCATGAGTGGTCAAGGGTGTGAAGCCTCAGTTAGGGTTTCATGTTCCATGTTAGTGGTGGATAAATTTAAGACTTTCCGTTCTTGTTTTTCTATAGTTAAAGTTTCGACATTTTAATATCATTTTTTTCCATGGAGTTATCACGAAAATGCTCTATTGTGATCTAAATAGATTTGTGTGTCTGGTTGGGGACTTTTGAGTTGTTTGTTTTTCTAAGGAGTGTTCTTGACCCTTGTACAAGTCGATCTTGGTCTAGCGTTTTTCGTTTGGAGATGTAGGTGCCTATGGAGGAGTCAATGCTCGTGGTTATACTCGTGTTCACTATTTGAGTTAAGTTCTTTTTAGGGTTTTTTCTCCAGTATTCAGGGTTTTTGGTCTAGGCTGAGAGTTCAATGTTTCGGTGAAGGTGTTGTTTTCTCGTGAGGTTGAAGTTAGTTGGATTGGTTGGGAGTTCATGCATCACCCTGATCCCCCTCATAGGGTGATATGTTTTAGAGTTAAATTTCTTCCATAGTTGAGTTCTTATGGTGGGGAGAACCCATACATGTTTTCCCCTCATCTGTCGGCTTCAGTTTCCTCTAGAATTGGTTGGGTGTGACCAGTGTAGAGTAAGTTAATCTGGAGATCCTCAATTTTCATCAGTTATTCTAGTTTTTTTCAGGCATGGGATCATTTCTTGACCAACGGAATACTTTGTGATATCTGGTGGAAAAAGTGTCTGTGGTGGGGAGAATTGTCACACCCTGACATTTTAATTTATTTATATTTTTATTATTTTTGGGCATGGTGTTCTCATTTCAAGGATCAAGCTGGGTCCTGGTTTAATATTTCATACTTTAAATATATTTAGTGGGTTTCAGACCCAAGCACAGGCACCACATGGTTAGCGGTAACCATGCGGTCTCCCCAGCTGCTTGTGCGGGTGCCCGAGTGGACTACGTTGAGGTGCATAATTTGTGTGTGTGTTTTTTTAAGTCATGCGATTAGCACGCAGTTACCCAGTTTTTAGAATTAGTTAATTAAAAATATTATGTTTAAAAAAACTTGTTAGCAATAATAATAAAAATCATGTTGTTCTTATTATTATTATTATTGTATTATTATTATTATTAGTTTATTATTATTATTAGATTATTATTATTATTATTTATATTATTTTTATTATTATTATTATTATTAATATGTTTATTACAATTATTATTGTTGTTATTAATTATATTTTTATTATTATTATTATTATTATAATTATTATTATTATTGGTCATGTTATTATTATTCTAGTATTATTATTATTATTATTATTATTATAACAAAATGAAAAAAATGAAACCCTAACCTAATCCTCATCCCCCCCTCCATGATCCTGCACACCTAGCCCATTCGCCTTCTCCTCACACTCTTTCTCTCCGCCAACCAGTCCCCACATCCACCTCCATCATCCCTTGCCTTGCGCTTCAGATTCTTCGCACTCACCCGGTCTCACTCCAGCCGACCCTCCTTCTTAGCCCATTCCATTCCCAACCTGTCCATCATCTCTGTCTGCAACGCCTCTCACCCACATGTTCCGACACCTAGCATTCTCCTCCCACCACCTCCGATACCTTCCTCTCCGCCAGCCAACCCTGTGCCACACCTCTGGCCAGCAGACCTCGCACCCCCTACCCAAGGACTTCACCTCCTAACTGATGCGCCAATGCCCCACCCTCGTCTCGGCCCATTCCATCCTCCCCATTACCGACATGACCTCACCTCGCACCTTATGACCCGTCGAGCTCCCTTCCTGGCAGCGTTTCCCCCCTACCGGTGACTTTTATAGTGCCTTGTAGCTCGTCACCGTCCTTCTAAAGAGAAACAACCATCCCCTTCGGCTCATGTTCCCTCTTCACTCCCTCGACCATCCTCCAACACTGTCATTGTAGGTTCATTTTACTCCGAATATATATTTTCTCCATTTTTGTAGTTTTCCAGCTTCTAAGGTTCATGTTTTCGAGTTTGTTTTTGAATTTATGCATTTTATTCCCATGATTATAGTTTGTTCTTGACCTGCAAAGGTGTGGTTGAGGGGCGAAAAAAGATTCACATCGGTTTTGGGTTGGCGTCATCTTTCTACCTTGGTTCCAATGTAAGGGTTTTCACATGCCACATGTTTCCACTTTGTTTATATTTCTTAATTTGGATTTTTTATGATTTCGATAATTTTAATTATATTATGTTGAGTATTTCTTCTTGTTTTTGAGCATGCGTCATCCTTGCACCATGACATTCAAGTAGGTTTCCCAATTCATTATCCATTAAATTAAATAATTATTGATTTCTTGTTTTTAGAACTTTTATTAAATGCTTGTTAGTAATTTAGGGATTTCAGATTAGTTTGTTGTTGTGAAATAAAGTAAGACCCTTTTCATTTGAATTGCAAGAAGTGGTTTTATTAAATGGGATTACTAAGTGTTAAATGAAATTACCCTTCATCCCTTGCAAATGTGCTTTGGATTTAAAGTGGTGAATTGAGTTTATTAATGGTTTTCCAGTTGTGTTTTGTATTAAAATTAATGGCATGCGTTTTTTCATTTGTAAATGATTTAGTGTTAAATGGTTGTTTCTAGCCCGTTTGGCCAGGTTTATGTAAAATGAAGATTGTATTTTCCTGGGAAATGGTTTTCTAAATTATGTGAAAAATGTTAGAGTGTTTCATAGTTAAAGGCCATGTTTTCACTTTTAAATGGTTATTTGGGGAAACCCCCTCTTAGGCTGGGTCTCTTATATCATTGTTTGATCATGCGATGGGAGAGTCCTTGGTATGGGACATACCTTGTATAATTAGTATATTAAGGAAATGACTACCCTTGTGGTGGTCTAGGTGGTGCTGAGTTATTTGGCATGTTCAGTTATATATATGTGGCTTGTTATTTGAATTACATGGCACACCCCTTTTTTGAAATATGAATGTTAATCTAGCATAGCAAAGAGGTTTATTGAGAACGATTGCTACACTAGTTAGGGTATGTCCTGCTAGTGCCCAATAGCAGGGGGGTGGTTTGTTTTTATTGCTATGGGATTGGGCACAACAACCAATCCAGGTAGGGCGACGGTCGGGCGATAGGGTATTATAAGGTCATTGAGTAGGTCATGCCTTGAGGATTAGTGAAATGTAGAGTATATTTGGGTCATCCTCTGAGTTCCAAAGTTTTCCTGTATTCCGTTGACAATAGTATAGTTAATACTGTTGCCCTCTCTATATGTAGTGATACCCATTGTTATTAGTTTTGGTGTTCTCTTGTAAAAATGTAAATGTGTGGCTGCTAAAACTTTTTCATGAAAATTGTTATAAACAAAAAATCTTTGTTCTCTTTGACACTTTTATGAAAAATGAATGTTCCCTTTTTGGTGTCCTTTTCTTTCTTCCTATTTTACCTTATTTTGAAACATGAGGTCAATGGATTATGATTGTGATTTGTTTACCTTAAAGATGAAATGTTTTGAAAATTATATATTTATAAATTGTATATCAAACCTAAAATAAATGTTTTATTTATTTAATAAATATGCATTGGGAATAGATTAGTCGAGCCTACCTACTGAGTTTTAATACTCACACCTGTAGTTTCTTTCTTGTTTTTTGTTTCACCCACATGCCCCAGTTCTTGTTTGAATCACTTGTGCAATGTTTGGTTTATTACCGGAGAGTAACCCATGGGGTTATGTGGAGTTTTAGACATTGAAAGGTTAGACGTGTCTTGGTCGTTCTTTATTTTCATGTCATTTATTTATCTTGATGTGTTATGTTTATTATGATTTATTTATTTATCTCCATGGGTGAAATTGTTCCCACATGTTTAGTTTTGATGCCCGACAGAAGTTGTCAGCCCGTGGGGATTGGGAATTCACCTCGGGCCATGTCGCGGTCTGGTTCAGGTGATCGGTTCAGGGTCGACCTGGGTTGGTTAGTGAAATATTTCTAGTCCTATCATCAAACATGAATGAAATATTTATTTTTTCTCTAGTGAAATAATCACATGTCTCAAAATATAACTACACATAAGTTAATTTAGTTAAAATAATAAAATTTATTTTTTTGAATCAAGGATGGAAGGCAGAGTACATATTCTAATTATTCTTATGGTTTTGATAAGAAAGGAAAGATGTAATTAAAAGGAAATAAAAATAGTAGAACATGAGGATGACATAAAATTATTCTTCTCTTTTTATAGAAGTGATGTAAGAAATGTGGGTGAAATTTTAACCAATGGGATTGATAAATGTTTTAATTGTGGATAAGAATGCCATCAAGTAAGTGAACATCAAAATAGATGAATGGAGTATGAAAATGGAGTAAATGGGGATAAATATTAGTTTAATGTAACATCGAAACACCAATTCTACAAATATAAAAATATTAGTAATTATGTAATTAATATTTTTAATTTAAGGGTTAATGATTATAATTAGAATCAAAATCTTATTAAGCCAAGAGAAAATGGTAAATCCCGTGTGATCACAACAACTATAGTATTTCATAAGAATGAAGTGGTGCATGGTACAATTATCATCAACTCTAGATAAAACATTTGGTTATTTATTTCTAGTTCAACAACTATTTAATATATAAATATATTTATAAGAGTACATTATCAACACCTAAATTATTAGATATTAAATTATCATTAAAATCTCATAATTGATTCTTGTAACAAATCAAATCTATATCTCCTATTCGATCGAAGTTTGATGGAAAATGTTTCGTTAAAATCATATAATTATTATCCGAATTGTTTAATTTAATGTTATTTTGGGAATTAATTGGATTTATTTATATAGATACCATATCAATTTCTATTTTATACAATTCACAATCGATATTCTATGTCAACATATGATAGCTTTTTGGTCCCAGGATGGATACTAACTTCTTATAGATATTAATTTTATTATAAATTTCCTATGACATATTTGTTAGTGGAATTTATCTCAAATAGTTATGTCAAAAATCTATAGTGAATGAATTATTACTATTTTGAAATATAATAATGTTTCTCATGATGTCTTGTGTAGAATTCTCACAAATCTTGATGTTTATTTTTCAATAAAACAAGTAGCTTCCTCAATACTTATTCAAAAGACTCTATATAAAATGGCCTGAATTGAGTTATAGTAAATTAAGAAGAAACTCTAGTATTTTCTTGATAAATGAATCATATGACATAGTGTGTCACCAAGGGGTCATACTATTTTTTAAGAGGAAATATGGGTCAATGTATCATTATTTTTATTATATTGATCATTACCATATCACTATAATGAAAAAGGATCCTCTATAATTTATTGATGATTATTTCATCATCTATATAGATATTATTACATTTCCATGATAAACAGTCACACTAAACACCATCAGTTAATTTCAAGTGGGTTGATATACCTTATATATCCTTGTATATACGGAATAATCATTTTGAATTCATAGTGATTAAATTTGAACTATTTCTTACCCCAACTGTATTAATTGTTTAAATAAATTGAATATTTAAATATTGAATTGATCGATTTGTGGTAGTATTTATAAATGAGATAAATATATATTCCTCAATAATTAAAGGGTATGTAAATAATTAGAGTATTATGTTGAATACAATTATAAAAAAATATTATTATTCAAAATTTACAATGAGTTACCTTTATATAAATAATATCTCATTCATAGGTTATGTATTAACAATTGAGGGAATATCAATGGATCATTAAAAAATAAATTACTGAGAAATGGACCCAACCAACACTAGGGATTAAGATCCAGTATTTCCTAATGGTGTCTAGAAACTACTGAAACACTGGGATGGATTTATCATAGTTATATAATCTCATAACCAAGTTGACATGAAACGAATCCATGTTACATTAAATATCTAAATGGAAGAAAAATTTTATCAAACTAAAAATGGTTTTTGGTTGGACAACCAATTTTCAAACTATCAAGAAGTGGAGATGTGTTTTTTATATAAATAAATGCACTATTGAAGGGATTGAGATGTGTCCCCATGAAAAATAACATGGTGAATTCTTATAACAAATGTTAATTTAATATTAATGATAAAAATTACATGGTCAATGATTTGGAATTATTATAGGTTGTTATTACAATAAAATTATGAAGTAAATATCTTTACAAAAAAAATTGATATATTTACTCATCATAAAATCATAAAATATATATTCACTAAGAATTTTTTAAATAAGTTCCAAAGGAGATTGTTGTATTTGATAAATGATTATGACTACTCAAAATATTACCACTGAGAAATGGAACAAAATAATGTCGATACCCTATATCTGGAAGACCATGGAATTTTTTATAAGATAAGGATTTAATTAATTATAATAATTCCTTATTTATATAATATGGATCCTAGGATCATTATTAATTGGGTTAAATAATAACATTCATAGTTGAATGATCAATTATCCGTGCATATATGTATTAAAGAGTATTACAAGGAAGATTTGGAATTATTAAAGAAGGTGAGAAATATTTTAGCATTAAACCATGACTTTAAAAGAATTATAATGTTTAGAAACCATGTATGTGTCTATTTAATACCATATTTTAACAAAGGGAATTTGGATTAATCTTATAGTTAATCATTTTGTTTTCATCTAGGAAGTATGAAAATGTATAGATATTTGAATGTGTATTTATGGAGGGTCCCCATGAATATGGATATTACATAGTATATATCATGATTCTTGGTATATCAACAAGTGGATTTTGAATTAAAAAAATTATATGGTGATGTTATTACCATTAGTGATACATGAATCAAATTTGGATAACATCATCATGTATTTAATCATTTGAATCCTATAAATATTAAAGGGAATACTTTAATTTGTTTTATAGCTTATTTCTTTATGATGTTACAACATTTTATTAATATCAGATATGATATAAAATATTATTAACTTTCTAGGATATACATTAAGGAGTTTTTAATGTCTCATGGAGTACCACATTCTATTATAGCTTATTAGGTTTGGGGGGTTACCCTAAAATTCTATAGAACTCTTTCAAATGATTTCAATACATATTTAAACATTACCACTTCACATCATCCATAGTTATATGGTTAGTTATATAGGATTATTAAAATAATATATGATTTTTTAATAACTTTTTCAATAGATTTCAAATTATTAGGGATAAAACCATTCTCATATTGAGTTTACATACAAAAATATTTTCCAATAAAGAACTCATAAGAACACTTATGAAGCCCAATATGGATGTAAGTGTAGAACTAGAATATATCTAGATGATGTTAGAGAATTAAATATCATGGCACATGAACAGGTTGAGGAAATAGAAAATAAGTTTAACTACTTTCAATAGTAAATCTAGGTAACTGACAAAAAGTAACATTTTTATAGATTTCAAATATTCCACATACAAACAAACCCCAAAAAATAAACCTCATGGAGGTCGAAAATAATGTAAACGAAGTGCATCATTGACTAAAATCTTCATCCCCTATTTTAGAAAAGACCCCAAGGAAAAGAAAGAATAAATATCGTCGTTCGATGATGACATAGTTGCTAGAAAATCTGCAACCATATTCCCCTCCCTCAAAGTATGGGAAACTTCCACATGACTGCCCATTAGTGCTCTGCATCTCCTGATAATATAAGAAATTTTCTACGGAATATTTCCCTTTCTTGTCAAATCATTATACAAGACCAATGATTCGGTCTCCACTATCAGCAGCATGATATTCTGCTGAATACAGATCTCCAAACCAGAAGCCATTTCCCTAGCCTCCGCATACAGCACATCACTTGCTCCATATTCGGCTGTAAAACTATCTACGACCGAACCCATCATATCCCGCATGACCCCACCCCCTCGCATCACCCTATGAAAAGATACCCATTAGTATTCTGCTTTAATCCATGCCCTGGATCCTACCATCTAACCCATGTTCCCTACATTGGAAAACCGGTTGAGTGGTCACATACAAGATTCGGAAAAATCATACTCACTGAAAGTTCTGTTTTGGATTCCAGACACAGATGAAGAAAATCAAAAATAGTATTCTTCATTCTAAATAAAATACTGACCTGAGAAGCCCTACCTTGATTATGGTTCATCACTTTCCAAGCCTGCCAAATAATCCAGCAACCAGCAACCAGAAAATCGTCCGTGCCTACCTCTCATTTTCAAGAGTGTCTATGCCCCTAAACCAGGAATTAAAGAGTTCATATTCCACCTCACCAGACTCATCCCAACCAAAAAACAGTCCAAAAAACTTATATATTCCCTTATCCCATTCACTCCCATAAAACAGGTGATCCACTGATTCAGTATCAGATGACCTGCAATACGAGCACCTCGACACCATATTAACACCCATATGTTTCAAATTTTCATCAGTAGGTAAAGCTTTGTTCCGTACATGCCACAAAAGAATGTTAAATTTAGAGGGAATATCATTTCACCATAAAGTAACTCCCTAGTGATCATCATTTGTGCTGACCCTTGTCACATGAATGAAATCCTAAATAGATAAAATTCCCGAAGATGAACCTGTAAAAACATGTTTATCAGAGTCATCCCTAGTGACAATATTACTGAAAACAGTAAACGGAGTCTCATCCAAAACAGCCTGAAGAACACAGGGATAGCCACTAGCCTCAATGAAGGACATGCCCGGAGTAGGGAAGCTTGGAAAAAATAGCCTACCAACCCCAATCATACTTCCATAAATTTATGTTCTCTATTCCCACTAAAAACCGAGAATTATGATGAAAAATATCCATGAGAGGCGGAATCAGCTTCCAAATCATGAAATAAATGGATCTATTATCACAAAAATTATGAGCATATATATATTGCATAGTCCGGCACCAAAGAGACCGTCCTTCCAAAGCATCCCACGCAAGCTTTGCATGCATCCCCTGCATTGTTGATAAAACACTCCTTAGGTTAATACCCCCTTCAGAGAGAGGTCTTGCCAAACATCTCCCCAAAGACCAATGATGTCTGCCTTCCATCTGCCCATCCCAAATAAAGGACACAATATTCTTGTCCAATTTTACAATCAATCTTTTAGTCATATTTAGTGTAGAAAGAATATTCATGGTAATTCAGACCAATACCCTATTCACTAAAGATATACGACCACCGAATGATAGAAACCTATTTTTGAAGATCAAAATTATCCCAGAAATCTTGCCTATGAGTTTATCAAAATGATGTACCCTATGAGATGAGTGACTCACCGGGGCCCCAAGATAATCAATGGGAAAGGAGCCCCTCTCCATATTCCAAACAACCCCCACATCACTAACCCTTGAATCAGATAGTTTCTAGGTTATGTAAAATGAAATCTTATGTTTATTCACTACCTATCCACTCCATTTAAAATACTCCCCAATAAAGTTGATCAACCCCTGGACAGAATGTTTACTACCATTGATAAAAACAATAGTGTCATCAGCAAACATTAAGTGAGAGATTCCACTTGTAGCATTCATATTCTGGTAAGGAAGTACTTTACCAAAACTGATGCTTTGATTAATAAAACAGCTGAAAACATTTTGAGAGAGGATGAACATATTGGGGGATAGAGGATCACCTTGTCTGAGTACATGAAATTCCATGAAAAAATCAAATTTCTTTCACATAAAAGAGGTAGCAATCCATGAAGATCTAAAACAATGGAAAATCAGGTCACTAGTGCACCTCGAAAATCCCATGCAAGTCAACACTCTGAAAACAAAACCCCATTCCACCCTATCATAAGCCTTACTCATGAAAATATTAACCACCAGATTTCATCCAACAGATCTGTTGTTAATTCCACTAATCATTTCGTGAACCACTCCGATAGAACCCTGAATTAACCTCCCTTTAATGAACCCATGTTTTTCTGGAGCCATCCAAAGTCCAAGTGAGTAGGCAGTCTTTTATTAAGAATGTTGGATAGAATCTTATAAGGTACATTGAACATACTAATAGGCCGGTACTGATCAATAGACTGGGGAGTATACACCTTAGGAATAAAAATCACCTTGGTAGCACAATCAATACGAAGCAAAGTTTCCACCCCAGAAAAATCATGTACAGCTCTCACCACCTCCCCTTTAACCACATCCCACATTACTCTGTAAAAAGATCCAAGGAACCCATCCGGGCCCTGAACAATATCCAGATTCAAGGAAAAAACTACCTCATGAACTTCCTCCTCATCTGGATACCTCCTTAGGCCCTCATCAACATCCTCTGAGACACATCATGGGATGACCTCAAAAATTTCAGCATATCCTCTCGGATACCCTCCTCCCATAACAGGGATGGGTTCAGCCAATAGGGATTTGAGAGCCCCATTAACCAACACCCCAATCTCATCACGATCGCTGGTAAAAGAACCATCTTCTTAAAAAATATTGGGTCGCTGAACATGAAAACGTTCTCTAATGCAAGCATGAAAATACCCAGAATTGTGATCTCCCTCCCGAAGCCATCTGACTATGGAATCCTCCCTGGACAACCTCTCCTGTCTCAGCAGACTATCAGTAAGCTAATATTTATTATATCTTAATTCATAAAATAAAGACTCATCCCAAAAATGTTCCAAACACCTCTCCTAAAATTCCACCTTCTTCCTAATTTCAACCAACCCCTGATAACAGCTAGGAATCATTTTCTTCCTGTTGGATTGAATATTTTTACAGAATCTCAACATTCTATGGAGAATGCTCCACGGTTTCCCTAGAAATTGATGATACCAGGCTTCCTTTACTACATCAAAAAAACCTGGTTCTTCCATCCATAGTTTAGAAAGAACACTATATTCCTTCCTGATGTCCCCTACACCCAAAGATATACGGAGAGGGGAGTGATCCGATAAAGACCGGTCCAGATGAATAACTCGGGACTGCTAGAACATTGAAATGGTATCCTCATTAAATAGGCATCTATCAAGAAGACAATAAGTTCATCTCCCTCCATGTTAGTTTTTGCACTAGGTGAAACCACTACCCTCAAAACAAGTGTTTGAAGACCATTTCTTGCCATGAATGACTCAAAAGCATGACTGGAATTACTGGGAAAATCACCTCTCCCTCTCTTCTCCTCTGGACATCTGATAATATTGAAGTCACCTCCAACAATATAAGGAGAATCATCATGATTAACATAATCAAGATCACGCCCCAAATACTCTCTGACCTGCGCATCGCACTAAGCATAAATGAAGGAAAAAATAGAACTCAGATTCCCAATTGAAATCCTTGTAGTTAGAGACTGATCCGAAGCACGCAGTAAATCAACCAACACGTGATCCTTCCAAAAAATCCATATATGAGAGTAAGGATGGCCTCTGTGAAAAAATCCTTGAACCTTGAGTCTCCGTGCATACTCCTTATTCTTTTGGGAAGCTTTTTTTGGTTCCAAGATAGCAACTACTGAGTCCTGATTATTACTGAGCTCATTACTTATGAAATCCACCTTTTCTCTAGCCCCCAGACCACAAAAATTCCAAATTAAGATTCTATACATTAAAATGAACACAACTGGCATTGGCCCAATACTATTGTCTCTCTTTACTATGATATAATATTGAAGAATCCATCGCATCCAATTTTTATTGAGATCATGTTTTAACACCAGAGTGCACCTTCGAAAATAAATCCCCTGCAGAAAACCCACCTCTGGAAGAATCCTTGATATAAGCTTCTGGAGACACAAAACCATGGCCTTACATTGAACTAGAAACTACCATAGAGGGCGAAGACGTATACCATGGAGAGGTAGTGGGTGAAACTGATGCTAGCACAGATGGAGAAAAAGGCACCACTAAAGAAGAATGCACTGTCAAACAAGGATGATTTATAATCACATGGGAGACTCCGCTTCAAGATCACACGGATCAGATTCCAGCATGGTAATCTCTTAAATAGAGCTTCAAAATGGAATCCAATCCCCTAAATCTAGAGGTCATGAAACTGAAGAGAATTTGGAGACCATTCCCCCAGATAGGCCCATATACGGAAGCAGGACCCTAGAGACCTCGTCCCTTCCACGCTTGATATGAATCATCTCGTGAGAAGAAGAAAACCACCCATCACCAATATCACCTTTCCTTTAAGAAGAAGCCTCTGACGATTGAGAAGAGGGAATCGAAGCAATACCTTTACCCCTTTCACACCCCTCCGACCCTGAAGGAACACACGGACAGGCCTGCTGAGAGGGGGGACTCGGAACCCCTCCAGGAGAAAAAACCTCCCGATGACCAATTCGATAAACCTGCAAAGTATGACCCGAAATATGGAAATGGGTACAAAATCTGGGAAAAACTAGATAAAACAGATGTTGATTACTATCCTTCAATCTTTCAATTATGAGTACAAGATGATCCTGAATCGGCTGAGAAACATCCAATTCAACAGAAATTCTAGCCCCTGAGGTCTCCGCCAACCTTGAAGAACAAGAATAATCACAAAGTAAGTCCCTAAACGAATCCCCAATAGCTTTAAGGAAAGACTCATTCATAAGAGGCAATGACAACCCTAGAAGAGATATCCACACCGCAGCTTAGGAACATTCATGGCCAAAATGAGCATCCTTAGACTACCGAGAAAGAGAGAATATCCAACTCCCCTCCGAACGTGCACCCCTGTGCCAAGGCTTCATGAAATATTCCCAAGAATCCAAGACAACACAAAAATCCTTCCAATCCAATATGGAATCTTTCGCCGGCAGATCTAAACCCTACCACACAATACAATCTTAAAAGACCAGCAGCGGAGGTTTATAAGCACCAAAATGCTCCACCAAGGTCCATTGAAGAATCACACATTTTAATGCAAAGGATACCACTGAAACCTGAACCACAGTAGATCTGTTCTCTAAGAAGGAAGATGAAGCTGCTAGAATGCCTGATGAAACATCCTTAACCCACTCAAAGCCCAGGGAAGAACCCAAAAATTACACCTTGAAAGATGGAATCAGGGGACGATCTGATCCTCCACTGGCTGCCAGAGAACACAGTGTGGAGGAATAGATCCCCAATGGAGCTGGAGCCAGAGGAGGGAGAGAATTTGAATCCATCTTAAAAATCTGGGTAACTCAGATTTGAAAAAAAAGATATTCTAAAAATAATCAAAAAAATATAGAATTTGATGTAGTTGAAAATGTGTCCCTATGAAAATATCCTTGTTACAAGGTTATGATATTTAGAAATGAGGTAATTTTGAAACTGGATATATTATAACATTTTATGTTCCTTTTCATATCATATTAGTTTCTTATTGTTTGGTGCTTTTATTTAACCTCTCTCTCGTACACTAAGTGGTATAAATATCTATCATGAGTATATACCTGATCCCTCACATATACATAACTTAGTGTTTGTAAATGTTGAGAATGATATCTATTATTATGAAAAAATAGTGGAGATTCTAGATCAAATAGACACTATTCTATAGAATAATACCACCTCCTTTAATTTTTTTGTGAAACCAAAAATTTGAGGAAGCTTTGTGGGAACCTAACGATGAGATGTGGTACAAGTATCTATAGTTTCGTAAATCAGAATAATGAAATTTCAAGGTATATATTTATATAATGGGGTTGTGTGGAACACTGTGATATATTTTTATATATTTTTATTTATATATTTTTATGTCTTTGACATGTTTCATTATAGACAACACCAATTATAAATGAACCATGTCATAATATTAATTTATATTTATTAAATGTGATAGTTATCACCAAACCATTGGATTTGAGTGTATGATTTTGAGAAACTAAATTATGATAAATTATATTTTTTAAATTTTTAAATTGATAAAATTTAGAAACAAATTTTTAAATATAAAAACCCCATTTAAAATTAATAAAAGGGTTATCATTCTGAAAAAACGGTTTTCATACAACGAATATGTTTTTATTACAGTGAATCAAATAATGAACTATTTATGGATGATTATAGTTAATAATTATTACATATTCATTAAAATAATTTAACATTAATCAAATTGTATTGACTATAAAATTATTAGGATAAAATACATTTTTATTCTTCAAATATGTTATTCTAAAAATGAGTTTCATTGCATTAAGCGTGATTATTTTAATCATAATAACTACATCATAAATGAATTAAATTAGAAAAAATGATTTCAATATATATAATCATTATGTATTAATTTTTAAATGCCACCACACTCATCTTTCTCATTAATAATTGTAACATAGGTAATTTTTTTTTGTTGTATTCAAGATTAAAATATTTAAAAATGAGCTAATGTAAAGAGATAGGGGTTAAAATAACCTTAGAATGTATTATAAGATAAAATAACTCTGAAAAATATTTTTCTAATATTTTATTTTATTTTCTTTGGTTCCACTTCAACATTAAGATTCCATAATTACATTTTAATTTTTTATATATTTAAAAAACATCATGTCCCTCCCTTATAAAATGTAAGATCTTTTCATCACTTCCCAAAAAAAACGTGATAACTTTTTCGTGACCTATATATTCATACATACTATCTTATAATCCTTATCCATAAATTCAAGGGACTGTTATTCCAAAAATAACAATAAAATAGTCCTTAAGAAACTTCTTAATGGGGTGACACCTGAAGAAGAGGTATATGTTCTTACTTGCATTTTTCATATTTATTTCTTCTTATTCCTCCTAAAAAATTTCATTAACCATATCAAAATGACGTACTTAGTATTTTTAATATACATATTTGTTTCAATTATAATGTAATATAAAATTTTTATCCTCTTCCCATCTGTTGATAAATGATAACAATGATCATTCATACAAACGGACAACCACCTCCACGAAGAGATGTGTGTAATTTTTCATATCATTTTTTATATTGATAGAAATAAGCTAATATTGAATATATATTATATTTATGTTATGTTTATTATTATATAAAGGTGAAATATTATTTACCTCTCTTTCTCTACATACACTGAAATGTGGAGAAACGACTCATGCGTATGTATAGACTATGATCTCCATGAAGTAATGTAATTAATTTTTCACCACCACTTTATATGAGTGGTTTTAAAAGAGAATATAATGAATAAATTTGATACTAATTTTATGATTAATTTTATTGAAATATTAGATCTATGACCATGGTTTAAGTATAAACCCCATCAAACTCAAACATGCATAAGTTGTAGACCAACATTCACCCAAACGTTCATTAAAATTAAAAATTATTAATTATAGGATAATTTGATATTATAAAGAAATAAAAAATTTTATGTTATATGGGAATATAATTATGTTGTATATGTATAAAAAATTTATATTTATATTACATGGGATTTGGACATGTACTACGAGGTACATGACTTGTGGTAATGATTTATGTTATAATAATATTTATTATTGGGATTGCCTATACTAAATTTACAATGAGGGAAGTTAAATGATCTATATATTTTAAATGTAATATATTTTCATAACCTATATATATTTCATGGGTCTTCATGTGTTTCAATTATTATTTTCACATTGTCACAATTTTTTTAACAAAATCATTTTATGAAAAGTCAACCATACTTAATTTGTGGTCGAAAAACTTTTTCTTCCATGTCCATATTAAATTAATTATATTCAAAATTATTTTGTAAATGATCAAGTAATTATTTAATGTCTTAATAAGAATATTTTTATTTATTTTCAATTTTAATAATGGAATATTTTTTTCCATTTTCAAAATGATATACATTTGGAAGTTTTTATACATGTGTGGGAAGAATTTTTTATAATATTTTCTAAACTAGTGTATTTTCCCACTAGAATGATTCTTAAATTCCTTGGTGGTTTCATTACAAATTACCATTTTTAAAATATAAAATAACATATTTTTCCCAATATTTTTAAAAAATAGAATTATTATATATTTTTCAATATTGTGAATGAAATGTTCAAATACAGTTTTGAGTGTATTTTTTATCTATTCCAAAATCATTTTAAATTTGGTATTCTTCATTTCGTATTTAATATAAGGATACCTAAAATTTTATTTCTTACTATTTATTATTCTTGTGTGTTAATGGAATTTTTATGACGATAATTTATTTTTCATGGGTCATGTTTTGATGACTTGATACTCTTTTTTACAAACTTGTGAAAAACATACATATGGTTTTCATTATGTACCTAGTTGGACCATTACTGACCAATAATGATTTGGGTAATGATTGGGATCTTATGATATAATATATACTATAATTATGAGTAAGACTAGATCAGTAAGGTACTTTGTCAACTATGATAGTCTTGGGAGTGAACCTTAACTGAGGAAATAATGGAATTGGTTGTGGAGAAAATCAACATTGCATCTTTATCTTCTACAATAATATTAGTAGTAAAACATGACTTATAAATTGGTTTCATTATTATAATGATTTTGAAACAATATTCTTATTAAATGTTATTATGATTTTGTTATACTATCATGAATATTTAACGATTATTGATGATTCATAACTTTAATGACCCATGTATTTGGTAATAAAGTAGTTTTGTGCAATAACTCATGATTTTTTATCTATAAAAAGTTTGGTATGAAATTTTTATATTATATACCTATCCTATTTTTACATATAATAATTGGTGGATATCTATTATGTCTAGCATTACAATGAATTTGAATTCTCCCATTACATGGTTTATATTTTTCTGATGTTATGAATAAATGATTGAAGTAATTAATATCTAAGAAGACTATTATGTTAGAAATACATTATAGAAGATGTTTAATATATTTGATGAAATAATTTTACTCTATATGTAGTATCCAAATAAATTAAACCTATAAATTACTCATGAATGAATTATTGTGAAATGTATTGAACTTTCATATAAAATTTTGAAATATCTATATATGCGATTCCATGATCACCTCATTTATCTAGATTATCATTCATTGATGATGGCTGATAATGATCTCACATAATATGACAAAAAAAATTGTTAAAACATTCAAAAATATAAATTTCTTCATTATCTTCTATATATGTTTAATTGATATGCTAAAAATATAAAAAAATCATTAAATTCTGATCAGAAGATTTGAAAAATTCTAAAAATCACTAAAAAAATGAGTTCATCTATTTTTTTAATAAAACATAATCTTTTCGTATGAGTAAAATGAATTTCCATAAGGGTTTAATGGTTTTATATAATTTCTATTCCTTTATAAGACTCCTATATTATACTAAATATTTCACGAACTAGGTCCGGATGTTATCGACGCTGACACTCAACCCGGTCCGAGACATTGTAACACCCCAAGATTCCACGGTACGATTATCTTTCAATAATGCAATATCTTGCATTATACGGAAGTTCGAGATTCTAACACACCGGGACCAATCAAAGTAGCTGTATGAATAGTAATACTCACTTTTTGAAATTATATAAATTTTATATCTCAAAATGGACTTCATATTTTGATTCGGAATATCGTAATTAACCTATGTTGAATTTTTGGTATTTTTCAGAGAACATCCAATTTTCGATGAATAGTGAAAATACTTAAAAACAACTTTTTTAATACCAATAATTTATTGTGATTAATTATACTATTGATTGGTTTTAATGTATAATTATAATATAATTTTACCATTTAATCCAATCGTGGTCATTATAATTAATTTCACTTTGAAATTGGACATAAACACTTGTCAATCTTTTGATTGATATTCTTTCTTAAAAACATGATATTTGTTTTGAAAATGGGAATTAATTATAAAAAAAATTAATGCAACATTTATGTTATGAAATTGCTAAAATGGACATCATTTTTGAATTTGTAATATCAAATACAGCTTAGAGTGAATGTTTGGTATTTTTCTGAAAAACACCGATTTTTTGATGAATAGTGAAACCACTAAGTGGTAGTTAAAAAACTGATTTTTTCGTTTAAATGAAATTTAATCACCATTGTGATTCGAATTTCAAAAATCCAACATTCATCATTGTTATTAGGATGTAAAATGTGGTTCATTTGGATTAAAATAATTTTTTGTGAATAGTAACTTTTCAGTTTTATTAATCGCGATTAAAGTTAATTAGTGTAAATTAAGGTAAATATAATGACATAATAATATGAAAATACCTTTACACTTGTACTAAAATTATTGGATGAGTCATGCCCGTCCAATACAATCCATGGGTCAACATGGGGCTACCATGGAGCCACTTGGGTAAGAAAATGTCATTAATAACTTTTTATTTAATGTAAAAAATAAAAGTGTCACAAACATGTATTAATTTACTAAAACAATTTTTACATGGATTTATACAAGTAATATTTTTGACTATAAATATTCATAGGAAAGTTAAAAATATTTCATACATCATGGTAGTTTTTTATAATTTTTATACATTAAATAAATTAAATTTTGTATGACACCATGATGATGCAGCAATTACCTCATTAAATAACGATTTAAATAAAATGAAAAGATAATGTACATTTTAAGACTTAAACTTGTAAAAAACCTATTGGATGTGTATATTTAAATCCCTTATCACCTTATCCTCGAAATATATAATTTTGGGACCTTTTAAATCTGAAAATCACTTCATAATAAGGTAACATTTCCTGACTTTCCAAGAGTGCCCCTCCTCTCCTCTTATAAAAGGCCCCCACCTCTACCACCTTATTCACACCTTCAATCCATTTTACTCATCCAAAAACATCCCATATACTCTCCCAAATTCCCTCTATTACTCTTAGAAGCCTCACTTTGGGCATAAGTCTTCCCAAGGAAGCCATTGGCTCAAATCAAAAAGAGTTACTGGATTTTAAAGGTAATGCCTTCACTTGTGTTCTTTTGTTTTATTTTTCTTCTCCAACCCCCTAAACTCATTTTAGTCCTATATTTTGTAACAACACCAGTATATTAAATATACTAGGATGTTTTTATGATATGTTTTTGATTTAAAATTACACACAACTCCATCTAATGGTTAAAAAACATATTGTTTCTGTGGTTGGCGAATTATTGCCTCACGAGACGGTGATTGTTCAATATTCTTTTAACACCTTTCATGGTGGCCATTAAGATGTAACTATATTTATATATGATATATATTATGTTTATTGTTTCCTTATTATTATTTATTTTTCATTTATGTCATACATTTATGGTTTCCATTATGGGTAAACGTGATATCTTCATTTTAGGAAGTGCGGACTACCGCCCCCTCAAAGTGATTTTATTTGTTCATGTCATATGTGGGATGTATAAAGGATGGCGTTAATTATATTATATATGATACTATAATGGAATTATAATATACCTTTATATGAATATTATTTCATTCCATTAAATACGAAATATAAATGAAAGTAGCGTTCATGTGTACGTACGGCTTACCGTCTCCATGAACGGTGCATTTCATTTCTTACCTCTACATGTTATGTAATATTATAAATGAATGTATATACTGTATATATATGATATATATGATATCTATATCATTAATATAATTCTGGATATAATGGATATTTTACCACATGAACAACTAGTAATTATAAGAATTTTATTTTTGACTCAAGTACCAAAGATCGACAAAACGACCGTTATTAACTTAAATAAATACATAATGTTTATAACATGGTAATGAATGATATAAAAGGAATGATGAACTTTAAAAAGGTTCTTATGAATGTAGAAATTATCTCTAGTTTATTATTCAGGATTTTAAATAACGATCGAGTCAAGTCAGACACGAGGTAAGGGACTTCGTCTCAATCTCCATTCATTGAGGCATATTTTGTTTTATACACAACATTCTTTTATACGGTGTACAAACCCCTTTGAATTTTACACTTATTCAAAAGGAATATTTTTTATGCGAATCATTTTACTTAATGTCAAAAGGGAATGTTTTTGTTGTACGTATGCGGCGACAACGACTTCTCCACCGCCGTGACCATTATTTGAGTTTCGGCGTCCTGTACAATCCATAACTTTTTTTTAAAATGAAAAATAAATACCAAGTATTAATTTTCCTTTATTTTGGTATTAAAAATGGCTTTATTATATCAATGTATTGTATTGATATCTTGTGATTGAAATGTGGAAATGTTATTTTTCCTTTATGCATGTTTTATGTGATACGATTATGGTATGGTTTATAAAATGTTTAAACCTTTTCATATAAGGAATGCATTGGACTTAGTATTGATGGGTGTAGGCCACTATAGATCCTCAATGCAACGGTAGGTCTCATGAGAAGAACTAGTGTCTTGGCACGAGGCTTTGAAAAAATCTTATTTGTAGTCTTGGCACGAGGCCTTGGCTTCGTGGTTATGATAGTCCGACATTATGGATTCAATCATTATGAAAGTGGTTTTTGATATTGCATTTGATTATTCGACTAGAAGAATATCCATGTAAATATGTAAATGGAATTATTTCATTTTACTTTTTCCACATTAGGCTGAATTTCATGTTTAAAAGGATTTTGTTTTAGTTGTACATTGCCTTAAATGTTTATGTTTATTTACGAAATTTTACGCAATATTATTATCCTAACTGAGCATCTGAACTCACCCCTTTCAATATTTTATTTTTCCCAAGACGTGAAGAAATATTTTATGACTGACCTACAGGGATAGTCTGAAGGGGATATGGGTGTGGATTACGGAGACTATGTTATTGTAGTTTTCAATTTATGATTTAATGTAACATTTATGAATGTATCTAGTGTTTCCAAGGCTACTAAACTAATCGGTCTTTCGAGACTTGATCTTTTGTGATCATTCCAATGTCACGTAATAATGCACAAACTATAGGTAACTAGGGTCGGGGAGTTACAGTTGGTATCAGAGGTAGTTTAGTACTAACCCTGGAAGATAGATTTAGATAAACTCTGATTAGAGCATATAGCCCTAAGATATAATTTGAGGATTAGTAAAGAATAACTTCCTAAAATTTTGGTATTATAGAGATTTTGTGAGTTCTCCGAGTAATACATCCCTGTCTGGATATGAGCAGCTAGAGGCAGCTCTAGCACAGATGTACCTAGGGGTAAAACCTGAAAACACTGCTTTGAGCTAGACTCGAATGGGAACTGGTGCACGACAATGGGCCTTGCTGAACTGTTGGTTACGAAACACTCGGGGGATATGATTAGGGTAATTCACGATTTCTTTACAAACCGTTATGATGGGTTTATGAGTATATACTTCCTCAAATAATTTTATTTATGATTATGGATTATATGCATAAATAGTTTAATTTATGTAATGTGTTTCTAAAGGTTGTTATTATGTATTTCGATTCATGAACTAATCTAGTTTATGATATTGTTTTGAAATGGCGCCTAATGGAAGGAATGGAAACCGTATAAATGCACGCACTCCATGTAGGGATTTGCCTCCTTCTCAAGATAATTATAATGGAGCTAGTGATACAACTACTGCTGATCAGCTTATCAACATACTAGGAAAACTCACTCGGGTTAGGAATAATAACCATACTCGTATGGAGCACCTTGATCCGCAATATGGATGATCAATGTTAGACCGCTTCATGAGACAACAACCACCAACATTTAATGGGGGTACAAATCCATTTTTAGTTGAGCAATGGATAAAATCCTTATAGAAAATATTCTATTCCTTGGGGAGTAGTGAAAGGGAGAAAGTTGTCATGGAAGTTTACCACCTCACTGGAGATGCCGAAAAATGGTGGTCACTAATTCAAAACACAAAGGAAGATGATGAAGTATAAAATATGGAATGGAGGGATTTTAAAGAAATTTTCATAGGAAAATACATTCCTCAAATTCATCGAGTAGATTTGGAAAAACAATTTCTGAGTCTGAGGAAAAAGAAGGATGAGAATGTTGCAAAGTATGAAGCTAACTTTACAAGGTTAGCGAGGCATGTGGAAGATTATATACGTTACTCACGAAGTAAGATCGGTCATTTTTTTGATGGGTTAAATCCATTTATCCATCGAGCATTGGTCTCGCAATCCTTCTCATCATAAGAATACATTGTCTCATGTGCTTTCAAGACTGAAAATGAATTCTATAAATCTTATGATAATAAAGTAAAGAAAGAGAATAAGAGAATGGTGGAACAAGAGTAAGATAAAGGGAAAAGGGAAAGAAGGATTTTCCATTATGTGATAATTGTGATAAGAATCACCCTAGTACATGCCTAAAAGGAATGGGAGTTTATTATAAATGTGGAGAGAAAGGTCACCAAGCTCGTGATTGTAAGGGAAAGAAAGAGTCTATCAATGTTGAATGCTGTAATTTTTGGGAAATGGGGCATTATGAAAATTAATATCCTATGTGTCAGGGAAACTTACCTCAGAAAAGGACAAGGGATCAAGGCCAATCTTATGCTGTTACTATAGTTGAAGAGGAATAATTAATGTATTGGTTCTTTTGGACTGAAGGATTATATTCTGATTATTAGAATAATGTGATATATATAAGGATTGTACTTCAGTACTTGTTGTTTTCATTAAGGTTTTAATATGATGAATGTAATCATATTTTTAGTATGTGAAAATAAGATGAACTTTAATTTATTGGGGAATATGATGTTACAATTGATTTTGGAATTTATAGACCCTTTAGAGAAAGTCCGGACAGAGGTATTTTGGATAACTATAAAGGTTGAAATGTATTAAGTTGAACGTTGGATAGTATTGTTTATTGTTAAAATATTTCTGAAGATTATTTTTGGAATATTATAATACTATAGTTATTGGAAAAGGATAACCTGCAGGTCGGGGGATAACCCGTCGCGTCGGACAAAGCTGTAGGAATCGAACCCACAACCATAGTACGAAAGGCCATTATAACCTACCACTATCCTATAGGATGTCCCTAGTTATTTCAAAATACTTTTCCTAATCTAAATGGTACGTTTTAATATTTGGAACCTTATAAAATTATGATAAATAGAATATTTTTGAGTTTTATTACCTTTTGGAGTGAAAGATGGGTTTGTGTTAAAAATTTATTAAAGAATGAAAGTCTACATGACAAGTAAGTATATTTCTTTAGGTTCTTATTAAATCTCCTAAATAAATTTCTCAACCTTATGAAAGGTAACTTATAAAAAAATGTTGTCAGTGAACTATTTCAATTGGGGAATCAATGACCGTTTAACCAATCACAAGTTTGTGATTTTCTTGTAGTTAACTTTCTCTTAATCCAGTTTTCTACAACTCTAAATCAGACCTTGATGGTTTGTTTCTCCTCCATATCCATGTTTTCATAGAATCCTAGTATGGGCTATCTCAGGTGACCTTTGTACTTCTCTTCCTTTCTTTTAAAGTTATATTTTTATTAACCCTATTTCTGTTATGGGTTTTCCACAAAGGTATTTTCTATTTTAAACCATTTATTTTCAAAGATCATTTTCAAATTGCAAGGATGAAATTTATTGAAGGATGGGAGAATGTAATACCCCAAGTTTCCACGGTACGATTCTCATTCAATAATGCAATAGCTTGCATTGTAAGCAAGTTCGAGATACTAACACACCGCGACCAATCAAAGAAGCCGTATGAATAGTAATACTCACTTTTTGAAATTATATAAATTTTATATTTCAAAATGGACTTCATTTTTTCATTCAGAATATCAGAATTAGCCTATGTTGAATTTTTGGTATTTTTTCGAGAACATCCAATTTCCGATGAATAGTGAAAAATACTTAAAAACAACTTTTTTAATCAAAATAATTTATAGTGATAAATTATACTATTGAGTGTTTTTAAATTATAATTATAATATACTTCTTCCATTTTATCCAATGGTGTTCATTAGAATTAATTTCACTTTGAAATTGGAAATAAACAATTGTCAATCATTTGATTCATATTCTTTCTTAAAAACACGATATTTGTTTTGACAAAAGTAATTAATTATAAAAACAATTAATTAAAATTTTATGTTTTGAATTTGGTAAAATGTATATCATTTTTTTAATTTGTAATATCAAATATATCATAGATTGAAATTTTGGTATTTTTCTGAAAAACACCGATTTTTTATGAATAGTGAAACCACTAAGTGGTAGATAAAAAACTGATTTTTTGATGAAATAAAATTTTACCACCTCTGTGATTTGAATTTCTAAAATCCGACATACATCATTTTCATTAGTAAGTAAAATTAGGTTCAATGGGAATAAAATATCTTTTGGTGAATAATAGCTTTTATGTTTTATTAATCGCGATTAAAGGTAATTAGTGTAATTTAAGGTAAGTATAATGTTATAATAATATGAAATTACCTTTACACTTGTTCTACACTTATTGGATGAGTCATGGACGACCATGAAAATCCATGGGTCAAATTGGGGGACCCATGGAGCCACTTGGGTCAGAAAATGACATTAATAACTTTTTATTTAAAGTAAAAAAAAAGTGTCACAATCATGTATTGTTTTAATAAAACAATTTTTATATGGGGTTATACAAGTCATATTTTTGACTATAAATATTCATTGGAAATCTAAATAATTTTCCTAAATCATTGTATTTTTATATAAATTTTAGACATTAAATAATGAAATTGTGTATGACACCATAATGATGCAGTGATTACCTCATTAATTAACGATTTAAATAAAATAAAAAGATAATGTAAAATCGAAGCCTTACACTTGTCAAAAACCAATAATATGAGTATATTTATAACCCTTATCACCTTATACTTGAAATATATAATTTTAGGACCTTTGAAATCCGAAAATCACTTCATACTAATGTAGCATTTCATGACTTTCCAAGAGTGACCCTCCTCTTCTCCTATAAAAGGCCCCCACATCTAGCACCTTATTCACACATTCAATCCATTTGGCTCGGCCAACCTCTGCCCAAATACTCTCCCACCTTCCCTCTATTACTCTTATAATCCTCACTTTGGGCAGAATTCTTCTCAAGGAAGCCTTTGGCGCAAATCAAAAAGAGTTACCCAATTTTAAAGGTAATGTCTTCACTTGTGTTATTTTTTTTTATTTTTCTTCTCCAACCCCCTAAACTATTTTTATTACTATCTTTTGTAACAACACCAGTATATTTAATATACTAGTATGTTGTTATGATATGGATTTGATTTAAAATTACAAACAACTCCGTCTAATGGTTAAAAAACATATTGTATCTGTGGTTGGCGAATTACTGCCTCACGAAACGATGATTGTTCAATCTTCTATTAACACCTTTCATGGTGGCCATTAATATATCACTATATTTATTTATGATATATATTATGTTTATGTTTTTCTTATTATTCTTTATTTTTAATTTATGGCATACCATTATGGTTTTCATTATGGGTAAACCCGATATCTTCATTTTAGGAAGTGCGGACTACCGCCCCCTCAAAGTGATTTGATTTGTTAATGCCATATGTGGGACGTATAAAGGATTTAGTTAATGATATTATATATAATATTATATTGGAATTATAATATACCTTTATATCATTATGATTTCATTCTATTAAATACGAAATAGAAATGAAAGTTGCATTCATGAGTACATACGACTTACCGTCTCCATGAAGAGTGCATTTCATTTCTTACCTCTAAATTTTATGTAATATTATAAATTAATGTATATACTGGATATAGATGATATATATTATATCTAAATAATGAATATAATTCTGGGTATAATGTATATTTTACCACATGAACAACTTGTAATTATAAGCAGTTTATTTTTGACTCAAGTATCAAAGATCGACCAAATGAACGTTATTAACATAAATAATTACATAATGTTTATAACATGGTAATAAGTGATATAAACGGAATAATTAACTTTAAAAAGGTTCTTAAGCAAGTATAAATTAACTCTAGTTTATTATTCAGGAGGTTAAAGAATGATCAAGTCAAGTCGGACACGAGGTAAGGGACTTCATTTCAATCTCCTTTCATTGAGGCATATTTTGTTTTATACACAAATTTCTTTTATATGGTGTATAAACCCCTTTGACTTTTCCTATTATTCAAAAGGAATCCTTTTTTATATGAAGTGTTTTACTAAATGGAAAAAGGGAATGTTTTTTAGTATGTATGTGGTGACAACGACTTCTCCACCGCCGTGACAATTATTTGAGTTTCGGCTTCCTCTATAATCCATAACATTTTTTAAAATGAAAAATAAATACCAAGTTTTACTTTTCTTTTATATTGGTATTGAAAATGGTTTTATTATATCAATGTGTTTTATTGATATCTTTTGAATGATATGTGGAAATTTTATGTTTCCTTTATGCATGTATTATGTGATACTATTATGTTATGGTTTATTATATGTTTAAACCTTTTCATATAAGGAATACATTGGACATAGTATATGATGGGCGGAGCCCACTATAGCTCCTTGATGCATCGGTAGGTCTCATGAGACAAACTAGTGTCTTGGCATGAGGCCTTGACAAAATATTATTTGCAGTCTTGGCACGATGCCTTGGCTACGTGGTTATGATAGTCTGGAATTATGAATTCCATCATTATGAAAGTGGTTTTTGATATTTCATGTGATTATTTGACTATAAGAATATCTATGTGAATAAGTAAATGGAATTATTTCATTTTACTTTTTCCATATTAGGCCAATGTTTAAGTTTAAAATCATTTTTTTTTGTTATACATTGCCTTAAATGTTTATGTTTATTTATGAATGTTTACGCTATATTGTTATCCTTTCTATGCATCTAAGCTCACCCCTTTCAATGTTTTATTTTTCCCAGAATGTGAAGAAATATTTTATGACTGGCCTGCAGGGATAGTATGAAGGGGATATGGGTGTGGACTATGGAGACTATGTTATTTTAATATTTCACTTTATGATGTAATGTAACATTTATGAATGTATCTAGTGTTTCCAAGGATACTAAACTAATCGGTATGTCCAGAAATGTTCTTTTTTGATCATTCCATTGTTACGTAATAATGCACTAACTCTGGGTAACTAGGGTCGGGGCGTTACAGACATGGACCAAAGGGAGTTCATGGTCCCCACTAGTTGGAAATTAGTGTAAAGAATCAATCAATACCAATGGGAATCATTTTGACTAATAATCAACTCGTATTAGTTAATAAAACTTAACACATAAAACATAACTACAAATTAACATCAATAAATGTACAACACAATCCAAATACAAAATCTTTTAGACATAACCAAAAGTAAATACAAAACTAAATATTAAACATGTGAACATGATCTGCATGTATCCTCTTGGTCATTACCAACCACAATATCTAACTACTATGAAGGAAACCGAACCAGAAACATGATCCAATAAAACATCTAGGGTATATATATGAATATTGGAAAAAATACGGTGTGAGCTTACAACAACTCTATAGGTAATCACTACAGGGTCCATGCATTTCCTTTCACGAAATTTTCCAAAAACATTTGTTTCAAATACTTTATAAAATTAGGATTTTAATCAACATAAACAACCGAACACAACTTTCCACAAATTAACTTTTTAAAACCACACACGTAACATTATATTTCAGAAATGATGTCCCACTCCAAAACAATTTTCAAAAACCGAAAACCAAATAAATATCAATACAATATTACTAAAATGGGTGATGATGGATGTAATGTGAACAAAAAGAGGAGACATAAACTATAAGGGATAATAAACACATTCACTAGAAAGAAACAAAAAATACATATAGATAATCATGGGAATATCTCATTCATATCTAAATCCTTTTCTAGGAAATACTGAGTTATGATTCACCAACCAACATATGTTGTAGATCTATATTCAATAACCATATGGCCACTAAAAACTAGATAATCTAGTGGAATTTCCCAACTATCCTCTCAATAAATGTTTGGGGTACCAAGCCATTTAATCGTTACTGAAGAGAAATTGTGTGTCAAACCCATGTTTGATTCCTAGGATTCCCATGGTAATAATATCAAGTAAAATATAGTATAGAAACAATAACCCACATCATCCACATGAACAAGCCGTTTGATGGGAATTCTTCCAAAAGTATAGTACTATCCATGTCCGATGTGAAAACCAACAACATTCTCAGGAAAAAGTCGGTAGAGGGTATCCCATTCCAATGTCTAGTGGTCTCCAACATAATCTAAGCATCACAAACACATTCAAGAAATAAATTTTCATTGAAAATTAAGTTTATCCAAAAAATTAATGATCACATGGATACTACCATTTTCTATAATCAAAAACACTTTCCAAAAAATTTTAAAATACCATATGTTCCTTCATTCTTCCCTTTCTTTAAATCCATTTTCCAAATAATGAAAAGATTCCCATAGATCCCACATGTTACATGGGTTTCAAAAATCATAAATTGAAAATCTACCTATCTGGCCTTCACATAATGTCACATAGAAAACCAAATATATAAGACAACACATTGTGACAACATGTCATTTATTAATTCAAATTCCAATATGATTGCATTAATATTTTACCATCCAATGTGAAAACATTAAAAAATACAAAAATTTGAAAACATTCCCTCAATAATATTACTCACAAAAACATATCATGAGGATGAAAATGATCCATGAATTAGTAAACAAAATAAAGATCACTTTTAAACTCTCTCGATGAACCAATGACATTTGAAAAACATTTCAAACTATTTACTCAAATAATAAAATTTATTTTTAAAAAACCACAAGAAAAAGTAAGAGATGAAATCCCACAATTTGTGTAGGATTAGTCTCTTTAAAATCCACATGGACACCAAACCCATTTTAAAACATGCTTGGGAGTACATACATAATTCATAAGACATATTTATTAAAAGAAATATGGAATATAACATGCAATAAAACCAAAAATTCATTATAAAACTATATTCCATAAAAAAATTTCTTCAAATCCATTTTTAATGAAAACCCACTTCTTTTGAAACCAATTACAACTAGCCACATATCAACTTCATAACACATGATTAACCAATTCACATATACAACACCCTATTCAAAATCCTCCAACATTTCTGAGGAAGGGGATCAAGGTAATAAGGTATCTAAGATCCCCATGTTATTCCATGTTTGAACAAGGGTGGAAAATATGAAATAGGATTAAAATAGTATAGGGGAAAAAGAATAATTTCACATAATTAATGATATGGAAGACACATAGGGTTTGGCGGAACTATTTTAAAAACCATGGAATAACCATGTGTTCCATACTAGTGAAAAGAAACACTCAACAATGATTGGTAGCATGGTTTGTAAAACCATGATCAAACCATGAAAAATTCAACCATCCAAATTGTAGATCCCCTTTAATGGTTTTCACACAGTTTCCAATAAGTGTGTGCAAGAAGTGGGTTATGCCCTAGACACCAACCCTTAGGTCACACAATTCTTTCAGGACACTAAATTTTTATTAAAATCCATTCTCAAATTATTATAGTCACACCATGCAAGATGAAAAATAATTAAAAACATCCCCTCCGTCAACAAGACACACAAATTAACCTTATTTCAAGCTCAGAAACCATGTACAGGTCAAAAAGCCACATGAAAACATAAAACACAAAACATCATACAGTGAACTGAACTAGAAAATCTACTAAAGTATCCAAAATCCATCAAAAGTCTAGAATAAATGAAAATCTATGTTCATGGTGTAGAAATTGTCACCACCACAAATAATTTCTGCCACAGATATTCACCCTTCCATTTGATGGACAAAGATCATAGATACGAAGATACAAGATAGAATAGAACATTTGTGGAAAGTGTGACCATTCACACCATAATAACACATGACCATTTCTATAGGAAACAATAATACAAATAATAATGGGAGAACACAACAGGGTTATCCAAATGAAAATAACCCTACGAACACCACCGACATTGAAACTCCCATTATTGCAGCACCGACATGAGAAACCCCACATGGGCTAACTGAAAAATCCCCAATAATGATAAAAAACACTAAAATTAGAACCACGAACTCCCATATTAAACCAAAATCATCCCACAGTATTGGTAAACAGAATAATGTAAGATGAATGAAACATTAAAATAACAATTCCTCAAATCTACAAAACCCTAAAATTTCTAAAATGAGCATGACCCAGAACTAAACCAATGAAAAAAGATGTAAAACAACTCATAAAAGGGGTAATAATTCAAGAATCTCATTTAATATTTCATCACCACTATAATTACCAAATTAAAAATCACCAATATTCTCACAACAGAGGGGAAAATCACAACAATGGTGAAATTTTATAAAGAGAAACATTAACTGTCTTCACTCTGAAACTAGAGAATTTTTTTTTCCAAGGATCAAAATAACCCCTTTTGTTTCAAACTAGTTGTAAGATTCACTAGGTGGGATTTGGATGGATCCATAATATATGAATCATTCACTTTCTCATATTTATAAGCTTGCATCCTTCCGATGAGACATTTAATTCTAATAATGTTTCCTTCAAAATTTAACTTGATGACCCAAACATCCAAATAAAAGAAAATATTTTTTAGGATTATAACACGACATATTCAAATTATTAAATTATCCAAAATAAATACATGCAAACGACTAGTTTCACGAGTGAGAAACTGGATCCGATAAAGATTTATCCCAAAATGGGTTCATCTCGCACACACCACTTTCTATATGGGAACCATCTACAGTGCCAACCACCATGGATCACACCCCAAGGACCTAATAATCTATGAAATCATCATCTACCAATTTCATGAACTATAAATTTTTAGATGAAGGTAACCAATACTTTAACACTATACAAATAATCTAGATAAAAATATGAGTATTCAACTACTTCACTAAGGATTTATTCTATTAAAACAAAACTATCTATTTGAAGTCAACAACGTAGCCCCCCATTGATATCATACCTTGTTGATCACTTAACAGATCTTTCACATTTTTCCCCTTATACTCCTTAGGTAAAAATATTGGATGAATGTCTTCTTAAACACATCTTAGGACATACGAACTTGATGTGACATAGGGATGATCGCTTTCCATTGATCTGGAGGAATACCCTCACAATAACATAAAATAACATGGTACCAAACAACTTTTGGAGTTTCCAATGATATGAAAACACACTAAATAACCACAATGTCATTCTTTCACCTCTAACGAACAATAATCACTACACAATACTAGCGACAACTAAGAAGATCATTACCCTTCAACTCGACTTGGTGTATGGGTAAAGCTAATAGCTGGATGAAACTTTATAGAAACCTAAGGGCCATTCTCAGCAGTATATTTTGAGAAAAATAAAAACAGAAAAAACAAATTCAACCTCGATAAAATCATAATAAAAACTCATTTCTATACAATAACAACTAGGTGATAATAGAAAATAGAAAAAAAATCCAAATTACAAACCCCACCATTTCTATTCCAAATTCAAAACAACCTTCTTCTAAAGTCATTTTTCAAAAGTAAAAACCGATTTTCCAATCCTACCCAAACTAAACATTCCTATTCATTTATTAGATCATTTACAAAAATAATACTTCCTTTTTAAGTACCCTTTTTCCAAAAACTATTTTTCATTTCAAAATTTACTCACATCAGCAAAAAAAAATCAAAGCACAAAAAACTCTCGTGGAAATAAACAAATGTGCATGAATAACCCATACACATGTTCAATTTTCTATGCCCCAAGAAAGCATAAAAACAACTATGACCTTGAATCATGAAATTATAATATAGAGGGGTAAATATTTCATGTTAAATCAAAACATAACAAGGGTGTGCCTCATTGCTTATCCACATCTATGCACCTAATAAAAAAAATACTCAATTCATTGACTACCATTGGAAAACATGAGGATCGGGATGAAAAAGGGTTCATGAAATCCTTCACGTACCTACCTCTCAAGATTCTATAGTCTTAATATCTGATTTACCAAATCCCCCACAAAACAAGGACCTTCTCTGGTATAATGTTTTTAAGAACTAGTCTATGATTCCATCGGACGCGACACTCGATCCGGTCTGAGACACATCTAAAAGGGATTTCTAGATCCCCACAGGATGGAAACTAGTCTCATCCATAAAACTAAACCAATGGGAATGATTTATCGAAAAAAAATCCTGGACCTATTACAAAATATGGAAGAAAAGAATTTCCCCACAACTAAATATTAATAAATTTAAAACTCTATCTAAATACAATAGTTGTTGAACATAAAAAACATAATACAAAACTAAAACTAAACCATACGATCATCATCTCCACTTGAACTCTTAGTCACAAACAACCTCAAGTCCATCCTTTTTCTATGTAAATAGAATCATAAATTCAATCCTCTAAAATAGATCAGTTCTATCAATGACGAGTGTCAAAAGTAGTGTGTGATCATAGAAGTTTTTTTTCATCATCACCATAGAGTCTATACATTTACTTTTAGGATAAATTCAAAAAATACTAGTTTGAAATACATTCAAAAATTGCATTTAAATCATTTTAAAAATCCAAATACATCTCCCAAAAAATTAATTTTTTAAACCCACACAAACAAAATTTATTTCCATAAATGCTTTCCAACTCCAAAATTGAGTTCAATATTAAATCACAAATACAAATCCATACTAGATTACCAAAAAGGGATGTGTAGGAAGGAATAAAAAAAATTTATATATGTTACAACAAATAATAACCACATGAAATATAAATTAACAGAACATTAAACTATAATATCATGGAAATTTCCAAGAGAACTCTTAAGGAAATCCATTGAGATACTATGCTCAGAATCACCAACTAACAAATTGTGAAACTTCATATAAAATGACCAACTATCTTATCAAAACTATCCAATCTAGTTGGATGTTCGCATGGCCTCCAATCAAATCCAGGGGTACCAACCCATCTAATCAGTTTTGACAAACATTAGTCACTCAACCAACTAGATGACTTCTCTGAATCCCATAATAATAGTACACAATTAAACATGGTATAACCACCATTTTACAAAATCAAAAAAACTTTAAGAATCATTTTAAAATAAAATACCAGCGTTAATTCTACACATGATTTCAATCCAATTTTTCTAAATATTCTAATATCCCCAATAGTTCCACAAGTCACATGGGTTTTAAAAACACTTTTCAAACATCACAATGTACCAATATGGCCTCCACATCATGTCACATCAAAATATATATTATAGAGATTTTTTTTGAAAATTAATACATTATTATTTCCAATTCCAGTATAGAAATAAAATTGTATACAAGACAATGTGAAAACAAGTAACAACACTGAAATTGGAAATTGGTATCCCTCGTGAAAATTATTCACCAAAAAATAACATAATATTCCAAAAATGAAAAGAAATATAAAATAGTTTTGAGGTCATGAATAATATACATCAAATAAAAATGACCATATGGAAACCCATTTCCCAATACATACTCAATTCATTGAAACCCTTTTTAAAACACTATAAGAAAAGTACACATGAAATCTACACATTTCTAATGGAAAATTCTCTCTTAAATTCACACACCTACCAAAATGATTATAAAACATACTACACCCAACATTCAAAATTCATATCACTAATTTGAAAAAAAAGGATGATACCATCCAAAAAACCCACAATATATAGAAATCAAACCTCAATAATAAGTTTACCTCAAAACTATTTTATAAGAAACACCACTTGTTTTACCACTAATTAAAAAAATCCAAACATAAGAGTCAAAACACATGAGTCATCAATTACTATAAACAACACTCATTTATTAATCCAACCATAATGATAATGAATAAAATAATTATAATAACAACCAAATAACCCAATTACACTTTGAAAGATCTATTTAAATTTTATCAAACACTCTTCTTGCGTATATACATAGGCATGTTTAATAAAACCATTTGAAAACAATTTTTTACTAACATTACATCATAAGAACATCATACCAAACTAGTAAAACATTTAAAAATAATGAGAAACAAATCTATAAATTATTTTGAAACACCCAAGCATGAAATACAATGTCCCTCAAAAGAAAATGGATGAAAACTCCTTCCTCAATGGTTTGTGAAAGTAGAGAAACTTTTAGAGAGGGTAGATTACACCCCAAGAGTAAATATGAAAGCCCTATCTTTAAATTAATTATTCTACACATAAAAAACCAATATTGTACATCCAAGATATAATTAACCCTGAAAATTTCCATAATCGAAGAGAGAATGAAGAGGCGACGAATAATGTTAATACAAACACAAAGAAACATAAATAGGAACCTTCATCTAAATTCAATGGATGATGAGTAGTAAGGTAGGAGAGTAATTTAGAGCCCCTTGGTGAACCTAGATCATCAAAGGGGGAGAAACACAAAATATTGTTTAAATAAAAAAGGTAAGAAGTGCAATTCCAATCATTTAATGATCTGGGAAACATTCACTATTTGGATGTATACCTTGAAAAATCATACGCAAACCAAGAATATCCTATTATAGAATATGGGAACCCTAAATGGTTTATATTCATTGATTAGGAATCTTGGTGTCATCCTTGAAAATTTTTCCTATCCAAATTGATGAATCCCCCAAATGGTTTCCATAGAGTTTCCTATAGTCGTTTGTATACTATGAAAAATGACACAAACATAAATCCTCAAGCCACAATGTTTCCTTGTACCCACATGATTTTTTCCAAACTATTATCAAACCATGGAAGTCAAATCATGAATAATAAAATGAACTAAAAACATCACCTAACTCCATAGGATGTATGATTATTCCATAATCCATGCTCACAATTCATACACAAGCCAAAAAGGCAACATAAACCATCAAAACAAAATAATTCAATCAAATAACTCACCCCAAACATCTACCAAAATATCTAAATCATGTAATATAATAGAATAATGGAGTATACATGTCTAGTTTGTGATAAAAAACATAAAAATATTTTTCAATTTCTTTAAATTATTTTATATCATGTCATATGGTTTTAGGGTCCCTGAAATTCAGTAAAGGGAAGGAAAATACTCCCAAAAACTTTGTAATGATGGTGGATGCTTGTTTCATTGTAAAATTGAGGAGAAAAGTGAATAAATCAAGTTTGTAAAAGGATATTAGCCTATCCACATACCGATTATTGGGAAAGGTTTGTGAAAGTCACAAACCAAGAACCATCGGTACGTGGATGACCTCTGATGTTCTGGCTCACGAGGCATTGGCCAGTAAATGAAGTAGTTCCTGGTGAATTTTCACTCATGAACTGAAGCTTTTGTGAACTATTTTCTCTTGTGATAATCTAGAAGAGCTATACCCAGTAGTCCATCCCTATAAATTATGTGGTATGTGGGTGAGGATAATCCAACATCATCATGCACCATCACAAATTTTGGTTGACTATGTCTTCTATAGATCTAGATATCTCTCCATGGGCATTTGGAGAAGGTGACGCGTGAACCATAGATATAGATTCCCATGAAAATTTTAAAAGGACCATCATAAGGGAAGAAGAAGGGTGAGAGAGCTCTAGTATGGGATAAAATTTGACAAAGAATGTAAAGGGTGAGGGAGAAATTTCACCCGCACCCAAAGTAGTCTGTGTGACTTCATCCCGCATCTGAAACAGTTCGGGGAATCCGTCCTGCAAACCATATTCAGAAAGATGTCTATGGATGTCCTCCCTATGATCTGTATTTGGAAGACCCTCCATAACCAACCAGCAATCATATAACGAAATATATAAAAATATTGTTCATGTGTGCCCATATGTGGAAGATAGTATGTAGATTCCCATACGAGGAAGACAGTACACAGACGGTCCTTGGAGGAGATCTCTTCCACGTAACATCCTTGGAGGCCTACTCTTCCATGTACAAACCTTGGAGGTGTTCTCTTCTGATGGAGAGTGACAGAAAACATGATCCGGAGAATGTTAATTACCCGAATACAATAAATTTGTGATGGGTTAAATGGTCTTTTATTTAATATTATGAAAAGTAAACAAAAAACGTTTTTTATTTTATGTTCCTTTTCAAAATGTTGAGGAATTATTTTTATACATAGATTAATAACATAAGGAAACATACTTACTTGTCACATAGAGTTTCTTTCTAAAATAAATATCTAGCATAAACTCATATTTTCTCTAAACAATGAGTATTCAATATGTTTTGGTCACTCCAAAATCACTAGAATCAACTTCTATAGAATCACATAATCCAAAAAAAGATGAATTATATATTTCTCATTCATTATACATTAAAAAAATGTTTAGTTTGAGATCAGATAATCCCCAAAATGGATAAACCTTTTTTAAAAAGAAATACTACTCTTAATCTTCATAATTCAATAAACAATACCCAATGTTCAACAAAAACCATTGAATACACAATTGTCTTTGAAATTATTCAATATAATCCAAACTAAGATTAAAACCTCAAATTCAGAAGAATTTGATCACATAGTCTTCTAGGATAAATCTTAACATTTATCTCCAAATAACTCTGACTACTATTAAAGTATTATACTGAAAATTAATTAACCTACTCACATATACATCAAGATAGGTTAATCATTTACATTAATAACCTAAATCCCTATAAGTCCACAATAAAAATATAGATTCTTCCAAAATAATATTCAACCATTACTCCACAAATGAAATCTCGAAGTATTCTATTTTTTATATGCATATAGTGTTACCAAAAGAGAAAACTTCTTTCAAAATATCATTTATCACATAATCACCAATATTTTATCCTATTCTAAGGATATCTATTTGAAAATGAATGTGTTCCAAAAAAAACATATTCTTGATCCACAATGTAATTTAACTTTAAAGAGTACGTCATACAAACTATGGACTTCACATAGGCCAGTGGTACGCCACAAAGGCCCATCATAATCTAGTTCTGGGTTCGATTCAAGCAGTGTTGTCTATGGTGACGGGTTATCACATTATATTTCAGTTGTCCATTTTCATAAACTGTATAATTCTTATGAGGTAAAATCTTCAAAAATAACCATAACTTGTTTTAACATCAAATGTTATTTCATTCCTCACATTTTGCATCCCAAAATATAATAACCCATAATTCCCTCAAATTCAGGGGTCATATAAACCATAAGGGTTTCTTATAACAATATCCACAAAAGAAAATATAATTCTTCCTCAATTAAGATTTTTATAAAATAACATAATTGTAATAAATACTATAAGTCTTCCCATGTAATCCAGTCATTAATACATTTAAACATATCATCATCCACAGATCAAACATAATATTTCAATTCCTAAAATGTATCCATCTTAACCATAGAACAGTCTTCATGATCATTTATCCATGTTTTTCCATATTATTATAAAAAACTTCTTTAGTAAAAAAAATGATGCCTCATTTCATAAGATTAAATAATGTAAAAACATGAGCTATGAAATAATCCATACTATTCATTGGTTATTTTCAGTTTACTCATCGTCAATTGGAATGGAATTAGGTATTGCTAAACATATATTTATATGGTCCTTCTGAATCTATTCTCAAACCTTCTTCTTAGGAAATCCATTTCTATAATGACAATGAACACCACATTTAAATAATTCAATTGATCCCTTAGAAATAACTTATATCCATTTCCTGAATGCTTCCTTTTTCTACGATAGGTTATTGGTTCATGACCATAATTACCACATCTATAACACCTTCTCATCCCCTTGAATCTTTTTCCTATGTGTTTCATTCCACATCCATGACACATATGTTTTTTAATATACATACCTTTATGATTATTACCTGAATATTCAAACGGATCACTTTCTCGCATATTTGATGCCTCAGAAAATTAACCAAGGTTAGAGTGGTCAATCATGACTCTAGATAGTTGGTTGCAAATAAACACAAGATTTATAATTTTATCCCCAATTTTATTCCATTTCTTATTCATAAAACCACCCCAGTTTACTTTATATCCATTTATTTGCTTCGGTTCATGCTATATCCAAGAATCTAATCTAAAACCAAATAGGTCAGTGTGAGTATATCAGTAAAATCATCATATAATATCTTATGAGGAGGTTAAACACTATTATATTCTTATTCAAGCAATCTTAAAAACATTCAATTTATCTAAAATATCTATAACTCTTTCTAATATTCTAACCATTATGGTTATGTCACTTATTCTTAAATAACACTCTAACCTCTAAAGTTATCTAAACCAACCCATAATACCAACTATAAGGCCCCATCTTTAAAAATTACATAATCATTATTTTTTATCAAGATTATTATTTCATTCACTTTGAAAATGTTTTCAAGTTTATAGATTTAGAGAATTAGGCCATAAATATTTCATTACATCTTAAATAATAAAAAGTAGACACTTATATTCTATTCAATTTTATCACAAAAATAAAAAACATAAAATAAAACGAGAATTATTTTCTTGATAAAAATCTTCTTCAATTCATCCATTCTATTACCCTTCCTTTAACCCTATAAAAAGAATTTCAAAATAATGGGATGAGAATTAGAACATTAGTAAGTAATATAAAATAATGAAAGAAAATATCTGTCTATGAATACATACAAATCAATGAAATAATACGTTTAAATCATAAAACATATTCTCTTCAACATACATAATGATATCATAATATTTATTAATAACACATAGAAATCATGAATCATAAATGTAACCTATGTTTTCTATTAGATACATACATTTTAGCTTTCACAACTACATAGGGAGTTAATTTGGGAATACCCACCACATTACATTACCTAAATCTATTTGGAGAAAAATTAATGTTTACCACTGTCACATTACCCAATGCATTGAAGATCTATCTTGGGCTCACCCACCCTCAATTATATCACATAACCACTCGTATATATAAACAATTCCTTATAACCATGACATAATCCTTACACATAATAAATAATAAAGGAAAGATATCATTTCCATATTGTAATAACAAAATATCCTTTCAAAATGTTGACATAAAAATTCATTCTAAAAACCATTTTCAATAAAAAAAATATATGTAAAAGTGGTTTATGGTATTTATTTTCCTTCTAAAAACACTATGACTTATTAGTGAATCCAAATATCAAACCATGGTCAGAGTGACAAAAAGATTGTCGTCACCGCATACGTTAAATAAAAACATTCAATTTTTCATTTACTAAAAGACTTTATAAAAAATATTCATTTTGAAAACAACTTAATGAAATTAAATTAAAAGGGTATAACTATACACTGCATAAAATAAGGTCACGTATAATCCAAAATATTCCTCAATGGGATTGAGAGAATGTCCCTTACCTTCAGTCTGACTTGTCTCATTCATTCTTTATATTCCTGAAAACTAAAATAGGTTAATTTATACTTTCTTTAGAAAATTTTTCAAATTTATTATTCATTTTATCTTACTTATCATCATTTTATAAAAATTATATAATTATTTCTTTTCATATCGGTCGTTTTGTCGAAAAAATGAACTTGTGTAGAAAATTGTCTTGTTTCGCTGTAAGTTTTCCTTGTAGTAAAAATTAAATCATCAACAGAATATTATTCATTATTTATGTATCATATATATCCATAATATATGTATTTATAATAGCTTATAATATTTTGAGATAATAAGTTAAATGCATTATTCATTGAGACGGTAAGTTGAACGTACACATGAATGCTAATTTTATTTATTTTTCATATTTAAATAAATGAAAACTAAATGATACATAGTTATATTATAATTAAAATATAATATAATATTTATTTTAAATTAGATTTTTTCATTAACACCATAATTTATACATTCCATTTATTTCATGAACGAGTCATATGACTTTGAGGGGGTGGTAGTCTGCACTTCCTCAAATTAAATTATCCTTTTTTCACATTATGTAAAGCATAAAGGTGTTCTGTAAATAAAAATTACAGTATAACGGAGACAACATAAATATAATATATATCATATATAAATACAGTTTCATCATACATTCCACCATGAGAGGTGGTAGGGAAAAATCAAACAATCATCGTTTCGTGAGCCAGCTGTTCGCCGTACCCAGAAACAGTATGTTCGTATCCATTAGATGGAGGTGTAGGTATGTGTTATTAAAATAATTATCATAAAAAGCAATTATATTGAGTATATTGTTTTTTATGTAATCACTTAATAATTATACCATAGGTAGTGAAGAAAGGAAATAAAAGAAAAGAACGTGAGAGTAGAAGATATCTCTAAATAGGGTAACTTCTTTTTATTTGAGCCAAAGGGCTTCCGTGAATTGCCTTTAGCCCAAGTAAAGTATTCTAGGAGGAAGTTAGGAATGTTTGGAGATTACATGATAAGAATTTGGAAGAGGCAAGGGGGTTGAGAGGTTTATGTTATGTGGGTATAATTGGTGTCCTTTTATAAGAGGGAGGAGGGGTATGTTTGGAACCTCTTGAATGATTATTTTATTATAAAATGATTGTCAGTTTTAAATAGTCCCAAACTCATTTCATTCAAATATAAGACTATTTTGGGTTGTAAAAATCTCAACCAATTGGTTTTATAAAATATTAGGTCACAAATGTAAACTTATACTTTATCATTAACCCTTAGTCAAATTCATTATCACATATTATGTCTTCTTGAATTTTCATAATACATAGTAATAATATTTACAATAAAATACCAAGAAAATCATAAAGGGTTCATTAATAGAATATTTAACATTATGTAAGTTTGTTTGATGAATCATTGATTTTTATGACTATTATATATTTAATAAATTAGTATTTGTTTCAAAAACTCATTTATGTCAATTTTGACACTATATAGAAGTTGATTTTTGTTAAAGTCAAAAAACATGATTACTTATACAAAAAGAAATTAAATATAATATAATATAGCATTATCATCTACGAAATTAGTGGATGGTATCAAAATATTCAAATTAAATTAAATTTAATAATTATAATGTCATTTATTTGATTCACTTATAAATGAATCAATCACGGTATCATCATTTTGTCATAATAAAATTTATTTATTTAATCTATAAAAATAATAAATATAAAACCCTAATTTAATAAATCTTTTTTTAATTCTAATTAATATTTATAGTTGAAGAAATCACTTATATAACCCCATATAAATATTGTTTTAGTTAACGATACATGTTTATGATATATTTTTTGTTATTTTAATTTATTTCTTATAAAATGTCATCTTCACTCCCAAGTGCTTTTATGGGTTCCCAAAATCAACCCAATGATTCCCATGGTTGGAAATAACTCATCCAATTCGATTCTGACATGTGTTAGGGTAGTTTAATATTGTTATAATATTACTTTTTACCCTTATTTAATAGACTTTCCCTTATAAATTGTAAATAAAATAATTACTGAAGTTACAATTCATAATGTCCAAACATAATAGGTACCTCTTTACACAATTTGGACCTTATGATTCAAATATTGAATCCAATTTTCCAAATTCAAAATATAGAATTTGTAGTAGTTAATTTAAAATTAATTCTTGTTGTCAAAACTGAAAAATGATATTTTAAGAAGTAAAAACAATGAAACAATTTTCATGTATTTATATCCAATTTCAAGGTGAAATTATATCAAATAAACAACATTCGTATAAATGTTAAAAATAAATTCCATTTATACCATAAAAACATTAAATACTATTATTTATCGATATAAAGTTCTCGATGGAAAAAGTTGTTTGCATTTAAAATTATTCATATTTTTACTATTCATTAAAACATCATATTTATCATAAAAATATCAAAAATTCATCCAAAGTAATTTTTGATGTCCCTATTTTAAGAAAATGACTTTTTTTCAAAGAGAATATATGAATGTGAGAAAACTATATTTAAAATGGGTTATGCATCGAAAGGCTGTTAAGGTGCATTTTTAGAAAAATATTTCATTTATCCAAAAAAATTTGAATTTTTTATTATATCATATTTTAGAAGCATAAAAAATTAATTGAAACATTACATTGAATATATAGAATAAATGTTTTATTAAATAATAATCCATAAATAGTGACATGATATTATAAACATAATTATTATCTTTTATATAAGTTCACATAAAAACACATCCTTTATATTCAATTTGTTTTTATTTTCATTTATAATATATTTGATTGCAAATAATTCATTATTTTAAAATTTTAAAATCATATTTCAAAATTCAGTTTATACTATTCATTCTTGTCATTCCAACGACTAGGGATTAACTACAATTTGAAATAACAACTATATTATTATTTTATTTTTCAGTATAACTCACATTTCTGTGCAACGAAATATTTCAGAGAAACTTGTTGTTACATGTCAAGTATGCTATGGTAAAAAAGTATCCCCTTCAATGTAAAATGAACATCTTATTCATAAATATTAATATCAAATAAAAATTATTATTCTATAAATACTTGGGTTGTTATAATGAATGAATAAATTGAACCTAACATACTTGATTTAATCCATTACTAAACACCCTCAATTAGTGGTATAATAATGATTAGTATAAATAAATTAAATAATCACATAAATATATTAAATAATAATACAATCCCAATAAAATAACAATAAAAGAAGGTACATAACCTCTTAAAAATTTTGTAGTACCCCCATTTTCTTTTATGTAACCCTTTCTTGATGATTTTTGTGGTTTTAAATTTAAGGGTGATGAATGGGAGAGTCCGGAGAACATTTAATGATGTTTTGAGGCAATGGGAAAGTCCCACGGACGGCACACGGTTTGGTTAAACCTTGCGGTAAAACCATGCATAGTTGGTCTTGGAGGCAGTATCTTCCGCATGGGTGGTACACAGTTTGTCTGAACATGCGGCCAAACTATGTGTGGAGTGTCTGCTGACGTAGTGGCTAACGCACGGTTAGCGCACGGTTTTTCTAACCGTGTGAGAAAATCGTGCGGACACTTAAATGATATCCTCTAAAGGTTGATCTCGTGCATTTTAACATCTAAGTTGATCGATTTTCCTCTTAAGCGGCCCTAAATCAGGATCTTTCTTCTCTTAATGTTAGAGAAGGTTATCCCATCATTCCGGAGGCAATCTGAAGGCTTCTCTTGGTGAATTGAAGTTGGATTCTTGTGGTATGTGAATGTTATTCATCATTCTTGATCGGTATCTTAGATCTACTTAGATCTACTCCTCCTCTTCTCTCAGTTTCTTAGATATACACCCATTATGGGTAGATCTAAGTGTTTGGATTCCAAATATGATGAGACTTGGTCTTGATATTTCTAGGAGAAGATATCAGAGGTTGGTTTTTAGAGAATCGACCCGGGTTTCTTGAGCATTCTTCGACCATTGTGGTTTTCGTCAAATCCATTGTGGTAGGAGGATTCACTCCCGAATCCTCTTATAAGAATTTATTTTCTTATTTTTAAATTGGTTTGTTTGAATGCATTTGATTGTGAGCAGCATGGAATAAATCTTCTTTTAGTGACGATCTATGGTTTTGATAAAATTGTGAAATCTTGTTGAATTTTTGTGCACACTGATTTTGATTCTTGAATTTAAAATCATGATTTTAAATTATGAATTTGCTAAAATCATAAATTGTTTGTTTAAAAATGGTTTTCCAATAAAAAGTGCATTTTATTGAAATTGTTTGAGATTGAAAAGACTTTGAAGGAATTGGTTTTCAATAAAACGGCAGTTTTATTGAAATGGTTTGAACTGGTTGATCACACATGGTAGTTAACATGATGGTTGTTTGTGTTGAAGGGTCTATGGGATAGATAAGGGTTCGAGGTCTCCCCCATTAGTGTTGGGACGGACAAGGGTTAGGGATCTCCCCCATCAAACAATCATATTGCATTCGGGACGGATAAGGGTTAGGGGTCTCCCCAATCAGTGTTGGGATGGATAAGGGTTTGGGCTCTACCCCGTCAAGAATTCATGTGCATTTGGGTTCGATAAGGGTAAGAAGTCTCCCCCATCATGGTTGAGATGGATAAGGGTTATGGCTTCTCCCCTCTTCTATGTAACATGCATGGTTGGTTCCATGGGTTTGTAGAATGGTTGGGTATGCCAAAAAGGAATGTTTGAGAAATGGTTCTTAAGCTTGTTTTGTTATTTTTCAAGAAAAATATCTTACTGGAAAATTGCTTTAAATTTCTCTTGGAATGTATTTGGTTATGAATGGTTTTGGAAACTTGATTATATTTAGTTATAAACATCTTTTGAGATAATGTTTTATATAAACTATTTTTATATAAATGTTTCTAACTCTTCTATCCTAGTGGCGTGAGTAGGGAAGTCATTGGGGAAACCTACTGAGTTTTATACTCACCCCTACTTTGGCACTTTGGTGCTTTTGCAGATGTTGTATTTCGGGACACAGGTAATGGTAAATCATTTTATTGCAAGTTTCTTGTGGTGATTCTTGGGTGATGTTGTGGAGACTTGAGCTTGTGGAGCGTGGAGTTGTGGTGTCTTTTGAGAGTCTTGAGCTTTTCATCCACTGTGTACTTTGATGCTTAGTTTTTTCTTGCTTTGCTGTGTACTTTGATGTAGTTTTGTATAAATGAAGTGTTTCTTGGTATTTCATTTGTTCATGCATCATATAGTGAATGTTTGGTTGTGCTTGGTTGGTTTATGGGTTATTTCCATAAAGGGTAAATCATCCCTCAACTAGTATTTGAAACCCTTCAGTATTTTTTTCAAGCCTTTTTCATCTTGGTAATGTCGCTTAAGACCTAGTAATGAATCGTTGAGATCTCAAGACATTGAAAATTAGAGGGTCGTTAAAAATGTTATCAGCTTGTTTGGTTCTTTCCTAACAAGTGTTCATCGATGTTCTTGGTCATAGAGTTGAAATTCATTCTTTTCATTTCCTTGGGTCATAATCATAGATAGGAGTACGATCATCGGCACATGAAATGTATAGCATAAAAGGACGTAGCTAACCCGTTTATGCGGAACATGCAGTTACCAGGGTGTTGGGTACATAACTGTTTTGGATACACTTCTAGTATTATGGAAATATCATTGTCATGGGTTTAGCCAATGAGATGAGCGTGAAATTAATTATAGAGGAATGACTTCCCACATGGATTTCATATCTCATTATGAAGAATGAGTAAGGATTTCGTGCAAGGTGATAATTTTTGAAAATTGCAGAAATTGTTTTCAATTGAAAGAATTTCAAAACAGTGTATTTAATGTATTTTGAAAATGGGATGATTTTAAAAAGGCATGAGGAATGTTTTCCAAAAATGTTCGAACATGCGGAAAAGGTTGTTTTAACAACAATGTTGTGATAGATGACATGATAGAATTTGATATTCCAAGCCATTAGTTTCTAGAGAGTGAGATTGATGGAGTTTGTTGTTGGTTTAGACAATGGCACCCAGTTTGCGACATCGAAATCAAATCGAAAAAGAAACAGAAAATGTGGTTGCACTTAATCCATGGATGAACCAAGAGCTGGTTTAGAGTATTGTCCATGATTTTCAAGCTGTGGATATGGGGAACCGGAGTAATTAACCAAGGAAGGTGGATTATACCATTCGATTCATGAAGTAGAATCCACCAAAAGTTTTGGGTGATGCTGAACCCGAGAAGGCAGAGGTATGACTATGTAGGATGAATATTATCTTCGATTTCATCGGCACACCATCAGAGCTAAAGGTCAAGATGGCGACGTATATTCTTAAGGATCTTGCACGTCAGTGGTGGGATTTAGCGGTGCAAGCTAAATTGGATGAAGGACTTACATGGGATGATTTTGATGAATGATTTAACAAACAATTATATACTCACATGTTCAAGATCTAGAAAATGACGGACTTCTTCATCTTGAAACAAGAGAGTCTCTCTTTCATATAGTATGCGGCTAAATTCATGATTTTAGTCCATTTTTTTCCCAGAGGTTGTGGCAAGTTCATCTTTGAAAGCACGCATCTTCGAATCAGGGCTAATGCAAGATATTTGATCAATGATTGTGGTGCTCTGTATTATGGATTATACAAAAATGGTGAACAGAGAAACTATTGCTAAATGTGATATCTCAGGATCGATGGGAGGAGGCATGTTGATACCTACAAGAAATGGTGTGAACTCAGCTGTTGGGAACAAGAGTAAAAAGTACATATATTTCCACTGTGAAAGTGGAAATCATAACTAGACGGTAGGATCAGTGATCCTTCCTCCACGACCCCAGAGAAAAGCAGGTTGTTTTCAATGTGGTTCGCTTGACCAAAAATGGTGATATTTTATGGTGAAACCTAGATCATGTCACAATTACAAGAAAATGGGGCATCTACAGTGCTATTATAGGAATGATCCACGGTCAGGTTGACGTGACACATCCCAGGCGTCGCAAGCGTCACATGCTTCAACAGGACGAGGACAGCAGAGTCAGTCTCGTCATCATAACAGAGCTATCCATAGTGATTCTCAAAATACCATGACAACTAATCTAGGGTAATCTCATCAAGGAAACACGGAGAACAATGCAGTGACAATGAAATTGTATGGAGATGAGGAGATTATGGTCGATGATCAGGCTGGACCATCTACGGTGAGAGGTAAGAATCTTTATATTTATACCCTTGTGAAAGTGTTGTTTGATACTGGAGCATCACATTTTTTCATTTCTTCTCACGCTATTGACTTACTATGTTTAAAACTGGAAATGATGCCTTCTATTTTGAAACTGAAATCTCCTCTTGGTGATAGAGAATGTCAAGACATTGTGTGTAGAGAATATTCTATAACTTTTGACGAATCTGAGTTAAAATGGGAAATCTCGATGTTGGACATGGATGTCAATGAAGAAATCTTGGGTATGGATTGGTGACAATATTTAAGGCTCACATCAACTGTTATAGGAGAACAGTTAGTTTCACGACTGCGGACGACATCAACCATCTCTTTAGTGGAGAGAGGATGGTAAAGAAAGGTGCAAAGAGCTTGTTGGCACCAATGGTGGGAAAGATCTCGTACCAACTAGAAGCGTTCACTTTGGTATCAATAGAAGACATTGAAGAAAATAGTTTTCTAGCTGTTGTGGATCAATTTCCAGATGTCATTCCCAATAACTTCTCATGGTTACCACCTCTAAGGGAAGTGGAGTTTATGATTGATCTCCTTCCGGGAACTAGTCCTATTTTCCCTCCCATCATATAGGATGGTGCGAACAGAGATATCAAAATTGAAATTGTAGTTATAGGAGATGATATTAAAGGGTTTCATTTGTCCATGTACTTCTCCATGGGCAGCACCGATGTTGTTTGTGAAGAAGGTATATGGAAATCTTCGGTTCTGTGTTGATTATCGAAATCATAGCCATGTTATGATAAAGAATAGATATCCAGCTCCACGCATTGATGATCTGTTCGATCAATTAAGAGGATCTCAGTGGTTCTCCAAGATTGAAATGTGATAAGGATATCACGAATTGTGAGTGCGGAAGGAGGATATTCCAAAGATACCTTTCAGAAGTAGATATGTCCACTAAAAATATGTAGTCATACCTTTTGGTCTAACGAATGCACCAGTGGTCTTAATTGATTTAATGAATTGGATTTTTCAGTGATAACTGGATACTTTTTTTTTGGTATCTGTGGACGATAATTTTGTCTATTCAAGAACAAGGGATGATCACGACGCTCACCTATAAATAGTGTTACAATTATTGAGATATCGTTGTTTGTATTCCTAATTATCAATGTGTGGTTTTTGGATATGTGAAGTACGTTTCCATGGCCATGTCATTTCAGAGAAAGGCATTTCAGTGGATCCTGAATAGGTAGAAGCCGTTATCTCATGGAAACCACTAACAAATTTGTTCGAGATATGAAGTTTTCTTGGTCTATTTGGTTACTATTGATGTGTTGTGAATTATTTCTCATGATTAGATTCACCAATGATAGATCTGACTAAGAAGAATGCTCTCTTCCAATGGATGAATGAATTTCATAAATCCTTTCAGGAACTGAATGTTCGGCTTAAATGAGCACCTCTCTTGATCTTTCCAGAAGCAGGATAAGGATATGGGAACATTATGATGCTTCGGGATCAGGGTTGGGTTTTTTCTCATCCAAAGAGATCATGTGGTTTTCTTTTGGCTCAAGGCAGTTGAGGGTGTATGAGAAATATTACCCAACACATGATTAGGAGTTGTCTTCAATCATCCATGCTTTGAAAACATGGAGACATTATCTCTTTGGTGAGAAATTTATTGTGTTTACAGATCAAAAATGCTTGAAACACATTTTCCCACAGTAAGATTTGAATCTGAATCAAAGGAGGTGGATGGAGTATCTCTAAATGTTTGACTTTGACTTGATGTACACATCGGGAAAAGGAAATCCGGTGGTGAATCTATCGAGTAGAAAGTCATATGTTCAGTTATCGAAATTAGCTTTAGATTAATGTCAGTTGATGTCAGTCTTAGCCAACATGCATGTGGAATATGAAAACCGAGTTGATGTTGTAGTTTTCTTTTTAGCTACACTTGTTCCTGATTTGGTAATGATGATCAATGAATCGCAAACATCTGATGCAGAATTTCTGGTTGTAAGTTCAAAACTCAATGGTGGGGAGACCACTGATGGCTGGAAACATGATTGGAGTTCAGGTTTTTGTTTCGTAGATCGGATGGTTGTAACTATGTTTTGTCAGGAACAACTCCTTCATGCTTACCACCATTTAAGATGGGCTATACACCCAGGTTCACATAAGATGTATAAGGCATTGAAGGCGCAGTTTTGGTGGAGCGGCATAAAAAGGAAGGTGGTCGAGTTCATCTCATGATGATGAACATTTCAATAGGTTAAAGAAGAGAATAAGATACTAGCTGGTATGTTACGATCATTACCTATCACAATGTGGAAATGGTATTAGATTGCAATATATTTTGTTACAGGTCTTCCGAGAACGGTTTAGAAAAATGATGCCATTTGGGTGATAGTGGATCGTCAAACCAATTCGGCCCGTTTCATCCCTATTAATGAAAATCATACGGTGGAAGATATTTCAAAAATATATATCTAAGAAGTGTTAATGAGGAATGGGGTACAAGTGTCTACAATCTTAGAAAGAGATCCGAGGTTTACATCTCGTTTCTGGAACGTATTACCGCAAGCCCTTAGGACTCAGTCGACTATGACCATGGTGTATCATCCTCAGACGAATGGGAAATCCAAGTGGACAATAAAAACGTTTCAAGACATGTTGTAGACTTGTGTAATGGATTTTTATGGATCATGGGAGGTTCATATACACTTAGTGTTGTTCTTATACAATAACTGCTATCATGCCTCGATATGCATGGCTCTATTTGAATCATTGTATGGGCATCCTTGTCGTTATACACTATGTTGGGTGGAAACTGGTGAAACATCACTAGATGGGCCGATCCTTATCCAAGAAACAATAGAGAAGATTCAATTGATTATAAAGAGGATGGAGATAGCTCAGAGTCATCATAAATCTTATGCAGATCACCGTCGATGACCGTTATCGTTCGTTGTGGGTGATGATGTCTTCTTGGGGATGTCTCCCAGGATTAGACATCTTCATTTTGGGAAGTAAGGAAAGTTATCTCCTAGATACATTGGCCCTTTTGAGATATTGGAACGAGTTGGAGAGGTGGCATATCGGTTGGCATTACCACCACAGTTTAGTTCGGGGCATAATGTGTTCCATGTTTCACAGTTGAAAAAGTATCAGCCTGATCCTGACCATGTGATCAGATGGGATCACATTGACCTATAGACGGATGATTCATTGATACATATCCCAGTATGGATTGTGGATAGGCAATAGAATGTCTTGTGTGGAAAACCATCGATCTAGTGATGGTTTTATGGCAGCCTGGTCAGTTTTAGGAAGAGACTTGGGAACATGAGAAGGAAATGAAAGAGCAACGGCCGAAACTCATTCAGTTGGGTGAAGTTTTTCTAATTTCTGAGGAAGGAAATACCAATGGTGGGGAGAATGTAGTTCCTCCAGTTTCTGGTATGTAACCCTTTATTTATGATTTTAGTGGTGTTAAAGTTACGGGTGATGAGTGGGAGAGTTGGGAGAACATTGAATGATGTTTTGAGGAAAAGGGGAAGTCGCACGGACGACACATGGTTTATCTAAACCTTGCGGTAAAACCGTTCATAGTTGGTCTTGGAGATAGTATATTCCACACTGGTGGCGCACAAGTTTTCTAACAGTGCAGCCACACCATGCATGGAGTATCTGCTGAGGCAGTGGCTAATGCATGGTTAGCGCAGGGTTTGTCTAACTGTGCGAGAAAACCGTGCGACCACCTAAATGAGATCCTATACAGGTGGATCTCATTCATTTTTGCCTCTAAGTGGCTCATTTTTCCTCCTAAGTGGCCCAAACTCATGATCTTTCTTCTCCTAAGGTCATCTAAGGTTCTCCCATCATTTCAGTGGTGATCTGAAGGCTTCCCTTGGAAAATCAAATGCGGATTCTTGAGGTATGTGATCGTTCTTCATCATTATTGATCGGTTTCTTAGATCTACATAGATCCACTTCTCCTCTTCACTAGGTTTCATAGATCTACACCCATTATGGGTATATCTAAGTGTTTGGATTCCAAATATAACGATATTTTGTCTTGATCTTACTAGGAGAAGAGATCTAAGGCGGGTTTTTGGAGAATCGACCAAGGTGTCTTGAGTGTTCTTCGACCGTTGTTGTTTTCATCCAAACCATTGTGGTAGGTGGCTTCACTCTTGACTCCTCTTCTTAGAATTGATAGGCTTATTCTCAAATTGGATTGTTTAAATGGATTTTATTGTGAAAAAGCATTGAATGAATCTACTTAAGTGATTATTTATGGTTTTGATGAAATTGTGAAATCTTGGTGAATTATTGTGCAAAGTGATTTGGATTCTTGAATTTAAAATAATGACTTTAAATTATGGATTTCTTGAGATCGTAAATGGTTTGATGAAAAACAGGTTTCCAATAAAAGTGTGTTTTATTGAAATTGATTGAGATTGAAATGACATTGATGGAATTGGTTTTCAATAAAAATGATTTTTTAATGAAATGGTTTGAATTGGTTGAACACACATGTTAATTGACATGGTGGTTGTGTGTGTTGAAGGGCATGTGGGATGGATAAGGGTTAGGGGTCTCCCCCATCAGTGTTGGGATGGATAATGGTTATAGATCTCCCCCATAAAACATTCATATTGCATTTGGGACAAATAAGGGTTAGGGGTATCCCCCATCAGTGTTGTTATGGATAGGGGTTAGGGCTCTCCCCTGTCAAGAATTCATGTGAATATGGATTGGATATGGGTAAGAAGTATCCCCCATCATGGTTGGGATGGATAAGGGTTAGGGATTCTCCCATATTCCAGGTATCATGCTTCGTTTGTTGCATAGGTTTGTGGAATGGTTGGGTTAGCCAAAAAAAGAATGTTTACGAAACAGTTCTTAGGATTGTTTGGTTATTTTTATGGAAAAATAAATTGATTGAAAATTGGTTTCAATTTCTATTGTAATGTCTTAGGTTTTGAATGGTTTTGGTAAAATTTTTATATTTAGTTACAAACTTCTTTTGAGAAAATGATTTATATAAATTGTTTTTATATAAATGTGGCTAACTCTTCTATCCTAGTGGCGTGAGTAGGGAAGTCATTGTGGAAACCCACTGAGTTTTATACTCACCCCTGCATTGGCACTTTGGTTGTTTTACAGATGTTTTATTCTGGGACACAGGTAAAGGTGAAGCATCTTATTGAAAATAGCTTTTGGTGATGCTTGAGAGATGTTGTGGATCTTGGAGCTTGTGGAGAATAGATTTGTGGTGTCTTTTACGAGTCATGAGCTGTTCATCCACTATGTACATTGATGCTTAGTTTGGTCTTCCATTGTAGTGTACATTGATGTATTTTTGTAACACCCCAAGCTTTCTCAGTACGCTTCTCTTTGATTAATACAATAGTGTGTGTTGTACGCAACTTCGAGTTCTAACAGATCACAACTAATCACACTAACCGTTATGAATAGTAATACAAACTTTTTGAAATTTTATAAATTTTATCTTTCAAAATGGACTTCATTTTTGGATTTGAAATATTAAAATTAGCTTAGGGTGAATTTTAGGTATTTTTCTAAAAACATTAAATTTTTTATGAATAGTGAAAAACACTGAGTTATAGTTTAAAATAGAATTTTTGTTTAAATAATTATTTATTTTATTTAAATTTATTTTAGGTCAAAATAGATACATAATTATTATATAAGTTCAATGTAATTCATTGAAGTTAGTTTATAATAATTATATATATATATATATATATATTAATAAACGGTTCAATTTCTTTTACCCACCTCCTAGGATAATTTTTAAATTCACATGAAACATAATATTACCGCTTCTGTGAGTGGAATTTCAAAATTTCAAGAGACACGATTAATATCATGGAGTAAAATGTGTTTCAATAAGATAAAAATAATTTTTGGTGAATAGTAACTTTTACTTTTATTTACCATGGTTAATGGTAAATAGGGTAATTTAGAGTAAAAATGATATTATTATTACCCTAACACATGTCCTAATTCTATTTGATAAGTATAATTCGACCAAAAACAACCTTATAAATAAAATATGAACCTCTTTGGTCCACTAGGATTAGATTAAGACATTTATTATTATTTAATTCAAAGAAGAGTTAAAGGAGATAAAATCAAAGTTTAATTACTAAAACATTTTTAATATAGGGTTACACATAATATAAATTCAACTATAAACATTAATTAGAAATATAAAACAATTTCATACATAATTTTATTTTATTTATATTTTTTAGACATTAAATAATTTAATTGATTTATGACCCAATGATGATGCAGTAATTACCTAATTAATGAAATATTAAAATAATTGATATTGTAAATATCCAAATAAATGTAATTTGCGATTTCTATGAATTACACTAAATTTATAGGTTAATATTACATATTAGGTTTTTTAAATGAATTGTTTTCGAAGTAATAATTCTTTTATGAATTTATCAAAAACAAAATACCAAATATTGTCAAAATTGACATAAAAGAGTTTTTAAAACAAATATTATATTATAAATTGATATTCTATTCTTAAAAATCTATGGTTAGGCCAAATTACTTATATAATGATATGTGTATCATTAATGAACCACTTGGGGTTCTCTTGGAAGTATATTTTATGTTTATTAACCATATAATATAAAAATACAAAGTGACACGGTAAATGTCAAACTATTTAGCTAGGAGTTACATCTAAATGATAAGGTTAGTATAGTGACCCAAACCTGTCTAAAACCTATTTTTTTAGTAGTTTTAGACTCATACCCACCTTATCCTTTAAATAATCTATTTTTGAGCCATTATCAACCGAAAATGATTTAGTATAAAATAATAATTCTAGCTTTTCCTATGGTTCCCCTCACCACTCTTATAAAAGGGACTCCCCCTTCTCTCTAATTAACACATTAAAATCCATTTGTCTCAGAAAAGCTCTTCCCAAATACTCCTTAAACTATCCTACCATCATCCTAGAGTCCTTCCTTTATTCATAAAGCCAAACTATGGATCCCTTTTGATCAAATCAAGAGGAAGAACCTGAAGAAGTGGTAAATATTTCATCACCACTTTCAAGTTAATTTCTTCTTCCACATAATTTTTCATTGTAGTTTCCATTATAAAATAATAAATCCAGTATATTCTATATATAGTGATTTTATTATAAATATTCTACAACCATATTCATTATTTTATCCATCCTTTGAATAACATGTCACCATACGTGCGTACGTACGGCTTACCGTCTCAACGTCGTGGTGTAATTGTTATTCAATACATTATTTTTTGGATGGTTATAATAATGATGTATAATTGATGTAAATAATGAATATAAAATTATAATTATTCTGTATATATGATATACCATCCAATTATATATTATTTTAATATCAAAATAATGATATTGTCGCTCGTGCGTACGTATGGATTATCGTCTCCACAAACGCGATGAGATTCATTCCCCATCTTATCCATTCAAGACTAATTTTCATTTGATGATTAAAAATAATGTTTAAAGACTTGATATCATTCTAGATTTGAATAATATACATCCCATCCATGAAAAATATTACTCACATAACAATGAATATAAAGGAAAATGAATCTGTTAACACCCAAAACGACGATAATACAATGATATTATTAACAAAGAAATGTTTAAATATCATATATGATATCATATTAATTTATATGATTCTTTCATAATTTAATAACAATTATTTCACCATTATAAAGGAGTTTATCCTACCCTCAACCAACGAAAATTACTAGGTAAGGATTAATTCTACAATCTCTACATTATTCGAGGTTGTTTATACGTAATCATCTACTGGCACTTCGTTACCATCCACATCCATGTTTCTTAAAAATGTATTCCAAAAAAATTTACAATTTACTGGACTATGGGTTAAAGTCATTTATACCCTTGTTTTAATTTTATAAGATGATTATAAAGTAATCTTTCAGTTGTTTTCTGAAAAAGGTCCTTTATAACCTATTCGACAATATTAAGGTAAGAATGTCTATTTTTAACTTATATGGCGGGTGCGGCTATTTTCTGCTGCTATAACATCATCAATGCTTAACTTACAAGCTTATAAAGAATTTTTTCAAAATAAATTTTTTCTTTATAATTATGTAACTCTAAAATGATTTCAAAATAGAAATAGATATTTCTCTAAAAATGGTTTTTATTTCATCTATGTCGACATCCTTTCATGGATTTTACATTTGTTTGAAGTTGATTTATTATGATAAAAAACAATCATATTTTATTAAAGGTTTTGTGATATGTTTTACTAAGGATATTTTTTCTCATACTATTCATGTTTTATGGATAAAGTATTAATATTTTATATGCCAGTTTTAATACGAATGTTTATGTTATGTTTAAATATTTTCATATATAAAATGAATTGGACTTAATATGTGACATGTGGAGATCGTTATAGCTCCTCGATGCATCGGTAGGTCTCATGAGACAAACTAGTGTCTTGGCACAAGGCCTTGACTATGTGGTTATTATAGTTGGAAATTATGCATTCCATTAGTTTGAATGTGGCTATGGATATTTCATGTGATTATTAGACTAGTAGAATATCAATGTGAGTAAGTAAATAGAATTATATGATTTTATATTTTCCATATTATGATAAAGTTCATGTTTTAAAGGATTTTTTAGTCTTATAAATTTCCTTAAATTTTTATGCTTATTTATGAATGTTTTCTCTATATTGTTATCCATACTGAGCATCTGAGATCACCACTTTATATGTTTTATTTTTCCCAGGATGCGAAGAAGTATTTTATGACTGACCTATAGGGATAGCCTGAGAGGATATGAGTGCGGCATATGGAAACATGTTGTTGTAGTTTTTTATTTGATGTTGTATTGTAAATCTTATGAATGTATCTAGTACATCAAAGGATACTAAACTAATTGGTCTTTCAAGACCTGGTTTTTTTGATCATTCCAGTGTTATGTAATAATGCACCGACTCTGGGATTCTGGGGTCAAGGTTTTACATTTGGTATCAGAGGAAGTTTAGTACAAACCTTGGAAGATATATTTAGATAAACTCTGATTAGAGCACATATCCCTAAGAAAGACTTTGAGGATTAGTATAGAAGATCTACCTAGAATATTGGTATTGTATCGATTTTGTATGTTTTCCAAGGAATACATCTCTGTCAGGATACGAGCAAGTAGAGGAAGATCTAGCACAGATGTACCTAGGTGTAAAATCTGAAAACACTGCTTTGAGATAGACTCAAATGGGAACTGGTGCACGACAATGGGCCTTACTGCACTCCTGGTTACGACACTCCAGGGGGATATGTTTAGGATAATTCTCATATTCTTGAAAAACTATTATGAAGGTTTTATGTGTATATACTTCCTAAAGAAATTTATGATTATGGATTATATACATAAACTGTTCAATTTATGTTAAGTGTTTTACATGTTTGTAATTATATATTTCGATTCATCAACTGATCTAGATTATTCCATTGTTTAGAAATGGAGCCTAGTGGAAGGAATGGAAACCGTATCAATGCATGCACTCCATGTAGGGATTTCCCTCCTACTCAGGATAATTTTAGTGAGGCTGGTGATACAACTGGTTCTGGTCAGCTTATCACTATACTGGAACAACTCACCCGGGTTATGAATAATAACCTTACATTTATGGAGAACCCTGATCCACAATGTGGAGGATCAATGTTAGACCACTTCATGAGGAAATAACCACTAACATTCAATGGGATTACAAATCCATTAGTAGCATAAAAATTGATAAATTGCTTAGAGAAAATATTCCACACATTGGGGAGTAGCGAAAGGGAAAACGTTGTCATGGTAGTTTACAACCTCACTAGATATGTTGATCAATGGGGTTCATTGATTCAAAACACAAAGGAAGAATATAAAGTATCAAATAGATAATGGAGGGAGTTTAAATATCTTTACTTCAAAAAATACTATCCTTCTGACCATCGAGTAGATATGGAAAGGCAATTTCTATGTTTGAGGCAAAAGGAGGATGAGAATGTCGCAAAGTATGAGGCTAACTTTACAAGGTTAGTGAGGTATGACGTAGATTGTATACGTAACCCAAGAAGTAATATTGATTGTTTCTTTGATGGGTTAAAACCGTTTCTCCGTCGAGCATTAGTCTCACAATCCTTCTCAACATACGAAGATATTGTCTCATGTGCTATCAAGATAGAAAAATAATTCTCTATGTTATACGACTTTAAAGAAAAGCAAAAGAAGAAGAGATCTATTGATCACTTTAGAAATGGAAATAAGGGGAAGAAGGGAAAATTTGAATATCCATACATCAGTAAATGTGGAATGAAACACCCAGGTACTTTCTTGAAGGGAATGTGAGTCTATTATAAGTGTGGTGAAAAAAGCCACCAATCTCATGATTAAAAGGGGAAGAACGAAGCTACCAATGTTCAATGCTACAATTGCAGGGAGATGGGACATTATGAAAATTAATGTCCTAAGAATTAGGATAACTTAACTCATAAAAGTCCAATGGATCAAGGCCAAGCTTATGATATCACTACTTCTGTGGTAGAAGCTCCTAAAGATGTCGTGGCAGGTAATTTAATGGTTTCCTCAAGTTTAAAAAATGATTTATTTGATTCTGGATCATTGAATTGTGTCATATCTTCCCAATTTTCTAATAAAATTAGATATTTAAAATTTTATTTAACAAGGGAGTTGTCGATTAAAACTCTTACAGGAAGTATCATCGCAACAAAGTTTTGTGAATCTATTCCTATTAGAGGATATAAATGTTCTTTATCTGCTGACCTCATCATCATACCCATGATTGAATTTGATAGAATCCTCCGTATGTATTTGATTTGGGACCATAATGTGAAGATTTATTGTAATCAGAAGGAGGATACAATTTTTGATGATGATGATAAAGAACACCTTATCTTTAGAGAAGAATGGTCACCACCCGATTCTTATCTAGATCTACCCCCAGTAGCTCAACTAAATTCAATTATTAGGGATAAATAGAATGAAATAACTATAGGTGAGGAAACGAATGTTGAGGATGTACCTATTGCGAAAGAATATGTTGATGTGTTTCCAGAATATTTACATGGACATCCTCCAGAACAAGAAATTGAGTTTACCATTGATTTAATTCCTGGATCAAGGCCCATATTGAATCCCCCATATATAATAGAAAATGTGGAATTAGTTGAACTATAGAAACAACTAGAGTAATTGGGTAATAAGGTATTTATTCTCCCTAGTGTTTCTCCATGGGGAGCCCGTGTCCTTGTTGATAAAATGAAAGATGGATCTACGAGATTGTGCATTAACTATAGAGAGATCAATGCTATAACAATAAAGAACAGTATCCTCTACCTCACATTGATGATTTAATTGACCAAATTCATGGATCACAACACTTCTCAAAGATTGATCTTCGATCTAGATATCATTAGTTGTGTGTTTAGAAGGAAGAAATTCTGAAAAATAGCATTTCGAACCAGGTACGGGCATTACGAGTTTACAGTAATGCCTTTTGGGCTGACTAATGCACCCTCTATTTTCATTGATCTAATGAAAAGAGTTTTCAAGGAATATCTTGATGAATTTGTAGTGTTATTTATTGATGACATCTTGGTATACTCCTAAAGCCACGAGGATCCTGAAAATAACTTGCGCATTATTCTAAAGACTCTTAAAAAAGATGAATTATATGGGAAGTTTAGCAAGTGTTAATTTTTGTGTCAAGATATTTCTTTTATTTTCCATATTATCTCTAAGAATGTAATATACATTGATCCTTCTATGAAAAGATAAATCCAAGAATGGCCAGCACCGATGAGTATAACTGAGGTATGCAGTTTTATTGGTTTAACAGGTTATTATCGAAGTTTCATCCAGAATTTTTCCCAGTTGGCTAACCCATTAACAAAGATTAGAGAAAAAGGGGTTAAATTTGTTTGGACAAAGTAGTGTGAAAAATGTTTTGAAGAACTAATGAGAATATTATTCCATGCTCTTATATTGAGTCTATCATCAGGGAATTATGGGTTTTGTTATTTATAGTGAAGCTTTAATGAAAGGACTTGGTTTTGTCCTTATGAAAAATGATAGGGTTATTGCCTATGTATCACGACAGCTAAAAATTCATTATCAAAACTATCCTACTCATGATATTGAGATAGCAGCTATAATCTTTGATTTGAATATTTGTGGACACTATCTCTGTGGTTAAAATGTGAGATATATACTGATCACTAGAGTTTGAAGTTTATTTTCTCACAAAACGAACTCAACATGAGGCAAGGGCGATGGCTTGAACTACTCAAGGATTATGATTTCACTATACGCTACCACCCTGGGAAGGAAAATAATGTTGAAGATGTTTTGAGTATAAAGGATCATGGAGTATTGAACAAGATGAGAGTTGAAAAGGATCCTATATACAAGGATCTAGTAATGTTGGATGTGGGAATCACCATGGAAGGGGTAACATCAATACTTTTTCAACTGTTTTCCAAACCATCTTCAAAAGGAATAATAAAGAGTTCTTAGACTGATGATGAAGAGACTCAAAAGAAGATTAAATATGTGAATGACTGGAGATTGAGTGAATTTTTGTATGAAGATGGAATTTTGAAATTTTGGAACAGACTCTGTGTTCCTGATATACTTGATATAAAAAGGGAATTGTTGGACAATGCTCACAATTCCAATTTATTTATACACCCTTGGAGCACCAAAATGTATTGATATTTGAGGGAACATTTTTAGTGGGACAACATGAAGTAGGAGATTGCTGATTTTGTATCAAGATGTATGGTTTTTCAATAAGTGAATGTTGGAAGGAAAAATCCTGGAGGATTCATGTAACCTCTTCCTATACTGGAGTGGAAATGGGAAGATATTACGATCGAATTTGTAATGGGACTACCAAAGACTCCTAGAAGGAATGATGAAATAATGTTCATTATTTATTTTCATACCAAGACATCACATTTTCTTTCTATATGAGAAGATCTAACACTTGAACATCTAGAAAGACTATTTATTAATGAAGTTGTAAGAATTCATGGATTACCCCCTATTGATTGTTTCTGATCGTGATCCACATTTTAAATTAAGATTCTTGAAAATTCTTCTGAAAGCCCTAGATAGAGAACATCATTTGAGCACTACCTACCACCCTCAAAGTGATGGACAATCAGAACGGAAAATTCAAACCTTAGAATTCTTGTTGAGATCATCCTCACTTGACTTTCAAGGAATGTGGGATCAATATTTACCTCTGGTAGAATTTTCCTATAACAATAGCTTCCATTTATGTATTCACATGGAACCATATGAAGCGTTTTATGGAAAGAGATGTGGCACACCAACCTGTTGGGATGATTTTGGTGAAAGAAAAGGCGTAGGCCTAGAACTAGTGGAGGACAAGATGGAAAAGGTGAAGCTAATCCAAAACCACATCAAAGCATCTCAAAGCAGGCAGACGAGCTATGCCGATAACGGAAGGAAGGATTTGGAATTTTAGGTAGGAGATCGTGTTTCCTTTAAGGTAACTACATGGAAGGTTGTTATATGTTTAAGTAAGAAGAAAAATTGATTCTCAGGTACATCATACCATTCGTGATTCTAGAACGAATTGGGGTTGTAGCTTACCATTTGGCAATTCCGCCAAATCTCTCCAATGTTCATGATGTGTTTCACGTATCACTATTGAGAAAATACATGCCTGACCAAATGCATGTACTCACCTATGAGAAATTATAACTGGAACCCAATCTGTCTTATTGCGAAGAAGCAATCAGGATTCTTGATACGAGAGAACAAGTATTTAGAAAACGAACGACTCATCTGGTAACAATTCTATGGAGAAACCATAAGATGGAAGAGGCAACATCAGAACCTAAGGAACTTATGATGAAGAACAACCTGAGTCTTTTTATGCAGTAGTATTATATAAATTTTGAAGACGAAATTATTTGAAGGAGGGTAGAATGTGACACCCCTAGCTTACACGGTACTCTTCTCATTGAATAATACAATAGCATGTGTTGTACGCAACTTCGAGTTCTAACACACCACAACCAATCACAAAAGCCGTTATGAATAGTAATACCGACTTTTTGAAATTTAATAAATTTTATCTTCAAAAATTGACTTCATTTTTGGATTCAGAATATCGAAATTACCATAGGGTGAATTTTTGGTATTTTTCTGAAAACATTCAATTTTTGATGAATTGTGAAAAACATTGAGTTATCGTTTAAAACCGTATTTTTATTTAAATATTTTTTTTTAATTTTATTTAAATTAATTTTAGGAAAAAATAGATATATAATACTTATATATGCTCAATGTAATTCATTAGAGCTAGTTTATAATAATTCTAGATATATAATAATTTTAATAAACGTTTCACCGTCTTTAACCCACCTCCTAGGAGAATTTGCAAATTCACATAAAACATAATTTTACTACTTATGTGAGTGAAATTTCAAAAATCTGAGAGACATGGTTATTATCAAGGAGTAAAATTTGGTTCAATAAGATAAAAATAATTTTTGGTGAATAGTAACTTTTTACTTTTATTTACCACGATTAAAAGTAAATAGGGTAATTTAGGGTAAAGATGATATTTTTATAACCCTAACACATGTCCTAATTCTATTGAATAAGTATAGTTCGTCCAAAAACTACCTTAGGAATAAAATATGAACCTTTTTGGTCAACCTGGATTAGATTAGGACATTTATTATTATTTAATTCAAAGAAGAGTTAAAAGAATTAAAATCATAGTTTAATAACTAAAACCATTTTAATATAGGGTTACACATAAGATAAATTCGATTATAAACATTCATTAGAAATATAAAAATATTTCCTACATAATCGTATTTTATTTCTATTTTTTAGTCATTAAATAATGTAATTTATTTATGACACAATGATGATGTTGTAATTACCTAATTAATGAAATATTAAAATAATTTATATTTTAAATATCCAAATAAATGTAATTTTATTATTTTTATGAATTAAACAAATTTTTTAATTTAATATTACATATTATGGTCTCTTATATGAATTTCTTTCAAAGTAACAATGCTGTTATGAATTTAGCAAAAACAAAATACCAAATAGTGTCAAGATTGACATAAAAGTGTTTTTAAAAAAAATTATATTATTAATTGATATTATATTTCTCAAAATCTATGGACTAGCCAAAAGACTTATATAATGATAGGTGTATCATTAATGAACCGCTTGGGGTTCTCTTGGAAGTATATTGTATGTTTATTTACCATATAATATAAAAATACAAAGAGACATGCTAAATATCAAATTATTTTACTAACAGATAAATCTAAAAGATATGTTTAATATAGTGACCCAAACCAATCTAAAACCTTTTTGTTGAGTGGTTTTCGACCCATCCCCACCATATCCTTTAAATAATATATTTTTTATCCATTATATACTGAAAATGATTTTATTATAAAATAATATTTCAAGCTTTTCCTAAGGTGCCCCTCACCCCTCTTATAAAAGGGCACTCACCCTTCTCTCTAATTCACACCTTCAAATCCATTTGGATTTCCTCCAAACTCTTCCCAAATACCATCTCAACTATCGTACCTTCATCCTAGAGGCCTTCCTTTAGGCAAAAATGCAACATAAGGAGCCCTTTTGATCAAATCAAAAGGTAGAACCCGAAGAAGAGGTAAATATTTCATCACCTCTTTCAAGTTCATTTCTTCTTCCACTTCCCTTTTCTTTGCTGTTTATATTCTAATATAATATCTCCAGTATCTTATATATACTATTATTTTATTATAAATATTTTACCACCATATTCATTATTCTATCCATCCTTTGAATGAGATGTCACCAAACATGCGTACGTATAGCTTACCGTCTCCACGTCGTGGTGTAATTGTTATTCAATACATTATTATTTACTTGGTTATAATAATGAGGTGTAATTTATGTAAATAATGAATATTACATGATAATGATTATGTATATATGATATAGAATCCAATTATCTATTATTTTAATATCAAAATAATGATATTGTCGCATGTGCGTGCATACGAATTACCATCTCCACGAACACAATGAGATTCATTCCCCATCGTACCCATTCCAAACTAATTTTCATTTGATTATTAAAAATATTGTTTAAAGATTTCATATAATCTTGGATATGAATAAGATACCTCCCATCCATAAAAAATATGACTCACATAACAAAGAATATAAAGGGAAACGAATTTGTTAACACCTGAAACGACGATAATACTAAGATTTTACTAACCAAGAAACGTTAAAAGATCATATATGACATCACATTAATGTTTATGATTCTTTTATAATTTAATAATCATTATATCACCATTAAACAAGAGGTTAACCTACCCTTGACCAAGTAAAAGTACAAGTTAAGGGTTAATTCTACAATCTTTTCATTACCCGAGGTTGTTTATACGTAATTATCTATTGGGATTTCTTTATCATCCACATCCATATTTCTTAAAAATGTATTCCAAAACATATTTAATATTTACAAGACTATGGGTTAAAGTCATTTATACCCTTGTCTTACTTTTATAATATTTTTATAAAGGAGTCATTCCTTCATTTTATAAACAATGTCCTTTATAACCTTTTTGAAAAAATTAAGGTAAGAATGCCTTTTTTTAACATATACGGTGGGTGCAGCTATTTTCCACCGTTATATCATCATCAATATTTCCCTTACAATATTTTAAAAAAAATTCAAAATAAATTTTTTTCTTTATAATCATTTGACTGTTAAATGATTTCAAAATAGAAATAGATATTTCTCTAAAAAGGTTTTGATTTAATCTATGTCAACATCCTTTGATGGATTTTAATTTTGTTTGATGTTGATTTGTTGTGATACAAAACTACCATATTATATTGAATGTTTTGTGATATGCTTGATTGTGGATATGTTATTTCATACCATTAATGGTTTATGGATAAAGTATTAACATTTCATATGCATGTTTTAATACAAATCTTTATGTTATGTTTAAATATTTTTATATGAGGAATGAATTGGACTTAATTTGTGATGGGTGGAGCCCACTATAGCTTCTAGATGCATCGGTAGGTCTCCTGAGACAAACTAGTGTCTTGGCACATGGCCTTGACAATGTCTTATTTGTAGTCTTGGCAGAATGCCTTGACTATGTGGTTTTGATAGTCTGGCATTATGCATTCCATCATTATGAAATTGGCTATTGATATTGCATGAAATTATTGGACTAATATAATATCCATTTGACTATGTAAAAATGGAATTATTTGATTTTATCTTTTCCATATTATGATGAAGTTCATGTTTTAAAAACTTTTGTTTTAGTAATATATATTGCCTTAAATTTTATGCTTATTTATGAAAGTTTCCATTATATTGTTATCCTTACTGAGCATCTGAGTTCATCCCTTCCTATGTTTTATTTTTCCCAGGATGTGAAGAAGTATTTTATGACTGACCTGTAGGGATTTTCTGAGGGGATATGAGTGTGGTATATGGAAGCATTTTGTTGTAGTTTTTTATTTTATGATGTTATGTAAAATTTATGAATGTATCTAGTACTTCCATGGATACTAAACTAATCAGATTTTCGAGACTTGATCTTTTGTCATCATGCCAATTTTATGTAATAATGCACCGACTCTGGGCTTCTGGGGTCGGGGCGTTACATGTTTGGTATAAAGGAAGTGTTTATTGGTCTTTCATTTCTTCATGAATCATATAGTGAATGTTTGGTTATACTTGATTAATTTATGGGTTATTTTCCTTGAGGTTAATTTTCCCCCAACTTGTATTTGAAACCCTTAATCATTTCCTTATAGCCTTCGGCGTCTTGGGGATGTCACTTAAGGCCTAGTACTGACTCGTTGAGCTCTAAATACAATGAGAATTGGCAAGTTGTTACAAATTTTATTCTAATTTTTAAGGGTTTACCCACCCATTTCTATGTCTTCAACATCAAAAAGGAATCCTCAATCCATATAAGAGTGAATATATTATATTAAAATAAAAAATAATACATAAAAGCAGACAACTTTTCTAAAAAATGATTCATTCAATATGAAATTTCTATAAATATATAACATAACCCAAAAGTGGTAAAAAGTAAAAACATTTACTAAACCCTATAGGTCCTATCCCTAGTTGATTCATCCATATAGTTGATCCTCCCCGATATACAATGGTGAAACCCAACGTTAATAGATTACCAAATATCATTCCATAACATAAGGTGATGTAAAATGTCCCAGCATAGCCTTCATGAAACCTCCCACCCTTATTGCCTCTATCAAACACACATTGATTAGGTACATTCCTATATGATGTGATCAATTTTCATTCTAAATAATACATTAGATCTTCTCAAGAATCACGGTGTAGGGTATTCTCAATTTTCTCAAGATATCATTATATATCATTCACTTTAGATATATCATAATGTAAAAGAATATATTCATGTTCATGAATCTTAAACTGTTTATTATTTTAGAAATATTTTATAGTTATTGGCCTCATAAATGTCAGACATATAATGATATCTATTTATATTCCTAAAGGTTATTTTATTGGAATAACATCATATTCTGATACAATGTTTCTTGGAATGGAATTTGACTTCTTCGATAGTGTCCAAGTACATCTTTTAAAATATTACAAAGGATCACACAAAATCATCATGAATTCCTACAAAAAAAATATTACATATGATTCCTTATATATAAATAGAAAAATTTCTTATTATTAGGCCTTCTTGTGAAATTATTATTCAACTAGTTTTTGGAACAAACTCATCAATACCACATCAGAGTTAAAGTTTCACTTGAACCTAGTTGATAAATGTGGATACGATATACTAATTTTTTTCTAATGACTTATCCCAGAGCACTACAACTCCTAGTATCTATTTATACATAGATCCTCCCATTTTAAATATATTATCCTTAACATACTTATTTTTTATTAAATTATTTTAATAATTTTCCATTATTATAAATGTGTTTTTAATAAAAATTCCCATGAAATTTTTTTCAAAATAATTAATATTTAATTTGATAATCAAGAAGTAAAATGAATATAAATCTATGATTTCATGGAATTATCTTTTTCATAAATTTTTAGGAAATTTTATGTCATTTTAAAATTCTTTGAAACATTAATTTTTATTTAATGAAAACTTTTCATGTAAAAAAATTGGATGGCGATGGGATCATTGATAATCAAAAAACCAAAATTCCACATAGTCGTCCTCTTGAAGAGGTTGAATGGCTATGTGGGAAATTGGGTGATACAACCCAAGGTGTAAGGTGTGCATGTCATCTTGAAAGTTAATCCCATGAGTAGGGGTAGTCCAAACCCCCTGATTGATGAATGGTGTGACTAAGATCTTTAGTGTGTGTCAGTCTGTATCCAATTTCCAACCTAAATGCAGGATTTTTTTAGTGGATGCCATGTAATTTTATATATATGATTCACTTCACCTTCTTTATTCTAATGTGGTACATTCATTACTCAGTTATTGTTAATATTTAAATTAATGACATCACATATGTTTAATTGAGTGGCCACACCCTCAACCACACATTGTTGTTCTACTCCACCACTCGACACCAACCACCTCAACCTGTTACTATCAGTGATAACAATACCTCTTCCTACATCAATAATGACAGTATCATTATACATTACCACCTCCCATGCTCTCAAGAGGTCATCTTCTTCTCCCCAAAAAAACCCCTTGATTCCCTTTTTGAATCTCCCTCCAACTATAATGATGGACATGGGATTGGAGGAAGATTGATGTCATGTCTAATTCTCATCCCTTTCAAGTACAATCGTAATCCAACTATCACACAACCATGTTCCTATGAAACCATGAACACTATTCACAACAGGGTGAGGCCACACTACCATGAATTCCATGAAAAAAAATTATCACCTAATTCCTTATTGTGTTTTATTATTTACACCAGTAGGTCTCACAGGAGTTTTAAATAATAATTCAAACACAGAATAAACAGGTGGAAGATTCGAGGATGATGTATTGCAACTCCCTTATTATATAAAATATAGAGACATGTTTCCCATTGAAATATTTGATACCAACCCTGAGGGGAGGTGTCACTATAGAGGATGAAGCAAATAGATTCATTTCTAATTCTTTTATCTTTCTGTTTTACTCTATTTATTTATTTAGTTTTAGTTAATTTTTTTATTAAAAATAATTATTTCATTTCATTGTCCTGTTTTATCACCCACAAATTTCTCTAATTATTATTCATTATCATAGTCATATAATTATTATTATTATTCATTTATTTTTTATTATTTTCTATATTTTCTATTCTATTTTATTTATATATATTCTAACTATCAATTTATTTTATTTTATTCTCATTATCTTTGTCTCCCATCTGTTCCCTCAATCATATTTTTCTAATTTCATTTTTTCTTCTCATATCCCACATTATAATCATTCCAATGTGAATTCATACCCTTTATAAATAGGGGTTGACCATGCAATTGTCCCATGCGAGGTAAGGGGTTTTCCAAAAAATATTATAATAAATTCTATTATTTATGTTGTTTGGAGAGAAAGGGTGATATTTATAGGAGTGGGGATTTCACAACATAACAATAAACTCAAAATCATTTCTATTCAATTATCAATGTATTTTTCATCCCTTATACTATTCAAAATATAATAAATGTTTTAAGATGAGCCATTCGGAGGATGAAATGTCATATGATGAAGCCAATTCTAGGAAGGTGTCACATTATCGATAAAGGTGTTCAACAATGATTTCACTAATTATCCAATCCATTAGGCTGTGTTCAATTCTCATTAAATAATGCATTTCATGTTGGTGTAATATTTAGCTTTTCACATCATTTCTGTTTTCCATAAACATAATCTAAATTAATTTTTTTTTAAAAATAATATGCACTAGTCAAATTATCCTCTATTGAAATTTTTTATGTAGGTAGAAATTTTTTTTTCTCCTCATGTGACATTTCATTAGTAATCTACTATGCTTCTCTATGAAAAAATTGAAATGTTCTTTTTCAACACCCCACAACAAGTACTCATCATGAATGGCCGCACTACTATAGATATAATTAGTTCGTATTAATTATTTTTACAAAATATATCATATTTATTAATTTCACAAAAACAAATAATAAATTATTTTTGAATAATTTTTTGAAATGATAATTATTTTCAGTTCACTGAACAATTAACCATAGGTTTTGGATTAATGGATTATTCTGGAGAATGATGGGATGGACCTCAAACTAAAGGTTGATGAACTCATTTACCTAGAATATTACATATTGAATACGAATCATATAGCTCTTTATTTTTTTGGCCTTTCAAATATTATTAATGAAGTAAACAATGATCATTAACGATGGAAGGCTAAAGTGGAAGTTCCACTGGATCTTCTTAATGTTACTGATGAAATATGAGAGTTTGAGGCTTCACATGAATAATATCCACTGCTAACCCATTTTATGAACCCGATAAAAGACGACCATGATAATATATAGTGGATCCATGATGAGAAATACTTTTATATTGAGATAAATATGGGATATTGAGAAGATTTCAACGGCTTATGGAATGAATGTCAGGTAAAATATGATCTCCCCATTCCATTTAATGTAAAAAACCCATCACCATTACTTATTTTTTAGAAATAGAGGAAGGCACCAATCATTAGGTGAAATTTGATGTAAATATAGAGGTTACTAACTAAATAAATTCATCAACTAAGATTCAATTTCAAGAGACACATACCACTTAAGGACCACTGTAGTAAATTTACTAATGAATATCCCCAAAATGACGAAAACTAACTGGTAGGAATGCCCATTTTTTGTATAGTAGGTAAATCACAATTGAATCTCGAAAAAACTATTTTAGAGTTATTACCCTTAGGAATATATGTTCTTGTACCATATACCATTTTAGTATCGATAAATATATGAATTTCTATGAAAACCAAATGATATCCACCTTAAGAAAATGTTAGGATTTTATCCAATAATAATAATTTTCCTTCAAATAGGTTATATGGTTATATTCCTTAAAATATATTTTCTAAAATCTAGTTCACAATGTTTATAGTAAAATTACACTAATACAAACTATAATAACCCAGACCATAGTATAAAATAGTCAGTGGTCACCTTATTACATTATTTTATGATAAAAGGAATAAAATATGAATGAATTGAATTGCTTAGTAGTCTTAGTAAAATAGATACATGCTTATATCTCAAATTCAAATCCAAAACATAAAACAAAATACTGTATTTTCTTTGATAATTGAATTAATCCCCATAGAATATCCCCTCATATAAATCACAAAACACTTCTTGGTATCCTATGAGAAATAAAACAGAATAATGGGGTGATCTCGTATGTTAAGTAAGGGGATGAATATAGTGTAATCTATCATAAAAAATTAGAATAATTAATATAGGATATTAAATAACTGAATTTGATTACATTTAAATAATTACATGAGAATAAATGAAAGGAATAATTATTGATCATATAAATCCATATAAATAATAACATGAGCTTGAAAATTATCTATTATTATTAAAAATAGTAGGGGTATCACCATAAAATTAATAACTAATCTTATAATGACCGTATTCATAATTCTATACATTGAAAATATACTATCAAAACCTTTTATAGGAATTTTTACAATTATTATTTAAAACCCATTTAATTAGGCCACGTTATTTGACTCGTGGTACATGTCGATGCTTCAAAGGGATATGTAATCCTATGCCCCAAAAATAATTAATAATTTTAATAAATTATTTATATATAATAGGTGAAAAATAATAACCATAATCACGTATATCCAAAAAAAACTTTCATGTGAAATTTTAATACATAACCCAATAAAAAAAATAACCAAAACCATCCACAGTTATATTTTGAATGCTAATAAAACTCTACATACTCAGCTGAACTGATCATAAACCATACAAGTAATTAAAAAATATGAATTGAATAAAATATATACCTAGTGGATAATTTAATTAATAAAGGGTTTATGTCACTGATGAATAGAAATACCATCGAAATGTCATTCAAAATTTATGATAGAAATAACATTTTCACATTAAAATAAATTTTAAATCTAGAAGATCAAAAAATACATTATAAAAACCATTTAAACATATAATGTACTCACTAAAACACTATGTGGACATGAAATATTAAAATTCCATTCATTTATTTCTTTTTAAAATAATGATTCTTTTAACATTTTCTTTATAAGAAAAAATGGAATAATTTTCGACAATTACATGAATATTCCATTAAAAAATATTTGTAACATTAACACATTTGTGAATAGGTCTTTAATAAATAATTTTTATAATTTTATAAAAATTTATTTTTTTTAAAATGTGGTTTTGGAAGAAAATAATTTGGTATGGAATAAATAAATGATGTCGTCATTTCTTAAAATCATTTTATCAATCATTTTAAGTAACAAATATAGGAAAAATATTACTATTACACTCAATGTTCATAAAAAAAGATTATAAATATATATATTGGCTTTATTATAATAATATCAGTCAACTCACTTAATGGAGAAATAAATATAAACAATCCCAAAAAATAATGAGATAGTGAAATAAACTCTAACCACATTAGTAGCTTTTAAATAAAAATCCCCAACATTGAAATTTCATAAAATAGAAATTTAAATGAAATAAAGAAAAAAATATTAATGAGATAACATATCAAATGGGTTTTATATACATCACATAAATGTAATAAGTACGGAATATGGATCATGACTCACATAAGTAATAGTGAGACAATAAACTCATACTTGAAGTCTGATTTCCAATATATGTTTTCTAACATATTAATTAACTCATATAGGTCTCTTATAAATATATTAAATAACAATACTCATATATATATATATCATAAATATATACTTTTAAAACATTTTATTAAAAATTATTTTGTAAAACCAGTGATTTATGTGATAAATGCTTCGTTTTCATTTATGTTTTTCCAATAATTTTGATCCTTGTAATTTGATCATGGTCAAATAATACACATTATTTTAGTAATGATGTAAATATAATTTATAATCATTATATATGTATTTATATTAATCTATAAATTTATATATATATAATGTATTACATTGTTCATGGAGATGGTTGGTCACACATATGGATGATCATTTTTCTATTTCCTCAACGATCGAAATGAAAAAAATTTATTAATTCCCCTTTGAAGAATATTTATAATAATATAAATATATTTCATAATAATTAAATACATACATATAATTCCATGGAAAAATAAAGTGAAAAACATTTCACATAGTTACGTGGAGGAGGTAGTCGATACATCTATTTGAGTGATGTTGTTATTTTCAAATGTATTGGAACGTATAATGTTATATGTGGTATTATATTCCAAAAATTTTGTTTTGGTAATAAATATCACATAAATTCATTAAAAATATCTTTAACACCATCCATGTATTGTGTATGAGAAAAATGAATTGTATCACTTCATGAGGCAATAATTTGTCACACAGATGATTGACAGTTTTGTTTCCCACTTTATGGAAGAGGAGTTTGATATAGGTCATTATATTTTTGTAATATCATATAATTATATGTTATATACTGTTTTTTTGTATTATAATTATTTAAAAATATTAGGAGCTATATGTAGAAATAAAATAAAAATTCTCATTTTTGAATCATACTTATTAATTAGTGAACCTCTTTATGTTTTCACAAAAAACTATAATATGTTGAATTTTTTTTCAAAACACATCATATTTGTTTTTTGGTGAGGAATATGAAATATATCTTTGAATTTATTGTATGAAATTATTTTTTGGGAAGTATTTAGATGATATAAGAGTTGGTGGCCTTTTAAATGTGGGGAAGAGAAATCCAAATAATTTTAGAGAATATTAAATTACATCCAAGTTTTTATCATCCAAGAAGCCTCTATAATGAGTCATAATCGAACATTATAAGTTTTAAGGTTGAAATTTTATTCATAAAATAATAATTGGTATTTCTTTAGATCATTTTAACCCTTATATTCCATGTATAACCCCCAATTAACATGTTTTTACCTCTATCATGTTAATTAGTTTTTATATCATTTTCCACTAATAATTATAATTTTTTTTTAAAATATTACAAAATATAAATCTTTCTTATTAAAATAAATATATTAATTTTTCCAAATTAAATTATATAAGGTGGCAGAATTCAATTTAAAATTAATCCCACTCATATTAAAGAAATTTGAGGTAGATGAGCAGTCAATCACGTTTTTTTCTATTCAATGATTGATTAACCACCCGACCTATATGCATATCCTTACATTTATAATTATTAACATAATTAGTAATATAATTAGTAACATAAATAGTTACATAAATAGTAACATAATATAAAATATTATATTCCTCTAATATTAATAATTAAATAATACTAATAATATAATTATTTTATTATTATATGTTTAATATTTATAAAAAAATATTAATATTATTAAAATTATAAAAAAATAATAAAATATTACAATTATCAATATTTTCAACAGGTTTTTCTCTATTCTTAAGATGTTAAAACTTTAAAGGGTCGCCAATTTTCTGGTCATGTCCAATAAAATATTTGCGTCAGCCGTGTCCAGTGTAAACTCTATAATTGTTCTTGCTTGGTTGATCACCTCGAAATTAGAGTTGCAATAGGACAACCCAAGTCAGGTTTTCTCATCTATAAGAATCATATCACAAGTCTCTTTACATAGTCCATTCTTTCTTGAAAAATTAAGGGAAATATATTGAAGTTCACTTAATTTTTCAAGGAAAAATGATCTATGTAAAGGGTCATGCGAAATGATTCATAAAGGCGAGAACAACATTACTTGTGTCGTCCTATTGCAACACTGCTTGCGAGGTGATCATCCATGTAAAGACAATTATAGAGTTTACATTGGACATGGCTGACGTAAACATCTTATTGGGAATGACTGGAAAATTGACGACCCTTTAAGATTTTAACATGTTATGAATATAGAAAAATCTATTGGAAATATTGAGATTTTTAATAATTAGTAATATTTAGTAACAATTAATCCAAAATCAAATAAATTCGAGTACATGGTTATAAATTGGCACAATTTATAGCAGATTGGCGACTACCTTTTGTTCAACGTCTCATATATTTGCTAATTTCTCCCACAGAAATCAGTATGAAAAATGTGCTCTAACATATGTCAAAGAATGTTTTTCATACTAATTTCAGTCGGGAGAAAGTTAAAAAGAGATGAGTCGTCGGACAAAAGAGGCTTCTTTTCCCTGATGACTCATCTCCTTGCAAAGAGATGAGTCATCAGGAAAAAGATCTGCCGCCAATCTGCTAGAAACAAATAAGTATAATTAGTAATATAATCTCCACAATGATGATTACAAAAAAAAATTCATTATTCAAGCATATTTCATTTTTTCAAGTATTGCTAAGTATTGATAAATTAAAAATAATTAGTGCGGATGATTACAAACTAATTGTGTCGCCTATAATTATTAGTAATTACTAAGAAATAATTGTAATTATGTATCTTCTCTTATTATGAAATTTTTTTATTATATCAAATTATTTAACAATAGTAATGATTTTAAATTTTGTAGAAATGTATATATGAATATGGAACAAGTAAATCGACATCAATCATTATTAGATGATTGTGCTTGGATAAATCAATGCAGAAATACAAACGGTTCGAGTTTAAATCCTGTATATGTTGATGGTGTTGAAGATTTATTATCATTTGCATCATCAAATCTGGAATTTGTTTCAAAAGGGACGATCAAATGTCCTTGTAAAAAATGTGCTCTGAGAATGTTTGAGACATTTGACATCGTTGGGAAACATCTCTTGCATTATGGTTTTCAATCAGATTTTATTTTTTGGTATCAATACGGTGAACACAGTTCTAGAGAAAATTCTAATAATTTGATTCTGGATCTATAACGGTTTCCGAATTTAGTACAAGATGTTGCAGGGTCATTCGTTCAACAAACTAAAATTTAGGATGATGTTGATTTACCTCCTGAGTTGGCACCATCTGAATTTTCTGAGTTGTCCAGGTCTGCTAAGGATGCATTATATCTTGGTTGCAAGATAAGCAAATTAGAAACAGTTGAAAAATTTATGGCTAAGAAATCAGATAATGAATAGTCAAAAAACTGTTTTGATTAGATATTTTCTTTGGTTATAGCACTATTACCTGAAAGAAATGTGTTTCCTGCTAATTATTATGAGAGCAAGAGACTGATTCGTAATCTGGGCCGTAGTTATCTGAAGATCCATGCATGTTCAAATGATTTTATCTTATATTCTGGTGAAAATGAGTCATTGGATAGTTGTCCCACATGTGGACAATCGAGGTATAAGGAAGATCAATCAGGGAAGTCTGGATTGATTCATGTAAAACATTTGAGATATTTCCCGCTTACACCCAGGTTGCAGTGTTTATTTATGTCTCAGAACACATTGAAAATGATGTCATGGCACAAAACCAATATTTCAAATGGTAAAATCTTGATTGATCCATCTGATGTTGATTCATGGAAAAATTTTGATCAAGTGCATCTGTCTTTTTCTTTAGAATCTTGGAATATGCGATTGGGTCTTTCTACTGACGGGTTTTGTCCATTTGGATATTTTGGTAGTTGGTATTCATGTTGTCCTGTCTTTATAACTCCGTACAATTTAACTCCTTGGATGTTGGAGAAAGATCCCTATATCTTTTTGACATTATTAATCCTAGGGCATTGGAAAAAGAATATTGATGTTTATTTGAAACCATTGATTGATGAGTTAAATTTATTGTGGAGTCATGGTGTTGGTATATATGATGCTGCTGCGAAATAGAATTTTGTAATGAAAGCTGCTTTGATGTGGACAATTAGTGACTTCTCGGCATATGGCATGTTATCTGGCTGGAGTACACATGGTCCAAAATCATGTCCTTACTATACGGGAGAGAACAAAGCATGTATGATCTTGAATGGAAAAAAACTTTCTATTTTGACTGTCATCGCCGATTTCTTCCAATCAATCATCCTTTTCAGATGAATAAATATCATTTCAGAAAAGGAAAAATTGAAATAGATGATCCTCCAAAAATGATCTCAGTTACAGAGTTACAATTAGTTGTATTTTCATTACCTTCTATCAGTTTTGGACCGACAATAAACCAACAGAAAATTAATGGCTTTGGGAAAGAACACAATTGGACAAAACAGAGCATTTTTTGGAATCTGCCGTATTGGTCTGATTTTTTGGTCCGACACATGTTGGATGTCATGCATATTGAAGAGAACTGTTTTGATAATTTATTTCATACAGTTTTGGATACACCAGGTAAAACCAAAGACAATTTAAAGGCATGATTAGATCTTGCCCAAATTTGCAGGCGACCAGAACATGAATTGTTTGAAAATGTCATATCACAGAGATTAATGAATCCAAAAGCATCTTATACACTGACCAAAGAGAGTCGCATGTTATTTTGTCAGTGGATTACAGATTTGAGACTTTCATATGGTTATTCTTCCAACTTGGGAAGATGTGTTTAAAATGGTCATATTACCGGATTAAAAAGTCATTACTGTAATGTTATAATGGAAAGACATATGCCTATTGGATTAATAGGTTTTTTGAATTTTATGATTTGGTATTAGATAACAGATATATCATATTTATTCCGAGACATGTGTGCGGTGACAACAGACTAATATACACTAAGAAAACTTGAAGAAGTTGTTGTTGTAATTATATGCAAACTGGAAAAAAATGTCCCCCGATATTCATTGAAATAATAGAACATTTGATATTACATTTTCCACATGAATCAAAATGTGGAGGTCCAATTCAGTTTCAATGGATGTTCCCATTTGAGAGATGCATGCAGAAATTGAAGAAAAATGTATGTAACAAAGCATCATTTGAAGGCTCAATTGCTGAAGCTTATTTGCAAGAGGAAATTGCTTTATTCTGATCTCATTCTTTTGAATCTGAATATCCCTAAAAATTTAACCACATGGGCCGGAACGAGAGGAATGTTGATGATGATATGAACAATCAATTATCAGTTTTCAATCATCCCAAACTTGGATTTGGTGGAGTTCCTGATAGATGGATTTCAGATGATGAACATCATAGAGCTCATACATATGTTCTACTCAACTGTGAAGAAATGTCACCAATAATACAGTGAGTGCTCCTATCCCTTATTCTATAGATTCTATTACAGTAAATTAATCATATTGTATTTTTAGGTTATATGATGATCAAATCAAGAAACAATTTCCACAAATTAATGCAGCTGGTTTAGAAGAACGTCGGAAAAAAAATTCTTAATGGTTTAAAAAACTGGTAATGTAGATTATTTTTTGGTTTTACATATAAAATCAATTTATTACTTGTAATAGTGATAAATGATTTAAAAATTTTCAGGTATCTTTACATGCTGATAAGATTGATATTCGATTGCGTATATTGAGTATCCCACCATCCAAAATGGTTCAATCTTATAATGCATATGTGGTGAATGGTTATCGCTTTCATAAACGTGCATATGGGTAATCAAAGAAAACAATGAATAGTGGTGTTTTTTGATGGGATCACATCATAGAGATATTGAAGTTGACTTTTACGGCATGCTTGAAGAACTTATTAAACTGTGTTATTTGGGACAGAATTCTGTAACAATGTTTAAATGTCGATGGATGGATACTGAGAGAGGCTTACGTGTTCATCCAACTCATGGAATTGTTGATATTAAACATAAAAGTCTTATTGCGGTAATTGATCCATTTTTATTGTCTCATAAGTCACATAAAATTTATTATTCAAAATATTGTGCTACTGCAAAAGAGTTGGATGATTAGTGGAGTATAATAATAGTTAAATCTCGAGAAAATGAATTTACACAAACTGAATGTGGTTCCACTGAAGTGCAAGGAAATGAAATTTTTCAGGACACTCCTCAAAAAACATCTTTTTCACAAATATATATGAATATCTAGGATGACACCCCGCATTTAAGGGTCCATGGTGATGATGTTGTCAATGATGTTACAACAGAATTTGAAATGACAAGAAATGATGAAAGTGAAACTAATATGGAAATTGATGACGTTGATGAGGAAGATGAAGACATTGACATTGACAACAATGAAGATGATGATGAACGTGAACATTGACACAGTAAAATGATGGTTAGAATCATAACAAATATATATCTATACAAAATAGTTATTTTCAAGTGTTTGCTAATAACAACCATTTCTTGTTTCAGATGGACTCAGAAACGTATCATCAGTCGCTGGAGGTTGATCTACCTATGGATGATGAGGTTATTGAGTCATATGTCCCTCAGGATATTGGCACTAGAGGGATCACTCGGAGGGGGTGTGGTATTGCCAGACTGATGATTCTAGATCCTATCCTGGAGCGATGTCCACCCCTTGGATTCGATGGGCACATGCGGTGGTATGATAACCTGTGTATTTTAGTTATATTTCATTATAATTTATTTATATTTTAATTGTTTTATTATTTGTTCTTTTTATAATGTTTTACACATATAGCTATTAGACAGGGGAGCTCTATCTTCCGCAATTATTTTTCTCAGCCCTGGATCACATGGGATCAGATTCCCGCTGATGTGCAGGCCTTCATGTTCGATCATTGGCTGGTACGTAATTAAATATTATTTATTTTGAAATATAATTCATCAATAACTTTATATTAGGGTTTATGTTATCCCATCGATGAGAGCATGTGTGCAACTATCTATGCGGCATGGGTGGTGTCTATGCGTGACCGTTTTCATGAGTTTTTGCATAATCTGAGAAAGGCAGCTGTGAATAAATCCGGAGTGATAGAATTTGATGAGTCCTGTAGAGCCCACCGACCAGAGTACATTTCATCTCACGTTTGGGATGGATTATGTACACACTGGTTGGGTGGTGGGTTTCAGAGGAGATCTGCATTGGGTCGACAGAATCGGGGGAGACAATAGGTGATGCATCGAGCTGGTAGTAGTACATTCAGTGCGCATAGAGAGCATCAGGTAAGTACTTCTTTTTTAATATTTTATACAACATTAAATATAAACAGTTTATTTAATATTCATTTAGGAAGCTGAGTAGCCCGGTATTATGACGTACGACATTTATTAGAGGATGTACACTGATCCGGCTACTAGAGAGATTAGAGGTGACCGCCAGCGTCAGATTGTGGTCAATATTATTTTCTTTTCAGTTTTCTAATTAAATGAATATAATATTTGCATTATTTTAATTTCTAATTGAAACTTAAAGAGTCATATGAGGTCGCGACCTCTCAGACACAGGCTGAGAGTCAAGACTAGACGGGTGATTAGACTACTGCCCACCAATTTGATGAGACGAAATGGATGATGCTGACCCATTATTGCTTCAAAAAGGGCTGAGTAGTTGGTATCGACTCTCATTTTACTCTTGAAGCTTACTATGGTACTGCTGCGATGTCGGCATTCGGCTCGAGAGGAGCTCGTGGAGAGACATCATCTTCTGCCTCACAGTATCAGGGGCAGCTGCATGCTCAGAGTCAGCTTATAGAGGATTTGCGTCAGGGGCCGGAGTAGATGCGTCAGCAGCACGATGAGAAGAGGCGTCGATGGCAGGAGCAGATGCGTTAGCATCAGGATGAGTAGAGGCGTCGATATGAGGAGCAACATCAGGAGCAGATGGAGTATATGCGTCGTATGACTCATAGTTTAGGGATGGAGATTCCTCCACCACCTCCTCAAGGTCCTCTAGATTATCCACCCCTAGTGATCTTTTTACATGTAATAAACAATTAAGTTCTTAGTTTATTTTCATATTAACTATTTATAATTCCGCTTTCATATTGGTACGAATATTGCATGATTTAAATTGTTTTTATTTTTTTTATATTTTATTACTTATCATTATTATTTTTAATGACTATTTATTTCAGTAATATTACTTTTAATATTTTATATTTATTGTAAATATTGATAAGTTTATAATTTTATAATTTTATTAAAATTAACAATATTAATATTATTTTTTCATAAATATGTATGATTATTTTAATAATAATATCATTATATTAATTTTTTATATTATTATTATTATTATTATTATTATATAATATTATATTATTTATATTCATATTATTATAATTTTTTTATATTAAAATTTCCTATATATATTATATATATTTTTTATTATTAATATTATAATAATATAATTTCATTATATTATTAATATTAATTTTATTATTATATACATAATTTAATAATATTATTATTATATTAATTTTATATATTATTAATAATAGTATTATTATATAATATTATATTACTTATATTCATATTATTATTATTTTATATTAATAAATATTAATTATATTTTATATATGTTTTATTTATATTATAAGAATAGAATTTTATTATATTATTAGTATTATTATTATTTATATATAAATTATACGATTTGTATTAATTATTTTATTTATTTTATTTTTTTAGTATTTGCGACGGGAGTATTTGCAACGGGGTAACCCATCGTAAAAAAAAATTTACTGTCCCATTTGCGAAGGGAAGAATAGCTGTCATAAAAAATATTTCTGCGACGTTCCGTCACAAATACCTACGTCACAAATATTATTTAAATTTCCCATTTGCGACGGGTCATAAACCTGTCCCAACTATTATATCAGCGAGGACCCATCGCAAATAGTATTTTTGTGATGGGACCGCCGCAAAAACACCTATTTGCGACGCCGTTTTCAGCAACGGGTGATTTGCGACGGAGCTCCGCCGTAAATATTTAGTTTTCCGGTAGTGCATGGGGAATATGATACAATGTTTTTGGGATATTGATTCAACTCCGAGGAGGTAAATTCAAAAAAAATATGAATAAATTTGAATAAATTTTAAGAAAAATATTTACCTATTAGAAGTGATTTTTAAATGATATGGCTAGATAAGACACTTTTTGAATAATTCATCATTATTTCACCTTCCTAGTTGTGTATAAAATATAATACTCAGTAATTTATTGATAATAAATAAAAAATAAATGATAAGTAACTCATTATTGAAGGGAATATTACATTCAATAAGAACATAGAAGATTTTTATAAGTAATTCATATTTTTAACGCAAATAAGGGTGAAAAAACAAGTCTACTAAAATATTAATATCTAAGAGTGATATAAATATGAATATATCATTGGAAATTAGCTGAAAATTTTATTCCATTTCAATCCAACATTATCAATGTTCTCAAAATTAAAAAACTGAAGATAAGAAAAAGAAATAACATTTTTTATACCATATTGTTAATGTGGAAAAGAAAATTTGTTCTCCCTTACAGAAATTTGCTCTTTAGACTCAAATTTATATTGAAATTAGTTTTCATTTAATTATGGGGTGTAACAACATGAAATTTACATTAAAGAATAATTCTCATCCTTTTTTCATTATATTTAAAGATATGAAAATCAATACCCTATCTCAGTTATTTATTAGAAATTATTTTCAAAATTGGAAAAGAAAATATAAATATCTATTTATGATTATTCCTTAACAACATTATAATTAGTTAAACATTAATATTTTTGTGAATCTAAATAAAAGTTTTTATTATAATGAATGTGATATACTTTATTTAGGTAGAGAATATATTTAAAGAGTTACTAAAAAGTGAAAGTTGTGAGTTCATCATTTGGGTGTGTAATCATTGTGATTTCTATACTATCAAATCATGTCTGATGAGAAATATTTCAATAAAAATTTTCAAAAATGTTTAATGAATAGGTGAATTGATTGTTGGATTTTATTCCCATTTTATATCAAGAGTGTTAAGAGCTGTGTAGATATAAATTTGGGTAACTAATTATGCATAGATGTTTTTTTGGTTCAATGCATTTTGACCCCATCCATGGTGTCGATCACCAAGAGTGTGGTAAATCAATGAATATTACCCTATTTTTGATTTTATTATTTCCTCTCAAAATAATCACAATAACTTTTTAGAGTGATATTTTACACTAGTTAACTCACACACACTGAGGAAAGAAACAAGGACACTCTAGATAAAGGTTTCATGGTTAAAAATGAATAAAAATACATGGCATGATCCATAATAACCTAAGACCATAATTTCCACTATAACAATCATTTTTTACTATAATGAGTAGGTTTTTTCCATTACTTCTAGTATAAGAATATAAAAATGTTGTCTCTAAAAATTCTCTTGAATAGTTTCACTATAGTCTCCTGATTTAATGAAATAGGGAATATATTTTTTATGATTATTGTCTCCTTATAGTATAAAGTTCTCCCATAATTATTCACTTTGTAGAATAGTTTGTAATTATTCTTATTTCATTACCATATGACATAGGTATTTTTATATAAAAAAATAAAGTCTAAACTAGTTATTTTATTCTTATATTTTCACTTCTATAAATCATTGGATTTTTTGAACTTCACTACATATAATCTCTCTCAATAATAATTCTCAAGATTATTATCTCTACTCTCTTATTCTCAATTTCACTCTAAGTCATGAGAAAATCTTATTAATTTTTTTCTCAAACAACAGAATCCAAATATTCATGTTGTAATTTGAATTTCAAATTAAAATTTTAATACATACCATTCTTAAATCTATCCATGGATACAGAAGAATAATTCATGATTTAAATCTATTGAACATGATCTACCAAATAAACATTAATATGTATTTCTCTATATTCTTCTTCCCTTTATATAATGACACTCTTCTTCTTGGGGAAACACTTATTTCACTTTTTCTCTCTGTTTACATATCTCTTCTGGAAACCATTCCTCATAGTTTGATAATTGATATCCCCAAAAAATAGATAAAAACATAGTAATAATAAATAAATATAATGGTGATATGTCAACCCCTAATCCACACATCATTCCCTTCCATGATGTGTCCCTCTCAGCACTCTACGACTGTCTCTTATGTCACAAACCTCGCTACAAACATTATTTCCATCATTGAATTGCAATAATTTTTATGTTCTTAGGATTGTGGGAACCATTATTATAGGGAGGGATGAATCATTGGAATTATTTTATAAGTTTATCAGACTTTGATATTACCATTGTATGTTGTTAGAGTTATTTATCACATTCAGTGTTATAAAACTCAACAACACTTTGTGTGAATTGTTTTGAATTTAAAGTATAGAACATAATATTTACATGTTACTCCCTTAATGTGGCGGATTTTATCCTTTCCCTTAAGACTAAAATTAGAGCATGAGAATCCTTAATTAAATGAACATAAAACAATTCCAGGAATTTCTTATAAGACACCATCTATCTCCCAATAAGATATAATACTAACATACATTAGTTACAAATGATTCTAATTTTTTTTTCCAAAACATGTTCAGGAATATTTGGAAATATCACATTATAAATTAATATGTAAAACATATGTCTGATTTTCTCCAACTAGTAAGTGAAATATAGTGTTTCCTTCCATCACCTAGTATAAATCTATCCAATGAAACTCACATGTTTTCACCTTTTAATAGTTCTTTTTTTGTTGAAAAAAAAACACTGCACTTATGAATCTTTCTAGTAATATTTTCTAGAACATATTATTATTTTTCCACTAACAAAGATCATTGTATAGAAGTTATTTTCTACAAACATGTGTATTAGTTTATTATTTGTTAACTATATAATTTTTTATTATTAAAACTCATCCTGTTTAGAAACCTGCATCACTTCACCTATCCCAAATATAAAGATTAATCCCACAGTAGTACACAACATTCACACCATTATATATGCACTCACTTGGGAAAATGGTGGAAAATATAATGTGGCTTCCTAATTAACTAAAATTATTAATACAAATCTCCCACTCATTTTAAATTCATTAGATTACTATAAAATATTCCAAAATATTATTTAAAATACTTATATAAATGAAACCAACTTCATCCCTTCAACATTCCTTTATATCGCAACTATTGAACATTTAATATCTTTATCCTTGTTACTAAATGAATAATTTTGAATATTCATCTTTATTGATTTCCAAAATTGATGTGAAGATAATTTTTACTTTTTCGAGAAGAGTTTTGTATGACCATGTATATAAAAAAACACCAACTACTGCTCTATTCTTCTAACTAGTGAACTTGATTTATCATCAACTCTTGTTCTGAATTGATAAAAAAATATCTATTCTATCAACTTATATTCATCAACTATTTGCATTTGATTTTTCGTCAACCAATAAATGTATTCCCGGTAATTTCATAACCTCTCCATTATTATATTTGACCAATTAAATCCGTATGGTAAACTCAACACCTCTTCACCTCATTATCGTTATGTGCTACCACAGATCGTAAAACTCACATATATTTGTCCAAAATTATTTTACAATGGTGAATTTTTTAAATCAACTTCTACATAATCAGATTTTAATTTTTAATGTTACACTTTATAGATGGACATCATATGAAACTTGTAACCTATTGGTCTAATAATCTTTGATAACATATAAATGATGTCTTATTTATGATAAAAAAATGTTATGTCTTATGAAACATTGTCTAATATATCCTTTTATCTTTGAAATTGATCTTACAGCCTTCATAAAACATTTATTTCACTATATTTAAAACATTAAAACGTGAATAATATACATTTTTATCTTTTTAATACATCCACCTTCATGTTTGTATACCTTACTCATGTTGAACTTCGGTATGAACTTTGTACCAAATCATGACCTTTGGATTTTCAGGAACTGTATTTTTCCTCCATTGTACCTCATTCACTTTTCATAAATTCATGAAACTATATAATCATGGACTGATTTCCTTCAAATTTATAGTTACAGTATCACTATTATATTTGGTTACAATATACAACCTTATCATTTGTATAAACTCATCTTGGATCTGTAGTTTATTCATGATGATTATAACTAGAATAATATTAAAACACCATATGAACTAAAGACTATTTTATTATGATAATTAACGAAACATTCTTATCCTATTTTATCATATCAAAAATAAACATTCTTATCAAGTCCAAATGTTCTTTCATACAGGAGATACAGAAAAATCAGAATAATAAACGATGATAATTAATTTAAAAAGTTAAAACCCAACCCAATGGATATTAAAAAAATAAATTTTATGGAAATATTCAAAAAAAATTCATTCTTTTTATAACTCATTTTATAACATTTTATCAAAGTATAAACATTCTCATAGAGAATTACCTAGCTCTACTCTTCTTTGTAATATAATGCTTTCAAGGAATTTCAACCCCCAATGAAAAGAAATTTTATTTCCTTGATATGAAAAAATAACCTAAATCTTTTCTTCTGAAACTTTTAAGGATAACAAAAAATTAATTTTCAAAAATAGAAATATTTTTACATATTTTTCAATGTTTCTATTCCTATCCCCCTATGGAAACATAATATAATGAATATTTGTTTAATATTTTATAGGAATGTTATAAAGTAATTTTTTATTAAAATAATGTAGTTAATTCTTTAATTTCTCTATTATTTTCCCTAGAATACCGTAAATGAAAACATCAACCATTTTTTTACATTAAGGAAATTTATTTAAGAATATCATCTCCACCAAAGAAAATGATTCTTAGAGGAATGATGTATGATATAAATGTGAATTGATAAATATTTTCACATGTAATTTCTGGAATGATAAATGAGTCATTTATTCTCCCAAATAAGGTGGAATGGTTTATAATAATTCAACATCTATTCTTATAGCTTAATAGTCATTGAAAAAGTTTTCTTACAATCCCGATTAGGGAAAATATATTATTATTTAGTTTTCCTAAAATTAATAGAACATTGTTTCATACTATGAATACTCAGCAAATATTCTCACAAGAATAAAGTTCCCCATTATTTTGATTTTTAATAAAAACAATTTCAATACTAATCAGAATGAATGAACTCAAGAATGTTCATCTCATTACATGATTTATATATCATCCCTTTATTTGAAGTTCCATCAACATAATTTAAATTTATTTTAGTTTATGTCATGTTTAATTCATTATGATACCTCCAATATATTAAAAAATATTAACATTATTTTAAATTCCTTTTCATGAAAAAATAAGTTTGATAAATCCATTTAACAATATTAAAATGTCCTCCTAACTCACAACCTTACCAGTTCTATCTTGACTCATCTTCATTCAAATAAAGATAAGATTAAATGACACCCTAAAATAATCCTTTATAAATGTTTTAATAACTCTTGGATATATATTTCATGAGATGAAACTATTTATTTCATCTTTTTGTAACATGTAATCATGGAACAAATTTGACCCACTAAGACAAGACATTTCAAATTTCTTGTTCATTTTTTCAGAAAATTAGTCAAAAGTTTTAACCCAATAAAATGAAAACATTATATCACCCATATATGAAATGTATATATGTGTACCTGTAATAATTTCATTAAAATGTATGTTTAAAAAATGTTCATCATATTCATGTAATTGTCAAGTCTATAGTACCAGGAATGAGGATCCTAATTCAGCCCATACAAAATTTTTTCAGATTAGAACCCATATCTCCATATTTATCAAGTAGAAACTCGCTTGTTTAATCAATATAAACATATTATTATATTTCTCCATTTATGAATGATGATTTAATGTTCACATGATTACTGTTTTAATAATTATGATATGTAACTATAGAAAACACTCTTATAGTTTCAATTATCACAACAATTTAAAATTTTCCTCAAAAATCAATACTATAGACCTATTAGTAACCATTAAAAAAAATTCAATAATTGTTTCATAATATATCTCAATATTCATTATGATTGGTTTTGAATACCTGTTGTCATACTATTGGATTCATTCCATCCTTTCATCAAAAAAATTTCCAGATTTCATCTTTTTTCAATTTGATATAACTCTTCTTTCATTGAATCTAACAACCCTTTATGTTCACCTTCCACTGAAACTAATTTTGGTTCACCATTATAAATAATTGAGGTTTCATTACTTATTATTTTTAACCTTATATTATGGACTAGAGATTTATATTTTACAATTTTGTTATGAATGTCAACCTATTTTTATAAATGTGTAATCTTGAGTTATTCTGTTCAGTTTCACCATCTTCATCCACAGTCATGTTTGAATCATCGTGGACATGTGTGGGATGGTTTTCATATTAAATTTTATCATCTCTATTAGAATCCATTAAAAAATCTTATGTGATATCATCCTAGTCAAATACAATATCTTTTATTAGAGATATTTTATTTTACATATCTTTGACATCAAATGAATTAAACGAATTTTTTATTACTTATTATAACACATGTAACATCTTCTGGTATCTAAATTTAACATTTATTTTCCTAACTCATCATTTTAATCATACATTCAATTATTATGGTTTTTTATTTTATGAAATCATGGACTTAAAATACATTGAAATATTCTATGTTTTGTTTCTAATACCGCATCACCTTATATATAATTTTTTATTCTTACTACAATAAACAGTTTTTATACATGAAATATTTTACTTCTTCTCTCTTGAAATTTTTTTATCATTTATATTGAGAAAGAATACTCCATCGTATTTTTAAAATACATATGTTTTCAATTCTATTTTTTATAGGTGGGACTCAATATATTTAGTTGTGAATTATTTCCCATTTTCTATCCTCATGTTTTGGATATATTCTCCCCATAATTTTAACAAATCCCCTCTAAAAAATTGATCATATCTACATATTTTGAATTGTGTTTTAAATAAATACTTTTTTCCATGAAATGGAATTAAAAAATAAATTTATAATGTTTAAAATCAAATTTTTTGGATTATGTCTTATAGGTCCACAAAGATATGATTTTATTATTTCAAGATGTTTGGTTGATTGGATTTCATCATTCTTATGTCTTTGAAAAACAATCTTTATACTCTTCAATGTTATAAATACAACCGGATATTTCCATTATAGTTGTTGTAATATTTTTTTAGAATAATAATTGTAATGTGTTCTCATAATTTTCTATCCATAACAAAAAAATAAATGATTTTAGAGCTTATTTTCATCCTTGTCACATAAGTAACATAGTTTATAAAGATATATAATCTAGAATACATTTACACCGATTATTTCTCCCTTAGTGAAAATGTTTACTTATTTCAAAAATATGGGGAAATATGAATATATTTTTTAATATAATATCACTACCATCATCAAAATGCTTTCTAACACTCAAAAACGTTTTCTTGAAACATAAAAAATCAAAATGTACTTCAATTTTTATTACTAATCTTCTGTTTATGTGGTACTTATTTCTCTGATATTTTTTAAAACATTCATTCCAAAAGTAATAAATCCTCCATCATATTCATAAATAACTCTTAATATATAAATATCAACTTTCATATGTGATTAAAACCCACTTTTATGAATACAAACATTCCTCCTTTTTCATGATTTTAGACCAGTATTAAGAAATAAAAGTTATATCCTCAAATTGTTTCTCCATAACTTCCTTTTCTTTTTTATCATATGAAACATCTACCAAAAGTGTTCTCATAAATTATACATAATAGTTACCTTATTTGAAAACCTTCCCCAAAACAATCTCTATTAAATGAAATTTCCTTTAGAAACATTCTATCTTCTAATAACTATTTTTCATTCTTCCTATAACTTAAGAATGTTAATCTCGTTTATAAAAATATTTCTCCCCCTTAATACTTTCATATATTAGAGAAGATACATTTGGTGATTATAATTAGATGTATTGTTCCTGTATAATCAAAATAACCAATAATATCAAATAATCCATGAACATTTAAAGGAAACTTCTCTTTACATATATTGATTTTTTTGAGTTTCAACAAAACATCCAATACATGCATTCCACATCGATGTGGAGGCTTTTTCATTTTTGTTGTTTCCAAATTATTATATATGTTATTTGTTTCTCACACATATTCTCAATCCATTTAACCTTCATTTTTTCTTGCATCTCCATGGTTAATATAATAAGATGAACATTTACATTTAGTGGGTACAGATTTCACCTAATTATAGGAATGAGTTTTCTTATAAGCATGAGATGTTTTATACCTTACCTATAATTTTTTTTTAAAATATTCAATCATTTACTTTAGGTTACATTAAATCTCATGACATCTATTTTGGGTGTCAAAAATCACATATTCCTTATCAGAATGTTTCATACAGAAATATTCCAACGTCTATCCATGTTTGAAAATTTTCACTTCGTAGTTATTAATATCCTCAATGTACATTACCCGGGACTGAGGTATCTATTTAAAATCATATTCATATTCCCCGTCATTATTATTTGGTAAAATAAAATAAAAATGATTAATTCTACCACACACAAGGAATTTATTTGATGCATTGAATTTTTACTTTCATATCCAGTTTTGTTAATTTTTAGAGATAAGAGTCATGATTCTATCATTTTCAAAAAAATTAGTTTTCTTATTTTCCTTAATTCATGGTGTCCCGATAAATTATAATCTGGTGTATGAAAATTTATCTTCATCATATATTGAAAATATATATCTTTTTGGTAATCATTTTGAATACTAGAAATTTCATTATCTAATAATAAATAAGATTGTTTTGAAATTCATAATTAGATACGTCATTGTTATCTCCTAAAGAAAATATTTTAGAACCAAAACAATATGTAATGTTTATCATGATTTTCATAAAAAAATGGCATATTATTCTTGGATATCACCAAATACTCTTATGTTTCTAACAATTTCAATCACTTTTATAAGCACTCATCAAAATATTTATGATCTACAATATTCATAAAATTGATTATTCTTCTCTCGAATTGTGGATTTCCTTACCTCACCTTATAATTTCCTTTACTAATACTTTCATGTATTTATTGGGGAACCATTGTAGGTTTTAAAATATGTCACCATTATATATACATTCTTTACTAGAGCCATAAGAATATTATTTAGTGTTCTTTAATCAACCAGTGGATCTTATTTTTCAATAAATTTAATTGGTGTGCCTTTCTCAATAGGTGGGAGCACAATTATAGTTTCATCAATTACGACCATGAATAAATTATCGGATAGATTATCATTATATTTTTATATGCATGATTATTTTTTCCCTTTAAACTAAGAACTCATATGATATTCACTAATTATTTTTTGTCCATTATATTAAAATTAGGGACGTTATGGAGGGAATCTAGAGGCTCGGATACCAATTATAGTTCCCATGATAATGAGGACCAATGATTGGGGGGTTGAATCTATGTTTATCTTCTTCAATTTATTAAATATCTAAAAAGAATTAATGAAGCATCCTATAGTTTAAAATCATTTCAAATCTATATAACTCATCCACAAATTATATGTAATGATAAGAAATTATAGTAGATAATACAAGATAAACATATTCTTCCCCAGTATAGGTGAATGAATCCTTTCTGAGGAGGAAAACATTGGTCCATACAAATCCACTATGAAATGATTTTACTAAAATTCTTTCCATATCTCATTAGAATCAAGTTATATCTCAATAGTATATTATAATTAATCTTCTCTATAGTATTGTTTGCATATAGTTTTAGAGAAAAACAATATGAAATATTTATTTCTACTCACAACAAATTCATTCAAAAAATATCAATAAAAAGTAGTAGGGTTGGTGTTATCTACCCTCATGATGTGTAACTCCATAAAATGGTCCTTATAAATATATACCTGTGAACTAAACTCTTTTTTTTTTTGAAAAAACATAGTTTATCTGACTCTATCTAGTATAACTCATCCTGATTCTGTTGACAAGAATATATGTTTATTACTCTTCCTAACTAGACCTCTGTCAAGTGGACTTCTTCTTCATCCATTTTTTCACATGGTTAGAAACTCATACTTCTTATAAACCATTAACACTTTTCTTATCGATCATATATACCATAATCACACCCCTATATGAAATTTCACCACATTATATATGAGATCTCCCAAGAGAAAATAAGGGTAATAAAATGTTATTTACCACTCAACAAAAATTCATAACAAAAAATCAATAGATCATAATAAATTCAAATGATTACTCTATTAAATTTTAAATAATTCATAAAAATCTATACAAACTCTACACATGCCTCATCTCTTAAACTATCCTTAATCTCATCATTAAAGAACTTCTTCATACATTCATTACATTTAAAGTTAAATTTTTATTGAATGAATTTATTATATTCACCATGGTCATGCTATATATAATTTTTATATATATATTATATTTACATAGTTGAAATTATATTTTTCTAATCAATTCCATAAAAATATTCTCTTGGTGAACTGTCTTTCTTTCTAGTGAATGTGATATATCATCAACTAGTGATCTAATATTTTGGGGTCCCTTTTTATAATATACTCAGATTTTTTTTCTCATTACATACTTATATATATAATTATTTTTTTCTCTAGCCTAGTAAATTCAATCCATCCATTTATTCATCACTCCATTATTTTCCTTGGTTGACTAACTCAATTCAATGAACTCTAAATTTCGTCACACTGTGATCTTCATATGATTCCACTATCGAAAAAAATAATATAATTTTTACCAACATGATCTGTATTTTGGATATTTATATGATCATAATCAACTTCATTAAAATAAAATTTTTACATAGTCATGTCATAAAATAATCATTATACATATATTTGAATATATCTACCAGATGATATTTAAAATATTATAAACTATAATCACATATAGGAAATAATATTATAATACTAATTTTAAAGGATCTCCAACTACTGAACATGATTTAATATCCCACATATTCTATAAGATTCATTGTTAAGATATTATTGATTATTGTATAGTATAAAATTTTAAAATTTTAAAACCTGATCATTCCACATTGTATACCTCAACTATATAGAGCATATGTTTGAACTATGTATTATTGCTTGAAAATTTAATTCTCAAAAATTTTACTACTCTCCCTTTGTATTTATTTCATTTTTCACAGATGTATAAAAATTTAGTAAAATACACTTATTACCTTCCTCTATCTAGTATATTTACCCTCGTTCATCTGGAAACAATGTACGACCTATTCTATTATAAAAACTCATTTGGGATCACATTTTTCATCATGATTATAGAACATGACCAATGCCACAAAATCATTTGACATAATGGAATTTGTTTTCATAGTTAATGAAAAATTCTTATACTCTTTTATTACATCATTCAAAAACATTCTTAAGAAATCTATAAACACGTTATAACCAAATATTACAAAAAAAGAACCATAAATATTGATATGAAATACAAAACCTGATTAAAAAATGTCCTAAATAATCTTTAATCATCATGGTGTGACTGAACATTATGTATAATCCATTCCTTCCATTATAGTATGGAATTAAACCTCATGGAATTATTTTAATTTATTAAACATCATGAGTTATCAATGTTTACATTAAGATTTAAAAATCATTATCATAGTTTTCATCTAAGTCGCAATAGTTTTATATAAACAAAGTGATCATAATGAGAATAAAAGTTATTCTGCCATTTTCATTTTTTAGACTTCTTTAAAATGTCACACTGATTTATAGAATAAAAATACCCTTATATATTAAGAAATTTTTTCCGATTTATGATCTAATTTTAGTATATGAAAAAAATCAATAAAACATACCTAAATTATCCAAAACACCTTCAATCACCCCAAAACCCATAAATTGAATTTTACACACATAATAAACAATATTAAATTGGACTTTGAACCTGATTTATTTTTTTTATATAAAAAAAACATCATGTCCATTTCATTACTTGTATAATTATTTTTCATTCCAATAATACCACATGATATAAGATAATTCATAAACTCTATATTTTAAAAAACACCCCATGTTATTTAAAAATATTCCTAAGGTCACAAAATAATCTTCATATCACCATCTTAATCAGTAATGGGCTAAATAATATACCCAAAACATGTCTTGGAGTAAACAATATACCCTTATATTTTTTATTATCAACCAATGATCATTAATAAAAAAACTCATTACATTTATAAACAAATAACTTTTCAATAATATTAATCTAGCATGAAGAAACTCAGTATATGAAACCACAAAATTTTATTGGATGTAGGTTATAGTGATCCTGTAGGTTCATGATGGGGGTTTAATAACCCTCATAACTAATTTACATGTTCAATGAATTAACTCTCATGTTTTATTCCATTAAACTATATATTTGTCCCAAATGTGTGGAGGTGGAGTTCCCTATACTCATATAAATACAAAATAAGAATGGAACTCATGTATGTGGACATTCCTACTGACGGTCACTGAGTTGTTTGGAAAAACTATAAGGAGTGATTCTTGAGCATATGATATAATTTATTAATATATTGTAGTTCCTTTTAAATAGTTTTAGATAATATGGGAAGCCTTAAATCATTCGTGTATAATGAATAGAAAAATTACTTTATGTAGGTTCTACTGCTCCTCAAAGTTTATGACATGGGTTTAACTTTTAGAAAATATGGATTTCAGGCATTACACTATGACCCATATGTGTCATGTTGTGATGCTAGATCCTGAGTCCCACATGGGTATAGGGTTTGTTCCATTAAATTATATATCTACCATATTGGAATTACCCAACAATAATAGGACCTTAATAGTGATGGTTAGTGGGGCCTAGGAAAAAAATTTCAGGTTTGATGCTATATTTTATAAAATATTTTTTGGAAGTATGGAAAGTATTCCATACTAAATATAGATACATATACCTATTAAACATGAAGTAATGATAAAATTTGTAATTCCTACTGTGTGATTCATTTTATATTCATAAATATATTTCAAGAATAATTAACAAACCCCAATAGAAGCTCATGTTTAACATATCAAATATAATAGAACGTAAGATTGACCTTATGTTTAATACACATTATGGGGTGTTATTGTCTCTTTATATATATCTGTAAATACTTACAAATCATTACATATCTATCTAATAAAACCTTCCACTAAATTATTTAATATGTCACATATATGAAGGAAAATATTTTTAATAATGGTGAGAAATTGGAATTATATATATAATGTTCAACTATTTTAACATATTTAAACCTAATAACTCCAAAAAAATGTTATAATGTTAATAAAATTTTATTCTCCCTAATAATATTTTGATAAATTGTATTCCTTATTATAACTCTTTCCATCAAACTTATTCCTCAAAATAAAATGACAACTATTTTATATTTCATAATATACCATTACAAATATATTATAACAACAATATGCTATAATTTCTTATCAAAATTTCTAAGCTAACCCATTTAAATATTATATTATTCCATTATAAATAGAACTGAACCCATTTTTATGTCAACTTAAACTGAAATTAGAACAATGAAAATCATGGTCTTTTACTTTTTAAATTTCAATATCTCAAGTCCAATCATACTCACATAGGACTTTTGGATTATATATCCATTTTAGGATAACATTCAATGATAAAATACACTTTTATAAAAAATTAATAACTCATATTTATTTTTAGTATTAATATATATCAAAAAACAATTCATTGAATATCATATATGTTGGTCATTGTGATGGGATACTTATTGAGAAGAATAGTATATTAAATATTTTATTCTTGGTGGGGGAATCATATTCCAACTTCTTATTGGATAAACACATAATCCCAAATAAAAATCCTATAATATTTTTCTCCCTTTGGATCATGTTTAATAATTTTAGTGATTCGTAAACCATGGGTATCAATAAATTAACTCATTTATATAAAACGTTATTATTAACAACATCTTATTAGGTGTAAAGTGAGAATCAAATACACATATTTTCTAGACAATTATCTATGCTTACTGTTCTATATATATATATCCTGAATGTTTTATGTCTGCATTCCACTTTGTAAAATTAGCTTCACAATCCTAAAATAAATTCTTACTTCAATATTTATGTCTTATATATTTACAGCACTTGAAAAATATATAGTTTTAATCATATGCACTTTCAAAAACTATAACCGAACTCTATAAAATTAATAACTATGGTAGAATATCAAAAAGTTTTATTTTATAAAATCAAGTACTATAGATAGTTTATTTTCTAGTATATAGTTTTTTTATAATGAAATTATTGTCCTCCATTCATTCCCTTGTATTTAGGGGGATTCATGGACTGTCTTTCTCATTTTTTTCTTATTTCCCTAACTAAAATAATTAACATTATATTTTTGTACTATCCAAATGGAACATGAGACGAATCCTCCCATGAATGTTTCATATCTTGTTAACATATCAAGGATATTAGGTTAAATTTATTAAACTAATTCATGTTATAATTCATAATAACCTTTCCCAAAATTCAAATTGTGAATTCAAATTGAATCTTGTTGAAATTTTTATTCTAAAACGTGTATCTAGTCTTTCTAAATCATTTGTGTACCAAATCATATTGACCATAGGAGAAAAGAAAGAGGTTCCTTCTTCTATTTTACAATGAAATAATGCATTTAAATATGCATACCTCTCAAGACTATAATGTTCTTGATATATAATTTTTAGGTTATCTGTCATTTTATTATCATCCATTGTCTCATATTTATTTTTTTACATGGCTTCCATGATACCATAAACATGTGTATATACTTTTGTTGAATACATTAGATTCATATTATAAGCATATGTCATTATTTATTTAATGACTTCTTTAGTTAGTTTCTTATGAATGGTATCCTAAAATATAGATAATTTTATTTCTTAATTGAGAAGTATTTTGATGTTCGATGCTAGTTGTGTAAGTTAATAAAATTTATTTTTTTATAAGAAAATATTGATTTCAAGTAAATAATAATTAATTTGAAGCCTTTTTTAAAAAAAACGTTTTTTCAGTTGAGTAAAAAATTCTACATTCACTTAAAAAAATTAGTTAAATTACGTCAACTAAAAATGATGAACCCATAAATAATATCTAATCAATATTATAAGATCTATATTTTACATCGCAATGAGTTGTCTAATAGTTCATCTCACCAATTTGGTATTTATTTTAGAAATCACTATAATCATTATAGTTATGATTATTGGCAACTTTTGATGATAACACTTTATCAAAATCCAATATATTGTTTTACCCAATTATATTTATTCTAAATATAAAATATTATAGTTTCCCTGCTAACTGTAACCAAAATAAAACTCCTAGAAGAATCGACATAACTATTTTGGTAACCATATTTTTTATTACATTAAACAACATGATTTATAGGTAGAAAATTAATTTTTTCATCCATACTGAATGATTGAATTCTTATAAAAAATTATTTTGAAGGAATATCACGCATTATATTTGAAGGGTTTTATTTTAAAATCCTCACTAACGTAATAAACGTCATATGAATATTAAATAATCATCACATCATGTGAAATATATATTAAAATATTTTTAAATTTATTTTTTTATAATTTATAAAAACACTTCATGTAAATGTTTAGAATTTTATCTGATTGCTAATATCCACATGAGTAGCCCTAGAGACGTAGATAGCCAACCAAAACCTTTTTAGAATAGGGAATAATCCTCTAGGATTATTGGAATCCTAGCCTATTGTATCTCTACCATGGGATACATTATTTAGGAATGAATTAAATTAATCATATCTCCAATATGTTATATTTATAAACTATATTAAACAAATGAAATTGAGTTAATAAATTTAGCTTCCATGTGAGGTCATGGTAGATGAAAACTAAATCTTTTATCATTATAAATAGCATGTTATAAATATAATGAATGTTAATAATAATCATCTTATCACATAACATAATGTATACATAGAATTCATGTTCCATAAATAATTAATAATCATTATTTTTTATGGGAATTAATAAAATGCGTAATCATTTTTTTATTTTAATATCATGAGATATTAATTTATGTTTAATCCATAAATATGTAATTATAAACAGATTATAATTCATTATGGACATCCTATAATTATATAAATATACTATTTTTAATTTTATTCCCAATATGATATCTTTCATATCATTCATTATTTTTAATTTTACTTCAACATATAGTAATTCCAGAAAGGTATGTATTTTATATTTCAATTTATATTTTGTAAAAATTATATATAATATAATTATCCCACAATAATATTATTTCACCACTTCAACTTATCACCTAGAAAAATTATTATTCGACTTCTTAAAAAGTTTCCAAAAAAGACATTTTTAGAATGGTTCAAATTAAATGTCATTAACATTTCATAATTTCTAATTTTAAACAGATTATATTTTCCCTTATTTTAGAAATCTGTAAAAAACGTATAAAGAATATGAATTTTTTCAAAGTAAAAAATTTATTTTATAGTCCTACGTCTTGATATTTAATTTTAAATAGTATTTTTTTCTAATGGTAACACATAATATTATGAAATAATTATTAATAAATGTTCTAAAAATATTTAATTAATTTATTATAATATCCTTAAAATTATTTAATTTTATAAATATTTATAAATTAATATAATTCCCCAAAAATGGTTATAATTTTTTATAATCTATTCATCAATTCTAAAAATAAATTCCTGATTTATGATAATGAAAAATGGTTTCAATTTATGTATCCGATTTTTCAACATGTAGGGAATAATAAATTATTATTGATAGTATAGCGGTCTATAATGCAACATCCTATTACTATTTTATAGTCTTCTTAAACCCTCCTTATTCTTGTTATTTGGTTGGTTTTCATTTGGGGTTTCATTAGGAGAAATTTGAATGTTTTTTTAATGGATAGTGTAAATTAGGGATTTGATTTTCCCAAATTGTGTGCCCAAATAAAGAAAACCATGAAACCCAAGGTAGTGGGATTTTACATGGTCTTCAAAAAAAATTCATGTGGTGTTCCCACTTAGTAAAAATTGTTGAAACCATTTAAAAAGGGTACATGAAAAGGTAAAAGTTGTTTTTAACCAAACAGGCCTTCCCATAAAACTATGCATATGGGATTTTCATATATCCAAATTTTAATTAAAATTTCTGAACCCCTTTGTTAGGTCCCAGAAGAGTCTCCTTCAACCCAATATGAGTTCATGATTATGCCTTTCGCCTTACCCAACACTACAGCAGTGATCATGGGACTCATGAACCGGGTCTTCCAGCTATACCAAGATTACTTTATCGTAGTCTTGATCGATGACATTATGATCTACTCAAATACTGAGGAGGAGAATACCTTCAATTTTTGGGTTGTATTGGACACACTCAGAGAGAACTAGCTTTCTGGTAAACTCTCGAAGTGATAGTTTTTGATCCGAGAGGTTCACATATTGGGACATGTCATCTCTGAGGCTGGATTTGCAGTAGATCCAGCGATGATTGAAGTGTTAAATGCTTGGGAGCCACCCCAGAGTGTGAAAGAGTTATGGAATTTCCTAGGTCTGGCTGGATACTACCGAAGGTTCGTACTAGACTTCTCTAGAGTTGCAGTACCTCTATCAGCCTTAACAATGAAGGGGAAACCCTTGGTGTGGTTGGTGAGATTCTAGTAGAGCTTCCAGGAGATGAGGAAGAGGATGAATAATGCCCCCATCTTGTGGCTTCCCAAGGAATGCGTAGGGTACGTAGTTTACTACGATGCATCAAGGACTATACTCGGGTTTGTCCTGATACAAGAGAGAGCAGTGATCACATATGGTTCTCAGCAGCTGAGACAACATGAGCCGAACTATGCTACCCATGAGATTGATTTAGCAGTAGTGGTCATAGCCTTGAAGATGTTGTGACACTATCTGATGGCCGAACATTTAACCATGTAATCTGATCACAAGAGTATCAGGTAGAACTTCTCTCAGAAGGACCAAAATCTAAGACAACGGCGATGGATTTATTTCCTCCAAGACTATGACTTCGATATATTCTATACTATTGGGAAGGGTATCGTTGTTGCAGATTCACTCAGTAGGAGGTCTAGTATACAGCTTCTAGGAGAGGAGATGGAGCAGCTAGACGCTTTGATTATATCTGTTATGGATAGAGACGAAGCATCCTTTCTATAGTCTCTTACCATTACTCCGCCACACCTTCATCAAGTCAGGGAAGCATAGCATGGGGATGCTGACTGTGAGGCACGACGTGCTCAGATATCCATAGGGTAGGCACATGATGGATTTTCTGAAGGTGGTCAGCACATCATCCTCTTCAGAGGAAATAATGTGGTTCCAGTATCACTTCAGGAAAAAGTGTTGAAGGAGTTTCAAACATCCCCTCTAACGGTAAATCCCGGTGTGGCGAAGATGTATCAGGACCTCAGACGATTGCACTGGTGGATATGTATGATGAAAGTGGTAGCAGAGTTTTTCTCTTGATGCCTCACTTTTCAGCAAGTGATGGACGAGCACCAGGTACTAGTAGGATTGGTACAGCCTTTAGAGGTCCCAGAGTGGAAGTGGGATGGGATATCCATGGACTTCGTGACAGGTCTTCCATGTAAATCTAGGGGACATGACTCAATTTGGGTGATCGTCGACCGACTCACCTAGTCAGCCCACTTCCTATCGATCAGAGATAAGGGTTTAGTAGAGAGCTTGGGATGCCTCTATGTGCAGAAGATTGTGTGTTTGCATCTTATACCTTGAACAATTGTCTCCGATCGTGATACACAGTTTACTTCCCGGCTATGTAAGGGGTTGTAGGAGGCTTTTGGGACACAATTTTTTCTGAGCACTGCCTTCCAACCTCAGATAGATTGTCAGACTGAACAAAACATTCAGACCCTCTAGGACATGATATGTTCTTGTGTCCTCAACATCAGTTGTAGCTAGGTGTACCAATTACCTTTGGGGGAGTTTTCATACAACAACAGCTATCACTGCACTATAGGGTTGGCACCTTTTGAGGCATTATACGTGCAACCTTTCAGATCACCCTTATGCTAGGCAGACCCTGGGGAGTTAGTACTGGCGGGACCAGATATGGAATGATCTACCACGGAGAAGGTGCAGATCATTCCAGAGTGGATGAAGACTGCACATAATATGCAGAAGTCGTATGCCGATAGGAGATGGAGACATTTTGAGTTCGAGGATGGTGACCATGTCTTTATATGGGACTCTACTCAATGAGGTCTATGGAGGTTTGGATGAGGCATCAACATATCTCTGAGATTCATCGGACCTTTCCATGTCCTCAGCAGAGTAGGCGAAGTGGCTTACCCCTTGGCTCCTCCACTTTAATTGCACCGGGTGCACGACGTCTTCCATGTATCCCAACTGAGAGGTACGTGCATGACTCTTCTCACATCATTGACCATGGAGATTTGGCCATCAATGATGGGGAGAGTTTTACAGAGGTTATAGTAAAAATTGAGGATTGATATGAGCGGGTCATACGTGGATGGTCGATACCTCTGGTGCGCATTTTTATGCAGCACGAGAACCACCAGGAGAGCACGTGGGAGCGGGAGGGTCAGATGCGTGCTGAGTACCCCCATTTGTTCCCTTAGTTTGAGTTGTAGCTTATGTAGATGTAAAGCACTGATGTGGGGAGAATGTAAAGACATGTAAATCTTGTGAAATATTTTTTAATACATGAGATTTTTACGAGTCCGTGAAAACTGACAGCGCTTAATTCCGAGGCCTGGTGTGCCCAGAATCATTTTCTAATGTTTTGTTCAAGTACGTTCAGTAAATGAATGATCTGGTTTTTATATCTTATGAACCAGTGCTCAGAATTGAAATCTGAGAGCACCATTGTACTCACAGCACTGGTATATTCTTATGAAGACATTCACTTCGACGACTGTGAGTCGAGGATAAAAGTTAGTTTTTGGGTTTTTGTGTGAAGTAATAAAATAAAGTAAGCTCATCTTCTTCCAGCGACTTCATCGCATAGGCGGCTCGGTCTGGAGGTCGGGGCTGGTTCGGCGATCACTACGTGGGGTGTGGCTCAGGTGTCTTGGCCCGGAAAGATGAGCCGGTTCTGCCAGAGCCGCCGCGAAGGATGCCGCAGGCCGTCTCGGGTGTCCGGCACGGCTCGGCCGGGAGCCGAGGTGCGGGCGATCTGAGCGGGGCACCGGGCAGTGCACGGGTCGGCCGACGTGGTGCATGCGCAGCGCGCGAGCATGACACAGTGTGTCGGGAAAGGCGTGGTTATTCCGGCGAGGGGTTGGTAGCACGTGGGCAGGCTGGCGGGGTGGGCGGGCAGCGCGCCGGCATGCCGCGGGGTTCCGGGCAGGGCGCGCGGGCAGTCCACGGGCAGTGTGCCGGCAGCATGGCGTGGTTCACAGGAAACACACAGGCAGGCCGCAGGTAGGCGGGCCTGCTGCCGGCGGTGGCCGGGTAGGCCGGTTCGGCGTGGCCTGGGCCGACACGGGCCGATGGTGTTCATCCGGGAACACCAATGCGTCGCGGGGGCGGCACAGTTCAAGGAGGTCGCGGGTAGCCCGCCCATTGTTGTTGGCACTTTCGTATCCTCATTGCCTCTTAGTTTCCATGCCGAAAGCAACTTCACAAAGAGATCGGTGGAGGGATTCGGGCCATGTTAGTTTGGCCCACTCCCTCCGCGTTTAGGGATGATAAAAATTTATTCATCAAAGTGGAATAAAGTTGAACAATAATTGTTTGCAATACATATAATTGATTCTTTTATAATAGAGATGATAAGTAGAAAAGGAATAATACTAAAGGTAAACCCCCTACCTTTGATCATTGTTCGACGATGAAGTCGCTGGAAGAAGATGATGTTGTCATCGTTCGTTGTGTCTTCCATGCACTTCCAATCCAATTTCATGCACCGGTTTGTTGATGATGATGAGGATGGAATACCAGTCACATATGTCCCGCGTCAAAGGGGGTTCCGAAGAATATAGTTGAGGAAGATCGTTCTTCGTTTTCGAAGGTGTTTTTTGTTGGAAGTGTTCTTCATTGGGAGCCTTCTCCCAATATTTCTCCAATGTTCCTCCATTAAATCCACTCTAGCTGAAATGAAATCGTAGAAAAAAATTGATTAGGATCTTTTATGTTCATTGGATTAAATTCAAATTGAGTGATTTAATCAAATGAGTTGTCTCATTTATTTAATGGGGTGGAGTTGGAAAAACAATTCAAATTGGATATTTAAATTATGTGGCTCCACATAATTAATTCTTGAGAGGTGGAACAAATTAAATTGAAGGGGACTTGGCTCCATTAAGGTGGATAAGTTCATGGGGTTTCTTCCCATTTAATGGGGGAGTTGAGGAGGTTTTACCATCCCCCATTAATAGGGGTTTAAGCCTTGTGTGGTCCCCACATCAAAACCTCTCACAGGAGGTTATGCCCGGGTGTGCCTCACCATCATAACATCCCAAGGGATGTTAAAGTGTGGTGGTCCCACCTCCAATTTCAATTAGGAGGTTCTAACCACCCAAACTCCACATGGCGGTTAAAATTAAAATAAAGTGAGCTTACTTTATTATATTACTTCACACAAAAACCCAAAAACTAACTTTTATCCTCAACTCACAGTCGTCGAAGTGAATGTCTTCATAAGAATATACCAGTGCTGTGAGTACAATGGTGCTCTCAGATTTCAATTCTGAGCACTGGTTCAGAAGATATAAAAACCAGATCATTCATTTACTGAACGTACTTGAACAAAACATTAGAAAATGATTCTGGGCACACCAGGCCTCGGAATTAAGCGCTGTCAGTTTTCACGGACTCGTAAAAATATCATGTATTAAAAAATATTTCACGAGATTTCCATGTCTTTACATTCTCCCCACAGCAGTGCTTTACATCTACATAAGCTACAACTCAAACTAAGGGAACAAATGGGGGTACTCAGCACGCATCTGACCCTCCCGCTCCCACGTGCTCTCCTGGTGGTTCCCGTGCTGCATGAAAATGCGCACCAGAGGTATCGACCATCCACGTATGACCCACTCATATCAGTTTTCAATTTTTACTATAACCTCTGTAAAACTCTCCCCATCATTGATGGCCAAATCTCCATGGTCAATGATGTGAGAAGAGTCATGCACGTACCTCTCAGTTGGGATACATGGAAGACGTCGTGCACCCGGTGCAATTAAAGTGGAGGAGCCAAGGGGTAAGCCACTTCGCCTACTCTGCTGAGGACATGGAAAGGTCCGATGAATCTCAGAGATATGTTGATGCCTCAGCCAAACCTCCATAGACCTCATTGAGTAGAGACCCATATAAAGATGTGGTCACCATCCTCGAACTCAAAATGTCTCCATCTCCTATCGGCATACGACTTCTGCATATTATGTGCAGTCTTCATCCACTCTGGAATGATCTGCACCTTCTCCGTGGTAGATCATTCCATATCTGGTCCCGCCAGTACTAACTCCCCAGGGTCTGTCTAGCATAAGGGTGATCTGAAAGGTCGCACGTATATTGCCTCAAAAGGTGCCAACCCTATAGTGCAGTGATAGATGTTGTTGTATGAAAACTCCCCCAAAGGTAATTGGTACACCTAGCTACAACTGGTGTTGAGGACACAAGAACATATCATGTCCTAGAGGGTCTGAATGTTTTGTTCAGTCTGACAATCTATCTGAGGTTGGAAGGCAGTGCTCAGAAAAAATTGTGTCCCGAAAGCCTCCTACAACCCCTTACATAGCCGGGAAGTAAACTGTGTATCACGATCGGAGACAATTGTTCAAGGTATAAGATGAAAACACACAATCTTCTGCACATAGAGGCATCCCAAGCTCTCTACTAAACCCTTATCTCTGATCGGTAGGAAGTGGGCTGACTAGGTGAGTCGGTCGACGATCACCCAAATTGAGTCATGTCCCCTAGATTTACATAGAAGACCTGTCACGAAGTCCATGGATATCCCATCCCACTTCCACTCTGGGACCTCTAAAGGCTGTACCAATCCTACTAGTACCTAGTGCTCGGCCATCACTTGCTGAAAAGTGAGGCATCAAGAGAAAAACTCTGCTACCACTTTCATCATACATATCCACCAGTGCAATCGTCTGAGGTCCTGATACATCTTCGCCACACTGGGATTTACCGTTAGAGGGGATGTTTGAAACTCCATCAACACTTTTTCCTGAAGTGATACTGGAACCACATTATTTCCTCTGAAGAGGATGATGTGCTGACCACCTTCAGAAAATCCATCATGTGCCTACCCTATGGATATCTGAGCACGTCGTACCTCACAGTCAGCATCCCCATGCTATGCTTCCCTGACTTGATGAAGGTGTGGCGGAGTAATGGTAAGAGACTATAGAAAGGATGCTTCGTCTCTATCCATAACAGATATAATCAAAGCGTCTAGCTGCTCTATCTCCTCTCCTAGAAGCTGTATACTAGACCTCCTACTGAGTGAATCTGCAACAACGGTACCCTTCCCAATAGTATAGAATATATCGAAGTCATAGTCTTGGAGGAAATAAATCCATCGCCGTTGTCTTAGATTTTGGTCCTTCTGAGAGAAGTTCTACCTGATACTCTTGTGATCAGATTACATGGTTAAATGTTCGGCCATCAGATAGTGTCACAACATCTTCAAGGCTATGACCACTGCTGCTAAATCAATCTCATGGGTAGCATAGTTCGGCTCATGTTGTCTCAGCTGCTGAGAACCATATGTGATCACTGCTCTCTCTTGTATCAGGACAAACCCGAGTATAGTCCTTGATGCATCGTAGTAAACTACGTACCCTACGCATTCCTTGGGAAGCCACAAGATGGGGGCATTATTCATCCTCTTCCTCATCTCCTGGAAGCTCTACTAGAATCTCACCAACCACACCAAGGGTTTCCCCTTCATTGTTAAGGCTGATAGAGGTACTGCAACTCTGGAGAAGTCTAGTAAGAACCTTCGGTAGTATCCAGCCAGACCTAGGAAATTCCATAACTCTTTCACACTCTGGGGTGGCTCCCAAGCATTTAACACTTCAATCATCGCTGGATCTACTGCAAATCCAGCCTCAGAGATGACATGTCCCAATATGTGAACCTCTCGGATCAAAAACTAGCACTTCGAGAGTTTACCAGAAAGCTAGTTCTCTCTGAGTGTGTCCAATACAACCCAAAAATTGTAGGTATTCTCCTCCATGTGAGGTCATGGTAGATGACCACACATTAACATCCCTTGGGATGTTATGATGGTGAGGCACACCCGGGCATAACCTCCTGTGAGAGGTTTTGATGTGGGGACCACACAAGGCTTAAACCCCTATTAATGGGGGATGGTAAAACCTCCTCAACTCCCCCATTAAATGGGAAGAAACCCCATGAACTTATCCACCTTAATGGAGCCAAGTCCCCTTCAATTTAATTTGTTCCACCTCTCAAGAATTAATTATGTGGAGCCACATAATTTAAATATCCAATTTGAATTGTTTTTCCAACTCCACCCCATTAAATAAATGAGACAACTCATTTGATTAAATCACTCAATTTGAATTTAATCCAATGAACATAAAAGATCCTAATCAATTTTTTTCTACGATTTCATTTCAGCTAGAGTGGATTTAATGGAGGAACATTGGAGAAATATTGGGAGAAGGCTCCCAATGAAGAACACTTCCAACAAAAAACACCTTCGAAAACGAAGAACAATATTCCTAAACTGTATTCTTCGGAACCCCCTTTGACGCGGGACATATGTGACTGGTATTCCATCCTCATCATCATCAACAAACCGGTGCATGAAATTGGATTGAAAGTGCATGGAAGACATGACGAACGATGACAACATCATCTTCTTCCAGCGACTTCATCGTCGAATAATGATCAAAGGTAGGGGGTTTACCTTTAGTATTATTCCTTTTCTACTTATCATCTCTATTATAAAAGAATCAATTATATGTATTGCAAACAATTATTGTTCAACTTTATTCCACTTTGATGAATAAATTGTTATCATCCCTAAACGCGGAGGGAGTGGGCCAAACTAACATGGCCCGACTCCCTCCACCGATCTCTTTGTGAAGTTGCTTTCGGCATGGAATCTAAGAGGCAATGAGGATACGAAAGTGCCAACAACAATGGGCGGGCTACCCGCGACCTCCTTGAACTGTGCCACCCCCGCGACGCATTGGTGTTCCCGGATGAACACCATCGGCCCGTGTCGGCCCAGGCCACGCCGAACCGGCCTACCCGGCCACCGCCGGCAGCAGGCCCGCCTACCTGCGGCCTGCCTGTGTGTTTCCTGTGAACCACGCCATGCTGCCGGCACACTGCCCGTGGACTGCCCGCGCGCCCTGCCCGGAACCCCGCGGCATGCCGGCGCGCTGCCCGCCCACCCCGCCAGCCTGCCCACGTGCTACCTACCCCTCGCCGGCATAACCACGCCTTTCCCGACACACTGTGTCATGCTCGCGCGCTGCGCATGCACCACATCGGCCGACCCGTGCACTGCCCGGTGCCCCGCTCAGATCGCCCGCACCTCGGCTCCCGGCCGAGCCGTGCCGGACACCCGAGACGGCCTGCGGCATCCTTCGCGGCGGCTCTGGCAGAACCGGCTCATCATTCCGGGCCAAGACACCTGAGCCACACCCCACGTAGTGATCGCCGAACCAGCCCCGACCTCCAGACCGAGCCTCCTATGCGATGACCTCCGGGTTGAACCGCCCCTGCAGTCTGTTGGGCTGGGCCCAACGGACTGGGCCGAACCCAGTGGGCTGACCCACCCAGCGGGTCTGACCAGGTCGACCCAGACCAGGTCAGCCAAGTCTAGGGTGGGTCGAGTCGTTTCGACAGGGACAGACCGGGCCCGGACCCATTACCGACCTTCTTACTTCCTTTGGTCGTATCTTTGGCACTAGATGACTGTTTGACGAACTGTAAGTGGAGCTAGTTTTCTTGGAGCATGATGGTACTCTGCAGTATACCCCATTGTAGTTCTAGGTAATGTTTAGATACAATCATGTTGGATCGTACATGAATCCAACCAGTCCCCCAGGACTAAAAAGCTAATAACTCATAGACCGGGCGTCTGATTGATTTGTCATCTATTGCATTGAGACCCCTATGAAGAGACGAACTATTGAGATACTTCTTCATGGGACTTGGTGTCAGTTTCCATGTCGACACTGGGCTTGAGGAGAGTACCCTCCCGGAATCATGTGTGCTTTGTGAAAACCCTGTGGCTGGCTGTGTAGTGACGACTGTTCTTGGATCATGTGTTGGTCTGAAAGTTCTGACTTCTATTCCTAGATCATGTGTTGGTCTGACAGAATAGTTGGTCTGTGATCATGTGTTGGTCCGACAACTCTGATGAATATTCCTAGATCATGTGTTGGTCTGACAATTCTGACTACTGTTCCTGGATCATGTGTTGGTCCGACAGTTCTGACTTCCATTCCTGGATCATATGTTGGTCTGACATAAAAGCAGGTCCTAGATCTTGTGTTGGTCTGACAGCTCTATTGATTTAGTGGCTATTTCTAATCATCTCTATCTCTCTACATAAGTTGTATACCTTTGTGAGATGAGTCAGTAACACTTGTGTTTCCTCGTGATTGATATGGATTACATGATAACTTAGGTATATGTATGGGCATATACCTAAGTGGGGTTATCTGTTGATTTCATAATTTTTGGTTTATCCTTGTTGGAGTTTATGAGACCTTGAGGGTCTTAGTGTCCCTAATGAGTATTTTTATATTCACCCCTACACGGGTTATGCCCGCACCACATTGTGTTGGATGCAGTCGACGGATAACGCTGACTGAGGCTGAGGAGCAGGACTGGACGGTCCCCATAGGTGGACCTTACGACGAGTCGGTGAACGGAGGAGACTTAAGTATGTAGAGTGTTGAGGAGGCCATATATACCTACCCTTTAGGTAGGAACCCCGGAGGACAACCCTATGGCTGTATTACTTTTCTTCAGATGTAACTTCTTATCAGTTGTACTTGTACTTTCATGTTGGGATTGTATTTTCGGCACCCTTTACTTTTCAGCACTCTTTTGTATACACCATTACTAAGTGTTTTGCTTTCATCTCATAGTCTGTTGTGAGAGGTTACTCTACATAAAAGCAATTCCTTACCAGTTTTATAGATGTACACCTTTGATGCTAGTCGCCAGCCCTTGGCCTATGGAAGGCGGGTTTTGGGTAGTCACAACGCGTGCCCCAGGGGATGGGTCGTGACAGTTATTTACTAATTATTTGAATTATTTGGAGCATATTCTTCTCCCTATATCTCAACATATGATATTTTATAGTTAAGGTAGATGGATTTGAATCTTAATGGTAATGTTAATTCCACATGATGAAGTTATGAAGACATATTTATATGTTTTGAACATCAAAAATGAGGTTTGATATTATATATAATATCATGTTGCAGAATTAAAGTTACGATATACAAAAATAAATGAAAATTGGATGATGGATGAAACTAAAAATAAATTTTTTGTGGATTAATTAGAATGTAATCACAGATATATCTACAACAACAACATTGAAATGGTTTTCTGGGGGACTATCTCAATAAGTGATCACATGGTGTGGTTTTGATATTAATGTGTACAAATTTTAAACAATGAATCTGGATGAAAAGTGTACCATTAAAAATAGTTTTTTAATAGTCATTTCTAGAGCACATCATTTTTTGAGTGAAAAAATAAAAACCCATTTTCTCCAACAATGCCATGTTCTTGAGTTCTTGAATGCATATGGTAAATTGATTATATTAAATTTGGAGTCACTGTGTTTAAGTGTATTTGGGTATCAAGTAATAGTTGTGTGAAACATGGTGAATATGGATTTAAACTGGTTGGTTTGAAAATATTTAGTTTCAATGTGGAAACATTTGTCATATCCACAATAAAATAAAATATTTTATGTTTTTGATCAATCGAATGACCAATGGTCCATCAATTTGCAAAGGAAAATAATCCACTTGACTAGTGACGATGATGATGATGATGATAATGTTATTGATTTAAATGAGGTTTCTTCTTCTATTACATGATTCCTGGATAACAATGACAATAACTATGATATAGTTCATGCATTATGGAATTATCATGTTGAAAAGATATGGTAAAACACTAAATTACTCTCCTAATTAATCTAGTAATTGTTTAAATTATATTTCTGTTTTAAAATTTACATGTTTCCAAATTGTATTATTTAAAAACTATAGGATATTTAATTTTATATATTTGATTTTTTGTGTTATATTTTTATATGGATATGGTTAAAATAATATCTTGAAATACCGAACATAAATTATTATTTTTTGACTTAATATACGCATATGAGAACACCTTTTCAATATTTAGTATTTAAATTTTTAAATGATTATATCTATATGGAAGTAATGTTAATATTTAATAGTTCACCTTGAATTATTTTTTGGTAAATAATATAACCATAATTATTATTTTTTAAACATACACATGCATGAAACTTTTTTACTTACATTTACATGCTTTCATGTTTTCTAAGTACCGACTTGTCAAATTATATACTTGTACAAAAGAATTTCATTATATTTTCATGTTATAATTACAGATACTAATACATATACAAAATAACATCAACTGAGGTTTTTTCCTTCCAAATACTATAAAATATCTAGTAATATAATTATTTTCTGATAGAAAACTTTTAATTTTCAATATATAATTGCAGGACTACTGATGAGACTTCAGCGGGGAATCCTTATGATTGTAGTATTTGAAAATAAAATTCTCAAGTTGGTAAATATAGCCATATTTGTTTAACAAATCTGTCACTTTCCCTTGGAGATGAGAAATTACATAATATTTTTGATGATTATATTAATGAAACATTACCAAATACAACATATTTTATCAGATATATCAGCATTCAGAGCCTTTTCAAGATTATCATTTTATATATTAATTGGAGGTATATTGGTAAGGTGGAGATAGATTGGCCTTGGGAGTCTGTTAAAATAAAATATCTAAATTTATTTATATTATCTCATTTTTTGAATAAGATATATTTTAAATTACTAAAAAAATTTCTATGAAATTACAAGATTACATTGAATTTTTAAGAAACAAAAGCTATTGAGAAAATATTTCATACTTTAGTGGTGGTTTGATGGAAGAATTTTAAAATAATGTTGACAAAAATTATGTGTTTTCAAGTAGAAGAAATGAAATATCAAGCCTAAAGCATCCATTTTTAGATGAAGATACATAAAAGATGTTTTTACCACTCGACATGATGAATCATTTTTTGTATGACAATTATAGTATATTATATTGTAAAATTTCTTATATATGTACATAATCACTTATTATTTTACCTATAATATAACATGACATTAGTAAATACCATAAATACGTACCATAACCGAATTTGAACCTTCATGCATTATCACTTGGTGGGTATCATTTATTGAATAAAAAAATTATTGAGTAAAAGATTGAATCGATGAGAGCTCGCACCACTAGTTTTTCTAAGGAGGTCCAATTTTTGTCCTCCATCTCCACCCACCCACCATGAAAAATATAAACGAATTAGAATAATAAAAAATGAAAAGTATATTATAGTGAATACTAAGGATATTTATAAATTAATTGTACATAAATAATTATTATTTTTTGTCATTTTTTAAATCGACATAGATAACTTTTATTCATAAGGTTGGTATGAAAATACTAGGAACTACTTTAAAAATTCCATAACACCCTATCCACATAAGAGGATATGAGGTGGTTGTATGTATTTGGAATGTTTTTAGTAATCAATGTAATCAATCAAGATACATAAAAGTAAAATCCATAAAATCTCAGATATATGATATAAAATTGTCTGTGCACAATCAAATTCATGACACTCTGAAAAATGTTATGTAAGAATAATAATAAGACATTCATAGTATGCACAACCTACCTATCCTACCTACTCAAATCCTTCGCCTCCTCACTCAGACCCAACCTTATACTGTGTGTTATATCCTCGAGATACCAATGTACATATTAGAGTGTTAAAAGTAAGGGTTTGTTTTGGGGATGATATACATTTCCAACCTATTAATATGGGTATGTTAAGAGTGTTGTTACATGATATTATGAATCTTATTACTCTAATTCCATTCCATAACTTGGAGGTTACCAAATATGGGGATTTTATGGGTAATTTTTTACATTGTCCATCTAGCCTTCTTCGTCATTTTTCATACGAGGTCTGCATTTTTTTAAATATTAATTACATGTGATGGAAAATTAGTTATAATGTTTTAGGGAATTTAAATTATTCCAGAGTACCTAAAATTCAATTAAATTGAAAAATAGAAACAACCTTTTTAGTAATAAAAAAACTATAGATACATAAAATATGGCTGATGGGATAAAAAGATTATCTCAGGATTCCCCTTCCTTGGTTAATATCTATAATTTTAGATGTTTTCCAACATATGTGAAAGAGGATATAAATTGATAATATTCATAAAAGATTTCATGAATCTAATTAATATTGAATAGCTCAACATTATTGTGTTTAAGTTGTTTTCCATGTAATTAAATTGACATTTATTTTTTATTTTTTCAATAAAGATGGTTTAACATGACTAACTATATTACTTTTTAAATTATGTTTCTACACATATAGATTGCTCAAAATGAAACCAAAAGAATTTATGGTTTTATATATCTATCATTAATTTCAATAGATATTCTATATTTGTTTACTACAAATACATAATAATATATATGTAAAAGGTTATTAATGATGAATTTTGGGTGTTAGATTTTTCCATTTCTAGATTGGTCTGAACATAACCATAATATTCAATAAGTTTTAGTATAATTTCATTTAATGTAAATTTTATAATTTTTCGTACTTTGTATGTTAGGTTTGTTCAATCCAATTGAAAGAACATTATATTGGTTTTACTCTTTATTAGTCCAACTTTGAAGAAAAGTTTCCAACATATTAGGAAAGTAAGTTTACATGTTTTTTATAAGCTGATTATAACTAATTATCATTTTTTATAATTATATTATTTGCTGATACATATAAAAATATATTTGAAAATATAGGTCATTGGAAAAATTTATCCATGATCACTTGTCAACAGCGAAGCCAAATTCAATGAAAACAACATTTTTTAGTATATATTGTTTTTTTATCATGTTAATTTTTAATTAACTGAAATGCCATCATCAATAAATACATGTCGAATTTGGTTATTATCTTCTACGAATCATATATTAGTTAATCACATCTAGGTTAATGACTGATTTTGAGTAGGTTAGTTTTAATTATTAATATATATTTTCTATCACATCATTAATTTTTCAAATATTATATCATTAAACATTATTTTAGATGTTCAATGATGTCGATTTGACATGAAATATTAACATGACTAACTTCAATATTTTTTGGGAATTATTTTTTAGTGTCATTATGAATTAAGGTATTTATATTTTGGGGTTTTTGATTATAATTACATTTTCCAGATAATAACTGTTCAAAAATGAATTGTTTTTTATAATAGTTTTTAGAAAATAATAATATCAAAAGAATTCTTCAACAATGACCTACAACATCATGTATAAAATTTCATCTATGTTTTATTATTTTAATTTATAATAAAAAGGCATAGATAATTTTTTGATTAACTTTTTATAAGTATGTGCATTTATATTAATTTTTATTCACTAATAAATGTTGTTTGACATCTGTACACTGTATTTATATTATTGGGATTATGATTTTTTGTGGTTTAAAATATTTATAATTTTCTAAAAAATAATTAAACATTCACGATCATTTTTTAATAAAAATTGGTGTTGAATCATTTAGAAAATTCAAACGGTTTTTCGCATCCATTTATTTAAGAAACAGACTCGGAAAACTATTATTGTTAACATTCTTGGTCTTAGTTTCTTAGATTAACCGACATAGAAAATAAAGCATGTTCAAACATTTGGCATCAATTTTTTAAAAAAATTACATGAAAAAACATTTTTTTTAAGTAAATGTGAAATATTTTGGTTAATAGATGAAGTTAAAATTGAAAAATAAAACTGTTTTAAATCATGTTTTTTCACTACTGATCCTTCCTCATGATCATTAGTTGTTTTCATTCTCCACCCCCTAAAATATAAATATTATTATAATATGAAATAAAATTATTATCCTAAATATACCGTTATGTGGTTATATTTTGGTGTCTATATGAACTTACACGCACATCGATCTACTGGGTAACAAACCTACCATTTAGATATACGACGAGCTACCACCTCAAGAAACGATGATTGCATGTTTTTTTACAGCCTCTCATGGTAGAAATTAGATGAACATGCAATTTATAATGTATTTATTCTTCTTTAGTTTCTAAATAAAACAGACCCTTATGATTTCGATTTTTGGTAATTATGATAACATCATTTGTTGATGTATGGACTACCTCTCACTTAAGAGGATGAGATTCCATCACAATATACATCGAATGTATTAAAGACAGTTTAAATAACTATATGGGAAAAGTGACATATATATGATAATTTAATTATAATATACCCGTATATATGAATTACTAGTCATTATTTTAATATTTAATTAAATGAATGTAACATTCATGTATACATGCATCCTACCGTATCTATGGATGGTGCATTTCATTTCTTATCACAAAATATTTTATGGATTCTTATAAATAAATATATAATAAAAATATAAGATATATAAATAATTTTATACATTTTGGATATGATGAAATAATAATCTAGGTAATAGGTAAAAATAGTATGACAAACATACTAGGAAATCATGGGAATTACCACTCAAAATAGTGAAACTAATGACAGATTGTTATCAAATGGGTAATAAGATATTATAATAAGATCATATACGATGTCGTAAAAAGGAGAATGTTTATTTTATATGTTATATACATATTTTAATCCACCATATAAGAGGTATAACATTATAACCAAAATTAATGACTAAGTAATGGATTTCATCCCAATTTATATTCCATTGAGACAAATTTATCATTATACACCAATACAGTTTTATATATTATAAATACATACATTTTATATTCCATATCTTGAACCTAATTTTTATAAATATATTATATGTTTAATTTAATTCTTGGGAAATTATGATTCAAATGTTTCAAAGATGTATGGGACACTATTGAATATTTAAATATTATCTTCTTTAAGAATATTATCAAAGATTATCAATGCAATATAAATTTCATGAGTGATTGTTAACATTATTTATAATCAATACCATTATTATAATAATTGTAACATGGAATATTCCAGTAATATCAAGATTCTCAAACCTTGGATATTATTACTTTCTAAACTGTATATCAGTTTTACAAATGATGTTCACTTTGACAGTTATTTATTCAACTGTCGGATTTTTTATATATCTTTAATATTTATTCAATATGTTTTTTTGATAAGTAATATTATTTATTTTGGTAATTTGATATGAGTAATTAATTGTATAGGAAATTTTGGGTTGGTCCTAGACATTATATATATCCTATATTCATCAACAAGTTCTCCTGATATGAATAAGTTGGCAAAATTAAATAGTTTGCCATCCTGAGTTTTAAACTATCTTATGAAAGGTCTTGAATCTATTATTTTTCTTATCCCTCAAACATGATGTCTAATAATTAATAATTTCATTCATTTTGATTTAGTTTTTACATATCCACGAGATTTTATATTGACATATCTATAGATCCAATCGTTACCAATTTTACTGTTTAAATCGACTCTATGTCAGTTTCTAACCTTTCATATTGATTATATTTTTTCTAGTTATTTGAATGAAAAGTGTTATCAGTTATTTAACTTTTCATTTTGATTTATTATCATTGATGCATTATTTATTCTAGTTTAATTACACTTACTGAGATCTTGAACTCACCCTTGTTATGTTTCCTTTCTATTATGACTTATTAATTATTATACACCAATAACCTTTTATATGTTCTATATAATACACTTTTACCTATCATATAATGAACCTAAATTTTTTCATGATATTATAATTTTCATTTATTTCATGGGGAATCATGAATTCAATGTTTCAAAGTGATATGTGACTCTAAATAATGTTTAAATATTAACTTTCTCAATAATTTTATCATTGATTATCTTTGAAATTTCACTTACTTTTGGGATGGTTAAATTTATCTTCAAATTAGTACATTGTTGTAATCATTTTTCATTAAAAATTTCCACAACTATTCTTATTTTCATTCAATTTATATTGTTATTTCTTAAACAATCTATCATTTTTACATACGGTGTACACTTTGATAGTTACATAATTAATTGGGGAATTTTGGATAATATGTATTCTTTATTCAATATGGATTTTTTAAGGAATATCATTTCTTTCGATTATTTAATATAAGGAATCATTTAGATAGATAATGGTGTGTGGGTCTAGGACATTATATAGCTCCTTGATACATCAATTTGTTGTTTAGGTTCTTGATAGTATAGGTTTTCATGTGACTCAGACATGACATCCAATAATTAATAATTTATTTTATTTTCATTCAATTATTAACTATCCATGATATTTTTCATCGAAATACCTATTTATGCATTATATTATTATTTTATTAATTTAAAATAATCTGAATCATTTCTTCCCTTCCAATATTTTTTATTCATTATCTAGTTATTTTTAGGGAATGTGTTATAATTTTTTAACCCTTCCATGATGATTTATTTTTATTCATTATTTATTGATTCTTCTTTACACACCCTAATGAAGCATTTGATCTCACCCTAATTTTGTTTCCATTACTATGATAGGAAGGGAAATCCATGTTATGAGTTTTTAGGATGCTTTTTATTTTGTTTTATTATTTTTCTTGTTGGCATTTTCTATTTCATTGTGTATTATGGGTATCATGTATGTAATATATATTTAAAAAACTACTAAAATGAGAAGTCCTTTATGATTTATTCCATGTAGTCATGCAAATGTAATAAAATAATGCACCATCTTTGGGATTCAAGGGTTGGGATTTGCAATTGGTATCAAATAATGTATTTCATCAACCATGGAAACTATATTTTGATAACATATATTAATGAACATAACCCTAAGATAATAATTGAGGATAAATATAAAAGAACATTCAAAAAATTGGGTAAGGTCGATATTATGTGGATACTCCTAGAAATACATCGTTGTCTTGATACTATAAGTGGGTATGATTCTTAAAAAACATACCTATAAGTAACAACTCAAACAAAGTGTATCAAGACGGACTCAGTGTAACCTAATAAACCACAACATGCATTATTTCACACATTTTTTGACACTCTTGGGGGATATTCTAAAAATAATTCATGATTTCTTTAAAAACCATTATAAATGATTTAGAATTACTGGTGTCCCCAAATAAACCAACGTATATGATTCTATGGTTGTGATGTATTAATTTATTTTATTTGATTTAAGATATACTGAATTATATAATATGATTTTATATTCTCATCCAGAATATTTAATTTTTTATAAATGGAACCTAGAAGGATAAATGGTATCAATACTCATGGGAATTGTTGGGATTAAACTACTTAATAGACAAATACATATTTTATTGTAAGGGATACAATTATGGAAATATCTCAGAAACAAAATGAAGTTATGAAAACTATCATATCCTGATTAGATCAACATATTCCATGGAGAGAATCTCAAAATTTGAATCTATTTATGAGATATAATTCCCCAATGTTTAGTTGGACTACTAATCAAATTGATGCTATGAAATGGATTGAGTCTCTAGAAAATATATTTATGGAATTGGGATTTAGTGAAATGCAATAGGTTGCAATTTTGTTCTATTGTCATTAAGGTGATGCTGATCAATAGTGGTCCTTGATCCAAAATACTATGCAGGAAGAAGGAATTGAAATCATGGAATGGATAAAATTTAAGGATATATTCGTTAATAAATACTTCCCTTGGTATTAGAAAATTATGATAAATATAAATTTTATTTTCATACATAAAAATGAAGTATAATGTGTGGAAAATTATGAAGCTAACATCACAAAGTTAACCAGGTATTCTATAAGTGATATAAAAAATAGAGATTCAAATATCAACAACATATTTAATGGTATGAATCAAAATCTCTGAACAGAACTATATTCTTCTACTTTTTCATTATATGAATAAATAGTTCCTTTTTCCATGAAAACAATGAAGGAATTATATAATTTAAATATTTTCGACAAAAACCAATATAGGAAGAGTCCATATGAGAACCAACAGAAAATGAATTCATAAATGAAGAAAAATAAGTTTGAGAAATTTACATCTTTTGAAAATTATGGAAAATATAACCCTATAAAATTTTGGAATGGACTGTGAGTTTGATAAAAAATGGAGATTGGAGTCACGTGGATCCTAAATTATAAGGGGAATAAGTTGTTAAATTATTTACAGATCTATAGTTGAAAACATATGGGACATTATGAAAATGAATAGCCCAATCATAAAAGGAATCTTCCACAGAATTATATAAGCAAATATTCCCAAGTATATGTGATCACTACAGTGGAAGTAGAAATACCCAATGATGTGGTGGTAGGTACATTAATCTTATCATTAAATTTATGAAATGCATTATTTGATATTGGCTGACCTCATGATTTTATATCTACCTAGATTAAAAAAAATACATTTCACATTTGATATAATATTGGACTTATTAGTAAAAACACATAAGCAATGTATTATTACAACAAAGAGTTTATAGGAAGCCATAAATAATAAAAAGAAATTTTCTTTATTTAATGTCAGGGATATGATAAATATAGGTTACTTTGCTATAATTCTCGTTATGGACTAGCTAAAGAAATATAATTCAGACAAATATTTCATATGGAAGGAAATTACAATTTGGGAGGATGATGTAGAATCCCACATTATTAAAGAATAATCTTCCTCACCAGATTATTTTCTAGATACACCTGAATAGCTCTACTAATTAAAATTACTGGAGAATAAGATAAAAACACATAGTGATTGACGAGGTAATCTTAAAATTGAGGATGTACCTATTATGAAGGGACCCATTGATGTTTTTCCTGGGGAATTACATTGAAAACCCAAAGAGCATGATGATAAATTTTCCATCAATTTGGTTTTCCGATGAAAAGAAATTTTCAAAGACTCCTCATATAATGGAGACTATAGAAATGGTGGATTTGAATAAATAACTTGATGATATTGTTAATAAAGGATTTATTCACCCTACTATTTCACCATGGGGATCCCATGATCTATGCATTAGGAATAAATATGGGTCTATGAGGTTGTGCACTGATTATAAGGAAATAAATGATAATAACATGTAGAACATGTATCCCATACCATGTATTTATGACTTGTTATATGAAATTCACGTAGAAAAATATTTTCAAAATTTTGTTCTACATTATGGATATACTAATTTCATGTGAATAAGGAAAACATTATGAAGATTTCTTATTGAATGAGGTAGGGGCATAAAGAGTTTGGAGTAATTTCCATTGGATAGAATAATGCACCCACTATTTTTATAGACCAAATGAATAGAGTATGAAATGAATATCAGGATGATTTTTTGTGATATTCATTAATGATATTTTTTTGTATTATTAATGTTATGAGATCCAAGAGAATAATTTATGGATCATTATTAAGAATATTATAAGAGAGGGGTTATATGTGAAATTTAGTAATTGTTATTTTTTATTCATGAATTTTATTTTCTGGAAAATATTGTCTCCATGGATAGAATATCATTTTATCTCGCAAACAGTTAGGCAGTCATAGGATGGACTACATTGACAAACCTAAAATATGTACGTATTTTCATTGGTCTGGCAGATTACTATTTGTGATTTGTTCATAATTTTTTTTGATTGGAAACTCCATTACAAAAGATTACACATAATGGGGTTATGTTTTTTGGACAATGGAATGTGAACCATTCTTTGATGAACCAAAGAGAATATTTTTCAATGCTCCAATTTCCACCATACCATTTAGAATTATTGATTTTTTCATTTATATGGATGTATATAAGACGAGACTTAGTTGTATCCAAATGTGGAATGATAAATATATTGTGTACAAATCAAGGAAAATGATGGTTCATGAATAAACAACCCAACCCATTGTATTGATTTTGTTGATGTATTCTTTGCATTGAATCTTTAGATAAATTATCAATGTGGTGAAATATTTGACATTTACACAGATCATAAGATCCTAAAATACATCATCTCATAGAAAAATATAAATATGAGATAAACGTAATGCCTCAATATACTGAATGATTATTATTTCTCAATACACTACAACCCAGTGAAGGAGAATATGTTATACGATTCATTGTATAGGAGGGATCATAGAGTATAATCCCAAATGAGGGTTGATAAAGATATTATGTTCAATGATATAGTAAAGATCAATGTTGTATTTTTTTAGAAATGGAATACATAAATGATATTTCAAAATATTGAAACCCCATATTTTTTAAAATGGTTAAATAATTTTCAGTCTGATGATTAGGACTTCTAGATGAAAATTAAAGGCATTAATGGGTAAAAAATAGAATTTTTTTTTTCTGAAGATGGTGTTCTAAAATTTAGAAAGAGAAATTTTGTTACATATAAACATGAGTCTAAAAGAGAGTTGTTCGATGATTCTCATAGATCAAATTTGTCAATAATACTCAAGACTAAAATGATGTATAAAGAATTGAAGGATCATTATTCGATGGGATTAAATGATTTTGGAAATTGTTGATTATGTGTCAATGTGTTTGGTCTGAAAACTAGTGAAGGATATAAGGAATGATACAAAAGGAGTCATTAAAACTATTCCTATTCCAATTAGGTAGTGGGAAGAAATTACTATGGACTGTGTTACAGGACTACCAAAGGCTCTTATAAGGACTAACAAAATATGGGTTATTTTTTATTTCCTAACACAAATTTATCACTTTCTTTAAAAAAGATAATACCAGCCTCTTGATCACCTCACATGGTTCTATATTGAATTAGTTGTATGACTTCAGGGAGAACCTCTACTTGTTGTTTCTGATCGAGATCCCCTCTTTACATCAAAATTATACAAAATTATTTGGAAGTCTATTGATACTAATCTTTATCTAATCCCCACATAAAATTATCAAAAGATTTCATAGTTTGAAATGACAATTCAAAAAATGGAAGATAAGTTGATTTTATGGTCTCACAACTTTCAACGTATGTGGTATTGGTACATACCTCTGGTATATTTTTCCAATAAATAAAGTGTTAATTCAAGTATTCAAAATGGTGTCGTATGAAGTAGTATATGGAAAGATATTTCATGTTGAAATGTGTTGGTATGATATTGGATAAAGGAAAATAGTATCCCCAGAACAATTTGAAGAAACAACAATAACGGACGAATATTTTCAAGATCATATTAAAGTGGTCAAAATATAAAAATGACCTATATTGATAACCAGAAGAATTATTTGGAATTAAAAGTGGGAGATCATGTTTGGTTGAAGGTATCTCAATGGAATGGCGTTATAAATATGGGTAGTAAAGGGAATCAAAGTCTCATGTACGTTAGACCCTTAACAATTCTTGAAAGGGTATGATTGGTTTCATAATGTTTAGCAATTCTGCCAAATATATCAATGGTAAATGATGTGTTCTATATATAAATTCTATGGTTGTAAATTCCTTTAAAATTACTATGATCAAATCTAAGGAGATTGAGATGGAACCTGAAAATTAATGTTGTGAAGAACCCTTCTTGATTCCTAATACTATATAGCATGTTTTGAGAAATTAGATGACTTTTTCGGTAAAAGTACTATGTAGAAGTTGTAAAATAGGAAAAGAAACATGGAGACAAGAGGATTCTATGATGAATAAAAATACCTGTATTTTTATAAGGTAACACCAATTTTATTTTATAGAATTTTTTTATGAAGTAATAATGTATAACCCTAATACATTAACATGTTTTCCTTATATAATAAAGTTAGTTTTATTGATATATTTTCAATACACACAAAACTCGATTTAATGAAAACTCTATTCAGTCATGTTTTTCATAGTAAATTAAATTAAAACACCTTCTGAAATTTAATATAGTAATTATATATATTATTTATTGAACCAAATATTTTTTACATCGATATAATATATTTTATAAAAATAAGATAAAAACAAACCCAATTTTATGAAAAAAATAATTTGTTTTTATAATGGATATTGTACCACCTTTCAATGGAGAATCAATTTTATATTCATATTAGTCACATTAATATATTTTATATGAAAAATAAATTAATAACATATATTTTAACATATATGTGAACTTATGGTTAATATTTAATATTCATTGTGATGTTATATTTTTTAATCACTGCTGAAAAATAATGATTTTTATTTCAAAACTTCTTTTCCAGAGATTTATTTATAAGGATAAATTATACATTTAAATGTTTCTAATATTTTATTATAAACGTTTTAAAATTACTACAATATAGGTCATTGGAATGATTTTCACTTTGAAATTGAAAATAAGTTCTTAGATAACTTTTAACTGATTTCACTTTTTAAACATACATTGTCATCCCGTCTACGTGATTAATTTTATATTAACATATGCCACTTCTGTGATTGGAATTTGTTAAATGGATTAAATATTTTAAATCAAAATTATTTAAAAATTTGAATATTTAGATATATTTTCTCAACTATACAATTAATGTATGTTATTACAATTAATTACAATGATTAAGTGAAAAATTATCTTAATAATATACCGAACCATAATCTTAAGGGCCCAAATGACTTAGGAACGTGTCCAAAATATATTGTATGGTAATATTTAGACCCTATAATAAATTTTATTGAATTTATAAAATTATATCATTTAGATTAATAGGAAAATGGGTGTTGAATTCTCATTCCAAAATTTTACAATAGTGCCACTCCCCTCCACTATAAATAGGCGTTATATCCTCCCACTACCTCACACCTCTCAAGACACATTGGCTCGATAAATATTATCCAAAATATATCCTAAATTCCATCCAAAAACCCTAGATTAATAATATTTATATTTAATCCATCCAAGGATACCCCTTGCTGGAAACCAAAAGAAGTCACTCAAAGAATAGATAACATCCTTCTTCAAGATATATAGTTTCAATTCCTTTTTTTACACCCTAAAATATACATTTCCTATATTATTTAACAAAATACATAATATAAATATAATAATAATATTTTAGGATAATGTTTAAACCTTCAATTATACACACATCCATCTAATGGGTAACGATCCTTCCATTTATTTGTAAGGAGAACTACCACCTCACAAAATGATGATTTTTCATTTTTTGTTTACCGCCTATCATGGAGGTAATTATGATAGAAACACACTATTTATATATATATAAGTTATTTAAAATGTATTTATTAATATATATTTTTTATATAACACAATACCTTATTCTTCCCATTTTCTGTAAACGCGATTACATCATTTTTTGGATGTGTGGACTACCACCCCCTTAATTCAATGTGATTCATTCTATAACATCCCAAGTAAGTAATGAATAATATATATTCTTATCTATGTCTATTTATGAATTAGATAGTGTTTTAAAGGCTTAAAATGAGAATAAATCCAATCTTAAGCATGGAATACACTAATATTTTTAAAAGATTTTTTACCGCCTTTTGATGACGAGCCATTTTTAAATCAATATTTTGACAATTTTGTTATCTATATTTGTCAAAATGAAATTATTATTTATGATTGAGAAATTTAAATTTAAATTGGATAACTTTTTGGTATTTTCTGACAATGTTCATTTTTTAATGAATAATGAAAAATACTACATTTTACATCAAAACTGCTTTTTCATATAATTTAATTATATGGTTAGATTATATTTTTAATTGGTTTTAAAGTTTAAATAGAATATATTTTTACCATTTAATCCAATAGTGTTAATTATAATTAATTTCACTCTGGAATTGGGCATAAACTAATGCCAAACGATTCATAGATATTGTTTCAAAAAAACTCTCTATTTGTTTTGACAACGGGAATTATTTTTAAATTAATTATTTCAATTTCTGTGCTTGGAATTTAGTAAAATGTATTCCATATTTGGAATTATAAGGTCCAAATTATGTAATTAAGACTCTCTTTTTTGGACATTTTGAATAGTAATGACGGTAATTATCGTTAATTATCTTGATTAATTAGTAATCGGGTAGTTAAGGATAATAAAATAATATCATAATAATATAAAATGACACCAACATGTGTCCTAATACTACTGGTTGTGTTAGGGCCGACCATTGGATGCCTTGTGCCAAACGTGGGGACCCAATGGAATCACTTTTGTGTGATAATGACTTTTTATCTTTTTATTTTTAAAGAAAGTTAAATATAACAAAGAATGTATCACATGAGTAAAACATTTTTCATTTTGTCTACATAATTTATCTATTGGAATATAAATAGTCATTGAAAATATAAAAAGATTTCCTACATCATAGTATTTTTTTATAATTTTTAGACATTAAATAAATTAAATTATTTTTGACATCAAGATGATGTAGCGATTACCACATTAATGAACGATTTAAATAAAATAATTAGATAATGTAAAATCTAAGACTTAGACTTTTCAAAGACCTATTGGATGAGTATATTTCGAACCTTTACCACCTTATCCTCGAAATACATCAATGTGGGACCTTTAAAATCCTAAAATCAATCGAAAATAAAGTAACATTTTATACCTTTCCAAGAGTGCCCATCATATCCTCTTATAAAAGGCCCCCACCTCTACCTCCTTACCCACACCTCTAAAGCCTTTGGATCAGCCAATATCGGTTCATTTTATCCCTCCACATCCCTATTCTCAACTTAGAAGCCTTACCTTAGGCAGGAATCTATTCAAGAAACCCTTTTGGTTCAAACCAAAGAGAGTTACCAGATTTAAAGGTAATGTCTTCGCTTGTGTTCTTTTGTTTTATTTTTCTTCTCCAACCCCCTAAAATATTTTTATTCATTTCTTTTGTAACTAAACCAGTATATTCCATATACTAGGATGTTTTTATAATAATTATTCTAGCTACACTTACAGACACCTACAGCTAATTGTTAAAAAGAAAACTGTTTCCGTGGATGGTGAATTTATGCCTCACGGAACGATGATTGTTCAATATTCTTCTAACACCATCAATTGTGGACATTAAGATGTCTCTATATTTATATATGATATATAATATCTTTATTTTTTCCTTAACCTTCTGTATTTTTCATTTATGTCATACCTTTATGGTTTCCATTATGGGTAAACGCGATATCTTCATTTCAGGAAGTGCGGACTACCGCCCCCTCAAAGTGATTTGATTCGTTATTACCATATGTGGTATGTATAAAGGATAGATTTAATGATATTATATATGATACCATACTATAATTATAATACTATTATGTATCATTATTTTTTAATTCCATTAAATATGAAATAGAAATGGAAGTAGCGTTCATGCGTACGTACGGCTTACCGTCTCCATGAACGGTGCATTTCATTTCTTACCTCTAAATATTATGTAGTATTATAAATGCATGTATATACTGGATATATATGATATATATGATATCTACATAATGAATATAATTCTTGATATAATGGATATTTTACCCCATGAACAACTTGTAATTATAAAGAGTTTATTTTTTACTCAATTGCCAATGATCGACAAAACGACCATTATTAACTTAAATAATTAAATAGTGTTCATAACATGGTAATAAGTGATATAAAAGGAATAATGAACTTGAATAAGGTTTTTAATAATGTATAAATTAACTTATGTTTATTATTCAGGAGGTTAAAGAACAATCGAGTCAAGTCGGACCTGAGGTATGGGACTTCGTCTCAATCTCCTTTCATTGAGGCATATTTTGTTTTATACACAACTTTCTTTTATATGGTGTATAAAACCCTTTTACTTTTATGTTTATTCAAAAGTATTATTTTTTATATGAAGCATTTTACTAAAAGGCAAAAGGGAATGTTTTTGTCGTACGTATGCGGAAACAACGACTTCTCCGCCGCCGTGACAATTATTTGAGTTTCAGCTTCCTCTACAAGCCATAATTTTTTCAAAAAATGAAAAATAAATACCATGTCTTACTTTTCATTTATTTTGGTATTGAAAATGGTTTTAATATTGTTTTTATTATATCAATATGTTTTATTGATATCTTGCGATTGAAATGAGGAAATGTTATGTTTTCTTTATGCATGTTTTATGTGATACGATTATGTTATGGTTCTTGGGAATTGTTATAAAGCCGGGTGGTTCCATGATATACTAAGGGGCTGGTGAGCCCGATATAGATCTCCAATGCATTGGGTAATGCGAAGGGATTAAACATTAAGGTTTCTCCGAAGATATGTAGGGAATATATTGTGATGGGTATTCCAAACTTAACCATGAGGGTTACTCCCTACGTAAGAATGTTATGAATGCCTCAAGTTACCTTTATGTCTTATGATTTCTATTATTTATTCTTGATTTGATGAGGTATGTAAAAATTCTTATGTTTTTTGAGTAAAGTATGATTTAATACATGGACTAATGTTTTCATTTCATACTTCTATATCCCTCACTGAGCTTTTTATGCTCATCCCATGTTTTTGAAATATTTTTCACGGGTCAAGGGAAAGGTACATGACGTGATGATAGGGTCAAGGATGTGTCAAGAAAGAATCCATGTTTTATTTTAAATATGTTTCCGTTGATGGGAAAAATGAGTATTATCTTTTATGTAACTACTTTGTTTAAATGTGGAATCTAATGCATGATTTATGATCTAATTCTCTAAAACTCCAAACCTGAAAAGATCATCAACGTGTATTCTTGAAATAAATCAAGATTTAGTAATGTTTAAGGCTGGGGCCTTATAGTTGGTATCAAAGGTCGGTTTATATAACTTTAGGAGTTAGAATTATATTAAATGATTATCCAAAAATATTTTTTTATGATCAAATTGAAATGATATAGCATTTAAAGATTACCATGGTGCTTCATCTAAGACATGTTTGTTCAGAATAGTTTTCTGCAGAGGAAACATGGAAGCAGTGCTAGGATGGAATACAGAATGAAATAACCTTACGAATCAGCATCTTGAGATGGTCAAAATTGGAACTAAACAGTTTTTTGTAGTAATGGCGCAGTTGACTCAAGCGATAAATGGTGGTGGTATCCATGCACGAGATCAGCCAGATCAACCGCAGAGGAACATGTCAGTGGTGGAACATTTCATGAGGCAACATCCCCCATCATTCAGAGGATCATCTAACCCAGTTCTAGCTGAAGGGTGGATTAAAGTACTTGATAAGATTTTCGATGTCATGGGGTGTTCAGACAATCAAAATTTTAGTCTTTCTCTTTACTGTTTGGAGGGTGAAGCAGATCAGTGGTGGTTGATGGTTAAAAATATCAGGGACGCTGATGAGATTGATGCTCTAGACTGGGATGAATTCAAAGGTATGTTTCTTGAGAAGTATTTTCCTAAGGTTGTTCGATATAGGATGGAAAAACAATTCCTGGAATTTAGGAAAGAGGAAGACACAGTGGCGGCCTATGAAGAAAGGTTCACTATATTGGAAAGGTATGCTCCAAATTTTATCTGATACCTTGATAGTAAAATCAATCATTTTTACTCAGGATTAAAGCCAAAATATTGAAAGGGATTTGGCTTCTCATGAGTTAAAAAGTTATGAAAATATTGTTCGATGTGATGGGATGGTGGAAATGGAGTTTGCCAATGATTAAGTGTTCTATAAAAACCAGCAAAAGAAGAGACCTAGGTTCTAGGAGAATGGAAAGAATTTTTCAAAAAGGTCTGACGGTAAGAAAACTAAGTTTCCAGTTTGTGATAAATGTGGTGAAAGGAATGCTGGTGAATGTCTTCTGAATTCTGGAAAGTGCTACTAATGTGGTAAGATGGGACATAAGGCTCGTGATTTCAATGAAAAATATTAGGGTGATTGTAAGACAAAATTTTATTTACAGTTAGTGAAATGTTTTAAGTCCAATGAGATGGGTCACGATGTAAACGAGTGTCTGAAAAAGAGCTCGAGTTATGGGAAGGAGTTAGACTACAAGTAGAAAGGGGAGGTGAAATCCTTTGCAACTACTTCAACAGATGTTAGGCCATCAAATGAACTTGTATCAGGTACTTTTTTGTTTTTTCATATTATTCCAGTGTGTTGTTTGATTCAGGGTCTACACATTCTTTCATCTCTGAATACTTTTCTAGTAAAATTGGATTACCATCTCAAGAAATGACTCCTAAACTTGTGGTAAAAACAGCTTGGGAAAATGTTGAGGCAAAAATAATTTATATAAATCTTCCTATCCTTATCCATGGAAAGAACCTGCTTTCAAACCTTATTTTTTTACCTCTAGTAGAGTTTGATGTTATCCTGGGTATGGATTGGCTCTCTATTTACCATGAAAATATTTACTGTAGATCTAAAGAAGTTTCTTTTCAGAAAGACTTTCAGTTTGTGTACTATAATGAACTTTTACTGTTGATAACATATCAAGAGGCCGGGAAACTTGTAAAAGATGGAAATGAATGTTACCTTGAACATATCGTTGAAAACAAGGGAACTGTTCAGATTAATGATGTTCCAGTGGTAAATGAGTTTCCTGATGTTTTTCCTGATGAGTTTCCTGGAATAATACCAGATCGGGAAGTTGAATATACCGTTGACTTAGTTCCTGATGCTAAGCCAATTTCAATACCCCATTATAGAATAGCTCAAATTGAACTTTTAGAGTTGAAGGATAAATTTCATGATTTATTAGAGAAAGGTTTCATTTGACCTAGAACATCACCATGGGGTGATCCTATTTTATTTTTTAGAAAGAAAGATGGTTCAATGAGACTTTGCATTGATTATAGAGCCTTGATTAACTTTCTGTTAAGAACAAATATCCTTTGCCTCATATCGATGATTTGTTTGATCAGCACCAGGGAGCTCAGTTTTTTTCGAAGATTGACCTGAGATCCGGGTACCATCAGTTGAAGGTAATGGAAGTAGATATTCTGAAGACCGCATTTCGTACAAGATATGGAAATTATGAATTTGTAGTAATTCATTTTGGGCTAACCAATGCACCTGTTGTATTCATGGACATAATGAATAGAATTTTCCATGAGTTATTGGATATGTTTTCTGTTGTTTCCATTGATGATATTTTGGTGTTTTCTAAAAGTAAAGAGGAGTATGAAAGACATTTAAGGGTTATTTTTCAAACCATAAAAGAAAATAAATTGTATGTTAAATTCAGCAAGTGTGATTTTTGGTTGCAAAAAATTTCTTTCCTTGGTCACATTGTTTCTAAAGATGGGATAACTGTTGATCCTGCCAAAACAAAGGTTTTTGAAGAATATCCAGGACCCATAAATGTAACTGAGATTCGTAGCTTCCTTAGTTTGGTAGGATACTACCAAAGGTTTGATAGAAATTTTTCACGGTTATCTAGTCGAATGACTAAGCTAACTCGGAAGGGTGTTAAATTTATATGGACAAAAGAATGTGATGACTGTTTTCAGGAACTGAAAATAATATTGGTGAATGCTCCAGTTTTGGCAATACCTTCCAGGAATGGGGGGTTTGTTATCTGCACTAATGCTTCATTGAAAGGACTTGGTTGCGTCCTAATGCAGAATGACTAGGTAATTTCTTATGCTTCACGTCAGTTGAAAAGACATGAGGTAAATTACCATACACATGATTTGGAATTAGCTTCTTTTGTTTTTGCTTTAAAATTTTGGAGGCATCATTTGTATGGAGTAAAGTGTGAAATATATACCGATCAAAAAAGTTTAAAGTATATATTCACTCATAATGAACTGAAAATGAGAAGAGGAGATGGTTGGAATTAATCAAGGATAATTATTGTAAAATTCATTACCTTCCGGGAAAATAAAATAAAGTGGTTGATTCTTTGAGTCGAAAAAGTAATGCTTCATTAACAATGTTCCATTTGGAATGTGATCCTTTGGTTAAGGAATTGATGAACATTGGAATATAATTTGTTGGTGCATGATGTTGTTCTGTTTTGATTCAGGTATCAGAGAAATCTTCTCTATCAGACAGAATTAAGCAAGCACAGAAGCAAGACAGTGAGTGGCAGAAAAAGGTAGAGCGGGTTCAGAAGGGTAAGTTTCCTAAATTCAACATTTATAATGATTGTGTTTTGAGATTTGTGAAGAGATTGTGTGTAACTTGTGATTCACATTTGAAGAGAGAGAGTTGTTATGTGAAGCTCATAGTTCTCCGTTTTCAGTTCATCCTGGAAGTACTAAGATGTATAGATATCCTCGGGAGTACTACTGGTGGGATGGAATGAAAGGAGATATTGCTGATTTTACTGTGAACAGTTTGACTTGTCAACAGGTTAAAGAAGAGCGGCAGTTACCGAAAGGTATTCTTAAGCCTTTACTAGTACCAGAGTGGAAATGGGAGAATATATCCATGGACATCATTGTGGGATTGCCGAAGACACCTCGAGGTAATAATGCAATCTGGGTTATTGTTTATCGCTTGAATAAATCTGATCATTTCCTTTATATATGAGATACTTTTTCTCTAGATCAACTTTCTTTTTTGTATCTTAAAGATATAGTCAGGTTACATTAAGTTCCTCTCTCAATTGTATCTTACTGTGATCTCCGGTTCACTTATAACATTTGGAAAGGACTTCAAAAGTCATTGGGTACTGAATTAAATTTTAGTACATCTTTTCATCCTCAATCAGATGGGCAGTCAGAACAAACAATTCAGAATTTGGAGGATATTCTACGTGCTTGTTTGATGGATTATCAAGGATGTTGGGACCAACATCTTTCTTTGGTTGAGTTTTCTTACAATAACAGTTTTCATTCTAGTATACAGATGGCACAATTTGAGGCATTATTTGTCAAGCGGTGTTGAACTCCATATTTCTAGGATGAAGTGGGTGAAAGGAAGTTGATGGGACCAGAATTGGTAGAAGAGTTGGCAGAAAAAGTTCAGCTGATACAGAAACACATGAGAATAGCTCAGAGTAGGCAGAATAGTTATGCGGACAACATGTGGAAGGATCTCTCTTTTGAGGTAGGTGATCATGTTTTCTCAATGTATCACCATGGAAAATTGTTATGTGATTTGGTAAGAATGTAAAGATGAGTCAAAGGTTCATTGGACCATATGAAATTCTGGAGAGAGTTTGATCAGTTGAATACCGAGTGGCTTTACCTCCGAGTTTATCTCAGGTACACAATGTTTTTCATGTTTCAATGTTAAGGAAGTACATGCCAAATCCATCTCATGTTTTGAGTCCAGAGGTGGTTCAGTTGGAAGAGAATCTATATTATGAGGAACAACGGGTCCAGATTCTTGACCACAAGGAGAAAGTGTTGCAGAATAAGGTGATTCATCAAGGAAAGGTTTTGTGGAAATCCCACATTAGTGAAGAGGCAACATGGGAATCTGAAAATGCAATGAGGGATAAATACCCTACTTATTCAATTTGTAAATAAATTTCAAGGATTCAATTTTCTTAAGGGGGGAAGGATGTAACATCCCAAGTAAGTAATAAATAATATATATTCTTATCTATGCCTATTTATGAATTAGATAGTGTTTTAGAGGCTCAAAATGAGAATAAATCCAATCTTAAGCATGGAATACACTAATATTTTTAAAAGAATGTTTTGCCGCCTTTTGATGGAGAACCATTTTTAAATCAATATTTTGAAAATTTTATAATCTATATTTGTCAAAATAAACTTATTCTTTATGATTGTGACCTTTAAATATACATTGAATAATTTTTTGGTATTTTTCTGACAATGTTAACTTTTTAATGAATAGTGAAAAATACTGCATTTTACATTAGAACAACTTTTTCATATAATTTAATTAAATGGTTAAATTATAGTTTTAATTGGTTTTAAAGTGTACATAGAATATATTTTTACAATTTAATCCAATATTGGTCATTATAATTAATTTCACTTTGGAATTGGGCATAAACTAATGCCAAAACATTTATAGATATTGTTTCAAAAAATCCCACTATTTGTTTTGACAACAGGAATTATTTTTAAATTAATTATTTCAATTTATATGTTTGGAATTTGGTAAAAGGGATTCCATATTTGGAATTATAAGGTCCAAATTACGTAATTAAGACTCTTTTGTTTTCGGACTTTGTGAATAGTAACGATGGTAATTATCGTTAATTATCATGATTAATTAGTAATCAGGTAGTTAAGGATAATAATGTAATATCATAATAATAAAAAATTACACCAACTTGTGTCCTAATACTACTTTTTGTGTCATGGATGACCATGGGATGCCTTTTTCCAATCTTGGGGACCCCATTGAATCACTATTGTGTGATAATGACTTTTTATCTTTTTATTTTTAAAGAAAGTTAAATATAACAAAGAATGTACCACCTGAGTAAAACATTTTTAATTTTGTCTAAATAAATAATCTATTGGAATATAAAAATTAATTGGAAATATAAAAATATTTCCTACTTTATAGTGTTTTTTTATAATTTTTATACATTAAATAAATTAAATTATTTATGACATCATGATGATGCAGTGACTACCTCTTTAATGAATGATTTAAATAAAATAAAAAGATAATGTAAAATCTAAGAATTAAACTTTTAAAATACCTATTGGATGACTATATTTCGAACCCTGATCACCTTATTATCGAAATACTTCAATGTGGGACCTTTAAAATCCGAAACTCATTTGAAAATAAAGTAACATTTTATACCTTTCCAATAGTGCCCCTCCTCTCCTCTTATAAAAGGCCCCCATCTCTACCTCCTTACCCATGCCTCTCAAGCCTTTGGCTCGGCCAAGATATGCTCATTTTATCTCTCCAAATCCCTATCCTCATCCTATAAGCCCTAACTTAGGCAGGAAGCTCATCAAGAAACCCTTTTGGTTCAAACCAAAGGGAGTAACCCGATTTAAAGGTAATGTCTTCACTTGTGTTCTATTGTTTTATTTTTCTTCTCCAACCCCCTAAACTCTTTTAATTCGTTTCTTTTGTAATAGCACCAGTATAGTACATATACTAGGATTTTGTGATAATAATTATTAGATCTACACTTACACACACCTACATATAATGTTTAAAGAGCATATTGTTTCTGTGGATGGCGAATTTCTACCTCACGAAACGATGATTGTTCAATATTCCTCTAACACCTTAAAAGGTGGTCATCAAGATGTTAACATATTTATATATGATATATAATATGTTTATTTTTTCTTTAAGCTTCTTTATTTTTCATTTATTTCATACCTTTATGGTTTCCATTTTGGGTAAACGCGATATCTTTATTTTAGGAAGTGCGGACTACCGCCCCCTCTAAGTGATTTGATTCGTTATTACCATATGTGGTATGTATAAAGGATAGATTTTATGATATTATATATGATACCAAAGTGTAATTATAAAACTATTATGTATCATTATGTTTTAATTCCATTAAATATGAAATAGAAATGGAAGTAGCGTTCATGCGTACGTACGGCTTACCGTCTCCATGAACGGTGCATTTCATTTATTACCTCTAAATGTAATTCTGGATATAATGGATATTTTACCCCATGAACTACATGTAATTATAAAGAGTATATTTTTGACTCAAGTACCAATGATCGACAAAATGACCATTATTAACATAAATAATTATATAGTGTTCATAACATGGTAATATGTGATATAAAATGAATAATGAACTTGAAAAAGGTTTTTAATCAAGTAAAAATTAACTCATGTTTTTTATTCATGAGGTTAAAGAACGATCGAATCAATTCGGACACAAGGTATGGGACTTAGTCTCAATCTCCTTTCATTGAGGCATATTTTGTTTTATACAGAACTTTCTTTTATATGGTGTATAAACCCCATTGACTTTTACGTTTATTCAAGAGGAATCATTTTTATATGATGTTTTTTACTAAATGGCAAAAGGGAATGTTTTTGTCATATGTATGCGGTGACAACAACTTCTACGCCACCGTGACCATTATTTGAGTTTCAGAATCCTCTACAAGCCATAATTTGTTTTTTAAATGAAAAATAAATACCATGTCTTACATTTAATTTATTTTGGTATTTAAAATGGTTTTCATAATGTTTTTATTATATCAATGTGTTGTATTGATATCTTGTGACTGAAATGTGGAAATGTTATGTATCCTTTATGCATTTCTTATGTGATACAATTATGTTATCGTTCATGGGAATTGTTATGAAGACGGGTGGTTCCGTGGTAAACTAAGGGCGGGTGAGCCCGATATAGCTCTCCAATGCATTGGGTAACGCGAAGGGGTTAAATAGTAAGGTTTCTCTGAAGAGATTTAGGGAATATACTGTGATGGGTATTCCAAACGTAACCATGAGGGTTACTCCCTATATAAGAATGTTATGAACGCATCAAGTTACCTTTATGTCTTATGATTTCTATGATTTATTCATGATTTGATGAGGTATATTAAAATGATTATGTTTTATGAGTGAAGTAGGAATTTATTCATGGACTAATGTTTTCATTTTGTACTTTTATATCGTTTACTGAGCTTTTTATTCTCATCCCATGTTTTTGAAATGTTTTTCATAGGTCAAGGGAATGGTACATGATGTGATGATAAGGTCATGGAAGTGTCAAGAGAGAATCCATGTTTTATTTTCAATATGATTCCATTGATGGGAAAAATGAGTACTATCTATTATGTAACCAATTTTTTTAAATGAGGAATTTAATGCCTGATTTATTATCTAATTCTCTAAAACTCTAAACCTGAAAAGATCCTCAACGTGTATTCTTCCAATAACTCATGATTAAGTAATGTTTAAGGTTGGGGCCTTATACATTCACACTATACATGGAACATTTAATGTATGGTTTTAATAAACATATGTTAAATATATGATATATATATATGTGTGTTTTTGTGTGAAAATGAAATTATAATATACACATATATATAATTCAATTTTCATTGATTAAATACGGTAACGAAATGAAAGTAATTTTCATGTGCATGAATGGCCTACCATCTCCATGAATGGTGAATTTCATTTCTTGTCTCCTAATATAATGATTTATAATAAATAATTAAATATTGAATAAATATGATATCTATATAATTATCTAAATTCTTTAGATGGTGACATAACGATCTATTTAATGGTAATAACAAATATTAAGACAAAACATACTTGTAAAACAAGGCAATTAACAATAGAAAAAGTGAAACTAAATAAATATTTTTCTCTAAAAGGTAATAAAATATTAAAATAAAATAGTATATTTTATCAAATATATGATTATGGTTCTATTATAAGTTCATATAATGTTTTAAAGATCTATAAATGTGTTAAAATACTATAAAAAGAAAGTATAAGGTAATGTATTTTGTCTCATTTTACATTCCATTGAGACTTATTTATTATTATACACCAATTTAATTTTATATGGTGTATATAATTCCATTTTACATGTCATATCATGAAACTAATTGTTCACATGATATTTAAATTTTCATTTCATTCATGTGGAATTAAGATTCAAATGCTTCGAAGTAGTAATGGATACATTGGAATGTTTAAAGATATTCTTCCTAAAGATTGTTCTTAATGATTATCTTTGAAATATCACATTTTTTTGTGATTGTTTAAATTTTATTAAAATAATCTAATTATTTTAATTATTATTAATTGAAAATATACTTTATTATCAATATTATCAAACAATGGATGTTATTATTTCCAAATCATATATAATTTTTACCTATATTGTTCATTTTGACATTTATTTAATAAATTGGGGAATTATTGATAAATCTATATTCATTATTCATTTTGGATATTTGATAGGGAATATTATTTATTATAATTATTAAATATGAGGAATCAATTGAATGGTAAATTATGGTTGGGGACCATACTTTATATAGTCCCTTTTTGCATCGATAGGTGCTCATGAGATGAATATGTTGTCCCAATTAAATGGGTTTCCATCCGTAGTTTCAAACCATATTGTGAGAGGTTTCTATTGTATAAGGATTCATATGCCATATACATTAAATCTATCAATCACTTGTTTCCTTCATTTTCATTCAATTATTACTCATCCAAGCTATTTTTTCAAATATATTCCCATGGATGAATTATATTCTCAATTTATTGATTAAATAACATGTGTATCCTTCTCTTACCTTCACATATTTATTATTATTTATCTTGATATTTAGATTAATGTTTTATTAGTTATTTACCTTTCCATGTTGATTTATTCCTATTGATTTTTATTTATTCTACTTTAATTACACTTTCTGATCATTTGATCTTACCCTTATTATTATTCCATTCCCCGTATTTTGATGATGAATAATTTCAATGAGTTTAATGGATGTTTATTATTTCATTTTATTATGTATAATGTTTGTATTTTATATTTCCCATCATATTATAGTTATAATTTCTGTAATATTTGATTCCAAAAATGAAAAAATTATTGGTCCTTCAGGATTGGATTCCTTGTAATCATACCAATGTAATAAAATAATGCATCAATAATGGGAATAAAGCGTCAAGACATTATAGAACATCTTATGAATAATATTTTATGATAGGCTTTTTCAAATTCATTATGATTTCATAAAATTCCATTACCTAAATGAATTCTTGATTTAAATGATAAGGATTATATTTTATATCGCATAAAAGATTAATATCATATATTAACGATCAATAAACATTTATGAATTATATAGAATCCATATAACCTAATAACACCACACATTTAAAATTGAAATCATGAGACACTAAAACTAATATATTTTACCTTTCTTTGTTGAATAATTCTAATGATTCCTAATCTAGTTTTTTATAATGAACACCAAGGAACCACCAAATGGTTCTTACCACTATAGTTTATTCATGGGTTTCATGAAAGCACACAAATGATTTGGGAAGGGACCTTTATACTTAAAAACATAATATTATACAAGAAAATGATGACTAAATATTGGTTTGGCTGGAAGATGTTATCATCTATACACAATTATAAGGATTGTGTCCCCAAAACTAATTTTTCATCTTTCCATTATATAGATTATTAAGACAATCCCTAAGATATGACATTACTCAATCATTTCATATAAATATATTTAATTCCTTTTTTATCATTAAATGTGACCCTTAACCAAATACTCTTTAATTAATTTTACCTTATAAAACATGATTCTAGCGATATCTTTTATATTTTATATTCAAAAGATAAAATATAATAAAATCAATTGGCTAAAAGACTTGTTAAAAAACAAAATGCGTCAAATAATGTGATTTTAATGGAGACATATTGTATAAAATTTCATCTATATGTTTCTATTATATGGTAACATGTTTTATAAAATAATTTATGTTTTGGAGGATCATAAAAAATCTATATATTATTGGATATGACATATCATTAGCATTTAATAAAAACCATTGTTTCATATGTTTTTCATACCCAAAAATAGACACTGTAATACTATATGATATCTATGGACATAAGTAATATTCCATTAAATTAATTTTAATTATTTTGAATAACCTATCTCTAGATAATAAATTAAAACTTTTTACCCTTTGCATAGACTATAAAAATAATATTTATTATTGATTGTAATATATCAATAATTTTATCCAATATAAATATAGGCACATAATTCTCCAGGAAGTGGTGGATAAACTAGTTAGGGAACCATAACATCGACTAAAGCCCATGCACCATGATGATGTAATAAAACTGATAAGAAAATTATTTTTACTTTCTATCATATATCCCAACTCTAATAGTAAATTAGTTATAATCAAAATAAATGTTCTTAAAAATACTTGTCTAATATTTTTTAATAATGAAATTAAATAATCGATTCCAACTAGTGTGAAGTGTTGAGGGTGATTAATTATAGGATACCATAAACAAAAACATTTCACTGAAAAGGACCATTTTATAATACTAATTATAAATCAAATGATTAAAACTGTTTTTCAGGTTTCATTATTTTTCACTTAGTGGAATCTCTAGAAACCTATCAATATATTTTCCCCCAATGAATAGTGTTAATATAATTTTTACATACTCATTTTGTATATTTTTTTACAAGATGATATCTTTCATACTATTTCGTTCCCTAGATTCCTTCATAAATTATATGGTTTTTATCTTATCATATTACCTATATCATTTCATGAAATTTTTTATGGATGATTTAACTATTTATAGATCTATTTTTCTAAAATTTTTGCATGCGGTGATTTTTGTGCTTCATCGATACATTGAAAATGACCATAGTTTATATTATCATGAATTTTAATTTATAGTTGAATGAAGGGTTTTATTGGTAATTCTGTTTTTTAAGGATGCTATCAAGGATAATAAGTATAAAATTAATTTTAATTGTTCATTATGATTATGAGTTGCGTTTATATTTATGTTATATTGGTTTTTATTTTTGAATTACTATGTAATTTAATATGATTCCAAACCCATTGTCCAGAATTTTGGAAAAATATATATACATTTCTTTCATGAAAATTATAAAATTTACTTTGTTGGATTGAAAATGATTCACTCTTCACTAAAAATAATTCAAATACACAAGTGGGATCTACATTTTTAAATTATATATGATGCCTCAAACTAGGAATTTGTGGCTAATATATCACAATGGATAGATATTACCAATAATTTCATTGTACATGAATCTTGTACATTACACCTAGAAAAAGTGAACTAATCCACAACTTAAAATAAATCCCTTTAAATAGTGTTTTATATGGAAATTTATTTTCTATTATACCTTAGTATAATGTCATTGTGTTTTATGAAAATTCTAGAAATAAATTTCTGATGAGGAAGGACAAAGCTAAACTACACATTATCTAATAAATACACTATATTTATGATTTTGATATTGGAGTTCATGATAAACTGGCATCTGGAAAAAAAATCAATGTCGTCCACATTTCCATTAACATTGAGAAGATCTAATGAAATAAATCACAAATTATAAATTCCAACCCCAAGGATCGTTTATACATTATTAATGACATCATCTCATGGAATCTGACATTTTAACCTTTTTTACCTCACTTATGCCACCTAGATTTAATAAAAAAACATCTCTATAGCCACAATATTATGTCATGGTGTTTTATAATGATTTTCCCCTATTTAGGAAAAATCTTTAGTTAAATAGTCATATGATGATGTGTGCCCAGTAGGTATTTCAAATCCATTCTCTCATTCATCCACAATCTTGAATGTGGAGGGTACATCAGCCAACAAATAGATACATGAATTTCCAAAACAACAGTATTTATTAACCAATAATATTTTTTGAGGTTTCTAAATATTATATGGAAGTTTCATGATGAAATATTATTATAAATGTGTTTAGGAGTAATGGGATTCTCAACTATACATTATCTTTAATAAGATATTTTATGTTTGGGGTATTTAATTCAGGGAACCGTTTCCTAGTTCTTTTGAATTTATATATATTATTCATTTAGTTAATAAATTTATTGAAATGGGTTCTGAGAAAATAAACAGAAATCGATGAACCTAGAATTATTTTTGAGTATGTGAGATATCAGATATTTAATTGGTTTTATTAAACAAGATGACTTATTAGTGAACAAGCTTCCCACTATTGTAATAGGATCATGAATATGTGGTTAAATTATTATTGGGATTCACACCATGTACCTACACAAAATCATCAATAAACTAATGGTGAAAGATAAGTGTCTAATTTGGTGTTTAATAATGTATTAGAAAAAATAGTTCCCCTTAACAATAAATATTGTATAAGATGAAAAGATGATTACATTTTATAATAATATAAATCATTTAAAAACCTCATTAATATATTTCTATTTATATTTGTTTTTGAAAAATCTCTTCATCATCCATTTGAGGTTGGGAAACATTAATATTGGACAATAATATAATGATAAATAATCTTTAAGATATAAGAACTCATTAGAAATTATAAATTTTGAAGCATTATAGCATTCAATGGATCTCCTATGATGAAGATCGAACATATAAACATAAGATAATTATTTCCACTTATAGGGTGGTTTTTCTTAATGAGATCAATCTGGATTGAAAATTGTTCCTTATTACTCAAGGATGATGTTCAGTCCTAGTATTATTCATAACCATTGGTTAATCCCATTGATTTTTTATCAAGGTTTTCCTCATAGTGTTTTTCTGGTTATGAGTGATTCCAATAATTCATGTTTCATTATTATAATGAAAATGACAAAGATGTTTCATGATGATTTTTTAAATTAAAGGATGGTGATGTTTATATCAATTATTCAAATTACCAATGTCATCACCAATTTGGGCCACTCCATTAATCGTTATTATGTTATAAATATTTTAATGAAATACATTCTAATCATAAATTGTGTTTTATTAAGAGAAATAAATTAATTATTTTTGTGGATGGTTAACTTTGGTTTTAGGATAATATTTTGTTCTATTGTGATTTAAGTTCACTTTCTTTATAATTTTTCCTTTTTTGGGTGTGTTTAAAAAAACCCTCTGAATTGGTAGATCCAAAATTATTTACATGTTTAATTCATTGTATATAATTTTTATGGATTTTTAAAAATGGATTCAAATGGGGGTTGATATGAAATATTTTTCTATATTTTTAGTTTTCAAAACATTCATACATATTTGATGGATTATTGAAAAACATACATCATTAGCACTGTCCAATGTTAATGGAACTATCCTGAGTGGTACTAGATCAAAATGTAATAAAAATTTATCATTTAACCTTAATTCATGAGTGAAATAATATTTTTGATAATCATCTAGAATTTGTTTTCCATTATCAAATCCCTATAGATAATTCAAAAGTAATAGTGTAACTATGGTAATTATTTATATTATAACCTTATTTATATCCAAATTTGATACCTATCTTTAATTTTTCTTATGAAATCTTATATAATCTATGATGTTTATTATAATAATCTACATTAAAATCCATTTATCTTTATCTACCATAACTCTTTCATATATTACATTATCAATTTTCATTATCAATGTTGTGGAATCGGGGTATTTTATGTATTATCATGAGGATGAATTAAATTGTATATTAATTTGGGGTGGATTTATCATTTATGAGTCAACCATGAAGTAATTAATATTTAATTTTAATTCATTTTATTCTTATTAAAAAAGGTAAAATTCCTTAATCATTAAAAATTTAAATAAGATGAAAATAATTGGAACAATCATTTTCAGTACATCATTTTTTATGACTTGTGAAGTAGATTGAAAAGTGTAATGGGAGATTCATGACAGCTTACATAGGATAGTGATATACATTGAATTTTGAATGATGGAATATACATTTTATTCTATGAGAAAAATATCATATTTATAGCCTCAGGTTTTAAATTTGAACCCACCAACCCTAAGCATCAATATAAATCCTTGAATATAATCTTTATTGGCACATGATTCATTATCACCTATATATAGGTCTATGATTTATATAATCCAATAGTGTGTGTTTCAATATTTTTAGGAAAGTATAACATTAAATAAATTTTACATTAAAAAGGTGGTTGATTTAAAATTACTTTTTATATATATTATGACATGTTACATGGGTGAATGAATGAAGTTTAAAAAGATTATATTTTATGTTATAAAATTTAAATAAAATATAATTCACTTAAAGAAACATGAAAAAATTTACATTGAGATGAATATTGGAAATTTTATCGCTATATACTTAGGTTTTTACTATGAACTTGATATATTATTTTTTTCATATTAAAAAAAGTAAGTGTTTGGGATTTGATGAATGTGTTTTATTCGTAGTTTTTAACATTAATCTCACTTTTTCAGATTATTTTATGAATATATCTTTATAATATATATTTTTTCCCTTTTATGAAAATAAATTATTTCCATAGAATGAACCAATTTGAAAATAGTTTAGTGTTTCTATTATAACATTCAATACTCGGATCCAAACATAGATAATAATTTTTATATGATTCTATGTGTAATAGGATACAATTATTTCAATTATTCAACGAGAATAATACTTATACATGATTGAAATTGAAGGCCCACAATGAGAAAAAAAATCATTAAGAGAGATATTTGACCCACCAATAGTTTTTGACTATATATTGGGATATGAAATTTCAAATCATTTTCAAAGAAATGATATGAAAATATGACATGAATCCCTATATTCCCATGAAATTACATGTACACATTATGCTAATAAGTTATCCATTTATGTGGTTAAATATGATATGACAGATTTAATAGTATATTACACCATCCCTACTTAGTCAATTGACTTCCCAAAAGAAAACTATGGTTGAGATACCATTAATATTATCCCATAAACTCATTGAGAAGTGTATAACATCCATGGGTGAAAGAGGGTTACTGTAAACAAATTTTTTATGTTCATTTTTTTATCATACCTATTTATTACTAAACACGTAGTTATCAATATTCATGTTATTCGGTACTGTAATTTCGATAACATTACGCGTCTTCCTTGGTAAGATAATTTAATTATCAATATTTTGATCTATATTTTATTCAACTATACCCTCTATATTCTATTTTTATTCTAGTATTCCAATCCATTAATCAAAGTAAAAAACAAAATTTTATTTATAAACTCAATAATGTTGTGACTTGAGTTGTGGGTTTCTTAAATTACCTATTAATGTTTTCATAAATTTTCATGTTTATTATTGAATTTGATGAAAAAGATAATTAATCCCTCACTAATTAAAATATTTCTCTCATTAATCTAATACTAAAAAATATATAATTATTTCCATTTAATCACATTATTAATTCGTTCAATAGTTTAGATTATATATTAAAAATGTTTTATGAATTTTTAGTGGTAATATACTTTGATTAATCAGATCCATAGTTTTAACCAAGTTAAAACTCATATACCATTCTAGTTTTGTGTTGAATTATTCAAGGAATAAAATTAATTTCATGTATACCTTGAAAAAAATGATTAATTAACATTATCACACACTAATCTGAACTGAACATGGTCTATTTAAATAGTTCTTTCATTTTTAAACATAGTCTTAATATTTAAGTTAAACTTTTATACCCTGAATATATAATTTAATTCTTGAAATTTAATAGTATAAACCATTCATAATTGATTAGAAATTTATATTCTTGGAAATGTGACCTAGGAAACGATTTACTACAAACCCATTAATCCTAAATCAATTTTGAATTGATCAACGAAATGATCATCAACATAATGATGTACCCTTGAGTGCAATTAATTACTGAAATTTTTTATTCTTGAAATATCACAATTGTAAAAAATTCATATTTCCTGGGATAAATCTAGTCATATAGGATAAACATTAGTTCATAAATTGATGTAATTCATAAAGATATTCTATGTTTATTATCAATTTATTTATCCCATATTTAAAGTTTTTTTGAAGTATTTTTTTTCAGAATCCTCGTGTAGAATATGGGTGGGTCTTAGGTACATTAGAGGCTTATGTGGGGGTATTTAGTTAGATTGAGATTAGGTAAAACTTTGTGACTATACTCATGTAATCATGTGTCTTGTGGGAGAGGGGTGGTAAATTATGTGTGGTTGGTGCACGATTAGAGATAGCCTTGGGACATTTTACCAATAAACCATGTAACACTAAAAAGAGGTAAAATATTGGTCATAACATGGTATAACAAATAATGTTGTCATGTAGGTGGGTTCACTAAAGAGGTTCTGATCCTCACATAGTAGGTATAATATTTGTAAAACCATGTGACCAAATCTATTCATTTAAAATTAATTAATCCAAAAAAATATTGTTTAACCAACCACCTCTTAGAAACTATTAATTATTCCTCCTAATTTTAGGCATCTCATACCAAGGGACTTTGGTGTCTGTATATAGAAATTTATTACCCTATAAACTCTCATTTTTGTTGTTCAAGTGGATTTTTAAAATTATAATATATTGTAAGAATTCAACCTCGCTCCATTTATCATGTTTCTTTTAGATATCCTCTCCAATTCTTTGATGGAATCATATATCCAGTAATTAATAGGTAGATTTATTAACTTTATTGTGATTATATAATGAAATATCATGTTTTCAAATAATAGGTATCTAAATATAATTGGGTATTCTTGATTTATTGTTCAGTTTTTTAAACTACATCGACCACAATATCATATGGTATATCTTCTTTCAACAATACTTGAATATATAGCGGATACATTTGGTTGAGTAATTGTATAATTTGGACTATGATATGGATTCTGATCCTAGAAATGGTGATGTTTTTATAGGTGTATTTATTAGGAAGACATAGGATCTTAAAGGGTGGCCTTTGGAATATGATAGGATATAAATGATCTTAGTGGTATATATCTTAGTGGGTGTATCTTGGGAGTAGGTGGTGATGACATGTTCCCCCATAGTTATCATGTATGGATTGGTATATTTGGGGAAAACCAGCAATGATTCTTTTTCTTTATGCTTAGGGATGTGGTAATGGTTGGTATGTATCAGCCTAGTTCTATATAGGCCTATTGACTGAGGAAACATTATCAACATTCTTGAGAGGGTAGTGGTTCTCATTTTTGTGATTGTGGAGCTAATTAAGAAATCTCATACATTATAGTGGGTGGTGCACCCTAGATCAATAGTTATGTATTCTAATATTTTCCAATGGTTATGTTGGTAAGGTATTATGAGGTACCTCACAAGTTTTGTCTCCCCTTATCGGATGAATCATATGATTAGATTTTATTATTAGTGATTAAGTGGTTTGCATAATCCTCTTTTATAACCATTGTAGAAGTGGATGGGGTGATGAGAGATTTATTTACATTTTTCCCCAGGACTCTTATATGTTGAGATATTATGTTTTTATTGACAATCAATTGATGACGGTGAAGTATTTCATACTGATCTAAGAGACTCATTTCAGATATGAATTGGAATAACTCAATCTCAGAGAGATTTTATGACTGAGTGGATTTCCATAGTGAATTTCTTCTAATAGAGACACATTTGATATCATGGTTTTATGAAGATTCATGACCCGCCTTCTCCAATATGAGGGAAGTGATGGAAATGTGCCCTATACTTCCTTCTTCAAGGGGAAGTATAGATAATGACACCCGAATCCCGCCATCAGTAGGACCCAGAGTGGCGAATGGTACCAAGGAATATAATCTCACATAAATTGATGTAATTACCCTTTTTATAGAACAAGATAATGGGATTAGATCGTAAATCCTAACAACACTGAAGAATAAAGGTAAAATTAATGACAATAATCTATTTCCACATGAATGTTCAAAAGAAAAACTATTACATATTATAACAAAACTCCTAAATAATGTACCAATGAAAAGAAACTAAACATAAACATCAAAAATTCGGACGTCTGATCTAGTAATGTCAAGTACGGTACACAAAGTAATCCTCAAAACCTGAAAACAGTTTTACATATGTAGGGTGAGCATACAAGTATATTCAGTTGGGAAACTAAAGCTGCTCTTGCACATGTGTGGAAAAATATTAATACCCCTATGAGAAAATAGTAGAACCTCAAGCACCTAACATGGAAATATTAACCAAACCAACCTCACCAAGGCACACTCACCCATGTAATGAATGTCATGTAATGTAATTATATAAAAACATCGACAGTTGGGTACCCAACACGACATTTTCCCACTGGATAAATGATCATTACTAATGATATGATGTCGTTATGTTTCCACTCTCCCTATATGTAGTTCCACTATCACAACCTACCTACACACCCTTGGGCCTCAAACTGCACACAACCATGGCCACAGACACCAGATCCAGAACAACCACTTCCATGCCCCAAGACACCTGGGACAGAACAACCACCACCATACCCGAAGGCACCTAGGCCATAACAACAAACACCACCCCTGAAGACACATATTCTAGAACAACCACGTTCACAACTGAAGACACATGGGAATCATAGAAAAGATACATTGGAAAACATAAATATCCCATAAACACTTGGGCCCCTAGTTCAAAAAATATCTTTTCCAAAATAATCATAAACTATGGTTAGACTCAATCCAATACAGCCTACCTAGATACACCCAAGAACTAGGATCCAGAAGAGGGTGTGATGAAGAAAATCAATAACCATCCATCCATCCTCCCACCGGGATGTTGGGAATGACACCCTCCCCCGTTAAATGGAGGTGTTCGGCACATATTTCTCAACAAGGGTGGGGTGCATATAGAAATCACAAGAAACTACAATATATATATATATATAACAAAACATTCATCCCTAAACTATGGGTTTCACATGAATAGACAACAATCACACCAGCACCGCTTTGTTACTACTCCTATAAGAAAAACCAAAAAAATATCACTTCTAATCATAAACCCAACCCATTTTTTCAATTTCCAATTATTTATTTATGAGGATTCACTTTAAATTATTTTATCACTACCGGGAAACTATCAAATATAACCCAAAAAAGCATCGAACAAAACAAAACATAAGTCCCACCACACAATAGAACAAACTAGACTTGCAGTCCCATTTCACATCCATATTCTACTCTTGTCAACTATAACACATTGAGATAATGCCACCCATTCTTTATCCCAAACCCTAGCCCTATAGCCCCGCTTCCCAAACAACTCCCCATTTTACTCCCATTGCTTGGCGTCACTTCGCAACCAGAACACAACATAATGGATGTTCATTTACCTACAAGTTCATCCATTCCACAATCAACCAATCTCTAAGACTAAGACACCAACACACAAGGGAAAGTTCACCTACCTATAAGTTTATCCATTTCACAATCAATCAATCTCTTAGAATAAGACATCAACATAACCCCCCCCCTACCACACACATACCAAGCCCATATAACTCAAACTAGAACAAATAGCGCATAGCCACAGACATCAAATTAAGCGTGTTAAAATTTAACTAATAAGGGTTATTTAACATCCACATTAATATAATTAGGGTGATCACAAAACAGGTTTGATCCTAGGTATTACCTTTATTTTATTGAGTGTACGCGATTAAATAGATTTCATGTTATGTATGTGCATCAAAACATAAAAATGAAACCAAACTCCAGTGCGCAAGAAAATTCAACCAAAATTCATGATTTTTATAAGGAATAAAGCCACAAAAACGATAATAGAAATCTAGGAGAATAGAAAAATAAAACATTCAACCAACATCGAACCACAACATACACAATATTTTTTTATTTGGGATATATTTTGATCATATTACATTCTAGTGTTATTCATGTTTACATAAGAGTGTCTCGTCATTCCTTATAAGGAACCATTAATCTACCCACCCCACATGATGCACAATTAAGAGAATAAAAAGAAAATCCCTACTTGGATGATCAAATAATGAAGTTCCTTCTAACGCCATGAACAGTGGATGGGTCAACTTGCAGAAAGAACTCAACAAAGGCTGAGAGGGAAGGGAACCAACACAGGTGCATATATCGTCTTTGGAGGAAGTCTCTTGGTGCACCAATAGAAAAAAAGTAAGTTGGAAGATAGGATCTTAGCACAAGAAGAGGTCAGATCCTAAAATTAGGAAGACCATTTTGGTGTACATAAAATATCAGAGCATGTCTTGACCACACCACTTGACAGTTTAACACATTGTAATTAATTGAGATTTAAATAATTACCCTCATAAATGATGGAAATAGACTTTTGGATGACTGTGAGTTAATACACTAACATTACATAGAGAAAAACAAGTAACATCGGTGAAAATGGGAAACCCTGAAAACCGGTGTGACACCATTGCGTGAGACACTATAATACTGCCACCATAAAGGGTGTGACTGTAATGGTGTGACTATGACAGTGCAACTGCGATGGTGATACCATGATGGTCTGACCTTGATGGTGTGACTGTGATGGTGCCACCATTTTGTGGAATAGTTTGGTGGAACCAAGTATTTGTAAAATCACTTAAAAGAATCCATGTGGCCCCCCATGAACACTATGACCACTGAATTTTCAAAAAGGAAAGTCCTGGGGGAAATATATGTTATCACAAGAAGTCATGTAAAAGGTGATGGGAAATTTATTGAATATTAGAAACATGTATCTTCTGTATATCTATTATAATTTCTAGGGGTTGATTCAAATTTTGAAGGGTATTCTTTTGGAATGTAATTTATATTTCATTTGATTATAGACTGATCCTAAGGCCTTATAAGAATTATTAGGCAACAAAAGTTAGAAGTCTTTGATCCATAAAAATTTTTCAAGTGAATTTATAGATAGATATATTTTTCATCAATAGGTGTTCGTTAGGAAGGTGAGGAAACCGCCATTTACCATTGTAAGTTAATACATGAAATTGATAATTTCTAAATGATTAATTGGTGGGTTTTTACCGCTCAAATGATGATAAGGATCATTTTTCGATTGGATCATATGAAAATTAGAGTTCACTATAGGAGACCAAGTATACATACAACAATCACCTAATTTACCACATCAGTTTATATAAAAATTTGGATGGTTGAAACTTTAATTTTTCATTACATTTGTTGTCATTGAGTATATAATAAACAATTATGTACCATTTGTTGCTTCCTCCATGGTATTAATTTATTCATAACCTATTCCATGTGTTTCAACATTTGAGATACATTCCTTATACTACACATGTGATTGACAGTGTGGACATTGAGATACTCCTGTATTATACATTTTTTGATCAACCAAAACAAATTATGGATATGAGTTAGAAAGTATAATGGTGGAAGATAACACTAATTATAAAAAATATATGGAAGAATGAGCATATACCATAGGATACAATGAATGGAAAAATCAGATGTATGGACTCATTGGCCCTAGTTGTTTGAGACTGATTATGATATGTCATTATACAGGATGATTATAATGGCGTTAGATTTTTAGGTGAACTATGATTTAAATCAGCACTCCTAAAAAGGTGTTTTTAATTATACATTGTTTGGGTGAACCCTCAGGTAGCTTCTATCCTGAAATCATGGATTGTGGAGGCATAAAGAGTTCATACAATGTTCATGAATGGTTTAGGGGAAATAGTTTGGTTCCCCATAGGAATCCATGTCATGTTTGGGAGATGGTAATTAGATGGATAAAGGATGGATTTTGATTATATATAACTATGAAACATTTTCATTGGAAACTATGTGACTCTGAAAAGAGTATAATTCTTAGTTAGTTCATGATTTAAAAAACCATATGGAAATACATTGGGGGTTTCCAGATGAGGTAGTGATCCTTGCATGGTTTGAATACATTTTTCAAAATGATGTGACCAACCCATGGAAAAAAAGTAAAATTTTTGGAAATTTGTATTTTAACACAAATCCATGCATTCTTCATCATACACTATGGGATATCAGACCTAGGATTTATTCAAGTTGTTTTTTTATTATTCCCCGCATTTTTTAACTCAAATTATGTTTCATATACAGTCATTGGACCATGATAATTCAATGTAATAGATCATTCTTCCTCCATTATTCACATTTATTCATGATCACCTCTCTTCTTCTTGAATATGATCATAGATTTTTGAAATCATGGATAGATATATGAATTCAATTTCGATCTAATAAGTTATTTTAAAATTATCTTGGCATATTCATCAAATATATAGAATTTTCGTCTTCCATTGAAAAATTATAGACATGTTGGTAGATGTGATACCCATTGGAAAATCCTAATCAATTTAAAGACAATAATATGTTTATATTCATTGAAATTGATTCTATAATCTTCATTTGACGAATTAAATGTGGTTCATGGTGTTTTTGGTGTGTGGAATTGATATGTGTGTAAATTCATATTGTATGACATTAATACACTTAATTAAATAATTCCATACCAATTAGTTCCCATATAAAAATATTTATATTATAATATTTTTATTGTGTTCTTGTGTTTCCTATGAGACATAAATTTTACGTCATTTTCATATGTTGTTGATGAGTTTATAGTGAGACTTATACATTATCTAATATGAATGTTCCATTCTTTGATATTCCCTATTTTGTGTGAATCTTTCACCTGTGGAGGTTTTCATCTGGTACAAAAGTGACTGGCTGGATCTACCTAACTTCATTAGACAATTTAGACATCTCATTTTATAATTCAATTATTTATGGTAAGGATGATTGTCCATGGAGATAGGGTATGTGTACCATGACTTTGTCTCCTTACCAAAGATAAAGGATGGTGTATAATATCCATGTGGACTAAAGTATAATAGATTCTAGGGTTTTATAGTTTGTGGGCCCATCCTAATATGGGAAGGGGAATGATTTACTTATGGTTTGACCCAGGATAGAGTATGGGGTTTGATGATCTTATAGAAAGAAGTAATAGAGGCAGACGCATGACGTCCTTGTGGCCTCACATGAGGATGATCAAGGGGTCTGATGACCCATGGATTTATTGGTTTTGGACCTTGATTTGAGCCCTATGTTGTACATTTGGTATGATATGGTATACTATGTTATATGATAATTTCTTTCCCTTATGAAGCTAAAGATGGTATTTTCGGGGATCATGGAAGCCTATTTAGTGCATCATAGTTGGCATATGATTTGTTGATATATTTATTTATCATATATCATAACATTAAACTTCTTATAAGTTTTCACATTATGTTACAAACACATTAATGGAGTCCTAATAGTTTTATACTCAAAACATGTATCAGATTCTCAATGAGTATGCATATTTCATTTTCATGAATCTAGAAAAGGGAATGGTCCATATGTTAGGGATATGATTAGGTGGAACATGGAGAATAGGGAATATGTTGAGAATTAATACATACTATTAAATAATGTTTTGAGTTCATTTTCATTATTTATCATACATTTTTTGACCAACCACATTGCTAGTCTTTTGGGTTATATTTAAGACCTAGATTTCATTTATTATCGCTCGGTATTTTTTTTGTTTCACTGTTATAGGAAATTTATATACCCATTGTAAAGATTATGGTGTTAATATATTATTATCAATATTATAAAATCAAAAAACCAATGTTTGTACCTCTACTTCCAGTCGTCAGCCTCTTCTGTATTGGGGGAGGTTCATGTGGCCATATAGCCCTCCATCCTGACGCGGGTGATTTAGGGCTTGGAGTCACAAATAACATATCATTTACAAATATTGGAGTGCATTATAACTTGATGAGAAAATATCTCATACTAACTTGAATATGTAGATTATGAGATGAATCTATACCCAAATTGATATACATGATAACTCCTCTATTCGTTATTAAAAACCCAAATTATTTAGCATTCAAGGGAATAAAATTTATATCATAAAAATCCACTCAATTTTACTCTTAGTTTGAATTGATTTTGGAAATAATAAAATAATAGGGTATATATAATCTCAGACTCTTCATACATAATGTAGAAGCAATGAAATTTTCAGTTTATAAATTGAGTATCTATGCCAATTTCTATTTTTGTAGTTCTCTATAATCAATTTCTCTAATATGTTAACTCTACATTGAAAACAAATAATCTATCTAAAAACATATAATGGATAAATAATAGATATGTATATTTCATTATCAAATGTAATGGTTTTGGATTCTATTTTCAAATAAAACTCTCATAACATAATTTTCTAGAGATTTTGTGGGTATCATGTAGGAAGAGTAGTTAACTATATTAATACCACATAACTATAATGGAAGATACATTTAATTTATTATAATAACACTAATTTTATTAGATTTTATATAGTGAACCATGCAAAAACAATGGAATGAATCATTACCACAAGTAATGAACCCTTTAAAACAATTATTAATACATGTTTCTCTAAGACCAACAATAGTATAGACTATATACCAAAATCTATTTTGAATTAACATGGTACCTCTTATTAGAAAATAGAAAAACTCACAAACTCTAACATAGTTAAATAATATATGAATAAAGGATAGACAACAATGTTTTCAAAAAATAAAATAAATAGAGTTTAATAATTTTATGACAACTAAATTCTTGGGTAAATAACATTTACTGTAAAAATATAATTATAATGGTATCAATAGATAAAATTCATAATGATGTAGGGTTATATGATAATTAATACTATTTCCTCTACCATCTAATATTGGGGAATATTGTCCCTGAATAAATTTTAATCAGGTAAATGATACAAAAGATGTTAAATGAGGATCATGTAGTTATATATATCCCCAAGGTAAATGTTAAATGTATAGGATAATCTACCTGACAAATTAGAATAATTGAAATGGGATCTAAATTGCAATGCATGGTAATATAATACTAAATGTTCTAAAACTCCATCGATATTTTCCATTCTATCATCCAAGACTAACTAATTGGACCATAGATGTACATAAATCACTTTATATCACTAATTAATACAACTTCTTCTTTATATTCCAACAATAGATAATACAATTAACACTATTAAGATAATGATTATAAGGGTGATATTCTAGGAATCCCAAAAATACTATAATAACTTAGTGAAATTGAGGCACCCATTACTGTGATGCTTGGAACTTCCCAACCAATTGTAACATTTTTTAGGAAAAAAACATGGTCACATTTTAAAATTTCATTATCTCATTAGCTAAATTCCCTAATCCAAGAAAACATTCATGCGGTAGAAACCATATGAAATTCTAAAAAAAGAATTGGGATCTGTGGAATACATAACAATTGTGAATCTATAATTCCACATGTTATCATTGAATACCTAATTCACACTATTAAAACTATTTGAGTGGTAATGAATTATGATCGACAGGATAATTTTTTGTACCCTATTCCATCCATTTTAATGGAATGCTTTTCATTAATGTAATGAAATTGGCCAAAATATGTACACCTTTATAAAAAAGGTATATAATGAAACCTAACCATCCTCACACGCACGTAAAAAATTACTCCTAATTTGGGCCCATGACCATTATAATTATAGTCATCTTATCCTTTGATAACTAAGTCTCATGATTCAAGGCATTAAAGGAATCATATGCATCTATATCAATAATATTACGTGATGAATCATATTTCCATCATTATTGTATGACTCGCAATTTGTAATTCCTTATTTATCTCAAAATAATATAATTAAGCCCTTGTTAGGGATTTATAAAACACTATTTAGTTTCAAAACTAAGTAGATACCACCAAGAAGTATCATACAAAGAGAGGATCAGTTGAATTTCATTTTTATCAACATTATGGATTATTATTAGAATACATGTATACAATGATATATTTGTCCCTTATAAGTTTTTAATAATATCAATGATAAAAATATATATTTCTTCATGGTGTAAACATTTTTAGGAATTGACCTAGTTCCTTATCAATTTCCCTTTCATATGGGATATATGGAAACTTACCTACATCCTTCTGACAAAATGATCCATGGACATGATAAAAGTTATTCGAAGTAAGTTGAGAAGATGAAGATGAAAAATAATTTAGATATCTCATGTTTGATATTGAATACATGGTTACTCTCTATATACCACATCCAATGCATTAATATGAGAGTGATGTCTCTATATATGCAAAAATATTTCCACTTAAAATCATTAATGCTAGAAATATTCTTTTTTATTGTAAATTGATGTCCATTATTGAGATTAGTTTGTTTTTTTTCTTATGAAGGATGATATATTGATGCTATGTACTACAAAAGAGAGAAACGTTTTTAGGGATCATGAAAAACAAAATGATATACAAAGATAATATAAACTTAAAATCCCAAGATCAACATAATGTGAAAAATAATAATATTGTAAATTATAAAATATTAATTTTTACATTTAAACAAGTAAATCCATCAATGCTTGAATAAGATCACTAAGAAATTGATAAAAGATTCTACACATTATATGGTATCCACATATTAATAGAATCACAAAATTATTAGGTGGGATCCACATACATTCTATGATATGGTTGTATCTCGGGTGGATATAAATGGATAAGTAAGATGGATTCATAAAAGATTAATGGGAAACTACAATCACTCAGAAAACCATCTCTATGTAACTTTCCTCTTTTTATAATACCTTGAGACACAAACATGTATTTATCAATTTTCTAAAATGTTTTGTAAAGTTACATTAATGCATGTGATTATAATTATTTTAATTCCTTGGATTATTAAATCCTATTGTAAATCCCATCATATCAAAAATTTAACAATACTAATAACCATTGTTGAAGAGTTTTTAATATTGACTATTTAACATTAAACTGCCTCGATCAATCATAATGTGACTCATGAATTGTAGAATATGAATTATCCTATTATAACAGATATAATATATCGATATGATATTACTAATGTATTCTATATGATATAAATATATCAAAAATAGAAATATATCCAATAGAAATAAAACATTGCATTATGTTTTGTATGTAAAACCATACAATATCCCATATTATCCCAAAGAATATGATCCAACATATACCTTGAATATAAAATATTATAGGTATATCTCTATCAATAATCCAATTTCTATTAATCCTAATGTATTTAGTCCCATTTCAACAGATATTGTATCCTATAAAATAACCTATAATAACATATCAAAAAATCAATTTATATATCATCAAAAACATATTAGAAAAACTATCATCAAGTTTACCATTCATCACATAAAATGAAATACATTATGAATATTCATCAGAAACACCTTTTGGATTAAATATAAAGTACTTCAAAAGAAAAATTGTTAGTTTCATAAAACTTATTCCTCATTTATTCTACAATAATGTGTGTCTCCAAGGGCCTTTTTAGCGTTAGAAACTATTATGAATTACTAAATTCCAATATGTATAAAAACAGGGACCTCTATAAAATCATAGTGTTACTAAATGTACAATGATATTTGGAATGATCTCTATCAAAAACATATATCTTATTACCTATGTCTCAAATTTGATTCATTAAAATGTAATCATTTTTCATATAATCCCATTTTCCAATATTTTTGGTAACCACGGGGAATTTATTAAATTAATCTCATATAGGTACTCATATTTTATCAATTATCCTTGTATAGAATAACCATGTAGATAAATACATGACAAGGATTTCATATTTTCATATGATCACATCACATTCCACTCTTCCAAATACATAATAACATCTCATATCTTATCTAATTATGGTTTTACACTCTTTTGGTTTATCCCCCATCGACTACCTAGATTTCATAGTCATCATAAATGCAACCAAATTACATCTTGTATAAGGCCCAAAAAAATATATGATCAATAATATACATTGCCTCACTATGAATTTCTAATCTACTAGTACTGTATAATAATGAAATCATAGTATAAATGTTATCATGAAACGTATCTTTTAAATATAATCTATAGGAAAATTTAAATATGAAACATGTATCGATATAATATTAAATATATTACATATTAAAAACCATTTACTATACTTTGGGGGATCTTCCAACATAGAAAACCATTTTTATACCTCACGAAAAATTTACATATATCTATATGAAATCATACTCACACTAAACCTATCATTTTATCACAACATATAATACTCAATCACTAACATCATTTTTAGAAAAATCAAAAAAATGCATTGAGAGGATAATCTTAATTTATCATTGTCTCATTTATAGAGACAACATGAAAGAAAAAAATTATAATATAACAATTTTTATAACATGATAAATTTTACATTCTTAAACAATTTATTAGATATTAAAAAATTAAGACACCAGTGGTCAAAGACTACTAAAAAGTCCTTTTTCATTTTGGGTTCATATTACAACTCATTACATCATTAGTAAATTCTTTTCACATCTATACATTCCCATCTAAAAAACCCTCCAATAATACTCTATTAGTAAATAATACCTATAATGTATGATAGTTTTAATAGTTATGATACTTTCAAATAATAATCCTAATGTATAACTTTTTTACCATATCATTCAAACTCAATAATTTCAAAACATCAAATGTTACAAAGTTAATAACAAATATTTTTTCATAAAACTCCTTCTATGTTTATTATAATCATCATTCTTATAACCATTCCATAAAACTTCTCAATTAGACTAATTTTGTAACAAATGTTTTTACATTTCCTTTACATACACATCCTAAACTCATGTAGTATGTAAATTGATATTCACATTATTAACATAACTAAAAGTGTCTTTTTAAAATTATATTTACCACCGTAACAAAACTTATTTTATAATATTAGTTTAAATTAATTTTTAATTCTAGCTGACATAACATTTTATTTGTTATAAATAAACACCATTTAGTCAAAATATAACCCACTATACTCTTAAAAACATTTCACATTTTTTAATATCATGCACAGATATTCTAATTATTTTGTGTTAGAATAAAAAATTTATTTCCCTTAGTGGGAATAATTGAGAAATAAATTATTATATTCATATCTCTTATGGTGTTCAATTTTTTTTATAAATACACTAAAAATAATAATTTATTCATTAAAATATTCCACTGTTGGATGGTGGGATCAATACCTTCATATTTTAGCCAAAAACGAAAGTAAAAACTTTGTTCCTTATCCTCTTATGAAGTATGATATAGAATCAAATGAATTAAAATCTATGTGTATTAAAACCACCATATCATATTCATCCTGAAAACATATTATTAATAAACAGACTCTCTTATGAAATAAAATGAATAATATGACTTTAATAAACAATTACATAGATCTATATTTCCTTGATATATTCCATTAAATTAAATTACATGATTATAGACCCTTTGATTCTACATTTGATAGTAAAATACAATCTCCTACAATAATTTCATTTTGTTCCTGAACTCATGTTGATTATAAATAAAAGTAGAGCATAAATTTGGAATCATATAACATTGAAAAATAGATATTTATTTATTTAACATATATATCTTAAGTGAAATTTCCACTAAGTCAAGGCAACCCCTTTATGTAATCTTGATATTTCAATTCAGTGGAAGAATACAACTAATTCATATCACCACCTTTAGTTTTTAATTACCATGTTTTGGAATTGGTTAAATCAGAGTTTATTTTCTAAATCAAACCATTACAATTTTTTATTCTCAACACAACACAATAACATCAAAATCACTTTCGTTGTTCCATTATCCTCAACACTTTGAGGAAATAAGGTGATCCTTTATTGAACTCATTCACATAGTTATAAAATTTACAATAATTATTTATTGAGTAAATTAAAATCCAAACCATGAATTCATGAAAACCATTATTCTATCTTTTCAATAGGTACATTTAGTCACATCAATTGTATAAGGGGGTACTAATGTTCCTTTGTCCATCAGGAATATAATTCTTTTGGAAGTTTGATTAAATTATTCAATGTTTCCCATAAATATATATATCCCCTTGTTAAAAAAATTCAGTAATATATTACTCATCAATATTTTTATCTAATATATTCAATTATATATCTCTTACATAAGAACGATTCTAAGGTTGTTCACCAGTTTAAAAGGTTGTATCCATTTTATAGTTCTTTCCATAAGATTGGTTTTAATGTAATATTTTTTGTTGATTATTCAATATTATAAACAGTGTCATTTATCATATAGTATCATATTTTACATTCATTTTATAAGGAAATTTATATAATGTACTCCTAATAATATTATGTACCCTTTTAAATCCATCATATACATTAGTTGTTTATCATACATATTTCACAGAGTTATTAGTATAGTTTGGAGTTACTCTCACTAAAAAGTTATTTTTGTAATCCATCATGCTAATAATATAATATATGAGTCCTGGATTGTTGAGTGGATAAAACATCAGACAATCAATTATATGAATTATACTAACACAAATTTACTAATATCTTTCCTATGTATTTCTGATATAAGTATAAACAAAAGAAAATATGAATAATGATTCAACTAACAATTAGTGTCACCTCATTACTTTTTTCCGTACATATGATAGTCTTGGGTTACCCGAATTTTTCATAAAACTACCTACTTAAATGATTATGTTCATGATAAGTGTATTATATGAAAGAAATATAACACTTATTTTATAAAAGGGTATTTAATTAAACTATCTTATTAGATGTTACTCCCTTTAAATGTACGAATGATTATAATGATTTAGTTTTTAATACTTCTTTAAACAAAAAAATCAATAATTCTATTCCATATTTATGTCTTACTCTTTAAATAACACATATATTTTATTTCTGACCATACGTGAATGTCAGTTATTTTTCATACAATTCTAAATTAATCTCATACATAAGGCTTATGAAACCCATACATGTAAAGTCATATATTCACATGAAATCAACAATCCACACTATATTATGCATAGATAAATAAAAAATAAAACCCCCACATTTTAGATAATGTATTATAATCTACTTTATTGAGAAATGTCACCCAAATTCCCTCTAACCAAGGTTATTTCACTCAAGAGGGTCCTCAATTCAATAAAAATTTTACAACATAATATATATTAGCTATAGTTGACCATAAACATCATGCTCATAACCCAATACAGGCCAAATTCAATTTTGAATAAAATTATATCAATTATCATAATACCATGTAAATCCATAGATTCATGTATAATTATTTATATTACTGTTTTCACACTTTAAATTAGTTCATACAATCATTCACAATATAACAACTATATTCATGATTAAATATCATATTAAAATAAATAACCATAAATTTCATATATTAAAACATGAGATAAACTATTTTGTAAATATTTTTAAATACATAAATTATAAACACTTTATAAATATTCTGCACGTTATAGAAATTCCATAATAAAATAAATATAAATAGTTTATATTTAATTCATACATGAACTCCTTAATATTTTCCTTTTATACCATTTACTTTTAACATATGATATCTAAAATATAAAAATTATATATATATATATATTATTAATATAATATATAAAAATTTAGAATGCCACAAATTTCATCAAATTTAAAACATGGTCATATGAATTACATAATCTATTTTTATGTGGTTTAAATAATTCCACAAATGATACTATTAATTATTTTATAAACACATTATGAATTAAATAAATAACTCAAAATACCTTCTTCTAGGATATATAAATTATATATAAATTTTATAATCCAATTAATGAATCAAAATAGGAAAAAAAATTAAGTATATTATAATTAATTATAGCATCCAAATTATAAGATGTGAAAGGTGTTATTTTCTATCATGATTTATAGTAGATAACCTATGTTTGTGGAAAAACCCTTGTCTCTATGGAGGTCATATATGGATAACACAAACCTTGAAATAGGGGTGACCTTCATTTCATTAACCATGTTCATAGAAATAGTAAATATCGGCAAACATCATATAATTGGAATTTTTGAAATTAACCCTCGGAAGAATGGAAATCATATTATATTATTGGAATAAATATCAATTAACTGATACAATTCTAATTTTTCATACATAGTTTGGTGCTAACATTCATGATGTCTATCCATATCATAAGATGTGATATAATGAGAAACTAAATCATTTCACTAACTCAATAAATATGATATCATATATATAATTGACAAACCCTACCATATTTTATGATATCCACAATCAATAGAAAAGTGATTGTTTAATATATATGTCATTTTTTAATATATATAAAGTATAATGTATAAAAATACCAACATTACATATTTAAAAAACATCATTTTGAGAATCAATATGTAGTTAAAGGTTCTAATACAAGAAAAGTATTTATTTGGATTAAAAAACAATTATTCTCTATCGAAAAATAAATTAGAAACCTAAAATCTATATATCATTGTTCTATGAAAATTGAAATCATGTAAACTATAAATTATGAATCTTTTCATTTAACTAACGAAAGCATGTATTTCATGATGAGAATCACTAAAGAATAACCACCATTTTCTTCTATATGAGGTGTATCCACTAATCATCTAAATCCCTTAATGATTTGGTGGTATGTTCCCTGAAACTATGATATTTTATTTTGTCATTGTGTATATGGAAAGGCAAGGAAGAGTGATTTGGAGATAAATGAAAGGATTATAATGTTTAAATATTTCAATCTTGATGAAATCCACATATTAAAATATATGCTTAGAACACTCCCATGTTTTCATGAATTTACTCAAAAATTTAATAAAATTAATGTCATTAATGAATTTACAACACTTGAGACCCCTTCATCCATCCAGATCTCACATATGTTTCACCTTAGGAAACCTTTAACCGCAATCATAACCAATGTAGAAGAGATTCTAATGTTAACAAATTAATAATCGATAACCTTGATCAATCATAGTGTGGTACATAAATCAACAAATATTATTCCATATATTATATCTCTTGTAATATGATCTTATGTTATATAAAAATTGATGGATATTTTATCACTTTATTGAACGTGATGACTAACCAATATGGTCTGAAATGTGACTAAAAATAATATATGTTATACTATATGTCCTCCCATATCATCTCATACATTATGATCCAAAATAAATCATATATATATATACATATTTTAGGGTATATCGTCATCAAATAGAATCTAATTATCCCCAAATCCATGATGCAACATATGTCACCACCCCAAATGGGATAGAAAAATCTCATACATTCAATAAAAATAATAAGGGATATACTTTTACACATAATCCAGTATATTCAAGACAGATAAATATTTATAAAATCTTGTTCTCCTCCACAACAATGTAGAATATCCCAAAATTATCTTCTTCTCTATTGATGGTTTGAAAAATGCATTTTTTAAACTACCACAATATGAATAAGAAAATATTTGATTGTGAACCTTGTATCTAGGTACTTATTTTGAGCTAACAATATCATAATATATTTTTTAATAATACTAGATGATATATCTATGCTTACTAAATGTGATTAAAATATTCTTTTCAAAATAGATATTTGTGTTTTAAAATTCTATCTCCATTAACATAATGTAAAATGGGATGGAAGAATTTACCCAAACCATTTTTTGAATATAGGTCCTCTAAAGATAATGACACTCTCATGAAATCCTCTAGGGATTAATAGAAAAATACATCCATATTTCTAAATTTTGATGATGATTAATTGATTTAATGACACCACCTGCCTTTAAGGAAGGTGTCCCTACTATAGTGTATGAGTTCAATAAAGTAATCATGATTATAGATGATTATATATGACACATGTTAATCTATTCATCCATAAATTCTAATAAATATTAGTTATTACCCTTCCTCTATATACACTATAATGTTTTCATATGAATATATTAAAATGTTTTAGGGGTAGATCCTCAAGTATTTTTTTCTTCACATTGTTTTATCAATTAACCATTACAACTAAAAAAGTATCAATATGAACACATACATAACATTTATCTATGGTAAATATGAGGTGGATAACTTTATATAAAATCATAATTTGATAGGTAAACACTCATAAAATAATGGTGGAAACTAAATTAGTTATGTATATATACAGACAAAATAGAATATCCATATATTTCATGGCCATAAATTGTAATTTTCTAAAAGTTTAACTCCATGTCCCATGCACAGAACAAATATATAAAAATAGACAATTTTTATGACGTATTATTCATGGATGGATAACCAACATAAAACTAAATTGAGATGGATCTCAAGGAAGACGAAGTCTCTAACTTTAGTAAATCACATTTATTATAATACTATATGGACATTTATATTGGTTTACAAAAATATCGTATTGACTTATTAAAAATAAATTCCACACATATTGAAGACCTTTCATGGAAATAATATTGAATAATATTTTAATGATCTATTAATTATGTTATTATAGGGTAAAGATAACTTCCCCTTTTTAGATTTCTTGATTTCAATGGTTTTATAACACAAATTGTAGATGAATCCAATGAAATGTGTATTCAAATTTATGTCTTGGATATTACTCTATATCATTTTTAAAATAATACATATCTTTATAACACATTAATACAAGTTTTAATCACATAAAATTAAACTCATTTTAACTTAAAATATCATGAATACTTGTGTCTTTGGGAATAAGGTATGTTGTATTACAACTTCAAACACGAACTACATCATCTATAATGACAATTTCTCTAACATGCTTGAACTTAAAATTGCATTGGATAACCTTGGGAGATACCTAAGAAAGGGGTGACCAGTAAAGACTAGTAAGGAAATAAATACGGAATAAAATGATGATAATATTACATGTTAGACAAGGAATATCAATGAGGCATAGAGCGAAACGCATAATAAGGCATGTTATATCATGATAATCATAACATGGTAAACGTGGAAACAACATAAAACATTGCAACATAAACCTTGGAAAGGTATAAACCACCAATATATCATGGTGGAAAATATCCCTATAAGAATCAAGTATACCACATTACCAACATGGTGTGTCATGATACTAAGCATTACCAAATTCAATGGAGCACTACAAAATTCTATGTGCACCAGTCACTTTTATATCATTATCATGCTTATGTGTGCCACATAGATCATAAAACATGGATTCATTAATAATGATAATTTATTCCAGGATCAATGAGTATGGAATAAATAAATTTAATTTACCTATAAAAATTTTTATATGCCTAAAAGTTGTCATCCTTGATAGGAAATTGGTACGCCATTTACTAAATAAATGGTTTGGCATGAAAAATCATGGTGAAAATTTGGCTATAAAATGATGTCACAAAAAATTGATAAAATGTGTTCATCATATATAAATGGATATTAAATTTATTTTAAATGAATTTTAATGTAATAGGGACATTAAAGGACATGTTAACACATATATAATTATACAATATAAGGCATATTATAAAAACTAATCTTAAATTAAGGGAAAATAAAGTATGCTTATGAAATTTTGGCATGGTAAAGAGTGTACATGGGACAGATTAATGAGAGAGAAAGGGATATATCATAATTTTTACATAATAAGGGATGTATAGTGGAAGTCAAAAAACATACCCATTAATTAGTAATTATAAATAACAGGGCATTACAACATAAAGAAACATGGATAATGATGAGAAATTAAAGAACCCTTACTTGAGTGTACAGATATAGAAGAATGAAAAGGGGTTTGTACATAGTGTGGCGTGATGTTGGATGATTATAGAGAGGGGAGCATAGAGTAATTATGTGATCCAAGTATTTTTAGTTAAGACAAAATGGATATTATGTGGTTTTATATAGGAAATGAGAGGGTGATTCTTTAATATTTCACAAACGTATGTTTTGGAATCTACATAATAAAAATATTCCAAACTAAAAATAATCCCATGGTTTTGTCTAATGTATTTTAAATATTGGGGAGGTTTTAATTATTTTATTAGGAAAATGTCCAATCATACTAAAATAATTCCCTTTCTTATGTGGAGGTGAGTCACACTTTTAAAGAAGTGAATTTAAAACTCTAAAATTTATTAAATTCTATGGAGGATTTAGAAAGAATTAATAAAATTAATCAAGAAAACATAAAATGAATTTATTTTAAAGGGAAAACTTAAATTTGGGATAGGATTCAATTTATATTTTTTATTATAACATTTTTGGTTCATAATGATGTCATAAAACACAATGTATTTTTATACGATATTTTATTTTTACCAAAAAATCGATAGTCTCGGAAAATTATGAAAAAATTAGTATTGGTTAATTTCAAATATATGATTCTAAAAACACGATTTATTTTATATAAATAAACTTATAATTATTTTAATTTTCACTTTTAAAATTAATAACCGCCATTTATTTAAAATTATTTTTTTTATAATAATAATTTTTGAACCCTAATAAAAAGTACATTTCACTTCAAAAAAATTATATCTCTATTTATAAATAATAAAAATTATTTGAAAATAACATTATATTATAATACTATTTATTTAAATGATCCATTAATTCATTAAAATAAATCCTTTAATCGAATTTGAATATTACATGAAAATATAATTTGTGATTAATTGAATCAAAATCAAAATCTTGTATTAACTACAAATATAAAATAGAAATAAATTCATTTTTATATACAATATACATTTTAATATTATTATGGTCATGATAAATTTCTTTTTCTTACAATTTTATATGCCCAAAGAGTAAGGTGTGTGATGGTGTGACTTTCATGGGGCCATTTGGTAGACATGGTTTGGGTCATGATCTCAATGTGCTTCAACTTCTCCCATAAAATGGTTTTGTTCGTGATAAAGATGTTGGATCTCATCTTGGTCTTGGTCAAGGTAAAATCCATGTTAAGATATATCCCATGGAATATCTAATAAATGGTATTCATATGGTATAATCCTACGGGATGAGGCCATCACTTTGTGTAAATTTTATTTGTTAAATCCCAATATTTATATTAATCATGATATCACCCTTTAAAAACTATATCTGATGTAGTAATATTTTTAATGGAAACATAAATACAACTATATAATTAAGGAAGTGCATGTGATTTCTGTTACCATATTACACAATAAGATATTTAATTAAATCACAAAGTGAATCTTCATTTATAACAGTTCGGGTTGTTACAATCTTCCACTGCTTGAAAACCTTCTCCCTTAACATTTTCATTACACCAACCCCTTATTATATATGAGGATAATTATGTAACATTAGTTATTTTGGATCCCATTTTTCTTCTTCAAACTTTTCGTTTCTCGACAGCACTATGACATGGTGCATTGCATTATTTCGTAAGAAACATTTTCTCTACAATCTATGATCATCACATAGTGCTCCTCGTAAGAATGATAATTCTAAAATGGAACACATATTTATTGAGTTTATGTGAGTGGTGAAGTATGTACATACTCAAGAGTTATACATGGAATACATTATGAACTCGAGTTTGGTTAGGTGGGTTTGATAGTCGATAGACCACTGCTTTGATGCGATCAATGATCTTAATGGGGTTGATGTATCTTGAAGTAAGCTTTAACTTATTCCAAAATAACATAACTTTATTTCATGGAGATATTAAGAGGAATATATTGTCTCCATCATCAAACTCTAGGTATTTTTGATGATTTTGATCATAACTCTTTCGTCGACACTAAGTAGCCTTGTTGTGTTGTTTAATGGTATTAACCATTCCACCATTTCTTGACCATTTCCGGACCATGTTGTTTTTGGTCCCCAACATGTAGGTGTCCCACACCTCTCGCATAAAGGGATTTAGAGAATCAATTTGGATTCTCAAGATGAAATTATTGTTGTAAAATAACTCAAACTAAAGAATTTGTTGATCCCATCCACCTTTGAAGTCAATTGAGAATGCCCTCAAAATATCCTCAAGTTTTTGGATAGTCCGCTCATATTTTCCATTATGTTTAAGGTTATAGGGAATTATAAATTTAAACATAGTACTATGATCATAATGGATACTCTTTTAGGACATAGAGGTGAATCTTGTATCTCAATCGGATACAATCGATAGAGGTACTCTATATGGCCTGACAACTTCCCTAATGTATATCCATGAAATTAGATCTAGGGAAAATTACTCTCATATCACAATGAAGGGTGCAGTCACTATAAGACCATCATCCTAAACCAATATAGAAATATTCCAACTTTATGTGTTTGGAATATTAGAGAAAGATGTCATGGTGTTGTTTTCCCATTTCCGTATAGGTCTGGTTAAATAGTTTCATCATCCCCTTGGATTTTTCCTTTCCACATTCACATGATGATTTAAAATAGATATGGATGTATATTCTGTAATATCCTTCATCATATTTTCTCACCAATAGTGTTCTCAGAAATATCAACACATCTTTTTTCTTCCTGGGTGGAGGGTGATGTTTGAGCTATGTGAATCATCCAATATCTACTTTATCTCACAATATGATGGTACATATAGTATTGACCCAAATATCACTACACCATCATCATTAAAATTGAACTCTAATGATTTCCCATTCCTTATAGATTCCACTTTTTTTAATTACCACATCCACTCATTGAGAATCCATTCACCTCTCCAGAAGAGATGGTTGATAAATCATTTTTGAATGGAATGATGAGTTTCCATCCTTTGTGAATCAAATGTCCATCCTTTCAAAATATAAGAGGATCAGATCCCTCTCAATTCTCATAATTGATTGAATTTAAGTATCATTTCTTATTATATTCTATTCCACTTTATCCAATTTAATAGGATTATAGTGTATTGATTAGTCATAATATTTTATCATCTCTGACCATCTTCATTGGTGAATATTTATCTCTTTTTATGTGAATATACACTTGAGACTTATTTGATCCGTATATATTTCACAACTCTCCCAAAATTGATAATACCAAAAAATAATTAAATCTTAAATCACAATAAGAAACACTATATCATGTTTTGGGTAATTTGGTTCATGAACATTCAACTTCTATGTACTATAGGTAATGAATTTGTCATTTTGCATCAATACACATCTCATGCCCTTCTTCAAAGCATCCCTGAATACCACAAAAATCGATCCACTTGTGGTTAGTATTAGCATAGAAACATCAATAATCCCCCTTCTCAACCCCTTGAATATTTCGTCACATTCATCATTCTATGAAAACATGAATCCCATCTAAGTAATTTTTGTCATAGGATTTGAAAATCGGGAGAAATTTCTAATGACACCGCAATAATACCAAGATAACCCAAAGAAACTATGGATTTATCTCATATATGTTGGTTTCAAACATCCTACAATTTATTTTTCTTTTTAAGGGTCTAAATATATTCCATTTATTGAGATGATATTCTCCAATAAAGACACTTCCTTCACCTAGAACTCACACATGATGTACTTTTTATAAATAATTTCATTTCATAAGTCTTTAGAATTGTATTCAAATTCTGCTCATGATACTATTTACTTTTGGATATATTAGAATATAATCTATAAAGGCTAAAATAAATTTCAAGGTATTCCGTAAGGACTTTGTTAGTCATGTAAAAAATTATTTCTAGAGAATTAGTGATTCTAATGGTCATCACAATGGACTCATAGTAGTTGTACCTTGTATGGATAGAAGTCATGTGGATATCCTCCCTCTTCACACTAACATAGTAAAATACCAACCATAGATCCTCCTTGGATAAGTTTTTCCTTCACATAGTTGATCAAAAAATTCATCAATCAGAGGCATAGTATACATGTTCATTATTCTGATCTTTTTTATCTCACGATTATCAATGCAAATGAACATTAACCAATTCTTATTCTTGCTGGAGAGGACTTCTGCACACCAGGGTGAATCACTTGGGTGTATGAAAACATTATCCATATTCTCCTATAATATATTCATCTAATACTTATGTTCCAAAACATCCATTCTCTATGGAGTCTGGGAAAATGGTAATTCCCCAGTTATAAGATTTATCGAAAATTCAACATGTCAGCTAGGAGGAAGACCATGAAATTCCTCAAGGAACACAAAATAATTTTCCCACAAAAAAGGAATGTCTTGAGGATGATTCTTTTCGTATAATTATTCATTTTAGATAGATACAATTCCTCATAGGGAAATAATATCCATGATTCAGATGGTGGTGCTAAGGAAGATTCATGCTTCTCCATCCATTTGTACCGAATCTACGGATGGTTCCCAATAAAGAGTGTGACTTTCTTCTCACTGAAATTTGTATTGAATATATATAGGGAAATATAATCCATACCAATAATGGAATAAAATTATACAAATGGGAGTATGAAAATTTTATAGGGAAATTCATTCCACAAACTTTTAAAGGGGAGGAGTTATATACAAGGGTGCAATAATTTTTTTATTTTAATTGTTCATCGACATCTCTACATCGATTATTTTTTCTTATGTTTTAATAGTTATAATAAATGTTCATGAAATAATGGAATGAAGAGAACAATACTTAGAAATTTAATTCCCTATTATTTAATGAATAACTATTATACCTTTCATCACATTGTTCTTAAAATTCACATTGATGGTAGTGATAGAAAAATATCTCCCTTGCTTCCTTGGAGGCTGTTTTTTGTCTCTGAAAATTGATGGAAAAATACAATGGTTAATTATAGTGGTAGCAATGACCAATACATGGAGGTTTGACTGCAGCATTCCTTTCCCCCATCTCATTAATGGGTTTTACCTTCCAATAATCTCAGGGTATGTTCCCTTCCATCCCACACCTAAAGCATTTTTTGTTTCCCCTTTATGAAATTTTTAGGGTGCTTCCTTCCACAACATTACCAAGTGGGATGTTGTGATTTTATTACACCATTATATATCTCTATCAGACTTCCATAATTGATATCCCCTTTGGTATTATTAACCCCATGTTACCTCTATGATTTTCTAATCTCTATTTGAATATTTATAGAATATTAGACAATTTCCTTAGAGAAATAAAATTCCATGATATTTCGGCCTTTCTATAGGGTAGATATTAGCTCTCCAAATAAGTGTTAATACTTTCATTTGGGGTTATTGATAATCTAAAAGGCATATAGGTCAAGTATTATAATGTTTTCATCAAAAACCCTGATATATTCATCATCTTTTTTCTTGATGGAATGGAAATATAATTCCCTTTTAATGTGGAGAGTGTGGGGAAAATAATTATCCAAAATAAGTTTCATTAAATCTATCCATGCTATTGCTTTGGTATATTCAATAGTCTTTGTATTTTTTATCAATGACCACCATTTATGAGATTCACCCTCCATATGATAAACAACTAAATGAACTTTATCTTGTTCGATGCATTGAAGAATAGATAAGATCTTCCCAATGAATTGGATAAATATTTTTGTGATTAGGGGATCAAATAATCCATTAAAAGAAGGAGTCCATTGTCACATGAATCTCTCTATTGTGTATTGATCTCACTTAGGGTGATGTTGACAATCCTAGTGATCTAGGCTTCTATTCAAAACCTGTCATGACTCATCCCTCAGGGCCCATGATGTGACTACCCCAAGCCCACCTTTCGTAGGACAGGGGATGGCACCTAGCACTGGAAATGTGTATCCCTAAAATGGTAAGGCATTGCATTTTTAACCTATACAAACACACAAACTAGAATGAAATAAGATGTAACCATGAAGTAAATGTTGTAGTAAAATGAGTGATGAATGTAAAGGGGAAGGATTACAAGTCCAACTAAATAGTACAAGTACAACTGAAAAGTACCAATACAACTGAAAAGTGGAAAGAAGCTCATGGATCATCCATCGATTATCCTACTTGATGTGTAGGTAAAGACCACGATCAGTAGCCCATGCATCATGTTATACCAAATAGTCCACCTCATAGTACCATCCAGTCCTATCTCCCTCATCCTCGATCAACGTTGTTCGTCGTCTGCACAAGACACAACAAGGTGCAAGCGTAGCCCGGGCAGGGGTGAGTATAACGATACTCAGTAGGGACCCCAAGAACCTCATAGGTCTCCAGGGTTCTAAATAGGATAAACCACAGATCAAGACCTCCATCTTAATCATGAAACGATAGACATCAACTCTACAAAGTTATATGCTCATACATATTCCTAGGTTATCAAGATATACTCTACTCAAACATTAGGGAAGAATAACACAAAGGTAACACCACGAAGGTAGATGTACCACACAGGTAATACCTAAAAGATAGAAGAAACACATAGGTGACACCACGAAGACAACCTCACAATGGTAGAAGTACCACATAGGTAACACCACGAAGATAGAAGTATCACACAGGTAAAACCACGATGATTGATATACCACAAAGGTAACACCATGATGAAAACACCACGAAGGTTGAAGTACCACACAAGTAACACCATGAAGATAGAAGTACCACACAGGTAACACCATGATGATTGATTTACCACAAAGGTAACACAACGATGACAACACCATGATGGTAGAAGTACCTCACATGTAATAGAAGGAAGATAGAGGTATGACACAGGTAACACCATGAAGATTAATGTACCACATATGTAAAGAATCATCTCAATATCAGTTATAACTTATGCATAGAAATATAGATTATTAGTCAAAATCTATATCATCTTATTTTATTATGAGGTACTGATTTTGACCCACATAGGATCGATAGGTAATAACCTCCGCTGACACACATTACATCTAACCTACATATGATCGGTGTGCACTGACCCACATAGGTTCACTGAGCACTGACCCACACAGGGTCTAATAGATGTTGACACACACAAGATTGAAAGATGTGGACCCACTTATGAGTGATGTTATTTCATCATGTTAAATACTACCAAAAGATTCCTCACACCCGGTGAGCTCGAGTTCTGAAGAATATTCCCCTCAAGATATCTATCATACCTCAACCACCACTAAGATCCACAAAATAGTAACCCAAAGGAATGCTATGTTTTATGGGTTCCAACGCAATAGAAAGTGCATCAATCGGACGTCCAGTTGGTGAGTTATAATTGATTTAGTTCCGAGGGCCCGGTTGGATTCGAGTTTGATCCAACCCGTTCAATCTCCAACTGTCTCAAAAACTCATGTGGATTATACCAAAAGTACTATCTCACTCCTATGGTCCCAGGGCCATAGACGGTTTGTCAAATGGACATTCAGTTCTTAAGATATGGCCCTTTAAGTGTTTCTGGGTCCGGTTCGGGTCGACTCGACCTGGTCCGGGTCCGATCCGGCTGGGTTGGGCCACAGCGGGCTCACCCAGCTACGTTGTGATTCATACCATCCCACAAGGGGGTGGCCCACTCGGCTTGCATGGCCCTTCCCAAGGAGGCGCGGCCTTCTAGGCTTGCGCGGCCCAGCCCATGGAAGAACGCGGCCTGTTGGGTTCGCACGGCCTGACCCGAGGTGGATTGCGGCCCGCTGGATCACGCGGCAGGCCCGAGGTAGAGTGAAAACCTTGGGCCCGTGCGGACCTGCCCGAGGCGGGGCCTACCGTAGCCAAATCCGGGGGTGAGGACCTATGACTTCCCGAAAGGTCGAGGGGTCGTTCGTCTTGTGAAGTGGCGGCACAACGTGGGCACTGCCCGGCCGCCGCAGAACCCACCAAAGGCGCAGCTTCCGCCTCTACTGTGGCTTGGGCCATAGCTCCTTGCTCACTGGTGACACACTAGTCACGACACCCTTATCTTCTACAACAAGCCATTGTGTCAGCCGCCCCCTTCGTCCGCCGCGGCTAACGAGCTGCGGCCGGTTTCTCCGATGGTTTGGGTACGACGCCTCCTCCCTCATTGCTGGCTGGTGTCAGTCGCGGCCTTGGTCCCTCCTAGTCATAGTCTCTAGTACCACTGCCCTAGTGGTCTTTCATGGAGAACTAAAGGGTATCAAGGTAGTATAGGGTCCGTTCTGGGTTCTTTAGTCACCCACCCTCCGCATTACGTGGAGGAAAAAGGATACTATAACTATTGAAATTAAAACCAAAAGTAGTCCTTACCTCAACAACGATGTAGAGATCTCATGATTGATGAAGTGCTTCGATGTTCATCATTACTGCAACAAGCTTCCAATAATGTCACTCGAACCTCATCCTCCAGTTTGTGGATCCATGCCTCCCATCACCTCCCACTGGAAACAGCTTCTCCCTCCAAGGGTTTGGCATCTCAGAACATTCTCAGCACTTCATTTCATGGTGAAGCAGTGCCGATACCTCTCCCCAAGCTCTATATAAATAAGAGAGGTGGAGGGTGTCTAATGCTTGTTGGATTTATAAAGGTTCATTAATTACAAACCATCCTAATTTCTAATGATGATGTCACTTAGAATTGAAGGGTCAATCCATTTAATGGCTTGACCCATCGCTGGTCCCACATTGCCTCTTGTCCATTGGAGGAAATGATATGAGAGAAAATAAAATAACTATGTAATTTTATTATTCTTTTAAAATATCCAAAATCTATCTTTTTCTCATAACCTACAATGGTTGAAGTGAAGTCTCCCATCAGGGAATCCTGGAACTACGGAATCAATGGTTCCCTCTATTTTTTAATTCGAGCACCGGTCCGTAAGTTAGAATATGTCGCTCGTGCGCTTACTAAATATACCACAAACAAAGTTCAGAAATTTATTTTTGGTCACACTGGGCCTCGGATTCACGCGCCATCAATTTTCTCAAACTTTTAATAATTCCATATAATTTTAAAAAAATACATGGAAAATCTGGGCCTTTACATTCTCTCCACCTTAGATATTTTCATCCCTGAAATCCTCAACAAAGTCTATGAAAACAAATGGGGGTATAGATAATAAATCTAATCCTCCCGCTCCCATGTTCTCTCCTGGAGGTTCTCGTGCTACCAGCAAATGCACACCAGAGGTATCGACCACCCACAAAGGACTCGCTCCTATCAATCCACAATATCTACTCGAATATCTGTAAATCTCACCCCCTCATCAGAGTACATCTCGCTGTGGTCGATGATGTGTGATGTTTCATGCACATATCTCTTTAGGTGGGATATGTAGAATAGGTCGTGCACCCTCTCCAACTACGGTGGTTTTTCGAAGCAGTTTTCCACCCCGCTAATCCTCCGAAGTATCCGAAATGGTCTGATAATTCTTGGTGAGATTTTTATGCCTCATCCAACTTCCCATAAACCTATTCGAGGTGAGACCTGTAGGAATACATGGTCTCCCTCCCCGAACTCCAAAGGTATCCACCTCGTATCTGCAGAAGACTTATGTCTGCTCTGTGAATTCTCCATCCACTTTTGGATGATCTACACCTACTCAGTGGTATCCCGTACTAACTCTGGACCCATAACAGTTGACTCCCCTGTGTCTGTCCAGTATAGAGGTGATCAACATAGTTAACTATACAAGGCCTCAAATGGTTCCATACCGATGGTGGAGTGAAAACTATTGTTTTATGTCAAATATACGAAGGGAAATAGATCATTCCAACTATAGCCAAAATCTAGGATGAATGCAAAAATCATGTCCTCTAGTGTCTGAATGGTTCGCTCTGTTTGACCAACCATCTGAGTATGAAAGGTGGTGCTCAATCCTAGATGAGTCCTGAATGCCTCCTGAAAACACTTCATCAACTTTGAAGTAAAACATGCATCATGGTCAGAGATGATCATCGATGGAAACCCATGAAGTCTCATAATCTCCTCTACATAGAGGAATCCCAATCCATCTACTGATCTCTTCCCTAGGATAGGTACGAAGTGGGCCGACATGGTGAGTCATTCAATGATCAACCAAATGAAATCATGTCTTCTAGATGTACGAGTAAGACCTGTCACAAATTCCATGGAAATACCACCCCACTTTCACTCTAGCACCTCTAGAGGTTACTCTAAGCATACTGGAAGATGAATCATGGCCTTAACTTGCTGACAAGTGTGGAATTGTGAGACAAACTCTTCCACTACTTTCTTCATTCCTGACCACCAGTACTGACATCGGAGGTCCTAGTATATCTTCGCCACACTAGGATGTACCGCCAGAGGGGACGTACGGAACTCCCTCAACCCCACCTCTCATAGCTCCACTGGTACCATGGTGTGTCCTCTGAAGAGGATGATGTGATCCCCACCTTTATAATATCTATAAGGTGAATGTCTAGTGGATATATGATCATATCATGCCTCGCAGTCAATGTCCCTAGGCTGCACCTCCCTAACTCTCTGAAATAGTGGAAAAGTTACTATCATACACTGCAAGTAAGCTACTCTATCTCTATCTATGAAGGATATCTGCAACACGGCTCGCTACTTTCTCACCTCACTCAACAACAGTAGACCAGACCTCCTGGTGAGTGCATCTGCTACAATGTTCCTCATCCCAGGAGTATAGACTATATCAATGTCATAGTCATGGAGGAACCCTAGCTATCACCAATATCTTAGATTCAGTTCCTTCTATGAGAAGGTATACCTAAGACTCTTGTGATCGAAGTAAAATGTAAAATGTACACCGATCAAGAAATTTATCCACATATTCAGGGAAAAGACCACTAATTCTAACTCTTGGTCATGGGTGGAGTAGTTCTTCTCATGTTATCTTAGCTGTTGTAACACCCCCATGCTTCCATGGTACGCTTCTCTTTGAAATAATACAGTAGCGTGTGTTGTACAGAACTTCGAGATTCTAACACGCCACGACCAATCAATGTAGTCGTTATAAATAGTAATACCGACTTTTTGAAATTTTATACATTTTATATTTTAAAATGGACTTCATTTTTGGATTCATAATATCTAAATTATCCTAGGATGAAATTTTGGTACTTTTCGGATAACTTTTATATTTTGATGAATAGTGAAAATTACTAAATTTTTATTAAATAAAACTTTTTTAATCGAAGTAATTAATAGTGATAAATTATGAATTTTTATGGTTTTAAAGTATATTTAGAATATATTTTTACCATTTAATATAATTTTGGTCAGTGTACATAATTTCAAATTTAAACCGGACAAAAACTAGTGCCAATCTTTTGATAATTATTATCTCTTAAAAACAAGTTTTTTTTTGTTTTGACAACGGGAATTAATTTTAAATTAATTTATGCCACTTATGTGTTTTGAATTTGGAAAAATGGACTCCATATTTGGAATTAGTATTTACAAATTGTGTAAATAGGTAACGTTTATTTATAGTCATATTGAATAATTACATTGGTAAATATTATATTTACCAAGGTTAAAGGGTAAATCAGATAAATAATGGTGAAAAATATTATAATAACAATAAATTACCCTAAAACTTTTCTTAACCATATTTTTTGATACATTTCCGACCATGGGTATCATTGGGTCGATTTTGGGACCCCATGGATCCACTTGTAAGTGATAATGACACTTTATATTAATTAAGTAAAAGTAAATACAAAAATGACAAAAGCCTATATCTTTTAGCAAAAAAATATTTACATAGGGTTATATATGTTATATTTTTGACTATAAATATTAATTAGTAAGATAAATAGATTTCCCACTTAATGGTATTTTATTTATAATTTTTGAGACATTAAATAATTTCATTTATTTATAACACAATGATGATGCAGTAATTACCTTATTAATGAAATATTAAAATAATTGATATTATAAATATACAAATAAATAGAATTTGAGACTTTTAATGATTTCCACGATTTTTATAGGTTAATATGACATGTTAGGATTTATTTAAATAACTTTTTTCGAAGTAATAATGATGTTATGATTTTCACAAAAATCAAATACCAAATAGTGTCAAAATTGACATAAAAGTGTTTTTAAAAAAAATATTATATTATTAATTGATATTAAAATTTTAAAAATCTAAGGTTCGGAAAAAGAACTTTTATCATGATAGGTTAATAATTAATGGACCACTTGGGGGTATCTTGGAGGTATATAGTATGTTAATAACTATATAATATAAAAATACAAAGTGACATGGTAAGTGTCAAACTAATTAACCAAGAGTTAAAACTAAAAGATAAGGTTAATATAATGACACAAACCTATCTAAAATCTATTGGTTGAATGTATTTGGACTCATAAACACCTTTGGATTTTAATAATACACTTTTAAGCCATTATAAATAGAATATGTATTTATTATAAAATAATACTTTAAGATTTTCCTAAAGAGCCTCTCCTCCCTCTTATAAAAGGACACAATTTCTAACCAATTCCTCACAACTATCAAGGATTTTGGCTCGTCCTAACTCTACCAACTTAATCTCCCTACATCCCTTTCCTCCTCTTAGATTCCTTACCTTAGTAATAAGGAACTTCAGGAGTCCTTTTTGGTTCAAACCAAAGGGAGTTACCCAAATTAAAGGTAATGATTTCTCTTAGCTTCTTTTCTTTTATTTTACTTATCCAACCCCTAAAATATTCTTAATATTTTCTTTTGTAACAAAACATTATCCTAAATATACTAAGATAATGTTATTGGAAGTATTATAACTACACTTACACACACCTCTATCTAATGGGTGAAAAACATAATGTTTCTGTGGACGGCAACCAAACACCGCATGAAGCGATGATTGTTCAATTATCTCCTACCACCTCTCATGGTGGACATTATGATGGAACTATAATTAAATATGATATTTATGATATTTATTTTATATATAATCTTCATTAATTCAATTTTATATCATACAATTATTTGTTTAATGTTGTATATATATACAATAATTTCATATGAGGAAGTGCAGACTACTACCCCCTCAAAGTGATATTACTCGTTCATACCATACATGGAATGTATAAAGGATGGAGTTAATAAACATAAGTAACACATATACGATATTATATTATAATTTAAAATAATATTCTTATGTATCTTCTTGTTTTTATTCCTTTTAAAATGAAAAATGAAATGGAAGTAGCGTTCACTACTGGAAAATTGCCCTATACCCACGGTTCAAAACCGTGGGTATAGCCCCCAAAACCGTGGGTATAGGCTATACCCACGGTTTTGGGAACCGTGGGCTGGAATGGCGTCGGGATAGGGGGGTCACCCTATACCCACGGTTTGGAGAAACCGTGGGGATAGGTTTCACACAGCGTGGCAAGTGTGTGGCCACGCTGGCAACACATTGACCCCACGGTTCTCAAACCGTGGGGATTTTAATTCTCAAAAAATACCTGCTGGGTATCGAACCCAGGTCTCCCCCGCATTGGACGGATTATCAGACCAACCAGGCCATTGTTATATTTTAATATATAAGCATATATCTGCCTATATATATTAATACGCCGAATTGAATTTTTAAAAAAACTCCAGCGGGAATCGAACCCGCGCTTCTTCTAACGAATCTCACAGGAGCAACTTCGCCGCACCAACTAAGCTGTAACTCATTTTAATATATAAGCATATATCTGCGTATATATATTAATACGCCGAATTGAATTTTAAAAAAACGTCCAGCGGGAATCGAACCAGCGCTTCTTCTAACGAATCTCGCAGAAGCAACTTCGCCGCACCAACCACGCTGTAACTCGATTCTGTTATATTAATATGCATTTTTATATTTATATTCATATTATTCACACGGTGCATATTAAAAATAAGCGGCCAAGGGGTTTTGAAACCGCGACGTCCAGCATACGAGCCGCGCGGATTGACCAACCAAGCTGCCGATTTTTTCTGCATACTAATTTTTATAAACCTAAATATATGAATTCAAATCATTGGTAAAAATTTCCCCGCCAAATTGTTTTTGTCTTCCCGCGCTATTTTTTTTTTGCCGCCATAGGCTATCCCCACGGTTCTACAAAACCGTGGGGATAGGCCTTCGAATTTTTTTTTATCCCCACGGTTTTTGAAGAACCGTGGGGATAGCCCTAGAAATAAATACCTATACCCACGGTTTTACAAAACCGTGGGTATAGGGCTTCGAGAAACACTCTATCCCCACGGTTTTAGAAAAACCGTGGGTATAGGTGACCAATACCCACGGTTTTCTAGAACCGTGGGTATAGGTTCCCACACTATACTTATACCTACGGTTTTAGAAAACCGTGGGTATAGGGCACCCCTATACCCACGGTTTTTCCCAAAACCGTGGGTATAGGTCTCTTTTCCAGTAGTGGTTCATGCGTCCGTAAGGATTACCGTCTCCACAAACGCGATGAGATTCATTTACCCATCATATCCATTCAAGATTAATTAATATTTGATGATTAAAAGTAATTTTTAATGACTTGATATCATTCTGGATATGAATAGGATACAACCTATCCATAAAAAATATGGATTATGAAACGAAGCATATAAAGGAAAACGAATCAGTTAACATCCAAAACGACGATAATACTAAAATATTATTAAAAAACCAATATTAAAACTTCATATATGATATCATATTTATATATATTATTATTTTATAATTTAATAACAATAATGTAACTATTGTACAAGATGTTAACATACACTCTATCAAGTAAAAGTACAAGGTAAGTTGTTTTCATCTCACTCTCTATTCACGTGAGATTCGTGCCATATTGCCACTATTTCCTTTTGTGTGGTGTATGTGCTGCACATAATTGTATTATTTGTGAAATACACTTTAATTTATGTTTATTTACATATTCATTGTATGATACCTCTTTCATGGGGTGTATGTTTCGTACGTTACCAAATTGTTAAGGGTTTATTTCACAATCTCTTCATTATCTGAGGTTGTTTATACATAATTATCTATCGGACCTCTTTATCATCCACATCCATGTTTCTTAAAAATGTATTTCAAAACACTCTTAATATTTTATTGAATATGGGTTAAAGTCATTTATACCCTTGTTTTAATTTTTATAAGAAGTTTGTAAAGGAATCTTTACGTTATTTTCCAAACAAGGACATTTTTAGCATTTTCGACAAATTAAGGTAAGAATGTCTTTTTTTAACTTATACTACGAGTGAAGATATTTTCCACCATTCTGAAATCTTATAATCCTCCATTACAAGCTTATAAAAATATTTTCATTGTAAATGTTTTGTTCTAAAATTGCGTGACTTTTAAATGTTTTAAAGATTTATCTTTCTAAATATTTTTAATTAATGTCCATGTTTTCAAAATGATTTTAAGGATTTATTTAAATGGACATGAATATTTTGAAAAGATAATTCTTTTAAAAAGTTTCAAAGAAGTATGGGACTCTTTGATTCAAAAATATCTTTTATATTACTTCCTTTATAAATGTTTGACGTTTCAATGATTTCAAAAAAGAGATATTTCTCTAAAATAGTTTTCATTTCATCTATTTCAACATCCTTTGATGGATTTTAAGCTTATTTGAAGATGATTTATTATGATACAAAACATACATATTGTATTGAAGGTTTTTTGATATTTTTTAATATGGATGTGTTATTTTTATACCATTCATAGTTTATGGAGAAAGTATTGACATTTCGTATGCTAGTTTTAATACGAATGTTTCTATTATGTTTAAACCTGTTCATATGAGGAATGCATTGGACATAATATGTTACGGGTGGAGCCCTCTATAGCTCTTCGATGCATCGATAGGTCTCATTAGACAAACTAGTGTCTTGGCACGAGGCCTTGACAAAATCTTATTTGTAGTATTGTCACGAGGCATTGGCTATGTGGTTATGATAGTCTGGAATTATGCATTCTGTCATTATGAAAGTTGTTATTGATATTGAATGAGATTATTCAATTAGTAGAATATCCATGTGAATAAGTAAGTGGAATTATTTGATTTTATTTATGCCATATTATGTTGATGTTCCAATTTAAATGGATTTTTTAGTTATACATTTCTTTAAATGTTTATGCTCATTTATGAAATTTTCCTCTATATTATTATCCTTACTGAGCATTTGAGAACACCCCTTTCTATGTTTTATTTTTTCCAGTATTCCAAGAAGTGTATTGTCATTGATATGCAGGGATAAGGCAAGGGAATGATGGAATTCGTAAAGGATTATTTCTGTTGTTTTGTATATTATGAATTTTAATGTAACATTCATTTATGTAATCTATTTTCCAAGACTGCTATACTGATCAGTCCTTCGGGACTTGATTCCTTGTAATCATGACAATATTATGTAATAATGCACTGACATTGGGTAACTGGGGTCAGGGAATTATAGTTGGTATTATAGAAAGTTTAGCAATAACCTTGGAAGCTATATTTAGATAAACTCTGATTAGAGAACATAGCCCTTAGAAAGACTTTGAGGATTAGTAGAGAAGAACTTCCTGAAATTTTGATATTGTAGAGATTTTGTGAGTTTTCCGAGTAATACATCCCTGTCTGGATATGAGCAGGTAGAGGCGGCTTTGGCACAGATGTACCTAGGGGTAAAACTCGAAAACACCACTTTGAGCTAGACTCGAACGGGGACTAGTGCACATCAACGGGCCCTGCTGCACTCTTGGTTTCGACACTCCTGGGGGATATGCATAGGATAATTCTCATTTTATTTACAAACCATTATGAAGGGTTTATGAGTATATACTTCCTCAAAGAATACATTTCTATGATTATGGATTATATCCATAAACTGTTTAATTTATGTTAAGTGTTTTACAAGTTTGGGATTATGTATTTCTATTCACAAACTAATCTAGTGTATTCCAATGTTTAGAAATGGCACCAAGTTAAAGGAATGAGAACTGCAGCAATACGCATGATCCAAAGAGTAAGGAAGATCATATATTTCCAGGTATTAAGCCAGAATTTAGAGGGGAAATAGTCTCCCATGTGTTATCATCATATGAAGAAATAGTATCATGTGTTAATAAGATAAGTAAAGAATTATCGGAGTCCTATGGATTTGGAGGGAATCCAGAGAAGGAAAGGATGGTAGAGAGATGGATAGATAAAGGGAATAAGGTTAAGAGGGATTTTCCCATATGTGATAACTATGGAATCACCGTAGAAAATGCTTGAAGGGAATGGGAGAATGTTATAAGTGTGGAGAAAAAGGACACCAAGTACAAGACTGCAAGGGTTAGAAAATGGTTTCAAATGTACAATGATTCATCTTTAAGGAGTTTGGACACTACGCGAACAAATATCTCAGTCATCAGACTATGCCGTAAATGATGCTATTGGATAATAATAAAGTTATGATACTACCACAGATGAAGAGGAATGACTAGTGATCTTCTGTTGTTATTTTGGAATTATTTCATTGAAGTGTTGTATCAATGATGTACTGGAAATAAATAAGGATTGGACTGAAGTACTATTTCATTGAGGATTTGAGATTTTATGGTACTAATAAAAGTGACTCTATAGAGAGTAAAAAGTTTTGTAAATTACATGGTTGAAGGAAAGATAAACCTTAATATGGTCCAAATATTGAGGTACTGATTTTGGAATAAGATATGGTTGATTTGGTTAAATTATATTGGATATTCTAGACTGCCGTGAAACTGATTAAAGATTTGTATATTCCATTATTGTTGGAGTTTTCAACATTTTTGGATTGATGAAGTATATCTAGTATTCTATAAGGAATAAGGGAGCATGACTGTAATCTATATGGTTTTATAGTAATTAAGGATGTTTTAGTGTTTTAAAATAATACATGATGAAGGTATTCACGTGCTATTACAGGGTAAAAAGGATCTACATTATATGTGTCTTTCATATAAATTTTTGACTGAGAGATTATAGAAGTATTTTGGATAAGTATAAAGGTTGGAAGTGATTAAGGTTAAAAGGTTATTTTTTGACAACACGCATACCGTGTGACGACCCATCGCGTCGGACAAAGCTGCGAGAATCGAACCCACAACCAAAGTGCATTTGGGATTTATTGCCTACCACTGGACTATGTGAAGATCCTGGATGGTATAATATACTTTTTTTCAAGGGTCTGATATGTGAATTTTAAATTCATTATATTTGGCACCCTATACGATTAGGATAAATAGAGTATTTTTGAGTTGTATTATGTTTTGGGGTGAAAGATGAGTTTGTGGTAGAAGTTTATTAGTGGATAAAACTCTAAATATGAAGTAAGTATATCTCCTTATAATCTTATCCAATATCATAAATAAATTCCTCAACATTAAGAAAAGGAACTTAGAAAAAAATGTTGTCCTTGATGGTACCTTAGATCATCACAAATTTATGGCTTTGGGATTGTTGGCCTTTTCAAAGCCATGTTCTCTACCACTCTTCATCAAGTATTGATAGTTAGATTTCTCTTACATATCCATATTTTTCTAACTGGAACCCTGGTATGTGTTATTTTCGGTAACCTTCATACTTACCACTCTTTATTTTAAATAAAGGCCTCATTAATCCATTTTTCGATGTGGGATTTCAACTAAGATATTTTGAAATGTCAACCCCAAGTTTCCAATACCAAGAATAAATTGTGAGGACGCAATTTATTGAAGGATGAGAGAATGTAACACCCCATGATTCCATGGTACGCTTCTCTTTTAAATAATATAGTAGCGTGTGTTGTACGCAACTTCGAGATTCTAACATGCAACGACCAATCAAAGTAGTCGTTTTGAATAGTAATACCCACTTTTTTGAAATTTTATAAATTTTATCTTTTAAAATGGACTTCATTTTTGGATTCGTATTATCAAAATTATCCTAGGATGAAATTATGTTACTTTTCGGATAACTTATATATTTTGATGAATAGTGAAAATTACTAAATTTTTATTAAAAACAAATTTTTTAATCAAAATAATTAATAGTGATAAATTATGAATTTTAGTGGTTTTAAGGTATATTTAGAATATATTTTTACCATTTAATAAAATTTTGGTCATTTTACATAATTTCACATTTAAACTGGACATAAACAAGTGTCAATCTTTTGATATTTATTATCTCTTAAAAACACGCTTTTTTGTTTTGACAGCGGAAATTAATTTTAAATTAATTTATGCCACTTCTATGTTTTGAATTTGGAAAAATGGAATCCATATTTTGAATTAGTATTTCCAAATTTTGTAAATAGGTAACTTTTATTATTAAACATTTTGAATAATTACTTATGTAAATATTTTATTTACCATGGTTAAAAGGTAAATCCTGTAAATAAGGGTAAAAAATAATATTATAATAATAATAAATTATCCTAAAATGTGTCTTAACCATATTGGTTGATACATCTCCGACCATGGGCATCTTTGGGTCGATTGTGGGACCCCATGGATCCACATGTAAGTGATAATGACACTTTATATTAATTAAGTTAAGGTAAATGCAAAAATGACAAAAGCCTATATCATTTAGAAAAATAATTTTTTCCATAGGGTTATATATGTTATATTTTCAACTATAAATATGTATTAGAAAGATAAAAATATTTTCTACATAATGGTATTTTATTTATAATTTTTAGACATGATATAATTTAATTTATTTATGACACAATGATGATGCATTAATTACCTTATTAATGAAATATTAAAATAATTTATTTTATAAATACACAAATAAATATAATTTGAGGCTTTTAATGAATTCAACGAATTATATAGGTTACTATGACATGTAAGGATTAATTTTATTAACTTTTTTCGAAGTAATCATGCTGTTTGGATTTTCACAAAATTCAAATACCAAATAGTGTCAAAATTGACATAAAAGAGTTTTTACAACAAATATTGTATTAATAATTGATATAAATTCCTAAAAATCCAATGTTCGGATAATGGACTTTTATCATGATAGGTGTAACATTAATGGACCACTTGGGGGTCTTTTGGAGGTGTATAGTATGTTATTAACAATATAATATTAAAATACAAAGTGACATGGTAAGTATCAAACTAATTAACCCAGAGTTAAAACTAAAAGATAAGGTTAATATAATGACCCAAACTAGTATAAAATCTATTGGATGAAAGGATTTAGACTCATCCCCGCCTTAGTATTTGAATAATCTACTTTTGAGCCATTAGAAACCGAATAAGAATTCATTATAAAATAACACTTTAAATTTTTCCTAAAGAGACCATCCTCCCCCTTATAAAAGGACACCACTTATGACCAATTCTTCACACCTCTCAAACTTTTTGGCACGTCCAAACTCTGCCCAATTAATCTCCATACATCCCTATCATTATCTTATTAGCCTTACCTTAGGCATAAGTAACTTCAAGAGTCCTTTTTGGTTGAAACCAAAGGGAGTTACCCAAATTAAAGGTAACGATTTCTCTTAGCTTCTTTTCTTTTATTTTACTTATCCAACACCTAAACTATTCTTATTATATTATTTTGTAACAAAACCAGTATAATAAATATACTATGATATTTTTATTGTAAGTATTAGACCTACAATTACACACACCTCCATCTAATGGGTGAAGAACATAATGTTTCTGTGGACGGCAACCAAACGCCCCATGAAGCGATGATTGTTCAATTATCTCCTACCACCTATCATGGTGGAAATTATGATGGAACTATAATTAAATATGATATTAATGATATTTATTTAATTTATAAGATTCTGTAATTCCATTTTATATCATACCATTATTCGTTTCATGTTGTATATATATACGATAATTTCATTTGAGGAAGTGTGGACTACCACCCCCTCAAAGTGATATGACTCGTTCATACCATACGTGGAACATATAAAGGATGGTGTTAATAAACATAAGTAACACATATAAGATATTATATTATAATGGAATAATAATATACCTATGTATCATTTGGTTTTGATTCCTTTTAAAATGAAAAATGAAATCGAAGTAGCATTTGTGCGCCATACGGATTACCGTCTCCACGAACGCGATGAGATTCATTTCCCCATCATATCCATTAAAGAATAATTATTTTTTGATGATTAAATGTAGTGTTTAAGTAATTGATATAATTCTGGATATGAATAAGATACAACATATCCCTAAAAAACATAGCTTACGTAACGAAGCATATAAGGGAAAACGAATCAGTTATCCCCCAAAACGACGATAATACTAAAATATTATTAACAAATAAATATTAAAAGATCATATATGATATCATATTTATGTATATTATTCTGGTATAATTTAATAACAATTATTTAACTATTACACAGGAGGTTGACCTTTACTCTATCAAGTAAAAGTACATGGTAAGTGGTTTTCATCTCACTCCCTATTCTCGTGAGATTCATGCCATATTGCCACTATTACCTTTTGTGTGGTGTATGTGATGCACATAATTTTATTATTTGTGAAATACACTTTAATTTATGTGTATTTACATATTCATTGTATTATACCTCTTTCATGGGGTGTATGTTTCATAATCTACCAAATTGGTAGGGGTTTATTTCACAATCTCTTCATTTTCTGAGGTTGTTTATACATAATTATCTACTGGGACCTCTTTATCATCCACATCCATGTTTCTTAAAAATGTATTTCAAAACATTCCTACTATTGTATAGAATATGGGTTAAAGTCATTTATACCCTTGTTTGAATTTTTATAAGATGTTTATAAAGGAATCTTTACGTCATTTTCCAAATAAGGACCTTTTTAACCTTTTCGGCAAATTAAGGTAAGAATGCCTTTTTTTAACTTATACGGCGGGTGCGGCTATTTTCCACCATTGTGAAATCTTCAAATCATTACTTACAAGCTTATAAGAATATTTTCATATTAAATGTTTTCTTTTAAAATTACGTGACTTTTAAATGTTTTAAATATTTATCTTTCTAAATAATTTTAATTAATGTCCCTATTTTCAAAATGATTGTAATGATTTATTTATATGAACATGGATGTTTTGAAATTATAATTCTTTTCAAAAGTTTCAAAGTTGTATGGGACACTTTGATTCAAAAAAATCTTTTAAATTACTTCCTTTATAAATGTGTGACGTTTCAATTATTTCAAAAAAGAGATATTTCCCTCAAATAGTATTCAATTAATCTATGTCAACATGCTTTGATGGATTTTATGCTTATTTGAAGTTGATTTATTATAATAAAAAAATTCCATATTTTATTGATAGTTTTGGGATATTTTTGACTATGGATGTGTTATTTTTATACCATTCATGGTTTATGGAGAATGTATTGACATTTCATATGCTAGTTTCAATACGAAGGTTTATTTTATGTTCAAACCTGTCTATATGAAGAATGAATTGGACCTAATATATGACAAGTGGAGCCCGCTATAGCTCCTCGATGCATTGTTTGGTCTCTTGAGACAAACTAATGTCTTGGCACGAGACCTTAACAAAATCTTATTTGTAGTCTTGGAACGATGCATTGGCTGTGTGGTTATGATAGTCTGGCATTATGAATTCCGTCATTATGAAAGTGGTTATTGATTTTGAATTTGATTATTCAATTAGTAGAATTTCCATTTGAATATGTAAGTGGCATTATTTCATTTAATTTATTCCATATTATTCTTAAGTTCTTGTTTAAAAGTCTCATGTTTTAGTTATACATTACCTTATATTTTTAGGCTTATTTATGAAAGTTTCCGCTATACTGTTATCCTTACTAAGCATCTGAGCTCACCCCTTTCAATGTTTTATTTTTCCCAGGATTCCAAGAAGTGTATTGTGATTGATATGCAGGGTTAATCCAAGGGAATAATGGAATTCTTGAAGGATTATTTATGTTGTTTAGTATGTTATAATGTTTAATGTAACATTCATTTATGTAATCTATTTTCCAAGACTGCTAAACCAATCGGTCCTTCAAGACTTGATTCCTTGTAATCATGACATTATTTTGTAATAATGCACCGACTCTTTGTAACTGGGGTCAGGGTGTTATAGTTGTCGCGAACCATAAGAGATCACTACTCACTACTGGATTAGGATACATCCAAGTCTGGTCTCTGATGCACCACAGTAAGCCAAATACCCAATGTCCTCTTCTAGTAGCCTCAAGACGGGGGCACTCGTCAGTCTCTGCCTCAACTCCTAAAAACTCATCTGGAATATACCCATCCATACGATGAGATTTCACTTCATTTTCAATGCTGAAAAGGGTGTCACAACTCTAGAAAAGTCATGCACGAATCTCCGGTAGTATCCTGCTAACCCTAGGAAACTCTGCACCTCGGTCACACACCCGAGTGGCTCTCAAGAAATTACAGCCTCTATCTTCGCTAGATCCACTACAACTCAAACATTAGAGAAAACATGTCCTAGAAAGTGGGCCTCTCGTATCTAATACTGGAACTTCAAGAGCGTACAATAAAGTTGGTGATCTCGGAGTGTATCCACTACTATCTGTAGATGATAGGGATGCTCCTCCTCCATCGCTGAGTTTATCGATATTTCATTGATGAAGACCACCATGAAGCGATCGAGGTACGGCTGGAATATTTTGTTCATCAGTCCCATGAACACTATAGTGGAACTGGTCATGCTGAATGGAATAACCAAGAACTCATAGTGTCCATACTGACATCTGAAGGTCTTCTTCTGCACATCCCTATCTCGTACCCTGAGTTGATGATATCCTGATATGTGGTCTATCTTTGAAATCCATTGATCTCCCTTATGCTGATCGAAAATATCATCAATAATCATATGTGGATACTTGTTCTTCATGGTCACCTGGTTCAGGCACAGGTAGTCCACACAAAGTCTCAATCTCCCATCTGCCTTTTTGGCGAACAAAATTGGGGCTGCCCACAGGGAAACACTAGGCCTTATGAACCCCTTTCTCTGCTAGTCCTCCAACTATACACGTAACTCAAAAATCTCCATGAGATCCATCCAATATTCTACTGTGGATATTAGTATCTTCTTGGGGTACATTTCAATGTAAAATTCTACCTCTCTTTGAAGAGGTTGTCCTGGAACATCGTCAGGAAAGACATCGGCATACGGGTCCCACACTACATGATAGCTCAGACTCTCCACATCAACTTCCTCTAGGGTAAGTCTAGTTATCTGATGTGTGATCAGCTGCACCCTCCTTTGGGTAAGTCCATCATATGCTGCAAAGCTTCCATTAACTCTGGTGAAGGAAAACATGATTCCATCCTCATGGACACATCACACATTGTGCCTAAAACCTTCAATCTGAGCATGGACTATGGATAACCATTTCATACCCAAGATGACATCGTAAGGCCTCAGTGCCGCTACTAGAAGATCCTAGTGGAAGATCCCACCTCCTAGAGTAATTTCACACTACTGGAACTAGTGAGTAATAAACGAATCCTCTACTGTAGGTGTCTCTGGCCATAAGGATTGAGCTAACGGCTCCAATACATTCTCCGAGCCCCAAACAAAGATCCTGGAAATAAAAGAGTGACTATCACCTATTTCTATATGTACTACTGCTAAGGTGGAGTAGACACTGATCATACCTGTAATCATCTCCGTAGCACAGTGGTTGTAGGCCTCAGCTATCTGGAGCTGAGTTTTTCCCTGTCCACCTACCCCTTTTGGTCAGGGTGGACCACCTAGAGGTTGTAGTGATAGAACCTAGAATCATCCTCCACCACTTGGTGTATGGCCAGATCCTCTACCACATCTTCCAATTTCCTACAGACCTCCCTGATAGAATCTTTGCCTCTACCTTGGTATACCCTGAACCATTTGTTGGTCGTCAGTAAGATAGGTTGGGTAGTCGTGTGCCCTATGACCATACCCGCTGCCTGAGGAGCACTGCCTACTCCTAATCTTCCATCCTCATTCCCGTAAGCCCCACACAACAGACCCTATATCATGAGGTCATCCAGCAGATGGTCTGGTCTGCTTGGGCCCCAGAGTCATCCTCCTACTACCTGCTATATATGAATCTACTAACTGACGTCCAGTGGTGGCTCTCAATGTCGGTGCCTTCTGAGCTAGGAATATTTCCCCCAAAAGTGCTCACTCCAGCACCCCAGCCTGTGTCGGTAAGCTGAGAAATATCATCGATGCTCTGATCTCCCGTCGGAGACCCTGCTCAAAGGTATGCTCCCTGATGAAAGAGTCTCATACCATGTCAGTGTAGTTGCGAGAGAGATCAGTTAACCTCATCATGTACTAGGCCACAGTCATGCCTCCCCTCTATTTGTGCAGTAACTCCTATATAAACACTGTGCGTAGAGACACTGGGACGAACTATGCTCAGAAAAGGCTCTTGAATCCCGCCAAGATGTGGGTCACCTCGTCGTGTATATTGAGTGTCAGACTCCACCATCTCCCAGCTACTCCCTATAAGAGACTAGAATCTAGGAAAACTATATGATCAGTTGGTGTCCCCACTAAGAGAAAAACTCTAGCCACAGCCTCCAGCCAGTCCTCAGCCGCCTACATATCCGTCTCTCCTCAGAACCTCATAGGCCACTATTGCTATAACTCATGCAACACACTCAGTCGACGTGAATCCTCTAATAGTGGGGCTGGTGGTAGTGGCTTCCCTATGGGTAGTGGTGCTACTGGTACACCACCTGATGGAGCTAATAGCGTAAAAGGGCCCTGCACCGAGGCCTCATTGCTCGGTGGGCCGTCATCGCGTAATCTCTCAGGAATCTTGGCTAGCTGTCCACATAGAGACATTCTGAATGAAGACAAGTGTTCCATGGTAAATACGTTATACCTAGTGAGCTAACTCAAAGTGATCATAAGAAAAAATCCTCAAAACACACGCAATCAGTGTTTCCGTGCATTGAGTCGGAAAACAGAATTTAGGGTCCTGGTGTATGGATACATCGGCCTCCGCACCAGAACTAGATTCCCCAAACCAAAAAAACACTCATAAAACATAATACTATTACAATATAGAAAAGATCAGAGTCCTAGTTCTTCGTTACAACTGACTCCTCTGATACCACTTGGTCATGACCCGTCCCTCAGGGCCCGTGCCATGACAACCCCAATCCCGCCACCCATAGGCCAGGGGATGGTGTCCAGTATCGGAAAAATGTATCCCTAAAAAAAGTAAGCATTGAATTATTAACCTATACAAACACCCAAACTAGAATGCAACAAGATGAAACCCTGAAGTAACTCCTCTATTAAAAACAATACAGAAAGGATAGGGGCTGGAATTCATGGCCAACTGAAAGTACTTGTACAACTGAAAAGTTCAAATACAACTGGAAAGTGGAAAGTAGATCATGGATCATCCACTAGTGATCTTACCAGAAAGTTAGGTATAGACCACGATCAGTAGTCCCTATGTCACGTCACACCAAATGGTCCACCTCCAAGAACCATTCGTTCCTGGATCCCTTAGCCTCGATCAATGTTGTTCATCATCTGCACAACACACGACTCGGTGTGGGCGTAGCCCATGCATGGGCGACTATAACGATACTCTATAGGGACCCCGAGACCCCTATAGGTATCCCAAAGTTCCATAATGGATAAACCACAAATCAATACCACCATATCAAGCATGATGTGATAGACATCAACTCTACATAGGTATATGCCGATACGTAGACCAATGTTATCAGGATATACTCATCTCAAACAAGAGGTAAGAATACCACAAAGGTAACACCACAAAGGTAGAAGTACCACATAGGTAACACCACGAAGATAGAAGTACCACTCCGGTAACACCATGAAGACAAAAACACGAATTTAAAAGTACCAAATATGTAACACCATGAAGATAGAAGTACCACATAGGTAACACAATGATGATTGATGTGACACAGAGGTAACACCCTGAAGACAACACCATGATGGTAGAAGTACAACACATGTAACACCATGAAAATAGAAGTACCACATAGGTGACACGATGAATATTTATGTACCACACAGGTAACACCACGAAGAAAACACCACAAAGGTAGAAGTACCCCATAGTTAACACCACGAATATAGAAGTACCACATAGGTAAACCCATGAAGATTGATGTACCACACATGTAAAGACTTACCTTATAATTAGGTATAACTTATGCATAGAAGTACAGATGATTATTCATATTCTAGATCATCTTATTCTATTAAGAGGCACTAAATCTAACCCACACAAGATCGATAGGTAATAAAACTCGTGGACCCACACAGGATCTGAACCACATAGGATTGGTGTGTGCTGACCCGCACATGATAACTGAGTACTGACCCACAGAAGATCTCGTAGATTCTGACCAAAAAAGGATTGATAGATGTTGGCCCACATAGGATCGATGTTCTTTCTTCAGGTTATGACCTTCCACATGATTCCTCGCACCTAGTGTGCTCGAGTTCCATCGAATCATCCCCTTGAGATATTAGTCATACCCCATCCACCATTAATCCCTACAAAAGACTAACCCAAAAAGACCTCTATGCTGTAAGGTTTCCAACATGATAGACGGTGTGCCAATCAGATGCCCGGTTTGGGAGTTATAAGCATTCTATTTCCGAGGGCCCATTTGGATTCGGGTTCGATCCAATCCGGTTGTACTCCAATTGTCTCCAAAACTCATGTAGAGTATACCAAGAGGACATTATTTCTCTAAGGGTCCCAGTACTGTAGAAGGTTCACCAAACAGTGGTTTGCTTCTTTAGATATGTCCCTTAATGTGTTCCTGGGTCTGGTTGGGCCCGGGACCAGTCCAACCCGGTCGGAACAACCCGACAATGCCCTTCCTTGGTCGAGCTGACCCTCTTCAGGTTGACCCAACCTAGTCTAGGTCCAACCCAACAAGGATGGGCTGTGTCAGGCTTGAACCGTTGGGTCGCAGTCTGGCCTGGACCTCAACGGGGTGACACATTGGGCTCGTGTGGCCCGGCCCGCTGAGGTGAAGCCCACTGGGCTTGCACGACCCGACTCTCAGTTGAGCACGGCCTGTTGGGCTTGCACAGCCGGCTCGAGGCGGAGTGCACCCTGCTGGGTCCCATAGCCTGGCCCAAGGAGGATTGTAGCCCACTGTCTCATGCGTCCCAACTTTAGGCGGGGCCTGCTCAGCCGCCTCTGATGGTGGGGCTCGCGGTCTTCCCAAACAACCAAGGGGTTGTTCAGCTTGTGAAGTTGTAAGGCCACATGGTTGTCTCCAAGTCACCACAGAACCCACTGAACACACAGGTTTCTCGTTCACCATGGCTTCATCTGCGGCCCCTTGCTCACCGAAGAAGCACTGGTCGCACTAATCTTCTCTTCTGTGTCCAGTCGATGTGTCAGCCGACTCCTCCAACCCCCACGGCTGTCAAGTCACGGCAGGTTCCTCTGGCGGTGCGGGTGCACTGACACCTCCTACCAATGTACCTGACGAGCCATGGATGGTTCCTCTGGTGCTGCGGGGGTTCCTCCTCATCCCTCGCGGTCGGCCAGTGTCAGCTACCGCCTTGGTTACTTCCGCACCGGTCGCCAGTACCACTACGACAGTGTTCATTTATATAGAACGAAAGTGTAGCAAGGTAGTAGAGGGTCTGAGTCATGTTCTTTAGGTCCACACCCTCCATGTTAGCTTGAAAACAACACGGGGGAGGAAAAATGATTCAATAACACATGAAATTAAATCCAAATGTAAACCCTACATCAAGAATGATGTAGAAATCATATGATTGAGGAAGTGGGTCGGTGTTCGTCTTTCCCGCAAAAAGCTTTCAACGATGCTACTCGAATGTCATCCTCGAGTTCGTGGTTCGGTGTCTCCCATCACCTCCCAGCGGAACTGGCTCCACCCTCCAAGGGTTTGGCATCTCAGCACATTGTCAGCACATTGTTTCTTGGTGAAGCTGTGTCGATACCTCTTCCCAAGCTCCATATAAATAGGACTGGGGGAGGGTGTCTAACGCTCGTGGGATTTATGAGGGTTCATTAATTAGGAACCATTCTAATTCCCAAAGATGATGTTAATTATGATAGAAGGTTCAATCCATTTAATTTCTTGATACATCACCAGTCCCACATTTCTACTTGTCTGTTAGAGGAAAGGATATGAGAGAAAATAAAATAACTATGTTAATTTATTATTATTTTAAAAGGTCTAAAATATTTATTTCACTCTAAACCTACTATGGTTGAAGTGAATTATCCATTAAGTTAATCCCAGTGCTGCAGATTCAATAGTGCCTTGGATTTTTTATCCGAGCACAAGTTAAAAAGTAAGAAAATGTTTCCTGAACATTTCCTAAAAATTTCTTTAAAAAAGTTCATAAAATCATTCCAGGCACAACGGGCCTCAAAATCACATGTCGTCAATTTTGCAGACTCGTAATAATTCTATATAATTAAAAAAATTTAATTGAAAATCTAGGTCTTTACCTGTCTTGAATCTATTTAGAGGGTGTTTTTATAAAGTGTTCAATTTATTCTCCTATGAGGTTTAGAATTTCATTGTTGGAGTCATCACATTGATTGTTTTAATGATTCCTCATATTTCTGATAATTGGTTAGAATAAAATGAAAATTATGTATGAGTATATTTACCTTTTAAATTCATAAATGGGAATTTGATGACATTAAATAGAAAAATTATAACATAAATTTATTTCCTTAACTTATGGATTTATAGGCTTTAGTATTCGTTATCCATGAAATATTTCCTAATATTTAATATTTTGTGCATTTTTTACTCCCTTAATAATGTTTCATAATGAGATTATGAATTTCCATAGCATATCTTCAGGAAGTTAAAACCTGGTGTGCAGTAAGGCCCATTTACATGTACCAGGTTACCCTGAGTGAGGCCTAGAATACCTTATTATTTTTAATACTCATAGGTACATCTATTCTATAAACATGTCAAATGATTGTATCGAAAAAGGGATGTATTTTATTGATAAACCACTTACTCTATACTAACCAAAATTCAGGGATGTTTTATTATAATTAGTCTAATCCATATGTATTTCTCAAGAGTTTTCAAATCATATTCCTAAAAATAAATAAACATTTCCTCTAATACCAACTATATCATGACTTATATATATAACACATTAATACATGATTTAATTACATGAAATTAAACTTAATAGAATCATAAATATCAATACTCCAATTTTATTTGTGAATTATTTACATTTCAATAAAACCATAATCAATAATTACAACATCATTATTGAAAAAATATATAAACTTTTTTCTCTCAAAACACCATTGGATAACTTGGGGAAATACATAAGAAATGGAAGATATATTAATCCTGGTAATGGAATAAACCTGGAATAACATGAATATAGTAATATAGGTTGATAATTCATATCAATGAGGAATAAAATAACCTGAATAATAAAGCATGATATAGTAAGATAATTATAACATGGTAAATGTGGAAATAACAAAAACAATACATCAAAAATAGAGGTCAATGCTAAAACACCTTGAATTCATGCAAGAAAATTTCCCAAAAAGGACTTAGTTACAGCATTGTAACAACATGATGTTACATGATACTAAACATTACCCAATTAATTGGATCACTATATAATTCTTGGTGCACCCATCACATTCATTTAATTCTAATGCTTATGTTTACAAAAAGATAATAAAACATAGATTCATTCACAGAAATTACTTATCTCATAGACAAGGAGTGTGAAATAAATACATTTAATTCCACAATTGAAAGGCATATATGCATTAATGTTAAATCCCTTGATAGTAAATGTTTACTGCATTCACTAAATAATGGCTTTGAATGAAAAAAAAACATTTTGAAAATTGGGGAGCATAACGACATCACATTAAAATTTATAAAATGGGTTGATGAGAGTGAAATTTGACTCTAATAATTTAGAAATTAATTTTACAACAATATGTACTTGGGAGGACTTGTACAATGATATAAAATTATAAAAAAAGGAATATGCTAATAAAGAAGCCAAAAAAGAGAAAGGAAAGGATGATTATGAAATTTCATCATGGTAATGGGTGTACATGTGAGGGATTAATGAGATATAAAGGGATATCTCATCATTTATACAAAATTAAAGTAGTATGGGGGAGGTGATAAAATATAACCCATCATTGTTATTTGGATAAAAAGGGCATACAAAGATAAGGAAACATGAAAAACAATGATAAAGAATGAACCCTTACTTGAATGTATGGCTCCAAAATCATTAAAAGTTGATTCTTGAGAGCTTGCGGTGTCTTTGGAGGATTCAATAAATGGGAGGATAGAGTAATGACATGATAAAAGGATTTTTAGTGATAATAAGTGGTATCTATGGTGGATTTATATAGGAAATGGTAGGGGAATTTATTAATATTCCACAAACATAGGTTTTTTACTCTATATAATTAAATACTCAAAACCACAAACCCACCCATGGGTTTTTTCCATGGTTGTTTCCAATGTGGTGAGGTTTTAATTACTTTATTATGAAATGGTCAGAACATATGAAAATCATTCCCTTTATTATGTGGAGCAGAGTAACACTTTTAAATAAATTAATTTAAAACCAGAAATCATATTAACTGATTGGGAGGATTTATACGGGAATATTAATATTAATCAATTAAATATAAAATAAAATTATTTTAAGGGTAAATCATATATTTTTATGAGGATACCCACTATTTTATATATTACATCACTTTTAGTTCATTATGATGTAAAAAATCACATCGTATATTTATACGATATGTGAATTTTACCGGAAAATTCGATCATCTAAAAAATTATAAAAAATTAAAAAATACATAATTTTGATTTTCGGATTCCCAAAAAAATATTTATTTTATATAAATAACTTTATAAATATTTTCATTTTCACTTTTAAAACTAATAACTTACATTTATTTAAAATGAAGGGTTTTGGGAAATAATAATTTTTGAACCCTATGAAAAACAACATTTAACTTCATAAAATTTATAGGACCATTTTTAATTAATAAACTATATTTAATACTATCATTATATTAAAATACTATTTATTTAACAATTACATAAATTCGTCAAAATAATTCCCATAATTGTATATGAATATTACCTTAAAATACTATTTGTGTTTAACTCAATCAAAATAAAAATCATATATAAATAACTATAAAAAATGAAAATAAATTCATTATTTTATGAAATATAAATATTCATATTATTAATTTCTTGATACATTTCCCTTTATTACACCGGTGTACCCCCTAAGAGTTAGGTACGCAATGGTGAACCTTTCATGGGGTCGTTCAACCAACTTGGTTTTGGTCATGGTCTTGATGAGCTTGAACTTCTCCCATAAATTTTTTTCTCTCATGCATTTATTTTTGGATTGGTCAAGAGAAAATACCAAAAATTCTATCTCCCTTGGAGGCTCCAAAAAATGGGCTTCATATAGTAAAATCCTTATTTATGAGGTCATCACTTCCTTTTTTTGTGTCAATTGGATTTTTTAAAGCCCTATATTAATATTAATAGTGTGATCATGAATTAAAGAAAATTTTGACAATGATAATTCTCATAATGTTCTATTAAATTCAATGATATATCCATGTATGTGCATTTTTTTTCTATAACCATATTACATAATAAGGAATTTAATTAAATCACAAAGGGAAACAACATTTAAAACAGTTACGGTCATTAAAATGGTTCACCATCATGGTATAAAAATTCAACTTGAGAAAATGACAGTGGTTATTGAAATCCTACCCACATAATAACATCAAGAGATAGATGGTCTTAAAAGATTACTAATTTATAGTAGGGAATTCATTGCGACCCTCATAAGAAAATGTATATTTATCATCAAACTAATAAATAAAAAAATAATTTACTAATGGTAAATGGATTTCAAAAGTGTCTTTTAAATCCTCAAATAGTAAATATCATATAATATTAGCATGTTTAATCCCATTCAAGGAATGTACTGTAATCTCTATTTGTACACTTCAATGATATCACATTTAACCTTAATTTAAAAAAAAGAACAGTGGAGGAAATTAAAAAATCTATTATTGAAATAACTATACATTGATAGATGATTAGACCATGTAAACTAACATTTCAATGATTTTCAATGATATAGTATTTTTCAAAAATATTTTTTTTTGTTTTTATATATATCATTATAAGGAATACATTGTCTTCTACATCCAACCTTGGATGTATATCCCATTCCACTTTCTATTTTATTAGTATTTGTATGGGTGGGATTCCATTCTCTAATAGGATGATAATTTTTATGCCTATCAGAAGTCTACCCAGATCTATTGATTAGACCAAAATATTATAGAACATTCTTCTCCCAGGGAATCAAATTCTGATACAAAGATATCTCATAAGAATTTATTCATTAACAAAGAAGCATCCCACACATGATAATTCTACATTGATGTGATTTCTCAATTTTGGGGATATATTATTTAGTGTATTTTTTCAAATTTCAATTGATAAGAGTGTGGTGGTTATAAGACTCAACATAGTTAGTTTAGGCATTATATTTATTTCACCAATAGAGGAAACATTTTTATATTCTTTTTTTATTTGTTAAGTGCTAAAAATGAGGAATAATACTATGCTTATTTCATAGTCCTCGAATTAAAAATTAAATTATGAGTTATCTAGTTTAGAAACAAATGTGAAATGGAATAGGGGATCATTTAGAAAATTCAAGAGTACGTTATCAGGAATGAAGAACAAAATCCTTTTCTCAACCATAAATGATAATTCATTATTAAATTTTCCATAAGACTAGTTTAATTTCATGTACATTGAATATGGAATTATTAAGATAATTTTTTGGATAATCTAGATAGGAATATATGTATTTCTTATCATGTGGAGACAATCATCCTTATCACACTATTTATATTGATTAATCCACCTTCAAGGTAAATTAATGGAGGAAGTAAATGTGATTGACATGATATCACCCCAATTCTAGTGTACATGTCTGCTAGTTAAAAAAACCACCATATATATTTAATTAATAATTATTTATCATAAAAATTAATTTTTTAATTAGGAGTAATCTAGTAGTGGAAGTTCATCAACATAAAGAAAAATTACAACATGTATGATAGCCATTACCCCAATAAGATCATTTAAAAATAGGGATTTAATGGGGTATCTATCACATACATTGATGAATAAGAGACCATAAATTTTATGTATGAAATACCTCTATGTACATGTATCATAAGTATATTAGGAACCTAACTCTCTTACCAAATTTAGAGACTTTATAAATTTAATAATTCCATGATTCTGGGTTTTACTTAATTCTCTAACTTCAATGATGATGGGTGTACAATATATTCCTTCTTTATATCCCAATTTGTTTTTCTGAAATAAGATACTCTTGTACATTTTTTTTATACGTGTTATATGTCATAGTTCATTATGATCTAAAGATTGTGTAATAGTTTAATTTCATAATTAATAATAACAAATACATATCAAAATGTGTCACAAATATACACCAAATGGATATTTATAAAACGAAAATATTTAATTTCATGTTATCTAATATAATTACTATCTTTGGAATATGTTGTACGATTATATCATATAATGGTACAAACTTCGTTGAATACAAGTTAAATATTTCATATTAAAAGTACAATTTATAGTCCAATCAATAAAATTATTATAATACACTTATATATTATTAAATAGAGGAATTCAATATGAACTTATCAAATTCCATGTTGAAAATGGTGATAGAGACAAGAAGACGTGGATTAAAAATATTTTTACTGATTTATGGACTTATCAAAATACCATGTGCATTCAGAAACATGTTATCCTTTATATAATAATTTATGGGACTGATTTAATGTTAAAAAATGAGGTTCAAATACCATCACATAGAATATATTTTTTACCAATAATTTACTCAATATGAATTACATCATGTTTTAATAAATAATACGATAACTATTTATGAAATTAGTTATTGAACAATAAATAATCATTGGGCTCATAAAATTATGTATCATTAATTTTGAATAATAATTTTCTTCCCATATAATTCATTCAATTAGAATTGATGTTTTTATCATGGATGTCAGGAACCAACCAAGGTCGACCATGAACCAGTCAGCCCACAGTAAGACTCTAGAGAAGTTCCTGGTCATCCCAAGCTGGCAACAAGCACCATGTCATCGATAGAGACAATGGTAAAGATTTTCACAATTGAAAATAAATAATATAACATGAAATAATAAAGAGTACTGCAAAATAAATAAACCAAATAAACACCTAATAAAGGACTAAAGAAGACAAAACTAACTGAACTCGATGTCTGAACTAACTCCATGTGACCATGTGGGTCACTCTCTAACTCAATGATAAAGTGTTTCCCAAGGAGAGAAAATCCATGTTGGAGACTGAACAAGAACTAAAAATAGAATATAACTATAAGAGTGAGTATTAAAAATTAGTAGGTTGTCCTGATATACTATTTCCCAATGCACTACCTTTAAAATTAATAAACACCCTTTCAATTTTGAACTACTATTTAAAATAGTTTTTTTTACATATTTAACTTAAAAATAATGTAATAACCATTGCACTTAACCATTTTCAAATATATATTCTTCTCATTAGTGTTAATAACATTTTCAAAGGGAAAGTGATGTTTACATTTTCATATTTTCATAAAGAGGATAAAATATTTTCATTTGAAAACTAGTTCTAGAAACCCAACCAAAAACAGCTGACCACATTCTAAGAAAACAAATACAGGAAGTCACAATTGAAATCAAAAATCAAGGGAAATATAGGTATACATATAAGAATCCTAATCAATACTGCAAGAAAAAAAATTCCGAATAGACATGGGTGAACCTACAAGATCATGAATAATCTAGAAGACACCAATACATGAGACCTCAACTTTGTTGACATGTCACACACGATGAAATCAGAATGATCAAATTCTCATCCATCCTTTCTCAGGTAGGCCAATTGAAAATCCCATAGAAATAAACCCAATACATGCTCCTATTATGGGCCACTGGTAAGTACCATAACCTACCAGTGTGGCAATCATTCTCAGAATATTCTCCTAATATTCTAGATTCTCGTGTCACAAGTATTTAAAAAAGGGGGTGAGCCAACCGATGACAGTCGAGCATCCAATCATAGTATATATAATGATAATAATGCCCAACATGTCTCACCCCAAGTCTCTCTAAGGAAAAGTCACATGCCTTAATATAAAACAATAATAAAGTGTTCCAACTGAATAATCCTAGAAATGGATCCCAATAATACCCAATAAGGACCTCCAACCCATTTCATGCAATCGAGGCATAAGAAACACCAAACGAGGGTTTTCATAACAAACAATTTTCACAAAAATTTCGAAATGACTAAATGGGCCCTAATACATTCAAAATCAAAACCTTTTCTCAAAATTCTGATTCTTTTTCAATATAGGTGTCAAGGACCCCATTTCCAGTTGAAAATGTTGATAAAACTCTTTTTAATATACCACGATTACACAATAAGGACCCAACCTTTTCTATTGAAAATGAAAAAACATGCAAAAACACAATACACAATTTTTATAAAATCCAAACCACTTGGGAAAACACAAAAAAACACAAAACATTGTTCCACATGCTGCTAATATATTTGTAAACAACAAAAATTAATATCGCTTCACACTTTACTTCTAAAGGCCAATCTGGAATTTTATAATGAACACAAGGCATGTAATTTTTAATAATGTTAGGACCAATAGGGGCCTGTATACCCTAAGAGGGTTGGTGAATCAGGGTATGGGTATTCTTTTCAAAATTCTTCCGGCCCCACTGGATCTTGACCTCTTTATTACAAGGGCCACTTTTTTTGCACTTGTGTGATTATTATGATCACTTATTTTCTTCTTTGCCTAATGATGATGCTTCAAATGCAATGCAGGGAAGTAAGCAGGCAGACACAAGGATTTTTTCTTGGTTCACCCTCACTGGGCTACGTCCAAGGAGCATACACTGACAAGTTGTGGTGCGTACCAAATCCCACTAATCTTCATAAGATGTGGATACAAAATTCTGGATAGAACACTTCTATTCCCAGGCTCACTGCCTTCACAAGGTTTAGGGTCATCTCACTGCTTTCCCAAGGGTCACTCCCTGTTTCACTCTTTCTAGCTCACTGCCGGTGGAGAGGATCACCTTCTTCCTCTTCTGAAGCTCACTGCTCTAGAAGGGAATCAACTCACAGTTTATAGACCTGTAGGTCTCTTCATTTGCTTGAAATAACGCATCTTCAACTGTTGATAGATGCTCTATAGAAGTCCAACTTTCATCCACTATTGAATACCTCTTTGCCTCTGAACACTAGGCAATTCCTTTTGGAAACGCCTTCGCAAAGCACCATACTTCATGAAGCTCTCAATTTAGCAAAGCTCAAACAAGCCTTCGCGAAGCTCATGCCTTTTCATGAAGCACTTTAGTGAATCATTTTCACGAAGCACTATTGCAAAGCTCAAGCCATCGCAAAGAAACTTCCCTCACAATGATTAATAAGCCAACACGGAGCTTGCAGGTTTCACGGAGCTACTTTAGTCACCGCGAAGCACCTCTTTCACGAAGCACACTGGCTCCGCGAACCACCTTCGCAAATCGAGAGCGAATGATCTTCTCTGAAAATTTTCTCTACTTCTCTCGAGGGGGTCAGCCTCTATTTATAAGCGATTCCACCAACCCTCATTCCTTCTGCGTGAAGTCAACATCACGTCATCTCAAATCGTGAAGCTCCAAAGTTTCTGCCGGAATTTTGTCCAAATCGCGAAGCACCACGGAAATTTTCCGTTTGCGGAGCTTGACGTAATCACGAAGCATCACCGTCAACATTCCTTCGCGCCTTCGCCGTGAAGCTCCCTCGCAAAGCCCTTCACCGCCGCGATGCGCTTCACCCTTTGCCGTTCGCGAATCTTGACATAATCGCGAAGACTCACGACCTCCATTCTTCTGGTCTTCGCGATTTCCAAACCATGAATCCTATCTTCGCGAAATTCATGCCTTTTCCATATTAAATTATGCTTTTCATGGAAATCCTATTTTCTCGAAACTCACCAACCTCCAAATTTTGGACCCCAAAAATTTGGCAAACACTGGGAAACAGCGCCACCTTGTACAGCTCTTTTGTACCACCTCCAGATCGTCCTTTCCTTTGTCATCATTCTTTGTCAACAAGGATTGTCAGCAAATTCTTGGGAACTCGACAATTCACTATGGAACCCTGCTTTGTCAACAAACACAACCAACCCAAAAATACTGCAATGTTACCTTGAGGGATTTTTTCCCAACAAATAAAATAAATTTCAATTTAGCACTCAAAATATTATGAACATCTATTTTCATTCCATAATTTTATTTAAATTTCTAGAACATGTTTTAAACATTAGAAATCATGTGTGTAAACACCCAGTGTTTATAACTCGACAAAAAAAAATACACTACATGTTAAAAATCTAGTCTTTCAAAATAGAACACACTCTAGAAACACTAATTTTTTGGTTTCTATGTACCTAAACAATTTAATAAATATTTGATTAATTAAAAAAAACAATAGAAAGAGACAGCAGAAGGTTCTACACCAAGGAATTTTAAATTTTAGACAAAAATACTACAATAAAATGTATTTCATAGCAAGACTAAATCAGATGTGATATTTTTAAAAAAATTGTGCCATAAAAAACAAATTATAAGGTTGTAATTTTTTTTATAAAATGTATAAAAAGTGATAAAATAATGAAATTATAATTTCATAAAATGAAAGCACCATTGCATGGGAATTCCTACCTCGGAACCCAAGTGCGGCGATGATGCAAACTCAGCACCGGTGCGAGATTGTGGTTGCACCTCAAATGCATGCTATATAAGGTACATCCAACCCAACACAACCAAAAATAACACTTAAAAATCAAAACCCATAACAGCGATGGAGAAAAAATAGGAACAATAATAGAAATGTTAAGAGGGTATACTGGAGGAAGGGGGAAAACCGGCAGGAAAGGGTGTGGTGCGCCGGTAGGGGGTCGGGACGGAAGGTGTGTGCCAACAAGGGTGTTCTCCGAAAAAACGCAGAAAGGGGTATGACATGCCTAGAGAATCATGGACAAGGGGGGTGATGCACTAGGGGAAGGAGGGTCGAGGTGGGTCTCGACCAGAGACTGGGCGTGCTGCCAGGGAGAGGGCGCTGGGCTATAGTGGGGTGGAGTCGGCTGGCACGACCATAGCAAGGGAGGTCGTGTTGGAGAGGAAGGATGTGCAGAAACACACCGAGAAGGGGAATTTTTGACCAGTGGGGTGCGCTATAGGTGAAGAAGAGTTGGGGTGCACTCAGACAGAGGGAGGCCAACGGTCGTTGTTACTGAAAGAGAACATCAAGCAACCGTGTTGGGAGAAGCAGGATAAACTTGTTTTCTTGTGCAGCACAATGGGAAGGGTCGCGAGGGAGGGAAGATATTGGATAGAGGGAAGAAAAAAAACATTTCAACCTTAAAAATAAATGGAAAACTAATATAAAAAAATAAATAATCTAATAACATAAAAACAATATTAATAAAAATAACACTAATAATAATATCATAATATTTATAGTAGTGGTAATACCTTAATGATAATAATGATAATAAGAATAATATTTATCCTCATAATCCGAATAATAATATTTATAATAAAAATAAAATTAATAAAAAATTGAAATAATTTCTAACAATTGTTTCAACAAACATTAATTTTAATTATAATATTCAGAATAACAACAATATAATAATAATAAAATGATGATAAAATTAGTAATAATAAAAGTATATATTTCATTTTAAGAATAATTTAATCCTTAATAACAATAAGAAACATAAAATACAACACTTAATGTTTGTTTTAATTAAATTATATACTTTTTTTCACATTCCGAGAATGGGAAGTCTCCGAGTTGCTAGGGGGAATCCGTGCGGATTCCAAATCCATGCTCCACCCGTACGCCTGATGATGCCACCACCAAAAAATCACACCTTTTAACATGAATTAAAAAATTTATCCAAGACTGAGCTTGAATCACAACAAAAATATTCAATGAAAATAAAAAGATTAAATAAATTAAATACATGGGTCACGGTGTGATAATTATCCCCACCATAATACTTTCCATCCTCGAAAATCCACAACACTATCCAGCTATTGATTAGCACCTAAGGATTCCACATAAACAAGATTCAACGTCTTAATCCAAGGAAATTACACTAACCATTAGTGGGACTCAACCTCATTGCCCGAAATAAATCAGAAAAAGAGGGGAGGTATAAATAGAATACCCACCAAAAGAATTAAACTAGCACCTGATAAATACATAAGAGAAAACCCAAAGAGATGGTGGTTCTCCCAACTATAAAGAACCAACCTACAAGTGACCAAATAGAAATCCAGCTTAGACACGCACCATGCATTACTCAAGCTAAAATAAACACGGCAAGAACATTCAAACAAATCACTCCCGTCCAATAGGAATAAGAGCTTAAAAGAAAACTCCGCATTGACTAAAATCCCTAACCCCACATGGGGGGAAGGGAGGGACCAAGGATTAGATCAATGAAACTATGATGGAAAACTACTCACGACTCGCCACTTTGGGATGGACAGAAACCAAAGCCGAAAAAGATTCACATGGGTGGTCCATGCAAGGCCATTGATCAGAAAATCACATACTAATGGCACAATTAATGATATTGAATGAGAGATAAGTCATTCGTGCTCTTTATGACAAGAGGATAAATACAACGACAGAGAAACCACAATAGAAACACTAAAAAAATTTCTTCGCAACAATAGAGGCACAATCTTAACCAAACTCCTTAAATTTTCTCGGGGTTCCTAACTAAAAGATGGATCTACTTTGAGGCCTTTTTGATGGTGTTTTGCAAGATGAAGTATCTCTTACCTCATAGCTAGGTTTTGACAATCCTAATAATAAATAGACGTCTTTTGATTTGACAAAATAAATGACATAATTTTGAAATGAAAACCACACTGGCATTGAAAACCGAAGATCATCAAAAGACCCACAACATTCCCATACATGTGAAAACCCAAAACACCATCAGTACAACTGTAATGATAATAGATCCCTTACAATAGAATGAAACATACACAAGAAAATTTAAACAAAAACCCTATAGCACATCACTTCTCAGAACTTCCTCTACGATGCTTTCCTGTGATGGCTTGACAGAATCATTGTAATTTACCCATATGTCCTCAACATGACATGGATTATGATTACATGGGAAGGACAACCTCTTTTGTCCTGGCTTTCCAAATTGATAACACATGAGGATCTCTTACTCTGAAGAGGTCGATAAAAGATATTGATGCCTTTTTATTCCATGAATTGCTCCATCAACTTTAGATTTATTACTCATCTTATTTCCAAAATCTTCACCACTAAATCTAGGAATCGATGGATGAGGGACAACTTTGAGAACTATCGCCATCATGGATTAAACGTAAAAAGCATGTCTGGCTATATCGGAAAATGAAGTCAGGTTGGATGCTGACACCTTCAATTGAATATTGGGATGTGGACCTTCTTTGAAACATAGAACCTTTATATAGTTATCTATGGTATACCATGAATCATAAGGGACTAGGTCCACAAATCACTTGAAATTCTCCAACAAAGATTCATCACCCTGCTGCAGATAAAACTTCCCCATCCCCTTTCTTACCCTTTCTTCCTCAGAGAAATACTGACGAATGAATAATTCCATGAAATAATCCCATGTAAGCTCTTGTTGGAGTTTGTTCGGAGTCACCGACTTCCACCACATCCACGGTTATCCTTCCCTCATGAAAGTTGAAAACATGAACTTTAACGACTCGGGCAACATAATGAGGGTAAAGTCCATTTCAAACTTCCACATCAACTCCTTTATTATGGAAGGTTCTACTTGAACATAATAGAGAGGTGGATCTAGCTTCTAGAACTCAATCATAAAATCCTTAGGTTGATCAATCGCACTACGATCACCCATCGAAGCTTCAAGGGGGAAATGACTATACAATAAAAGTCAAGAACCCAATCAAGACCAACTCACTAAATAAATAAAATTGTCTAAATCAAACACCGTGTAGGTGAAAAGCTCTACACCCAAGAAAAATATGTATCGTAACATCAAAATGTCCCCTTTTTTTGAAAACGTATTTAATTTTAAACTAGTTTGGTGGGTTAAACACTCTCCATTGGTATTCCTTAGAGTCTCGCTCACATGCATGTTTTTTCCACCTCAGGAATCCATCCACCATACTAGATGTCTGTCTACATATCCATGTATCTCTACGCATGTGAGAACCCCTTGGAACACCAAAGCCAAAACAAACCAACTTCATTTTCCAAAAACAATTCATTCACCCCATTAATTTGAAAACAGTCGACAAATTAAACATGTCACTTCCAAAAAAAATTCAGAACCAAATTGTCTGATTCAAATCACTTTCAGAAGTCATAAGAGACCCAAAACAATTGCAAAATAGAACTAATATCGCTGGGAGACTTTTCCATATGGTCGGTGGCCATATGCCAAGCATGTCACCGACACGGAGGGCCTTTTAGAGCCATGCCCATAGCTCCACATGGATTGAAATACCATGTGGCTTAGGAGGACTGTTAGCTAAACTCATTTTCTTGTATCCCAATAACAAAAAACTCCATAAGAACCCAAAGAAACTAATTAAATATGACTTATCATGGAAACTATAGGATTAGCACGAGCAATAGTTTGTGACGCTCTTCCTAAACCTGCATGTCGAGTCCTAATAATCCTAGTCCATCTACCTTGAAAACCCAAATAAAAATCGGTGTTCTGAAAAACTAGGTCTGCTAAGACCTCACATCCATTTGATACCATTTTTTCACGAACCAACCCGGGTTGACCGTGAACCGGTCACCCGAGTCAGCCCGTGGCAAGGCCTGGAGGAGATCCAGATCCTCCTAGGCCATCGACAAGCTCCAGGGAATCGACATAGACGATGGGAATGATTTCATCCAATGAAAATAAATAAAGGATGATGAAATAATAAAGTGAAGATCAAATTAAAAAACAAAAAAAAACAACTAAACAAGGTCTGAAGAAGATAAAACTTACCAAACTCGACATCTGAACTAACTCTGTGTGAACCTGTGGGTCACTCTCTAAATAAACGATCAAGCGTGGCCCAAGACGAGGGGATCCAAGCTGGATCCTTCACATAAACTAAAAACAAAAAATAAATATAGGCATGAGTATTAAATCTCGGAAGGCTAGCCTGATACACAATTTCCCAATTCACAACCATTAAAATTAAGAAACACCATTTCAAGTTTGAACTAAAATTTTTAAGAGTATGTTTTCCGACAAGTTTTACTAAAAACAAAGTAAGAACCATTTCCCTTAATAATTTTCAAATTTATATTCTTTTCATTAGTGTCACTGAAATTTTAAATGTTAAATTGATTTTTAAATTTTTGTATTTGTGTAAAGAGGATAAAAAATTTTCATTTGAAAACCAGTTCTAGAAACCCAACCAAAACTAGCTCACCACTTTTCAAGAAAACCAATATAGTAAGGCACAATAGAAATCACACAACAAGAGCAATGTAGGTATACATATAAGCATCAAAATCAATACAACAAAAAACAAAACCTAATAGACATGGGTTAATATAGGAGATCATGAATAATCCAAAAGACACCAAAAAATGAGACCTCATCCTCGTTGACATCTCACACACGATGAAATCAAAACGCTCAAATGCTCGACCATCCTTTCTCATAAAAGTAGAGGGAAACTTCCATAGAAATAAACCCAATGCATTCACCTATTATGGAAAACTGTTCGGTATAATAACCTACCAGTGTGACAATCATTCTCAGAATATTCTTTCAATATGCTAGATTTCCATATATCATGTATTTAAAAAAGGGGGTGTGCCAACTAATGTTAGATGAGCATCCAATCACTGTATATATAATAATAATAATGCACAACATGAATCACCCTCTGTCTCCTCTAGGACCATTCTCATGCCTTAAATTATAGAAATTATAAAGAGTTCCAACTGAATAACCCTAACAATGGATCTTGAGAATCCCCAAAAAGGACTTCCCACCCATTTCATGCAATCAAGGCATGAGAAACACCCAACAAGGGTTTTCATAATAAACACATCTCAAAAAAATTACGAAATGACCAAATGGGCCCTTAAACATTCACAAACAAAACATTGTCTCAAAATGAAGACACTTTTTCAAAAGAGTTGTCAAGAACCCCAGTTAAACTCAAAAATATTGATAAAACTCTTTTTACTATACCCAAATTTCACACTCAAGAACCGGCCATTTTTAATATAAATTATAAAAAATACTAAAACAAAATACACATTTTTTATATAATCCAAAACACATGGTAAAATCACAAAGAATACAAAACATTGTTCTGCATGCTACTGATTCATTTGAAAAACCCCAAAAATTAATTTCACATCACACTTTACTCCTAAAAGGCAATCGAGCATTTTATAATGAAAATTAGGCATGAAATTTTTAATAAAATAAATTTTAATTTAACACCCAAGAAATTATGAACATCAATTTCCATTCCATAATTTTATTTAAATATATAAACATGGTTTTAAACATTAAAAATCATGTGTGTAAACACCAATTTTTCATAACTTGACAAAAAAATTACATCACACATTAATTATATATATTTAATTTAAAATAGAACAAACTCCAAGAACACTACTTTTCAGGTTTTTCACTACCTAAACAATTTGATAAATTTTGGAACATTTTATAAAAAAATAGCAAGAGGCTGCACCAGGTTCTCCACAGACATAAAAAATTTTAGAAAAAATTATTACTTTAAAATTTATTCCAAAAAAAGTCTATATCAAACATCATTTAAAAAAAACATTTATGTACCAAGAAATACTAATCAAAAGGTTGTGAAAAAATTTCTAGCATGTATAAAAAGTGAAATAATCATGAAATTAGAATTTCTTAAATTAAATGGGTCAGTGCTAGGGAATTCCTACCTCGAAACTGAAGTGTGATGACAAAGAAAACTTAAAACCAGTGCGACTGCTCAAATGAAAACTATATAAGCTAAAACCCACCCAACACAAACAAAAATAACACTTTACAATCGAAACCCCTAACAAACTAGGAGAAAAAAAAAGCACAACAATACAAAAAGAAAGAGGGTATATCAGAGGAAGGGGAAAACGTGACAGAAAGGGTGTGGTGGATACGCAGGGGGTCAGGACTGATGGCTTGTCCCAACATGGGAGATCGTCGAAAAAAATTCAGCAAGGGGGGTGATGCTCAAGGAGAATCAGGGCCCAGGGGGGTGACGTGCCGGGAGAAGCATGGTCGAGGGGGGTCTCGACTGAAGGCTGGGCACACTAGTAAGTAGAGGGCATCAGGATAGAGAGGTGTAGAGTCAGATGGCACGACCGGAGCAAGGGACACCGGGGTGGAGAGGAAGGTGGGCTGCAATGCGCCGAGTAGCAGAAGCCGTGACAAGGGGGTGCACTATAGGGGTAGAAGCATTGGGGTGCACTGAGATAGAGGGACATCAAGGCTTGCTATGACTAAAGGGGAACATCGAGCAGTCGTGTTGGGAAAAGTAGGGGAAGCAGGTCTTCTCACACCGCACACATGGATGGGTCGCGTGGGAGGGTGGAGATTAGAGAGAGGAAAGAAAAAAACTAGCAAGATTAAAAATAAAAGGTAAAATAATAAAAAAATTCTAATAACATAATAATAATAATAATACTAATAATAAAACCATTTTAATGATATTAGTGGTAATAACTTCATGATAATAATAATAAGAATAAGAATAATCATCATCATCATCATAAAAAGAATAATAATACACCAATTAAATATTTTCCAAAATTTGATTCAACTAACCTTATTTTTAATTTTAATATTTAGAATAACAATATAATAATTACAAAAATGACCTCATGATAAAATTAAAATATTAAATGTTTTTATTCCATTTCTTGAATAATAAAATACTTAATAACAATAAAATTTTTAAAAGACAATAATTAATGTATTTTTTAATTACAATATTTATTTATTTTCACTTTCTAATAATGGGCGGTCGCACAGTTCTCTGGGAAAATCTAGGCGGCTTCCAAATTCACACATCGCTTGTGTGCTCGACGAAGTCGACAACAAAAAATCACACATTTTAACACGACTGAAAAATTACATTCGAGACTGAGCCAGAATCCCAATAAAAATATTCAAAGGCAAGAAAAAGATTAAATATACAAAATTCATGGGTCATGGTGTGACAATGGATATTTATGATATGAATAAATAATTCTCTAAAATAAGAACTAAAATTTGATAGACAATATATTATATATATGGCCTATTCCAACAGAACATTATTTGTGATTTCATATGATAGAGTGCATATTATCGCCTCTAATAATGTAATGTTTCTTATAAAATAATTTACATAAAAATCATGTCATATTTATATGTTTCTTTTTACATGACCCTAAATTCCATGATACATGTTCCTTACCATGTGAAACTAAGATTTATGTTCCCTGGTCTTTTCCAAATAACCCTAAATTGTATGATTTGTTGTATATTCCTCATGACATTATGATAAATGTAATGGTCTATCCCATGTGAAATTAAAATACAAAGAGTGGTCTATATTTTATGATATTAAACTATATAATACTTCTTATTTAAAATTATATTCTATTAACGATCCCCATTTCTTAATATATTTTAGGAAATAAAGTACTATTTTATAAAATATTTATATTGTTTGGTTCCAATAGGAAATAGAGTGACACATGGATCATCTATCCAAATACAAACAAAAAAATCCATTTTTTTACATTACGCATTATTACCTCCATAGTATAAAAGCCTATATCACTTATCCTGAGTCTTTTTTATATCACACTTGGATACTCCAACCCACGCTAATTCATTCAAATTGTCCAATATAATTGGTTATCAATTAATAAAATTTTATTCTCTATTACTACATCTAAACCAGAACATTTTTACATGTACATCAATGTGTGTATTGGTTCCTAATAAAATTGGAAATATAGTGGAACCAACATATGTTATCCTATTCCTAGCCAGAAATTACCCCTTCTTCCATCTCCCATTCAAATCAATCATGTTTATGAACCATATACATCCCATATGGTTTTATATGTTGGTCTTCTACATTTACGTATACTGATATTGCCTTGACCTTCCATTATGTACCCACTCATAAATTAAAACTCCCTATCATCTATCATTTAATATCTTCTTATCTCATGGGTTAGATAATTAATTTAGCATTTCATTCCATCGATTATACATTAGGATAAAACATCTATATAAAAAACTATATCATTCTTTATATATATTCACATAGAATGCACAGAAACATCTAAATATACTATTAAATGACAAAACATAATCTCAAATTCAAATATATCACCTTCTAAACACATTTAAAAGACCCCAAATTTTTAGTATTGATTATGAATATTGCTAGTACCACAAAACTCATTACTCACATATATCATACTTCATATCATGAACAAGTTAATTACCAAAATCCTTTTACTGATATTAGTAACATATACACTTGATATAATGGGGCCCATTTTATTCATAGTAACTACACATGTACCATATATAAATCCCATCTATACCAGTCTAAGTGTTTTAATTTTTCCTTAGGAAAATATTATATAACCAAACACATCTGATGGTACCATAGTGGAACTCGTTACATGATATAGTCCTTGGTCATCCTTGGTATATATATCTAATGATAGGGTAATGTTAATATCATCATAACTTGTTAATTATTTATCAAATCCTCGCTATTAAAATATAACAATAACCAAATCCATTATTCTATCATTTTATTTTTATTATCTAATATACCTTGGTTCAAATAATTGAAAACTATTATAGCTTTCATGCTTCCAATGGGTTTAAGTCTGCCTCCTAAACCCCCAAACGGTATACATTGAGTATCAATAGATGCTCATATCACTCCAGTTTAATATTTGTAATTCTATAAAGGAAAAATAATTCCATGTATATTTAAACTATTCTCTATGTACTAAAATAGTGAGACATTATGAACAGAAGCATCAAATACCATTGGTAATAGTTGTGTGACCTTAAGTGTCATTCATAATTTATTTCTGTTATGTGAGATTAAGAATAAAACTGTTTACGTTTCTCTATTTATTGAGACCAAAAACTACAATCAAAGGAATCATAATTATTCTTATGATGAAAACAAAAAATATGTTTCTTGCTACAATTATGTGACTTCACTCCATATGAATAATCTCTTAATAACATATGAAAAAACATAGAATAAAAAAGAAAACTCTTGTTGGGACAACCACCTAGTCATTGTTTATATATACATAAATTTTAATAAGGTATATAATAACCTAGGAAAATTAGATCATTTTTTCACCCATCCCAAATTTTAGTTCCGTAAATTTGTATCATATGTGTAAAAATATAATTTAATTACATGTTAATATTTACTAACAACATTTCACTCACATATAATCCAATTCATGGTATCACATGTCTTGAAACTAATATATTTTCATATTCAAATGGACCAACCATGGTCTATAGTGGTGGAACTCATGTAATATATATATCCTCACTATACTCTTAAATGAATTCATTTCATGAAAGATAATTGATGAACCAAATTCCTATATTACTAATTTAGTAAATTTAATTCATGTTATTACAAAATATATCATCCATTAATGTTGAAGTGGGTTTAATTATATTGATATTATCAATTTTGAACTATTTCAATTTCTATAACTATTTTATTTAGAGTGAATAAATTTAGTGTCACCCCGATGATATTGAATTACATATCTGTCATCTAACATATAATATCATGATACAAAACAATATAACTAAAAAACTAATTTATTAAAATAACTAATTTTATTAATAGAAATGTCCTTCAATTCAATATCATATGTTCAATAATTAGTTAACTATCACTCATATTTAGATTGGTCCTTATGTACTAAGTCCCTGAATGATAAGAAATGGTTTATAAATGATCTTTCTATATGAAAATCATTAAATACCTGCATTCTCTATCAATCACTAACTAAATCTGTAATAGAATCGTGAAGTGAATGATAATCAAATCGTTAAAATCCATAGGCAAATAACTTGTACTAAGTATTACAAAACGTCCCAAGAAAATACTCAAATAGGATTTCAGTGATAATAATTCAAATACTCTTGAACACACTTTGACGCATCCCTTATTAAATTTTATTTCTATCTATTAATGAAGCAAAATATACCACAATAATTTAGATTTATTTTATGAATATATCAATGATGTAGAATATATCGTTCATGTATTTTGATGGAGATGGTGTTTATGTATCTGAACATAAAACTAAAACTTCCTCTATCATCTCTAATGTTTTTAATGATGTAATAATAGTTTAATTGCCCTATGTCTTATAATATCATGGTGTTGTTTGATAAATTCTGATAAATTTAAATGATAAGAAGAATACATGAGCATCAATTCATAATTTAATAAGTATTTATTGTCTTCATCTGATTTTTTATCCTCTTCCACCATGGGAGTCTCATAGATTGATTTATTAAAAACATATTCGTTAGGTGTATCCCTCTTTATATCCTCATAAAAACATTACATGTTATTAAAATTTATACTCTGATGCAATAGACATAAAGTAATACTCAAGACTCTCCTAGAGGTGGTAGAAAATATATCCTGAACATTATCACACAATGCACACACTATCACAATATAAAGAGAATTTATTATTATTTATAAGTTTACTTTCTAAATTATATATTTTTGATTTAATAAAATGGAATTATTTTTTGAATTTACACTTAAAAATAACTTATAGTGCATTTTTGGGATTTTTTGAACTAATTTATTTTTAGGTTAATAGTGAAAAAAAATATTTGACCAAAATAGAAAATTTATATAATAGAGAAATAAATGATTGAAATACCATAAATTTATAAAAGATGAACCATTTAAAAATATATATTTTCAAAAAAATATTATTTAATTTATAACACCCATGATCAACATTTTAAGGACATAATTAATTATTTCAAAAAAATACCCCGATTTATTCCATTTAATTAAATATTAGTTTGATAAAATTCTTATTGTCTTAATATGAATGAAACATAAAATTTATATTTTAAATAATAATAAAATTATTTAATGAAAATAAAAATGAACGATAACTTAATCCTACACATAAATTTTAATAAATAAAAATACACTTTTTTTAAAACAAATTTTTACAGGTAACATGTGATAAAATTAATATTAATTTTTTTTATCACTTTTAAAAATAGAATCAAATAGAATGAATTTATTATTAATAAAAGTAATATTAAAATTATATAATAATTAATATTTCATTTTTTTAATAATAATATGTCTCCAAGGTATGTATTTGTGCCTGTAGTAAAATGGTTAAATGTCAATGAATAATACATTTCTTGATATTGTGAATTTTTAAATCGATATATTTTAAAATGTTGTACTTAATATGAATTTAATATATAAATAAAATAAAATTAATACTATTTTAATTAATAATTGTTTTAAATAATATTAACAACAAATAAAAATTAAAACATTATATTTCTAGAAAATTGTATTATTAAAAATTATGTGATTTAATTTAGAAGTTAATGTTATAAAATTTATATATTTAATTAGGTAAACTGGAACTAAAAACTGGGATTCAAAACATAATATTATGGATGTATGATACATATTATATTTTTAGTGATAAAATAATTACCAAGATTAATACTTGATCAATATTACTACGTGATAAAATGGGTAATATAATGATGCTAAAATTTTACTAAACCAATTTTATAATTATACTTCCTATGTTATTATTTTCAGGTTGAAAGTCCATTTCTATATGTCTCATTGAAAATTTCTTACCACACCCACCTAATAATCACATGATTCCATTCTATCCACATACATAACATTAGTTTCAATGACGAATCACTTCTTTTCACCTGTAAAAGGAGATCACCACACATATTTTCTCATCCATCTTGAACCCGAAGGAATTGATAAATTTTTATCCATTTATAGACCTCATGAGATCCCTCATGAAGAGTTCCCAAGGTTATAAAGTATCCTCTCATGCTTTAAGAATCTACTTAGAGAGGTTAGTGTTTCCAATCCATCTATTTCTATTTTAATATAAATTAATTTTTTGTTATATTTTGTACAAAAGTTTCCTTGATTTTTGATTTCATGATATTAACAACAAATTTATATTTTTTTATTATAGAATATTTTATTTATTGTTATTATTTTGAAATAAGGGTAACCATTCTATCCCTTCTAAATTAAATTATTTTTTTTTATAAAATCGTCATGCTTGTAATTATTTGGAATTTTTACCCATTTATATATTGATAATGATGCTCCCTACCATTAAAGGCTTTTACTAAGACATCATCATTCCCAAATATCCCAAATTTGGGAATGTAAAGAGTGCGTTTTTTTACCTATCAATGAAAACCCATTCTAGATACACTCAAGTGGATATATTTTTGGAACTGATTCACCTAGGGTTAATCACCATGAGAATCAATAGTTTAGTTCTAAATAAATCATCACTCTATTGAATGATTAATGGGACTATTATTGCACACATAGCAAGACACATTTGTGGGATATGAATTAGATAATTCACATTATCATTGCATACCATAATGAAGTATTTTTATAAAATTGTTATGGTATCCTACTGAAAGCACGGCCGATTGTCGCCTATCAACCGTTCAAGGTTCCGGTGCTCTGCTAATGTGTATAGCAGCACACGGGTCGAATCCTCGGCAATGGTACAATTTTTTATAGTTGATTGTTTTTGAATTGTGTTTTGATTTGGGGGGTTTGTTTTTAGAGCTTTAATTGAAGTGATTGATTGATTAATATTGATTTAACAATTTGATAAATATTGGGGTGAGTTCATCATTAGGTAGTTAAGCTTGTGATATCCTTGAGCTTTGCTTTATATTGCATTAAATTAACACCCATGTCACAAGTTGACATTGATTGGAATTCCCAAGTGTTAAGGCTTTAATCCAAGCCTTGACTTAACTCAGGGTTATAATCTTAATCATATCTTGTTTATGGAAGCATATTTATGGTTCCAATAATCCATGGAAACCACATGTTAAACAAAACAAGTCATTAATCAATGACATGCTAAGTCCAACATACACAATGTCAATTCAAAGAATACACATCGAGAAAATGCTCTCCATCGCTTAACATACCTAAATTATAACTCACCCCAATGAGAGATTTACTCAGCCATTAGGATGGTTATTAATCTGGTAGGGATTTTTATAGTATTAGGGTATGAGAATAAGAGGAAGAAGAATTGGACAAGAAAAGAGTGGTGTGCCGAACACACACACGAACTACAAAGAACGTGAATGAAACACGTGTTTTGATTGAATAAGAAATAACTTAAAGGAAATGGTTTTAAGATTTATTTTTAATAATTAAGAAACTATTAATATTATACTACAGAAGGTGTATGATAATTAGTAGGGATGAAGCAGAAAATTTCATTAAAACTCAAAAGAAATTACAAGTACAATAAAACAATTACAAAGGAAAGAGAATGAAATACATGGAAAGATATGAAGGAGGAAAGGATTCTCATGTTAAAACTTGAGTAGGGAAGATCCTCCCAAGTCCTTGGCAATGACGTGGTCGTGCCAATATATCCTCCTAAGTGCCAAAGTGCCAACCTCTTTCTAGGAGAAGAGGGGAGTGTATTTATAGCGAAAGGTAGTGGACTGTTTTCATTCCCAAACTGCCCCTCAAGTTGTCCCGCCAATTTGACCTTTCATACAACAGAATCTAGAGAGACATCCTTCTTAAATATTGTATATATGGATGTGGACTAGTCACCCTCATCATTTGGCTGTCATTGGACCTTTGTGTCCAATGTTATGGCTGTATTACTAAAAACCTTTCTACCGTCCAATTTGTTCCAGAAAGTTTCCATGGCCTAAATGTGAATGCATTTATGGCTATGGAGATACCTTCAAATCCGAACCATTTCTTCTGTAAAGTTAATCATCCATACCATATCTTTCACAACACGACATATGAGATTATTTGGACAAGTGGATTAGTTGAAAAGTCAATAATGGTGGGCTGATTTAAAATCCCAGACAGAATGGGGGGCTAGATTTCAATGGATCCATTGGGCCACAAAATGGTAGAGTTGGGCCTTTAAATTTTAATACATGAATCCTTAGGAAATTACAGAGCTTGAAAAAGAATATCCACTCATTTGGGCTGGGAAATGGAGCCCAGTAATGAAATCTTCAAGGCTGGTCCAGAAATTAGGCAGATCCTGTGGTCCTTATGGCCCTTCAAATTGCCGAATTAGCCAATGCTCCAGTTAAGTGATTTGTAGGAAATTGAATTTAGAACCCTAAAAGACAAGAATCACACAATTGGTATTAGTAGGGTGAGAGTTATATTTAAAATACTAAACAGACATGAATCTATATTATTCGAAACAATACTCCAAAATAATATTTAATATTAAAGCATTAGTATTTCACATAAGTTATGCTCATTTAATTGAAAATCAGTAGATGGAGTATATAAAATGATATTAATAAATGAATAACATCAACTCCCCAACACTTAATATTGTGCATGTCCTCATGTGCAACAAACACAAAAGAAAATCAAAACAAAACCATATTTATTCACCAACAAATAATAAAATTTTGTTTTCACCAATCAGGGGATGTTTAGAATATTTCACTCATCCATATTGAATTCCATCACAAATTTGGTTAACAATAATGCATCAGAAACAATTAATTTTTTCATGTTCAAGGTTTGAATTGGAAAATGTAGGCACTCAAAACATACTCCTCTCAAGATGATAAATATGTATTTTAGGAGGTTCACTCATTCACCAACAAAAAGTGAAAATCAAGAGTTTGTAAGAGCACTCAGCTTCCATTCCCAAATATAATGTGTACAAGAATCAAGAGGTCTTTTAAAGGGTTGTTCAGTGGCTATGGGATGGTTGGTATATAATGTCCAAAGGAAAAGAGGGGTTAAAAACACCAACATGGAAAAATCAATGCACATTTTTTTGAAATTAGATTTGAAAGGAAATAGAAACACATATTTACAAGGGCATGAATATGTGATGAATCAAAAGTGAGGGAGATATAAAATAGAATAGGGTGAGATGATGGAATATGTACAACATGGAAGACTTCCAATAATGACACAATACAAGATGATTCAAGTGTTCTTTTTTTTTTTGCTTTTTTTTCAAAAGTTGTGCTTGAAAGAAGCCTCACAGTCATCTCCCAACCCATGCTTGATCTCCTAATGGAACTAATTTTAGTATTTATAACACGAACAAAGGTTGATCATGAATGATTTTTGACCCACCCAAGACACAACCCATTCCTTTTTTTTATTTTTTTTCATTTTTTATATAATTTTTTTTCATTTTTTTGAACACTTTTCAATGACTTTTGTACAAATGACAATTACACAAATACACCCCAAAGCTCATAGAATTACAACCTCTCCCCCACACTTGAATGGATGCTTTCCCTCAAGCATATTATGACACATTGGAAATCAATGAAAGTACGCCCAAAAATGAAGTCCATTCCCCCACACTTAAATTTCAATAAATTGTACAATGAAAATCCATAAAGATGTTGGGTGGGACAAGGTATTAGGATTGTAATGTGGCTATAAAAAGAAAGGTTTTCATATGATCAAAGGGGATTTCAAAAGTAGGATCAATGTAAGGGTAACGGGAGGCTATTTGGCTATTCTGATTCTTATGTCACTTAGAAAGTGCCTCTATCATATTAATGCACACAAAAGATGGAAATTTAGCTCGAAGGTCAACAAACTCAAGACTCAAAATAAGTGGTGAAGACACACAATGAAAAATATGGCCATATATGACCTTGGCATGAAGGCTAATGTTATTATTCACTGTAGGGTAGAATCATTTTCCACCAAAAATTGTTCATTCAAATTGATTGTTATTGAAAAAAAAAATTTTACCCAAGTTTGAGATAAAAGTTCAATATATTTGAGTTTAAAACAAGGCTTTTGACTCCCCTAAATGTTTGTACAGAATTTCAATATTGGATGATGAGTAATTATGACACCCCTTTTTTTAATTTACATTTTTTTAATTATTTATTTTTAATTTTTATTATTTTTAATGACACATCCACACAAAAGAGAAAATAGAAAAAGGTTGTGGAAGAATGTTGTAAAAACATGAGAGGGAGAGAGGAAGAAGAAGAAATAGAGAGAAGAAGAGAGGGAAGAGAGATTGAGAGAGAGAGAGAGTTAAAGGGAAAGAGGTGCCCCCTGGTTTGGATTTGGTGGGTCATCGTTTCCATCTAGTGGTTGGTCAATGGATGTTGATGTGGAACCTGTAGTGAATGGCCTCTCATGGTGATGCTTTAACTGGTGTCCATTTACCGTGAATGTTCTTTTTGAAGAAGGTTCTTGGACTTGCACTGCACCAAATGGGTAAACATTAGTAATAATAAAAGGTCCATCCCAATGAGAATTGAGCTTACCTGGGTGAAGTCGAAATCGAGAATTGAAGAGCATTACCTTTTCACCTTCATAATATACCTTTCGAAGAATGTGCTTGTCATGGAGTGACTTTGCCTTTTCTTTGTATAGAATGGAGTTCTCATACGAATCGAGTCGAAGCTCCTCCAATTCAGTCAACTGCAACAATCTTTCTTCACCAGATTTCTTACAATCAAAATTACAAGTTTTGACAGCCCAAAATGACTTATGTTGGATTTCAACTGGTAAATGACAGGCTTTACCAAAAACTAGCCTAAATGGAGACATCCCAATGGGTGTCTTATAGGTTGTTTGATAGGCCCAAAGTGCTTCACCAAGTCTATCGGGCCAGTCTTTTCTTGTGGGCTTAACAATTCTTTCAAGCACTCTTTTCACTTCTCTGTTAGAAATTTCAGCCATTCCATTTGTTTGAGGGTGATATGAAGTGGATGTTTTATGTACAACCCCATTCTTTTTCAAAACTGACTCCATGGTTCTATTACAGAAATGAGTTCATAAGTCACTTATAAAAGAACGTGGTGTTCCGAATCGATGGAAGATATGGGTTTTGAGGAACTCACTCACAGTTTGAGCATCATCTTTCCTAGTGGGTTTGGCCTCGACCCACCTAGAAACATAGTCAACAGCAAGGATAATGTAGGATAATCCATTGGAAGGGGGAAAAGGTCCCATGAAATAGATGCCCAAAACATCGAAAAGCTCACAGAAGATTAATGGCTTTTGAGGCATTTCATTTCTTTTGGAAATTGTGCCAAACTTTTGGCATGTGGGACTTGATTGAAAGAACTCATGTGAGTCCTTGAAGAGTGAAGGCCAAAAGAATCCAGAATCTAGGACCTTTTGAGAAGTCCTTTGTGGTCCAAAGTGGCCACCTCCAGGCATTGAGTGGCAGAGTTACAAGATGGAGGATTGTTCAGTTTCATCAACACATCTCTTAATTACCATGTCATCCCCAGTTTTCCAAAGTTTATTATCTTCCCAAAAATAATGCTCTGAATCACTTTTCATCTTTTCTTTTTGTTCTTTTGAAAAATATTCAGGGAAAACACCAGAAACCAAGTAATTGACAATTGGAGAATACCATGGTAACTTTGGAGTGAGAGATGAGAGGTGTTCAGTTGGAAATTCAGGATCAATTATTTCCAAATGAGAAGAATTAGAAATTCTACTCAGGTGGTTAGCCACAGGGTTTTCCTTTCCAGGTTTATCTTTTATCACAAGGTCAAACTCTTGGAGCATTAAAATCCATCTTATTAGCCTTGGTTTGGAATCACTTTTCTTAAGTAAGAACTTTAATGTTGAGTGGTATGTGAACATGATGATTTTGGCACCTAAGAGATTGGGCCGGAATTTATCCAAGGCAAAAACCACAGCTAAAAGTTCTTTTTCAGTCACAGTGTAGTGTGATTGAGTTTCATCCAATGTTTTGAGGCATAAAAAATGACATGAGGAATTTTTTCTCTTCATTGACCAAGAACTACCCCAATGGCCCTATCAGAAGAATCACACATCAATTCAAATGGTAAGGACCAATCTGGGGGTTGGATTATTGGAGGAGATGTGAGAGAAGATTTGAGTTCAATGAAGGCTCTCTTGAAAGCCTCATCAAAATTGAATGTGACATCATTTTGAAGTAAATGAGTGAGTGGGAGGAAAATCTTGCTGAAGTTCTGAATGAATCGCCGATAGAAACTGGCATGACCAAGGAAGGAACGAATGTCTCGAACTGATTTGGGTTCAGGAAGTGATTGGATCACCTCAATTTTGGCAGGATCAGCTTGGATACCCTCTTGAGAAATTATGTTCTCTAGAACAATCCCATTTTAATCCATGAAGTGACATTTTTTAAAATTCAGCACAATGTTTCACTTGACACACTTTTGAAGGACCAAAGAGAGTGAATGTAAGAAAGATTCAAATGACTCGCCATAAATGGTAAAGTCATCCATGAAGACCTCTATGCAATGCTCAATGAATTCAGAAAAGATACTCATCATACACCGCTGGAATGTTGCAGGAGCATTACAAAGGCCAAAAGGCATTCGCCTATAGGCATAGGTTCCAAAGGGCAAAGTGAATGTGGTCTTTTCTTGGTCTTGAGGTGTGATTGGAATTTGGAAGTAGCCAGTGTAACCATAAAGAAAGCAATAGTGTGGATTTCCGTCCAATCTCTCAAGCATTTGGTCAAGGAAAGGAAGTGGGTAGTGATCTTTTTTGTGTTTCAGCATTCAATTTGCGATAATCAATGCACACACGCCATTTTTTTCACTCGAGTTGTGACCACTTCTCTATTTTCATTTGTGACAACTATTATCCCGCCCTTATTAGGAACGACTTGAATTGGAATAACCCATTCACTATCAGAAATTGGGTAGATAATACCATCTTGAAGAAGCTTGGTAATCTCTTCCCTAACTACCTCAAGTATGACTGGATTTATTCTTCTTTGAGGTTGCCTAATTGGTTTGGATGATTCCTCTAGATGGATGTGATGCATGCAAAGGGCTGGGTTGATTCCTGGAATATCCTCTAGGGTCCAACCTAAGGCATTTTTGTTTTCCTCTAACACTTGAACAAGTTGGGACTCCTCAGTTTCAGAAAGTGAAGCAGAGATAATGATAGGGTAGGAGGGATCATGGAAAATGAATGCATACTTGAGGTGTGAAGGAAGTGGTTTTCGATCAGTTTTAGCCTCGATTTGAGAGCTAGACAAGTTAGGAGCAGGAGAAGGTATTCTAGATGGGTTTGGGTCATTTTCCTCAACATTGTCCAAGGTGGAGAAGTAGATATCAGAGTTGATGTGGGATTCAAGGGAGTTTTCAAGTTCACTTTGATTGATGGAGTCTAAGAAAGAAAGGTCAACATCAACTTATCCATTTATAACTTGGTTAATCACTGAGAAGATTTCACAGTATCCACTATCATTAGAAGATGATGAGAATGAAGAAATGGAGGTGAGTTGATTCTCAAAAGTGTCATCGGATGCATGAATAGAGAATGCATAGTGATTCTCTGATGGGTATCGCATGTCTTGAAAAATGTTGAACTTGACCACTTGGTCACCAAATTTCATGGATAAGATTACTGAATGGACATCGATCTTGGTTCTAGCAGTCATGAGGAATGGTCTTCCTATAATTAGGGGAGATCGAGAAGAGGTCGTCTCACCTTCCATGTCAAGGACATAGAAATCAGCTGGGAAGATAAGATCATTGAACCGAACAAGAACATCCTCAATTTTCCCCTCAGGACTGGCAGTGCATCGATTAGCTAATTGAATGACAACACCCGTTGGGTGCAAGGGACCTAAACCAAGATTCGAGAAAATGGATTTTTGCATGACATTTATTGAGTCTCCAAGGTCTATGAGTGCATCATCAAAGTTGTAACTCCATATTTGACATGGAACTGTGAAGGTCCATGGATCTTTGCACTTCATGGGAATGGACTGTTGGGTTGAAACACTTTCAATGTTCCTAAGTGGCCTCTTATGGGTGCACAATTCCTTAAGAAACTTGGCATACTTAGGGATTTGTTTGATGGCATCTAAGAGGGGGATGTTCACTTCAACACGTATAAACATGTCAAGCATTTCAGGATCAGGTTCAAAGGACTTCTTAGGCTTGGAGATGGCTTGAGGAAAAGGAATTGGGTTCCTTAGTGGAATGGAAGGAGGTGAAGGAGTGGATTCAAGTTCCTTTTCCAACTTTTTGTTCTTTTCATTTTCTAGATCAACATCGAAAGGGGAGGTAGAGGAATCAGCATGGGGCATAGCAATTTGCTTTCCTGATCTAAGTGCAATTTCACTTACATTACCCTTTGGGTTGGGTAATGGTCGAGCTGGGAGGTGGGATGAATTGGATGGTTGTTACTGGCTAAGGTGGGATGCAAGTTGACCTATTCTGGTTTTAATGTTCTTGAGGCTAGAACGGGTGAAGGAAGCAAGATCCTCTACAGCACTTTCCCATGGATGTTTAGAAGAAGCGGCTTGTCCCAAATTAAGTTAGACTTGATTTTGGTTCTTGGGAAAGCGATTGTATTGGGTGGGGAATTGGGAAGGCTCGTTAGGATAGTGGGATCCAGGAGGAGGATTGTTCTTTTGGGGTTGAGGAACAAAAGGATAAGTTTGATTGATGTTACCACCACTTTGACCATATTGGAACTAGTTTGGATTTTGATGAGGGAACTGAGGAGGATGAGAAATGGGATTATCATACCTCAGAGGTGGGTTAAAGGTACAAGAGAAGGGCTCAGAGTGATGTTGGTTGAAGTTTCTAACAAACTGACCTGATTATTGAGGGTTGAAGTTTTGCTGAGCATATGCCGCATTGAGCTCCATTGGACTAGATGAATCAGATTGATCATCTTGAAGTTGTGGACATGTGTCAGTCGGATGAGTTGGTGAGTTGCAGATTCCACAGTTCTTGACAGGCCCAGTGAAAAGAGATTGTTGAGGAGAGGAGTTTGGGGCTTTGGAATCCACAGCTAGTTGACTCACAAGACCTTTAAGTTCACTCATCCACTCAATCATTTTTTTGGGCTCTATAGATTGATTCTCTTGGGCTTGTTTTACTTGAGCATGTGCTCGAGTATGGAATTGATGCGTGTTTGCAGCCATGTTGCTTATGAGTTCTCGTGCAGCTGTAGGAGTTTTGTCAACAAGAGCACCGCCACTTGCGGCATCAATGAGAGTTCGCTCCATAGCCAATAACCCCTCATATAAGTATTGGATCAGGAGTTGGTCAGGGATTTGATGGTGTGGACAAGTTTCCACAAGCTTTTGGAACCTCTCCCAATACTCATGGAGTGTTTCATTAGGGAATTGACAGATGCCGCTTATTTCCTTTCGGATAGAAGCAGTTCAGGAAGCGGGAAAGAAATTCTAAAGGAAAAGTCTCTTCATGTCAACCCATGAGTTTATGGAACCATGTGGGAGGTAGTAGAGCCAATACTTGGCAGAATCCGCTAGGGAAAATGGGAAAGCTCTAAGCTTGATTTGTTTTTCAGAAACCCCTTCAGGTTTCATTGTTGAGCAGACCACTTGGAACTCTTTGAGGTGAAGATGAGGATCCTCACCAGCTAGCCCATGGAAATGAGGAAGAAGATGAATCAAACCCGATTTGAGTTCGAAATCAGCCTCGATGTTTGGATATTGAATACCAAGAGGTTGGTAATTCATATCAGGGGCAACGAGTTCTTTAAGGGTCTGTTCCCTAGGATTAGCCATCTCTAAATAAATTGGTCTAGGAATGAGTGGTCCATGGTTGTTTTGATTGTCCCTAAGGTTCCTCCTAATTTGGCGAATAGTTCGCTCAATCTCAGGATCAAACAAATCTGAGGGATTGTTTGGGAGGCTACGGGGCATCAAGAGCAGAGTAAGACTTGAAGATGATGGAGGGTTTTTCTTTGTGTAATATTTTTTTTTGTGGGTTATTTGATTTTTTTGGTCTTTTTTTTCAATAATCAGAAACTATCAACTACAATTATGCACCATCCCCGGCTACGACGCCATTTGAAAGCGCGGCCGATTGTCGCCTATCGACCGTTCAAGGTTCCGGTGCTCTGCTAATGTGTATAGCAGCACTCGGGTCGAATCCTCGGTGACGGTACAATTTTTTATAGTTGATTTTTTTTGAATTGTGTTTTGATTTGGGGGTTTGTTTGAAGAGCTTTAATTGAAATGATTGATTGATTAATATTGATTTAACAATTTGATAAATATTGGGGTGAGTTCATCATTAGGTAGTTATGCTTGTGATATCCTTGAGCTTTGCTTTATATTGCATTAAATTAACACCCATGTCACAAGTTGACATTGATTGGAATTCCCATGTGTTAAGGCTTTAATCCAAGCATTGACTTAACTCAGGGTTCTAATCTTAATCATATATTCTTTATGTTAGCATATTTATGGTTCCAATAATCCATGGAAACCACATGTTAAACAAAACAAGTCATTAATCAATGACATTCTAAGTCCAACATACGCAATGTTAATTCAAAGAATACACATCGAGGAAAAGCTCTCCATCGCTTAACATACCTAAATTATAACTCACCGCAATGTGAGATTTACTCATCCATTAGGTTGATTATTAATCTGGTAGGGATGTTTATAGTATTAGGGTATGAGAATAAGAGTAAAAGGAATTGGACAAGAAAAGAGTGGTGTGCCGAACACACACACGAACTACAAAGAACGTGAATGAAACACGTGTTTTGATTGAATAACAAATCACTTAAAGGAAATGGTTTTAAGATTTATTTTTAACAATTAAGAAAATATTAATATTAACCTACATAAGGTGTATGATAATTAGAATTGATGAAGGAGAAACTTGCATTAAAACTCAAAACAAATTACAAGTACACTAAAACAATTACAAAGGAAAGAGCATGAAATACATGGAAAGAAATGAAGGACGAAAGGTTTTTCAATTAAAAAATTGAGTATGGAAGATCCTCCCAAGCCCTTGGCAATGACTTGGTCGTTCCAATATATCCTCCTAAGTGCCAAAGTTCCAACCTCTTGCAAGGAGAAGAGTGGAGTGTATTTATATCCAAAGGTAGTGGACTGTTTTCATTCCCAAACTTCCCCTCCACTAGGCCCACCAATTTGACCATTCATAGAGCAGAATATCGAGAGATATCCTTCTTCAATATTGTAGATATGGATGTGGACTAGTCACCCTCAAACTGTGGCTGTCATTGGACTTTCGTGTCCAAATTTATGGCCGGATTAATAAAAAATTTTCTTCTGTCCAATTTTTTCCAGAATGTTTCTATGGCCTAAATGTGAATGCATTTATGGATATGGAGATGCCTTAAAATCCGAACCATTTCTTCTGTAAAGTTGATCCTCCATATCGTATCTTTCACACCACCAAATATTAGCTTTTTTGGACAAGTGGATTAGTTGAAAAGTCAATAATGGTGGGCTGATTTAAAATCCCGGACAGAATGGTGGGCTTGATTTCAATGGATCCATTGGGCCCCAAAATGGTAGGTTTGGGCCTTAAAATTTTAATCCATGACTCCTTAGTAAATTCCAGATCTTGAAATATAATTTCCACTCATTTGGGCTGGGAAATTGAGCCCAGTAATGAAATCTTGAAGGCTGGTCCAGAAATTAGGCAGATCCGGTGGGTCATCTTGTGTGGTCCATATGGACCTTCAAATGGCCAAATTAGCCAATGCTCCAGTTAAGTGATTTGTAGGAAATTGAATTTAGAAACCTAAAAGATAATAATCACACAATTTTGATTAGTAGGGTGAGAGTTATATTTAAAATACTTAATAGACATGAATCTGTATTATTCGAAACAATACTCCAAAATAATATTTAATATTAAAGCACTAGTATTTCACATAAGTTATGCTCATTTAATTGAAAATCAGTAGAGGGAGTATATAAAATGATATTAATAAATGAATAAAATCAACTCCCCCACACTTAATATTGTGCATGTCCTCATGTGCAACAAACACAAAAGAAAATCAAAACCAAACCGTATTCATTCACCAACAAATATTAAAATTTTGTTTTCACCAATCAGGGGAGGTTTAGAATATTTCACTCGTCCATATTGAATTCCATCACAAATTTGGTTCACAATAATGCATCAGATAAAATTCATTTTTTCATGTTCAAGGTTTGAATTGGAAAATGTAGGCACTCAAAACTTACTACTCTCAAGATGATAAAAATGTATTTTAGGAGGTTTACTCATTCACCAACAAAAAGTGAAAATCAAGAGTTAGTAAGAGCTATCAGCTTCCATTCCCAAATCTAATGTGTACAAGAATCAAGAGGTCTTTTAAGGGGTTTTTAGTGGCCATGGGACGGTAGGTATATAATGTCCAAAGCAAAAGAGGGGTTAAAAACACCAACATGGAAAAATCAATGCACATTTTTTCTGAAATTTGATTTGAAAGGAAATAGAAACACATATTTACAAGGGCATGAATATGTGATGAATGAAAAGTGAGGGAGATAGAAAATGGAATAGGGTGAGATGATGGAATATGTACAACATGGAAGACTTCCAATAATGACACAATACAAGATGTTTCAAGTGTTCTTTTTTTGCTTTTTTTTTAATGTTGTGCTTGAAACAAGTCTCGCAGTCATCTCCCAACCCATGCTTGATCTCTTCATGGAACTAATTTTAGTAGTTATAACACGAACAAAGGTTGATGATGAATGATTTTTGACCCACCCAAGACACAACCCATTCCTTTTTTTATTTTTTTTCATTTTTTTTATATAATTTTTTTTCATTTTTTTGAACACTTTTCAATGAATTTTGTACAAATGACAGTTACACATATACGCCCCAAAGCTCACATAATTACAACCTCTCCCCCACACTTGAATGGATTCTTTCCCTAAAGAATATGATGACACATTGGAAATCAATGAAAGTATGCCCAAAAATGAAGTCCATTCCCCCCACACTTAAATTTCAATAAATTGTACAATGAAAATCCATGAAGATGTTGGGTGGGACACGGTATTAACCATGTAATGTTGCTATCAAAATAAAGGTTTTCATAGGCTCGAAGGGGGTTTCAAAAGTAGGATCAATGTAAGGGTAACAGGAGTATATTTGGCTATTCTGATTCTTATGTGGCATAGAAAATGCCTCTATCATATTAATGCACACAAAAGATGGTAATTCAGCTCGAAGGTCCACAAACTCAAGACTCACAATCAGTAGTGAATACACACAATGAAAAAGATGGCCATATATGACCTTGGAATGAAGGATAATGTTATTACTCCCGGTAGGGGAGAATCATTTTCCACCAAAAATTGTTCATTCAAATTGTTTGTTATTGACACAAAATTGTTTACCCAAGTTTGAGATAAAAATTCAATATATTTGAGTTTAAAACAAGCCTTTTGACTCCCCAAAATGGTTGGACAGAATTTCAATATTGGATGATGAGTAATTATGACACCCCTTTTTTTAATTTTCATTTTTTTAATTAATTTTTTTTAATTTTTTTTTATTTTTAATGACACATCCACACAAAAGAGAAAATAGAAAAAATGTTGTGGAAGAATGTTGTAAAAAAATGAGAGGGAGAGAGGAAGAAGAAGAAATATAGAGAAGAAGAGAGGGAAGAGAGATTGAGAGAGAGAGAGTTAATGGGAAAGAGGTGCCCCCTGGTTTTGATTTGGTGGGTCGCCGTTTCCATCTAGTGGTGGGTCAATGGAAGTCGATGTGGAACCTGTAGTGAATGGACTCTCATGGTGATGCTTTAACCGGTGTCCATTTACCGTGAATGTTCTTTTTGAAGAAGGTTCTTGGACTTGCATTGCACCAAATGGGTAAACATTAGAAATAATAAAAGGTCCATCCCAACGAGAATTGAGCTTACCTAGGTGAAGTCGAAATCGAGAATTGAAGAGAATTACCTTTTCACCTTCATGAAATACCTTTCAAAGAATGTGCTTGTCATGGAGTGACTTTTCCATTTCTTTGTAGAGAATGGTGTTCTCATACGAATCGAGTCGAAGATCCTCCAATTCAGTCAACTGCAACAATATTTCTTCACCGGATTTTTCACAATCAAAATTACATGTTTTGACAGCCCAAAATGACTTATGTTGGATTTCAACTGGTAAATGACAGGCTTTACCAAAAACTATCCAAAATGGAGACATCCCAATGGGTGTCTTATAGGCTGTTCGATAGGCCCAAAGTGCTTCACCAAGTCTATCGGGCCAGTCTTATCTTGTGGGCTTAACAATTCATTCATGCACTCTTTTCACTTCTCTATTAGAAAGTTCAGCCATTCCATTTTTTTGAGGGTGATATGCAATGAATGTTTTATGTACAACCCCATTCTTTTTCAAAAGTGACTCCATGGTTCTATTACAGAAATGAGTTCCTAAGTCACTAATCAAAGCACGTGGTGTTCCGAATCAATGGAAGATATGGGTTTTGAGGAACTCACTCACAGTTTGAGCATCATCTTTCCTAGTGGGTTTGGCCTCGACCCACCTAGAAACATAGACAATAGCAAGGAGAATGTAGGATAATCCATTGGAAGGGGGAAAAGGTCCCATGAAATCGATGCCCCAAACATCGAAAAGCTCACAGAAGATTAATGGATTTTGAGGCATTTCGTTTCATTTGGAAATTGTGCCAAACTTTTGGCATGTGGGACATGATTGACAGAACTCGTGTGAGTCCTTGATGAGTGAAGGCCAAAAGAATCCAGAATCTAGGAACTTTCGAGAAGTCCTTTGTGGTCAAAAGTGGCCACCTCCAGGCATTGAGTGGCAGAGTTACAAGATGGAGGATTGTTCAGTTTCATCAACACATCTTTTAATTACCATGTCATCCCCAGTTTTCCAAAGTTTATTATCTTCCCAAAAATAATGCTTTGAATAACTTTTCATCTTTTATTTTTGTTCTTTTGAAAAATATTCAGGGAAAACACCAGAAACCAAGTAATTGACAATTGGGGCATACCATGGTAACATTGGAGTGAGAGATGAGAGGTGTTCAGTTGGAAATTCAGGATCAATTATTTCTGAATGAGAAGAATTAGAAATTCTACTCAGGTGGTCAACCACTGGGTTTTCTGTTCCAGGATTATCTTTTATCACAAGGTCAAACTCTTGGAGCATTAAAATCCATCTTATTAGCCTTGGTTTGGAATCACTTTTCTTAAGTAAGAACTTTAATGTTGAGTGGTCTATGAAGATGATGATATTGGCACCTAAGAGATAGGGCCGGAATTTATCCAAGGAAAAAACCACAGCTAAAAGTTCATTTTCAGTCACAGTGTAGTGTGATTGAGTTTCATCCAATGTTTTTGAGGCATAAAAAATGACATGAGGATTGTTTTCTCTTCTTTGACCAAGAACAGCCCTAATGGCCATATTAGAAGCATCACACATCAATTCAAATGGTAAGGACCAATCTGGGGGTTGGAATTTTGGAGCAGATGTGAGAGCAGATTTGAGTTCAATGAAGGCTCTCTTGGAAGCCTCAACAAAATTGAATGTGACATCATTTTGAAGTAAACGAGTGAGTGGGAGGGAAATCATGCTGATGTTCTGAATGAATCGCCGATAGAAACCGGCATGACCAAGGAAGGACCGAATGTCTCGAACTGATTTGGGTTCAGGAAGTGATTGGATCACCTCAATTTTGGCTGGATCAACTTGGATACCCTCTTGAGAAATTATGTGCCCTAGAACAATCCCATTTGAAACCATGAAGTGACATTTTTCAAAATTCAGCACAAGGTTGCACTTGACACACTTTTGAAGGACCAAAGAGAGTGAATGTAAGCAAGATTCAAATGACTCACCATAAATGGTAAAGTCATCCATGAAGACCTCCATGCAATTTTCAATGAATTCAGAAACGATACTCATCATACACCGCTGGAATGTTGCAGGAGCATTACAAAGGCCAAAAGGCATTCGCCTATAGTCATAGGTTCCAAAGGGGCAAGTGAATTGTGTCATTTCATGGTCGTGAGGTGCGATTGGAATTTGGAAGTAGCCGGTGTAACCATCAAGAAAGCAATAGTGTGACTTTCCGTCCAATCTCTCAAGCATTTGGTCAAGGTAAGGAAGTGGGTAGTGGTCTTTTCGGCGTTTCAGCATTCAATTTGCGAGAATTGATGCACACACGCCATTTGTTTTTCACTCGAGTTGTGACCACTTCTCCATGTTCATTTGTGACAACTGTTATCCTACCCTTATTAGGAATGATTTGAATTGGACTAACCCATTCACTATCAGAAATTGGGTAGATAATACCAGCTTGAAGAAGCTTGGTAATCTCTTCCCTAACTACCTCAAGTATGAGTGGATTGAGTCTTCTTTGAGGTTGCCTAATTGGTTTGGATGATTCCTCTAGATGGATGTGATGCATGCAAAGGGAATGGTTGATTACTTGAATATCCTTTAGGGTCCAACCTAAGGCATTTTTGTTTTCCTCTAACACTTGAACAAATTGGGACTCCTCAGTTTCAGAAAGTGAAGCAGAGATAATGACAGGGTAGGAGGGATCATGGAAAAGGAATGCATACTTGAGGTGTGAAGGAAGTGGTTTTAGATCCGTTTCAGCCTTGATTTGAGAGCTAGACAAGTTAAGAGTAGGAGAAGGGATTCCAGATGGGTTTGGGTCATTTTCCTCCACATTGTCCAAGGTGGAGCAGTAGAGATCAGAGTTGATGTGGGATTCAAGGGAGTTTTCAAGTTCACTTTGATTGATGGAGTCTAAGAAAGAAAGGTCAACATCAAATTCTCCATTTATAACTTGGTTAATCACTGAGTAGATTTCACAGTCTCAACTATCATTAGAACATGAAGAGCATGGAGAAATGGAGGTGAGTTGATTCTCAGAAGTATCATTAGATGCATGAATAGAGAATGCAGAGTGATTCTCTGATGGGTATTACATGGCTTGAAAAATGTTGAACATGACCACTTGGTCACCAATTCAATGGATAAGATTCCTGAATGGACATCGATCTTGGTTCTAGCAGTCATGAGGAATGGTCTTCCTAGATTTAGGGGAGATCGAGAAGAGGTCGTCTCACCATCCATGTCAAGGACATATAAATCTGCTGGGATGATAAGATCATTGACCCGAACAATAACATCCTCAATTATCCCCTCAGGACTGGAAGTGCTTCGATTAGCTAATTGAATGAGAACACCCGTTCTGTGCAAGGGACCTAGACCAAGGTTAGAGAAAATGGATTTGGTCATGACATTTATTGAGTCTCCAAGGTCTATGAGTGCATCATCAAAGTTGGAACTCCCTATTTGACATGGAACCGTGAAGGTCCATGGATCTTTGCACTTCATGGGAATGGACTGTTGGGTTGAAACATTTTCAATGTTCCTAAGTTGCCTCTTATGGGTGCAAAATTCCTTAAGAAAGTTGGCATACTTAGGGTTTTGTTTGATGGCATCTAAGAGGGGGATGTTCACTTCAACACGTCTAAACATGTCAAGCATTTCAGGATCAGGTTCAAATGACTTCTTAGGCTTGGAGATTGCTTGAGGAAAAGGAATTGGGTTCCTTAGAGGAATGGAAGGAGGTGAAGGAGTGGATTCAAGTTCCTTTTCCAACTTTTTGTTCTTTTCATTTTCTAGATCAACATCGAAAGGGGAGGTAGAGGAATCAGCATGGGGCATAGCAATTTGCTTTCCCGATCTATGTGTAATTTCACTTACATTACCCTTAGGGTTGGGTAATGGTTGAGCTGGGAGTTGGGATGAATTGGATGGTTGTTTCTGGCTAAGGTGGGATGCAAGTTGACCTATTTGGGTTTCAATGTTCTTGAGGAAAGAACGGGTGAAGGAAGCAGGATCCTCTACAGCACTTTCCCATGGTTGTTTAGAAGAAGAGGCTTGTCCCAAATTGGGTTGGCCTTGATTTTGGTTCTTGGGAAAGTGATTGTATTGGGTGGGGAATTGGGAAGGCTCGTTAGGATAGTGGAATCAAGGAGTAGGATTGTTCCATTGGGGTTGAGGAACAAAAGGATAAGGTTGATGGATGTTACCACCACTTTGACCATATTGGAACTAGTTTGGATTATGATGAGGGAACTGGGGAGGATGAGAAATGGGATTACCATACCTCAGAGGTGGGTTAAAGGTAGAAGAGAAGGGCTCAGAGTGGGGTTACTTGAAGTTTCGAACAAACTGACCTGATTGTTGAGGGTTGATGTTTCACTGAGAATATGCTGCATTGAGCTCAATTGGACTAGATGAATCAGATGGATCATCTTGAAGTTGTGGACATGTGGCAGTCAGATGAGTTGGTGAGTTGCAGATTCCACAGTTCTTGACAGGCCCAGTGAAAAGAGATTGTTGAGGAGAGGAGTTTGGGGCTTTGGAAGCCACAGCTAGTTGACGCACAAGGCCTGTAAGTTCACTCATCCACTCAGTCATTTTGTTGGGCTCTATGTATTGATTCTCTTGGGCTTGTTTCACTTGATCATGTGCTCGAGTATGGAATTGTTGCGTGTTTGCAGCCATGTTGCTTATGAGTTCTCATGCAGTTGTAAGAGTTTTGTCAACAAGAGAACCGCCACTTGCGGCATCAATGAGAGTTCACTCCATAGCCAATAACCCCTCATAAATGTATTGGATCAGGAGTTGGTCAGGGATTTGATGGTGTGGACATGTTTCCACAAGCTTTTTGAACCTCTCCCAATACTCATGGAGTGATTCATTAGGGAATTAACGGATGCCGCTTATTTCCTTTCGGATAGAAGCAGTTCGGTAAGCGGGAAAGAACATCTCAAGGAAAAGTCTTTTCATGTCAACCCATGAGTTTATGGAACCAGGTGGGAGGTAGTAGAGCCAAGACTTGGCAGAATCCGCTAGGGAAAAGGGGAAAGCTCTAAGCTTGATTTGTTCTTCAAAAACCCCTTGAGGTTTCATGGTTGAGCAGACCACTTGGAACTCTTTGAGGTGAAGATGAGGATCCTCACCAGCTAGCCCATGGAAATGAGGAAGAAGATGAATCAAACCTGATTTGAGTTCGAAATCAGCCTCGATGATTGGATATTTAATACAAAGAGGTTGGTAATTCATATCAGGGGCAGTGAGTTCTTTAAGGGTCTGTTCCCTAGGATTAGCCATCTCTAAATCAATTTGTCTCGGAATGATTGGGCCTTGGTTGTTTTGATTGTCCATATGGTTCCTCCTAATTCGGAGAATAGTTCGCACAATCTCAGGATCATACAAATCTGAGGGATTGTATGGGAGGGTACGGGGCATCAAGAGCAGTGTAATACTTGAAGATGATAGAGGGTTTTTCTCTGTGTAATTTTTTTTTGTGGGTTATTTCATTTTTTTGGACTTTTTTTTTCAGAAATCAGAAACTATTAACTACAATTATGCACCATCCCCAGCAACGGTGCCATTTGAAAGCGCGGCCGATTGTCTCCTATCGACCGTTCAAGGTTCCGGTGCTCTGCTAATCTGTATAGCAGCACTCGGGTCGAATCCTCGGCGATGGAACAATTTTTTTTAGTTGATTTTTTTTGAATTGAGTTTTGATTTGGGGGTTTGTTTGTAGAGATTTAATTGAAATGATTGATTGATTAATATTGATTTAACAATTTGATAAATATTGGGGTGAGTTCATCATTAGGTAGTTAAGCTTGTGATATCCTTGAGCATTGCTTTATATTGCATTAAATTAACACCCATGTCACAAGTTGACATTGATTGGAATTCCCAAGTGTTAAGGCTTTAATCCAAGCCTTGACTTAACTCAGGGTTCTAATCGTAATCATATCTTGTTTATGGTAGCATATTTATGGTTCCAATAATCCATGTAAACCACATGCTAAACAAAACAATTCATTAATCCATGACATGCTAATTCCAACATACGCAATGTTAATTCAAAGAATACACATCGAGAAAAATCTCTCCATCGCTTAACATACCTAAATTATAACTCACCCCAATGAGAGATTTACTCAGCCATTAGGATGGTTATTAATTTGGTACGGATGTTTATAGTATTAGGGTATGAGAATAAGAGGAACAAGAATTGGACAAGAAAAGAGTGGTGTGCCAAACACACACACGAACTGCAAAGAACGTGAATGAAAAACGTGTTTTGATTGAATAAGAAATCACATAAAGGAAATGGTTTTAAGATTGATTTTTATCAATTAAGAAACTATTAATATTAAACTATAGAAGGTGTATGATTTTTAGAAGTGATGAAGGAGAAACTTGCATTAAAACTCAAAAGAAATTACAAGTACACTAAAACAATTACAAAGGAAAGAGCATGAAATAAATCGAAAGAAATGAAGGAGGAAAGGTTTCTCAAGTAAAAACATGAGTATGGAAGATCCTCCCAATCCCTTTGAAATGACTTGGTTGTGCCAATATATCCTCTTAAGTTCCAAACTTCCAACCTCTTGCAAGGAGAAGAGGGGAGTGTATTTATAGCCAAAGGTAGTGGACTGTTTTCATTCCCAAACTTCCCCTCCAGTAGGCCCGCCAATTTGACCTTTCGGACAGCAGAATCGCGAGAGATATCCTTCTTCAATATTGTAGATATGGATGTGGAATAGTCACCCTCAATGTTTGGCTGTCATTGGATTTTTGTGGCCAACGTTATGGCCGGATTACTAAAAACCTTTCTACAATCCAATGTTTTCCATAAAGTTTCCATGGCCTAAATCTGAATGCATTTATGGCTATGGAGATGCCTTCAAATCCGAACCATTTCTTCTGGAAAGTTGATCCTCCGTATCTTATCATTCACACCACAAAATAGTAGCTTCTTTGGACAAGTGGATTATTTGAAAAGTTAATAATGTTGGGCTGATTTAAAATCCCAGACAGAATGGTGGGCTTGATTTCAATGGATCCATTGGGCCCCAAAATGGTAGATTTGGGCCTTTAAATGATAATCTGTGACTCCATAAAAAATTTCCAAGCTTGAAATTGAATATCCACTCACTTGGGTTGGGAAATGGAGCCCAGTAATGAAATCTTCAAGGCTGGTCCAGAAATTAGGCAAATCCGGTGGGTCATCTTGTGTGGTCGATATGGCCCTTCAAATGGCCGAATTAGCCAATGCTCCAGTTAAGTTATTTGTAGGAAATTGAATTTAGAACCCTAAAAGACAATAATCACACAATTTGGATTAGTAGGGTGAGAGTTATATTTAAAATACTAAACAGACATGAATCTGTATTATTCGAAACAATACTCCAAAATAATATTTAATATTAAAGCACTAGTATTTCACATAAGTTATGCTCATTTAAATGAAAATCAGTATAGGGAGTATATAAAATGATATTAATAAATGAATAACATCAACTCCCCCACACTTAATATTGTGCATGTCCTCATGTGCAACAAACACAAAATAAAATCAAAACAAAACCATATTCATTCACCAACAAATATTAAAATTTTGTTTTCACCAATCAGGAGAGGTTTAGAATATTTCACTCATCCATATTGAATTCCATCACAAATTTGGTTCACAATAATGCATCAGAAACAATTCATTTTTTCATGTTCAAGGTTTGAATTGGAAAATGTAGGCACTCAAAACTTACTCCTCTCAATATGATAAAAATTTATTTTAGGAGGTTCACTCATTTTCCAACAAAAAGTGAAAATCAAGAGTTTGTAAGAGCTCTCAGATTCTATTCCCAAATATAATGTGTACAAGAATCAAGAGGTATTTTAAGGGGTTTTTCAGTGGCTATGGGACGGTAGGTATATAATGTCCAAAGGAAAAGAGGGGTTAAAAACACCAACATGGAAAAATAAATGCACATTTTTTTTTGAAATTTGATTTTAAAGGAAATAGAAACACATATTTACAAGGGAATGAATGTGTGATGAATGAAAAGTGAGGGAGATAGAAAATCGAATAGGGTGAGATGATGGAATATGTACAACATGAGAGACTTCCAATAATGACACAATACAAGATGTTTCAAGTGTTCTTTTTTTTTGCTTTTTTTTTCGAAAGTTGTGCTTGAAACAAGTCTCACAGTCATCTCCCAACCCATGCTTGATCTCCTCATGGAACTAATTTTAGTAGTTATAACACGAACAAAGGTTGATGATGAATGATTTTTGACCCACCCATGACACAACCCATTCCTTTTTTTATTTTTTTTATTTTTTTATATATTTGTTTTTCATTTATTTTAACACTTTTCAATGACTTTTGTAAAAATGACAATTACACATATACACCCCAAAGCTCACATAATTACAACCTCTCCCCCACAATTGAATGGATGCTTTCCCTCAAGCATATGAGGACACATTGGAAATCAATGAAAGTACGCCCAAAAATGAAGTCCATCCCCCCACACTTAAATTTCAATAAATTGTACCATGAAAATCCATGAAGATGTCGGGTGGGAAAGGGTATTTGGCTTGTAATGTGGCTATCAAAAGAAAGGTTTTCATAGGCTAAAAGGGGCTTTCAAAAGTAGGATCAATGTAAGGGTAACAGAAGGAAATTTGGCTATTCTGATTCTTATGTGGCTTAGAAAATGCCACTATCATATTAATGCACACAAAAGATGGAAATTCAGCTCGAAGGTCCACAAACTCAAGACTCAAAATCAGTGGTGAAGACACACAATGAAAAAGATGGCCATATACGACTTTGGCATGAAGGCTAATTTTATTCCTCACGGTAGGGGAGAATCATTTTCTACCAAAAATTGTTCATTCAAATTGTTTTTTATTGACACACAATTTTTTACCCAAGTTTGAGATAAAAATTTAATATATTTGAGTTTAAAACAATCCTTTTGACTCCCCAAAATGGTTGGAATGAATTTCAATATTGGATGATGAGTAAATATGACACCCCTTTTTTAAATTTTCATTTTTTTAATTTTTTTTTAATTTTTTATATTTTTAATTACACATCCACACAAAAGAGAAAATAGAAAAAAAGGTTGTGGAAGAATGTTGTAAAAAATGAGAGGGAGAGATGAAGATGAAGAAATAAAGAGAAGAAGAGAGGGAAGAGAGATTGAGAGAGAGAGAGAGTTAAAGGGAAAGAGGTGCCCCCTGGTTTGGATTTGGTGGGTCGCCATTTCTATATAGTGGTGGGTCAATGGAAGTCGATGTGGAACCTGTAGTGAATGGCCTCTCATGGTGATGCTTTAACCGGTGTCCATTTACTGTGAATGTTCTTTTTGAAGAAGGTTCTTGGACTTGCACTGCACCAAATGGGTAAACATTAGTAATAATAAAAGGTCCATCCCAAAGAGAATTGAGCTTACCTTGGTGAAGTTGAAATCGAGAATTGAAGAGCATTACCTTTTCACCTTCATGAAATACCTTTCGAAGAATGTGATTTTCATGGAGTGACTTTTCCTTTTCTTTGTAGAGAATGGAGTTCTCATACGAATCTAGTCGAAGCTCCTCCAATTCAGTCAACTGCAACAATCTTTCTTCACCATATTTTTCACAATCAAAATTAAAAGTTTTGACAGCCCAAAATGACTTATGTTGGATTTCAATGGGTAAATGACAGGCTATACCAAAAACTAGCCTAAATGGAGACATCCCAATGGGTGTCTTATAGGCTGTTCTATAGGCCCAAAGTACTTCACCAAGTCTATCGGGCCAGTCTTTTATTGTGGGCTTAACAATTCATTCAAGCACTCTTTTCACTTCTCTGTTAGAAAGTTCATCCATTCCATTTGTTCGAGGGTGATATGAAGTGGATGTTTTATGTACAACCCCATTCTTTTTCGAAAGTTAATCCATGGTTCTATTACAGAATTGAGTTCCTAAGTCACTTATCGAAGCACGTGGTGTTCCGAATCGATGGAATATATGGGTTTTGAGGAACACACTCACAGTTTGAGCATCATCTTTCTTAGTGGGTTTGGCCTCGACCCACCTAGAAACATAGTCAATAGCAAGGAGAATGTAGGATAATCCATTGGAAGGGGGAAAAGGTCCCATGAAATTGATGCCCCAAACATTGAAAAGATCACAAAGGATTAATGGCTTTTGAGGAATTTCGTTTCTTTTGGAAATTTTACCAAACTTTTGGCATGTGTGACATGACTGACAGAACTCTTGTGAGTCCGTGAAGAGTGAAGGCCAAAAGAATCCAGAATCTAGGACCTTTCGATAAGTCCTTTGTGGTCCAAAGTGGCCACCTCCAGGCATTGAGTGGAAGAGTTCCAAGATGGAGGATTGTTCAGTTTCATCAACACATCTCTTCATTACCATGTCAGCCCCAGTTTTCCAAAGTTTATTATCTTCCCAAAAATTATTCTTTGAATCACTTTTCATCTTTTCTTTTTTTTATTTTGAAAAATATTCAGGGAAAACACCAGAAACCAAGTAATTGACAATTGGGGCATACCATGGTAACTTTGGAGTGAGAGATGAGAGGTGTTCAGTTGGAAATTCAGGATCAATTATTTCCGAATGAGAAGAATTAGAAATTCTACTCAGGTGGTCAGCCACAGGGTTTTCTTTTCCAGGTTTATCTTTTATCACAAGGTCAAACTATTGGAGCATTAAAATCCATCTTATTATCCTTGGTTTGAAATCACTTTTCTTAAGTAAGAACTTTAATGCTGAGTGGTCTGTGAAGATGATGATTTTGGAACCTAAGAGATAGGTCCGGAATTTATCCAAGGCAAAAACCCCAGCTAAAAGTTCTTTCTCAGTCACAGTGTAGTGTGATTTAGTTTCATCCAATGTTTTTTGAGGCACAAAAATGACATGAGGAATGTTCTCTCTTCTTTCACCAAGAACAACCCCAATGGCCCTATCAGAAGCATCACACATCAATTCAAATGGTAAGGACCAATCTGGGGGTTGGATTATTGGAGCAGATGTGAGAGAAGATTTGAGTTCAATGAAGGCTCTCTTTCAAGCCTCATCAAAATTTAATGTGACATCATTTTGAAGTAAACGAGTGAGTGGGAGGGAAATCTTGCTGAAGTTCTGAATGAATCACCGATATAAACCGGCATGACCAAGGAAGGACCGAATGTCTCGAACTGATTTGGGTTCAGGAAGTGATTGGATCACCTCAATTTTGGCTGGATCAACTTGGATACCCTCTTGACAAATTATGTGCCCTAGAACAATCCCATTTGAAACCATGAAGTGACATTTTTCAAAATTCAGCACAAGGTTGAACTTGACACACTTTTGAAGGACCAAAGAGAGTGAATGTAAGCAAGATTCAAATGACTCACCATAAATGGTAAAGTCATCCATGAAGACCTCCATGTAATTCTCAATGAATTCAGAAAAGATACTCATCATACACTGCTGGAATGTTGCAGGAGCATTACAAAGGCCAAAAGGCATTCTCCTATAGGCATAGGTTTCAATGGGGCAAGTGAATGTGGTCTTTTCTTGGTCTTGAGGTGCGATTGGAATTTGGAAGTAGCCGGTGTAACCATCAAGAACACAATAGTGAGACTTTCCGGCCAATCTCTCAAGCTTTTGGTCAAGGAAAGGAAGTGGGTAGTGATCTTTTCATGTTTCAGCATTCAATTTGTGATAATGGATGCACACACGCCATTTTTTTTCACTCAAGTTGTGACCACTTCTCCATGTTCATTTGTGACGACTGTTATCCCGCCCTTCTTAGGAACGAATTGATTTGGACTAACCCATTCAATATCAGAAATTGGGTAGATAATACCAGCTTGAAGAAGCTTGGTAATCTCTTCCCTAACTACCTCAAGTATGAGTGGAATGAGTCTTCTTTGAGGTTTCCTAATTGGTTTGGATGATTCCTCTAGATGGATGTGATGCATGCAAAGGGCTGGGTTGATTCCTGAAATATCCTCTAGGGTCCAACCTAAGGCATTTTTGTTTTCCTCTAACACTTGAACTAGTTGGGACTCCTCAGTTTCAGAAAGAGAAGTAGAGATAATGATAGGGTAGGAGGGATCATGGAAAAGGAATGCATACATGAGGTGTGAAGGAAGTGGTTTTAGATTAGTTTCAGCCTTGATTTGAGAGCTAGACAATTTAGGAGCAGGAGAAGGGATTCCAGATGGGTTTGGGTCATTTTCCTCAACATTTTCCAAGGTGGAGCAGTATAGATCAGAGTTGATGTGGGATTCAAGGGAGTTTTCAAGTTCACATTGATTGATGGAGTCTACGAAAGAAAGGTCAACATCAACTTCTCCATTTATAACTTGGTTAATCACTAAGAAGATTTCACAGTCTCCACTATCATTAGAACATGATGATCATGAAGAAATGGAGGTGAGTTGATTCTCAGAAGTGTCATCAGATGCATGAATAGAGAATACAGAGTGATTCTCTGATGGGTATCACATGGCTTGAAAAATGTTGAACTTGACCACTTGGTCACCAAATTCCATGTATATGATTCTTGAATGGAAATCAATCTTGGTTCTAGCAGTCATGAGGAATGTTCTTCCTAGAATTAGGGGAGATCGAGAAGAGGTCGTCTCACCTTCCATGTCAAGGACATAGAAATCAGCTGTCAAGACAAGATCATTGACCCGAACAAGAACATCCTCAATTATCCCCTCAGGACTGGCAGTGCTTCGATTATCTAATTGAATTACAACACCCGTTGGGTGCAAGGGACCTAGACAAAGGTTGGAGAAAATGGATTTGGGCATGACATTTATTGAGGCTCCAAGGTCTATGACTGCATCATCAAAGTTGGAACTCCCTATTTGACATGGAACTGTGAAGGTCCATGGATCTTTGCACTTCATGGGAATTGACTGTTGGGTTGAAACATTTTCAATGTTCCTAAGTTGCCTCTTATGGGTGCACAATTGCTTAAGAAACTTGGCATACTTAGGGATTTGTTTGATGTCATCTAAGAGGGGGATGTTCACTACAACACGTCTAAACATGTCAAGCATTTCAGGATCAGGTTCAAAGGACTTCTTAGGCTTGGAGATGGCTTGAGGAAAAGGAATTGGGTTCCTTAGAGGAATGGAAGGAGGTGAAGGAGTGGATTCATGTTCCTTTTAAAACTTTTTGTTCTTTTCATTTTCTAGATCAACATCGAAAGGGGAGGTAGAGGAATCAGCATGGGGAATAGCAATTTTCTTTCCCGATCTAAGTGCAATTGCACTTACATTACCCTTAGCGTTGGGTAATGGTTGATCTGGGAGTTGGGATAACTTGGATGGTTGTTGCTGGATAAAGTGGGATGCATGTTGACCTATTTGGGTTTCAATGTTCATGAGGCTAGAACCGGTGAAGGAAGCAAGATCCTCTACAGCACTTTCCCATGGTTGTTTAGAAGAAGAGGCATGTCCCAAATTGGTTTGGCCATGATTTTGGTTCTTGGGAAAGCGATTGTATTGGGTGGGGAATTGGGAAGGCTCGTTAGGATAGTGGAATCCAGGAGGAGGATTGTTCCTTTGGGGTTGAGGAACAAAAGGATAAGTTTGATGGATGTTACCACCACTTTGACCATATTGGAACTGGTTTGGATTTTGATGAGGGAGCTGAGGAGGATGAGAAATGGGATTACCACACCTCATAGGTGGGTTAAAGGTATAAGAGAAGGGATCAGATTGGGGTTGGTTGAAGTTTCTAACAAACTGACCTGATTATTGAGGGTTGAAGTTTTGCTGAGCATATGCCGCATTGAGCTCCATTAGACTAGATGAATCAGATGGATCATCTTGAAGTTGTGGAAATGTGTCAGTCAGATGAGTTTGTGAGTTGCAGATTCCACAGTTCTTGATAGGCCCAGTGAAAATAGATTGTTGAGGAGAGGAGTTTGGGGCTTTGGAAGCCACAACTAGTTAACGCACAAGACCTGTAAGTTCACTCATCCACTCAGTCATTTTGTTGGGCTCTATGGATTGATTCTCTTGGGCTTGTTTCACTTGAGCATATGCTCGAGTATGGAATTGATGCGTGTTTACAGCCATGTTGCTTATGAGTTCTCTTGCAGCTGCAAGAGTTTTGTCAATAAGAGCACCGCCACTTGAGACATCAATGAGAGTTCACTCCATATCCAATAACCCCTCATAGAAGTATTGGATCAGGATTTGGTCAGGGATTTGATGGTGTGGACAAGTTTCCACAAGACTTTTGAACCTCTCCCAATACTCATGGAGTGATTCATTAGGGAATTGACGGATGCCGTTTATTTCCTTTCGGATAGAATCAGTTCGGGAAGTGGGAAAGAACTTCTCAAGGAAAAGTCTCTTCATGTCAACCCATGCGTTTATGGAACCAGGTGGGAGGTAGTAGAGCCAAGACATGGCAGAATCCACTAGGGAAAAGGGGAAAGATCTAAGCTTGATTTGTTCTTCAGAAACCCCTTGAGGTTTCATTGTTGAGCAGACCACTTGGAACTCTTTGAGATGAAGATGAGGATCCTCACCAGCTAGCCCATGGAAATGTGTAAGAAGATGAATCAAACCCGATTTGAGTTCGAAATCAGACTTGATGTTTGGATATTGAATACCAAGAGGTTTGTAATTCATATCAGGGGCAGCGAGTTCTTTAAGGGTCTGTTCCCTAGGATTAGTCATCTCTAAATCAATTGGTCTAGGAATGAGTGGGCCTTGGTTGTTTTGATTGTCCCTAGGGTTCCTCCAAATTCGGAGAATAGTTCGCTCAATCTCAAGATCAAACAAATCCGAGGGATTGTTTGGGAGGCTACGGGGAATCAAGATCAGAGTAAGACTTGAAGATGATGGAGGGTTTTTCTCTGTGTAAAATTTTGTTTTGTGGGTTATTTGATTTTTTTGGTCTCTTTTTTCAAAAATAAGAAACTATAAACTACAATTATGCACCGTCCCCGGCAAAGGCGCCATTTGAAAGAGAGGCTGATTGTCTCCTATCGACTGTTCATGGTTCCAGTGCTCTGCTAATGTGTATAGCAGCACTCGGGTCGAATCCTCGGCGATGATACAATTTTTTATAGTTTTCTTGTTTTTGAATTGTGTTTTGATTTGGGGGTTTGTTTGCAGAGCTTTAAATGAAATGATTGATTGAGTAATATTGATTTAACAATTTGATAAATATTGGGGTGAGTTCATCATTAGGTAGTTAAGCTTTTGATATCCTTGAGTTTTGCTTTATATTGCATTAAATTAACACCCATGTCACAAGTTGACATTGATTGGAATTCCCAAGTGTTAAGGCTTTAATCCAAGCCTTGACTTAACTCAAGGTTCTAATCATAATCAAATCTTGTTTATGGTAGCATATTTATGGTTCCAATAATCCATGGAAACCACATATTAAACAAAACAAGTCATTAATCCATGACATTCTAAGTCCAACATACGCAATGTTAATTCAAAGAATACACACATCGAGCAAAAGCTCTCCATTGCTTAACATACCTAAATTATAACTCACCCCAATGAGAGATTTACTCAGCCATTAAGATGGTTATTAATCTGGTAGGCATTTTTATTGTATTAGGGTATGATAATAAGAGGAAGAAGAATTGGACAAGAAAAGAGTGGTGTGCCGAACACACACACGAACTACAAAGAACATGAATGAAACACGTGTTTTGATTGAATAAGAAATCACTTAAAAGAAATGGTTTTAAGATTGATTTTTAACAATTAAAAAACTATTATTATTAAACTACAAAAGGTGTATGATAATTAGAAGTGATGAAGGAGAAACTTGCATTAAAACTCAAAAGAAATTACAAGTACACTAAAATAATTACAAAGGAAAGAGCATGAAATAAATGGAAAGAAATGAAGGAGGAAAGGTTTCTCAAGTAAAAACATGAGTATGGAAGATCCTCCCAAGCCCTTGGAAATTACATGGTCGTGCCAATATATCCTCCTAAGTGCCAAAGTTCCAACCTCTTGCAAGGAGAAGAGGGGAGTGTATTTATAGCCAAAGGTAGTGGACTGTTTTCATTCCCAAACGGCCCCTCCAGTAAGACCGCCAATTTGACCTTTCAGACAGCAGACTCTAGAGAGATATCCTTCTTCAATATTGTAGATATGGATGTGGAATAGGCGCCCTCAAAATTTGGCTGTCATTGGACTTTTTGGGCCAATGTTATGTCTGTATTACTAAAAACGTTTCTACTGTCCTATGTTTTCCAGAAAGTTTCCATGGACTAAATCTTAATGCATTTATGGCTATGGAGATGCCTTCAAATCCGAACCATTTCTTCTGGAAAGTTGATCCTCCGTATCTTATCTTTCACAAAACAAAATAGTAGCTTTTTTGGACAAGTGGATTAGTTGAAAATTCAATAAGGGTGGGATGATTTAAAATCCCGGACAGAATGGTGGGCTTGATTTCAATGGATCCATTGGGCCCCAAAATGGTAGAGTTGGGCCTTTAAATTTTAATCCCTGACTCCTTAGGAAATTCTCGAGCTTGAAAAAGAATATCCACTCATTTGGGCTGGGAAATTGAGCCCAGTAATGAAAACTTGAAGGCTGGTCCAGAAATTAGGAAGATCTGGTGGGTCATCTTGTGTGATCCAGATGACCTTTCAAATGGCCGAATTAGCCAATTCCCCAGTTAAGTGATTTGTAGGCAATTGGATTTAGAACCATACAAGACAAGAATCACACAATTAGGATTAGTAGGGTGAGAGTTATTTTTAATATACTAAATTGACATGAATCTGTATTATTCGAAACAATACTCCAAAATAATATTTAATATTAAAGCACTAGTATTTCACATAAGTTATGCTCATTTAATTTAAAATCAGTAGAGGGAGTATAAAAAATGATATTAATAAATTAATAACATCACCTACATTTGTTACCTACTACACACAACAATTATATTTTGTAGATAACCCAACACATTGAATGTACCCATCACTATTAAGGGTACTTACTTTATATTTGAGAGTTACCCATTTTTTATATTGATTATGTAGTGTTTAACCATACATATTCATTCCCATAACATTTTTTTATGTTACGCCATTTATTAACTAATAATGTATTGATGTTTTACGTGTTTATATATCAATATATATTTTTATGGATTCATAAAAAAAAATATTTCATTTTAATGACAATTATATCATTAATATATTGAATTTTTATATTTTAAAGAAGTCACAGGTGGGGCCAGAAATTACAGAGTCCCTCTGTGAATCGGCTGGCATCATGAGATAAAATGTTTGGGTATTTTGTTTTTCCTACCCAATGTAAAAATTATGTCTTGTCTATGATCATGATATCATGAATGATTCCTTGGTTGAAAAATTGATTGTATAAATGGTTTCTTGGTTGAGGCCTTGATAATAATCATCATGATTTATTGATTTAATAATTCTATTTCCATGAATTCAGTTATTGTTATATTTGTATTACTATTCATTACTATTCTATCTGGGATGTTATTCAAATTGAAGATATTTTTTATATGGTATGTTTCTTGAATATTCACACTACCATTATGTGTATACTTATCATAAAATATTTTTCTGTACTTATACCCTTAGTGATGTTATCCCTATATTTTACACCAATGTAATAATGTACCAGAAGAATCATGTTAACTATTGTTGGGGAGTTTTAATTGGTATTAAATGAAGTTTATTATTAATATGGAAAAATAGATATTAAAAGAATGTGGTCATCATAAGAATAATCATAATACCAAAGGATTTCCATGGAATTTTACTTTCATTATGATTTTTAGCTCAATATTTTTATTATTAGTAGATAATTATGTATATTAAATTTTTTAGAGTTGGTTTTTAACAAAAGCTAGATAATATTAGCACTTATAATAATGGTTGGTATTTACATCCCATGAAAGTAAAAATGGATAGTGTTAGAAATTCACAGATTATGGCTATATTAGGGAATTGTTTTCTAGTTATTAATAAAAATATTTATCATATTAAGATACCTACATGTCCATTACGTGGTCTAACAATGTGGGACCACATTATGTGACAATATACTCCATCATTCCATAGGTCCACTAATCCACTAGAAGCTAAATAATGGGTAATGTCCCTAGTGAAAATATTTTCTACTTTGGAATTATTGAAAATGAAAAAATTTACATGGGGTTTTATCAACTAAGGGAAGTTTTTGATAAAAATTGTTTTTTTATTCAAAATTATAATGATGTGGATGAGATAGAAAATAAAGAATGCTATATTTTCTAGTTGATATTATGTGTAAATGCATCCCTTTATAAAAATGAGATGATATAAAAAAGGGGAGTATATGTTTTAAATAATAAGTAAAAGTATATATTTTCTTATGATAAGTATTATTTTATATGATATTCTAGGAATAATGGGAAATACATACACATACCACATGGTAGGATCGACCATTTATTTGAAGAGATTAATCTGATCCATTAAAGGGAACTAGTAGCTCAAAAACAATCATTATATGAGGATATAGAATAATTTTTAATAAGGAATCAAAAATATTTCTAAAAGTATTATATTTTCAAAGGATTTCAATATAAGATGAGTATCATTGATCAAAATGTAAAAAAATGTTATGGTGAGGAATAATTGAAGGATATGACATCCAACATATGATAATTGTGGAAAGAAACACTATAATAATTCCTTAAAGTCAAAATGAGTTTTTCAAATGTATGTATAAATTTCGTATTCAGATCATGATGAATGGGAAAGAACGAAGCATCTAATATCTCATTATTTAACTATTAAAATATAGTGAATTATATGAACTAATTCATTAAGTTTCAAGCTATTACACCTTAGAGTATGTATTTGGTGAAAGGATAATTTTATGTGATTACAATATTTGGAGGAAAAAATTCATAATGATGTGATAGTAGAAATGTCGATGGTAAAAGGAAATATTTATAATTCTTTACACAAATATGGATCTTTTTTACATTTTTGTATCATAATTATTCTTATGTATATTAATAAATTTCTAGAACCTTAAGAAATGATTTTTCCGTCAATAATCTCTATGGAAATACTATTGTAATAATAAGATTTCATTTAGTCTCCATTTTGATTAATATACACACCCAACATGAAAATATGATTATCATACATTTTCATGACATTGAAAATATCATGAGTATTTATTAGATTATGAATTACAATGGAAATAATTGTTTTCTAATAGAAGTGTGTTTCAGATCAAAAATGGTGAGTGGGGTTATTTGAATTTAGAGTGACGATTCATTACCTAATTCTTGTCGGGATCCTCCACAAATATCCCACCTTAATAAAATATATAGAGATAAATAAGGTGTATCATATGGTTGAAAAGGAAGAAATACCAATTTATGATATACCTATTATTCAAGAATGCAATGATGTGTTTCATGAATAATTACATTACATAAGGTATAGTTTTTTATAGATCACATCTTGGATAAAAAATGATTACCAAGACTCATTATAGAGTGGAAATAGTGGAATTAGTGGACTTAAGGAAAACACTGTAGGATTTATGGGATAATGGATTTTTCTCTCCCATGTGTTTAACCATGGGGATCCCCTATTTTTTTATGAAGAATGACGAGTCTATGAGGTTATGCATTGGTTATAAAGAGACAAATGTAATTACTATAATGATTATGTGTCCCATACCATAGATTGAGGAATTATATAATCTAATTTGGGGAGATTTATATTTTCCAAAGATCAATATTCACTCTTGTTATCCCCAATAAAGTGTGAAGAGGATTAATAAACCAAAATATACATTTCATTTGTGGTATGTACGTAATGAGTTTACTATGATGCTCATTAAATTGACTAATTCAGCCTATGTGTGCATGGATCGTATGAATAGAGTATTAAAGTACTATAATAAATATTTCCAAGTATTATTCATTGATGATAGCATGATATTCTCTAAAATCATTGAGGCGTATGAGAATCATTTCTAAAGCATAATTAAGACTACAAGATATATTTAATTATATGAAATAATTAAATAGTTCAGAATTTTGAGTCCATGAAATTTAATTTTATGACCATATTGTCTTTAAATATGGAATATATATTGATCCTTCAAGGATAAAGGGTTTTATGGAATATCCCACACTGAAGAATTTGACTAAGATATGTTGTTTTCTTATCTTATTAGGTTACAATCAATGATTTTTCAAATGATTTCTCGATTTTCCAACACCTTATCCAATTTGATAAATAATGGGGTATAATAAAAAGGCTCTATGAGTATGTTAAATTATTGAGTTACTTATTAGGATAATGATCAATCCATTTATTTTGACTATAATATAATAAAATTATGGATTTACAAATATATGGTGATAAATAAAAGAAATTATTAGGATTCATCCTTTTGAGAATTTATATTATGTTTTCTTATGTATTGAGGATATTGATGATCCAAAAATAGATCTTTATCACTCATGATCGTGAATTGTCAGTATTAAACTTTCACATGAAGACAAGGATTCAATCTTAATTTTGAAAGAGATGTGACATATACATATACCAGAATGGTTTCGTGTACAATTGTTTACAAAAGGATACCAACAGGAGACTAAGAAGGTGGTATATCTACACAAAGACTGTGATTCCTAAATTAACTATCACAGATGTAAATAAAATAAGGTGGATGATCATTATGTGGGAAATATCATTGTGTTATGACCAATATGTGGATATACAAGGAACCTGTATTCTTAGAGTTGATAAATTTGGGTGTGGGAATCATGAAGGAAGGGAAAACACCACCCAATTTATAAATAGTTTGCAAACCATCCTAACAAGAGAATATAATGAAATTGTAACATTAAAATGAGGGTTTGTAATATATATTTAATTCCTTGAATAATGGGAAATAAATATATTCTCATATGAATATGGTGTGTCAATGTTTGGAAAGAGTTTGTGTATTCCATCTATACATATTATTAAATAATAGTTACTAGATTAATCTCATTGATAAAATTTATCTATATACTCTAGTAGTATAAATAGGTATAGGGATTTTGGTGATAATTTCTAGAGGGATGGTATGAAGTGGAAAATTACATATTATGAGTCTAGATTCCTGGAATTCTAGTAGGAACAGGTTGAAAGAAAATATTCTATATGATTCAAGGAATCTCTCTCTATACCACTGTGGAAGTGGGATAAATTAATTATAAATTTTTTATAGGATTAAGAAGACTCTAAAAAGTAATAATATTAGATGGGTTAGTGTGAATCACCTTATAATGTTTCTGAATTTCATCGATTGAATGGAGTACTTACCTCTCATGTGTTTTACTTGGATATTCAGTAATGAAATAGAGGTAATTCATGGTAATGATATAATAAATATATTTGATCATTAACCATGATTCAAAACAAAATATTAGAGGAAAATTTAGGAGGTTCTTGACATTGAGGTGAATTTTAGCATTCCTATCACCTTTGAACTGAAGAAAAGTTTTAAATAAAAATTAAATAAATATAATACATGTTAAGGTCATTCTATCTTGATTTTAGAGGAATGTGGTGTTGGATTGGGTTATACCAATTATAAACAAGATGGGGGATGAATTGTGTCTTTTACAATTTCTTCACAAGATCATGATCTATCCTTTAAACCATATTAGAAAGATTTAGCAACATAAAATAAATAGAAAAGGACACATGATGTATAGTGGTTCGGGGAACAGAAGGCCCCTAGTATACTCCACCAACTCTCTACTACACAAGAATGCTGAGATTCACTACCGCGTCCTCTTATCAACAGATTATTCCACAACTGACTGTAGGCAGTTGACACCTTTACAACTTTAAAGGAAAACAGAGCCTTCTGGTTCATACACAGAACCAAACCCACAACTTAGTATGAGAATCTTGTTACTCAAAGTAAAAGATTATTTTATCATTGAAATACATTCCAGTGGTTCTTCATAATTGCAACAACATACAATTGACAGTCGATGGATCATCGATTTCAGAAATGATGTTCTTCTGGTAAAGAGTAGTTTTGACTCGATCTGGTTTCATTAGATATTGAAATTTAATTTTCAAATTTAACAGTAGTCGATTTACAAAAGATATTCGGTGTAGAATCGGTGAATCTTTAATTGATTTTCTTCTACTTTAGAAAACAGATCTTTCTCTCTCTTCATAATAGAAGATCTGTATGTCTCGATTGTCTCTGTAAATAGTAATAGTGATGAACTCAAGAGCATGATATATATTTTTCTTCTTTTCAATGATTTACCTCTCTATCTGTAAGAAAAAATAATAAAGGTATGTATATATTAAATACAAGTGTTCTCCTTTCAAATTTAGATCCACAAAAGTCGCCTCTAGAATCATGATATTCATATATTTGAATAACCAAAGCAGTTGTAACTCCCCTTAAAATTCACCATGAAAATCTCTTCTTAAATCGATCCTTTGAATCATAAATAAACATATTTCAATCTATCAAAGACGAGGTTTAGATTTCGGTTTTTCTTCTGGATATAAATCATCCTAATAATGTGCATAAAGACTATTTCATTTATAAAGTTTTCTTTTAAATCTCTAACGCCAAACATAGGGTTGAACTGCATAGCATACATTCTCTGAATGTAAGGTTCGCAACGTAAGGTTGATCATAAATGTAAGGTTGATCTCAAACATAAGTTTTATCTTCCATACATTTCTCTTCAACTCTCAAATAAACTATCCATAATCCATCATCTTCCAAACGAAAGGTAAATGATCCAATGTAAGGTTGTTTACAAAAGTAAGGCTGAATAAACATACTTTTGAGAAACAAACATGACATTCCATATTAACGTAGGACTCTTCTTCCATACTTCTATATATTCCAAACGTATGGTTCCTTCCAAACGCAGGGTTCTTTCTTCCATACATTTCTGGAAACATATGGTTTCTTAACAAAACATTACTGACAACTCGTAAGTGACAGTTTTCATCGATACACTATGCTCATCAACATGGGTTATAAATAGTGTTTCCAGAACATGCTAAAGTGATTTTCGAACACATTGAGTATAAACAGTGTTTCCAGAACACACTAACAAATATTCCATGTGGATTAAAATGCTTAAATATTATTTCAAAATAGAGAAATAAATAATATTAATTTCCGGAAATATAATCAAAGTAAAATCAATATAATAACAAATAAGGGTATTTTTGAACATCAAAATCATCATAAAAAGACATAGTATTGTTGAAATCAATACTTTCTCAACATTATCCCCCTTTTTGATGATCACAAAACCATGAAATAACCAATAAAATTATCTTACAAAATTAATTTTATATAAATTATAATTTTGAAAAGATAAAACCAATAATGTTTTTAAAAAAAATTATTTCCTAGTTTTTACATTTTCTCCCTCTTTAAAAAGTAAAATTTTAGAAGGTAAAATAATATCTCCTCCTTTATAAACAATTTTTTCTCCCATAAGAATATGTTGTGTTTATCCACATTTCTCCCTCTTTTTCGATATTAAAAAGAATGATAGAAGAAGGAATGTAACTCATTTTAATGAAGCACTGAAAATAAGTAATTTCTATGGTAAAACAGTTTACAATATTTGAATCTGGATTACTAGAATTCAAACAGAGATAGTACAGTAAAACAAATTAATGACACATAAACATGCGAATAAAATATATATTATGGAAAACATAATTACAAGTACAATAATGACAATGAGAATCAAGGTTGGGATATAAATGATTGGAAAATAGGTTTTAGTGCCTTTGAATGATTACCTTGATCTCTGGCAGTTGTAGTCTTAACCTTTTCATTAGTCCATCACCTAACTGGACTATGAGATCTCATCCTTCCTGAGTCAGAATAATGAATTCAATGAAATTGACACTGAAAAACTAAATTAGCCTCTCTTCATTTTCCATAAAATAGTTAACTTATTAGTGAACTAATTCAGTAAAACACTAATTCCAAGTTCATTTAAAGTCAAATGGTCAATTAGAAACTTATTATTGTCCAACAACATAGATAAAGAAGCACTATTTCATTGAAGATCATGCAGCATGTCATTCATGTTTCTCATAGTTACTGTAATGACCTGAAATCCTCTGATCAGATCAGGTGAAGTACCTGATGTACTGGCTTCACAATTTCTGACTGCTGCGAATTGTTTCTCTATGAAAGATTTAAACACAACTAAATATGACTTCATCATGATTTATGATTTTAGATTTTGTATTCATCTAACATTTCCTTCTTGAAAATTTCAACTTCTTTCTTAGAAACAGAACTGGCTTTCAGTCTCTGAAATTTCAGATTCTCCTTTACTAATTCTCTTCTTAAAGAAGCATTTTTAGCTTGATATTTATTAAATTTTAGGATCGATTCTGGCACATAATTATTATCAGAATCAAAGGTACCTTGGGATTGATTATCAGTCTGAGCTTTTAGTGGATTCATTAGTGCTAGAAGTAGGGATTCAACATCTGACTTTTCCTCATCGTTCTTTTGTACTGGTTTCTACACTGATTTTTTCCTTCGAGTCCTTTCCCGAACTCATCCATAGGAAAATCTTCACTAGTGATATTAGTGTGAATTTCAGAAAGGATCTCTGCAAGGTTAGATTCTTACACATCGTTAGCATCTTCTTCATTGATTTCCTCCAAAATAGGTTCCTCTAATATAGGATCCTCATGAGCTAATTCTTCTTGGAATCTTTTAGTACACTGTACATTATCAGATCTAGCCACGTCAACATCTCCAGGATTTTCAATAGTTGGATGCACAATTTCTTTTTCTACATGAGGAGGCACCTTAATCTGAGAAACTGTTGGTTGATCAACTTGGTGAAGTGCATATTATCACATAGTGCTATAGAATAGAAGAGGTTCTGTTTTTCCAATATTTGATTGAACAGGTTCCCCATTAGCTGGAGCTACTCTTGACCGTTTCTTCTCATGTCCTTATTGACTTTCCTCATCAGTAGGTGTATCAACTATCTAAAACTATATTCTCCTTGATAGTCCACTAGTTCTTTGATTTAGATACTACTTTCATTGATTTTGTAGGAAGTCCTAAGCACTTTCTTGTTCTTCTTCTCCTCCAACAGGCATGAGTTATCCTTTAATTATTCTCCAAAAGAAACCAAACTTCCTTATTGTGACAAAATTGAAAATGTTGTTATTGTTACATTTCACTTGGTCATCTAGAGCCTTATCATATATGTCCTGAATATGATCCTTTAAATGATCCTTCCAAAGTGATAGAAGGTCATCCTCACTTATTTTTGGTAATAGCTATTGAGATATATGATCATAAATCTTGGAAAATTCACCTTTATATCACTCATAAACATAACATTTATTTACATATCAGGGCAAATATTTTATCCATCTTTGAAAATCTCAGTGTAATACATGTTTTCACAAATTTGACTAAAATATTCTTATTAGGCTCTAGATCATTCACTATCATCCTCCTTATATTTGTAGAAACAAACAGAAAAGACATAATATCATTAGACTTATGAAAATTATCACCAATATTCATTAAATCAATGTGGAAAACTCCCTCAAGAGGGAAATGAAGAATTTTGGTTATCTCTACAGATGAAATCAAAAAATATTTGTCGCCAATATTTTCTATTATTGAATCTTCATCTTCTCCCATACTGAAATAAACTGATTTAAAAAAGTGATGAATTTTTACCTCCTATAGAAACTCTGTATAGTCCCCATTGGAGGTTTTTTATAGTTTCTATAATGTTAGGGCTTTCCTCATCTTTAGATACATCTGGTACAACCATTCCTAATCGATCACCTTTCCATACAAAAGCTTCTTTCCTACAAAGCGTTGCCGCATAGAGTTGTTGGTTTCGGGATCATTAGTCCTTTTGATTTTTCTCACTACTATCACAGATTTTTGAAGGTTTGAAAATCTTGGGTTTTGATGGTTCAGGTGCGGATAGAGAAGTGTGGTTGAAGTTCTCCGGGTTTCGAATGGTTTTGAAAAAATGATCGGTTTTGGAATAGGAAATGATTTCTGGCATTCTTGATTTTCGGGTCATTACGCACATAGTAATTATTACAATATTTTAATGTAAAAACTTACGTGGAAAAACATTAAAACATAACTGATGAAAACTGAGCCTTTTCTATCACCTTAACAGAAGATCTGTAAGTCTCGATTGTCTCTATAAACTGTGGCAGTGAAAAACTCAAGATCTTGATATATATTTTTCTTCATTACAATGATTTGGCTCTATATCTATAATAGAAAATAATACAGGTATATATAGAATAAAAATGAGCGTTCTCCTTTTAAATTTAGATCCAAAAAAGTCACCTTTAGAATTGTGATATTCAAATTTTTGAATAACCAGAGAAGTCGTAACTCCCCTTAAAATTCACCATGAAAAGATCCTCTTAAATCGATCCCCTGAATCATAAATAAATATCTTTGAATCAGTCAAAGACACTCATTAGATTCATGTTTTAATCTAGCTTTAAATCAGACTTATAATCATTATAATGACTATTGCTTTAATAAAGTCAATACTTAAATCTCTAACGCCAAACGTGGGTTCGAACTGCATAGAATACATTCTCTGTAAGTAAGGTTCACAATGTATGGTTGATCAAAAACATATGGCTGATCTCAAACATAAGGTTGATCTCAAACATAAGGTTGATCTTCCATAATTTTCTCTCCAGCTCTCAAAACAATAATACATAATCCACCAGCTTCAAAACGAAAGGTAAATGATCCAACGTAAGGTTGTTCACATAAGTAAGATTGATGAGCCATACTTTTGAGAAAAAAACATGATGTTTCATATTAATGTAGGATTCTTCTTCCATATTTTTTTGATATTACAAACGTAAGGTTCCTTCCAAACATATGGTTCTTTCTTCCATAATTTTCTCACAACGTATGGTTGCTTAACCATACTTTACTAATAACCCATAAGCGATCATTTTTATCCTTACGATATGCTCCCAAGCATTGGGTATTGACAATGTTTCCAGAACATGCTAAAGTGATTTCCAAACACATTTTGTTTGAACAGTCTTTCAAGAACATACTAAAAAATATTCCACGGGGATTAAAATGCTCAAATATTATTTTAAAATAGATAAATTAATAATATTAATTTCCTAAAATATACTCAAAGTAAAATCATTATAATAAAAAATAAGGGTATTTTTGAACATCAAAATCATCATAAAAATACAGAGATTGGTTGAAAACAACACTTGCTCAACATGTGGGATCATTTCCTAACATTCCAATAATTTATATATAATAATAACATATATTCTAGTATTAAGACGACACAATTAGACACAGTGTATGATAATTGATTACATAATCCTACATTTTGGGATGAGGTTAATGAGGGGATGCTATTATTTCTAGATCTTTTTTGGGATAAATTAATGAATTTGAAAACTACTATGAATAAAATTAAAGTTGGCATAACGTAGATAGAATATCTAAGCCTATAATCATAGAAGAGGGATGAAATTAAAATATGGTAATAATGTATTCATAAAATTATATCTATATAATGGATTTATAAGTTTGATAATGTTGGGGAAACTAATTACATGGTGAACTATCACTTGTATATTTTAAAAGAATTTGTGTTTTGGCCTACCATCTTATATTCCAACTCAACCACCCTAAAGTGAATGAATTTTTATATTATTCATTATAAAAGTAGAAAATCTCAAAAAGAACATATATAATAATATATGGGGGAGTATTAATGGATCCTAACTATTATTATATTAGAGATCATGTCAAAATTCTTGACATTAGATTTTGTGTGATGCAAAATATGATAAATCCACTCGTGAAAGTGCTTTATAGAAATCAACAGTCTGAAAAGAAAACCTTAGAAAGAGTTTATCCATATTTTTTTATGAGATAAAATAAATATTATTTCATGTATTAAATTATTTATGGGTAAAAGATGTAATACTAAACAACCTATTAGAGAAGATAAAAACTACATCTTGAAAATTGTCACACAACGCACAATTAGTTATAATAAAATGAACCATTATTAATGTTTATAAATTAAATTTATTATTCTTAATATTTATATTGTATAAGATATAATATATTTTGTAATTAACAATGAAAATATAAATTTAGGGTGATTTTTTGGTATTATTATGTAATAGTTTATTTTTAGAAGAATAGTGAATATATACAGTTTTTACCAAAGCAGTAAACTTGTATAAGAATGAACTATATATTTACAATTTATTTTAATTGATAAATTTTATAATAAGTAAACATATATATTTTATAAATACTCTATTTAATTTAAGAAATCTATGATTAGTATTTAGAGGACACAATAAATTACTCACAATATAAACTATTTTTAGAATTTTATTTTCACTAAATATTAATTTTGAAAATTTCATTTTGAGATTGTTTTGAAACCATTATAAATTTTATTATTTTATAAAAAAAATCTCACATGTAATTTTAAATCATTAACATTTTTATCCTATATTTAATAATTATTTTTAAAAAAAAATATTTTATGACAATTTAATTTTATGCATTACATTAATTAATATTAAAATTGACTTTTTATGGATTTTATAAATAGAATAAAATAAAATGATTCATTAAAATTTAAATTTAAATTCTCAAATTCTATGAAAAATAAAATTACAATTTTTGGGATAAATTAATTTTACTAAGGAAAATAATAGTCTCCACTATTAAATAGTTGTCTTTCAATAGATAATAAATTTATAAATCAAGTCAATTTTTAGATTGAACTATTCAAAATTTAACACACTAATATAAATTTTAGAGTTATATATAAAAAAAGCAGACTATTTTAATTGATACATAATATTTAATATGATTAATAATTCCTAAAAATTAAATCATCATATTTCTAAAAAATGGTTTTCTAAACATTTAATAATTTAATTTTCTCATATTTTGAAATAAATTTATGCTAAATGGAACCCCAATTTGGATTCAACATATATAAATTTGGTATTATGAATCATCTCATTTTATAGTCATAAAATAATTTCCATTATTAATATTTTACCAAGATTACTAAAAGTTAAAATTATTAACATTATGTGGATCAAATATTACAAAATCAATATGACAAGTAAACATTCTGGAATCGTTTTGTTAGGTTTCAATTTCATAAATGCATGTCTCATAAATATTTTCCCACCTAACTCACCTAACCCACGAAGAAACCATGTTATTCCATTTAAACCCTTACCTAACATTAATTTCCATGAAAAATAAACTCCATTTCACCTATAAAAGGAGATCACCCCACCAATTCTCTCATCTATATACACACCAAAGGAATTTATATTGAGGTAACATTCCCTAACCCTATTTAATAACCTCTAAATGAGTTCCTATGGTTCTAAGGATTCCTTATCCTCTTAATGAACATACATAGAAAGGTAAGGGTTCTAAATAATTTTTTCCCTATTTAATTTTTTTTATAATACCAATATCATATATATTTGTTATGGTAATTCCAATATACTACCTCCATGTTGAAATTTTTTTAATTGAGATACTACTTATAACCATTAAATACATTATTTTTCATATGTCATTATTATCTAAACAAAATGAGTCTCATTTTACACACTTCTGTTTTCAATTATAATCTTTTACTCCAAATTCACCATATTTATAATTCTATCGAATTATATCCCATTTTATATGTTGAAAATGAATCTACCTATTATTAAATAATTTTTATATGATATTATTGATCCCAAAAATCCTAAATTTAAGAAATTGAAATATGTGTCATTTCCTAGTGATGTTAATCATGTTGGTATACAAGAATATGGATGAAATTGTGGAATAGATATACCTTGGGGTAATCTCCCTAAAAATATATGGTTATGTTTCAATGAAATATTTACTCTGTGTCATGATTATTAAGACTAATACTAAACACTTGGATAGAAAATATCAAGGGAAATGATGTAGATGATTCACATACTATTTGCATACCATAATTAATTACATTCCAACCATTGTTATGACAACCTACATGTGCATGATTTTGAACTAAATTATTATATTCTATTGAAAACCTATAACTTTTAAAATAACCTTTCACACTACCTTAATATTATTTATTTGATAAGGGAACTTCATTTTATTATTAGAATACCCCATGGTTTCTATATTGATTCTGTATTATTTAACGATCTGCCTTCTTTGTCAATATGATTTATGTCTATATTACAACATTTATTAAATGTCAATGCACTAAAACTCCTTATGTTTTAATCAATATAATGATTTTTATTGATTATTAAGGAAATTTCTTATGTGTTTTATTAATATTCATATATTTCATATGGTGAATGAATTAGGCTTAAAGAAGTGACAGGTGGGTCCCAGTGTTATAAATCCCCATGAATCATCGATTTTTTTCTTTTGAAAAAACATTTTTATATTTTTTCTATGCCTACATAATAAAATTACGATTTCTTGGTTGTGTCCTTGATGAAAAGATGATGTATTGGTTAGGAACTTGACTACAAGAATGATATCTTGACTGAGGCCTTTATATAAAAGAACTAGTTGATTGGTATTATGAATTCCAACACCATTAATTTAGTTATTTTTTTCCATGTGATTATTTTAAATGATATGTTTTCTATTAATGTTTTCAATTCTCTGGATACTTATTATAAGGGATGATTAGGATGGAACTCATTGTACAGGGGAAGCCTGAGACACAAAAAATTAAATAAATTTGGGTTTGAATTAATGTTAAACTCATTGAATCTAAAAAACCATTCTTGAATTTCATAATGAATCACATATAATTAAATTTAATTAATAAAAATGAAATTAAATGAAATCATATAATGAAACATTTTCCATTTATAGATGATTATTGTATTAGCTCCCCATCAACATATTGTGTCTCAATATCGCCAAACTATGACTGCTCTATATCATCCACACATTCACTACAGATAATGGGTCATTTATAAATGATTTATTTGTGATTTTATGGGAAAATTAAGAGCATTAAATCATTCCTTTGATCGCATAATGAACATGGATTCAATAGATATTGTGGGATCGATCCGACCATGTTCTTACATCAGAATATATAAATGAGAACATGAGAGGATAATAGATGAGATATTCTCTGACTAAATTCATCAAAATATTACTGATTATTTTTCAATTGGGTAAAATGAACATTTATACCAAGTTTATACTTTACAAAATTTCTCTTTGGAACCTAGAAAAAATAAAATTAATTTTAGAGGATTTCACACACATATTACTTAATACACTTCTCATTAATGTCACAAATACTTTACATCATAGTTATAACAAATTAAAATTTTGTGTTATAAAATATTTACCAATAACATAACCATAAACTATCAAATTAATTTAACTAACCTTGAATATACTATGTTCGTTCTAAAGATTATATTTTCTTGTATTATCTTAATTATCATACTACATGTGAATACCTTGATAAATAAATTCAATGATAACTATTATAAACATGACTAATATAAATCATTTATTTTTAATTTAAATTGATCATAATTGGACATTCACCGTCCCCTACCAATAAAAACCACATCACCCTAAACTCTTATTCATTATAATAGGTGAAACTTGTTGATACACTTAGTGTGTGACACTTTGGGACTTTATCTCGATAGTAGTTAGTACAACACACATACCAAGGGTCCAGTATAGAAAGCTATAATAATCCCTAAGAAGATAATTAATTATATATGTATTACTTCCACTTATGAACAAGTTCTATGTAATATGGTCTCTTTGTATCATGATATCTAATTATACAAAATTCACATTTGTGTGATCATCCTTTTGATACTTTATATATTTTGTGACATTACTAGAACGAAATTCATTTTTGTACAATGGACATAGATTTAATTATGGTAATACAATCTTGGTCACCTTGAGACCATGGGATATTTCTTCATTAATGTGGAATTGAAAAATTATCTCTTGATCATTCAATCAATTCCATACCATCAAAGACACACCTAGAACAATCTACCTTTCCATGAAATCAATGTCTTCATTTTTTCTTTCATCGGCATACTTTATAAAATGGAACACATTGAAAAAAATCAAGATTCTTGAAATAAATGCACATTTACGTATACATGAACAACTAATGAATCTCGTAACATGTAGTTTTCCAATATTCATGTCAGTCCTCATGATCTGATATACTCAATATCACAGAGTAATAACTTCCTGAGAATAAGTCTCAATTCTTAATATCACCTATATCATGATCGTCAGATCTTATTAGTGTCCATTTTTTGATGTATCTATACTATAGGATAAATATATTCAAGATTTATATCATATCATCTTGAGGTTCTCACTATATATGGAAACTGTAATTTATATTTCAAATGACCTTTATTTTAAGTAAATTAACTTCTAAAGAGGAGATAATGAAGTTTCAAATATCTTATGTTAAAAATAAACACATGTATATATAAAATTATATAAATATAATGGTAGTTAAATTACAAAAATTATTTGTTTGTAGAGAACCCACTAACAAAACTCACACATGAACTAGATCCAACTATAAAACATTTCCCAACCTGCTAGCTCTCACATTAGAATAACGTATATTTTTAAATATTGATTTGTGTAGGGGATCTACCATGTTATCCTATATGGTAATATAAAAACCACAACATTAACACTCTGAATAAAGTCCCTCAAGATATAAGACATCCAAATTATATTCTTTTCCCTCTAGTGTGACATAGGGTATAATGAACCATTGTAATAATACTATCATTATATAATGTAACATGATCTATAAAATTGTGTAAAATTACAATATTTAAAACAAATATTTGTATCCAAACATATCCCTTACCTCAATTTGAAGCCTCTATATACTCAGATTCTATGTTAAAATCAGAAACCGTGGAATTTTTCCAACTCCTTCATCTCAAAATACCACCATTCTAGATATAGACATAGTCTGACTATGATTTCAGAAAATCTTGATCTTCCATGAATCTAGAATTTATTTAACCCCTCATAACTTGCTACATATGTCCTCCATTCACTAGTAAAATATACATTGTATGTCTCATGTACATTAGCATAAATTTTATAGATACCCCTCAAAATTTATTATGCTTTTCTTGAAATCACCACACCATGATTAATGTAAATACACCATCGAACCCAGTGTATTGAATGACATTGATGATAGATACCACTACTGAAGCATAAGGTATTCTACTCATTCATTCAATCTCCTAATGTGATTGTCAATACATATTCTAGGAGTGATTTATGTGATGTTACATGGGGAATAATCCTCTTTTTAATTTTTCCTTATTATAATTTTTAATACATTGTGAATATTTGTACATTGACTTTGACCAATAATCTTTTGAGATAAATCTCGACATGTCGTCATTCCTATAATATAGGACTCATCACATAAATATTTCATGGGGATCCATTTATTTAACCATGTATTCACTTACTAATGTAATTTCACTTAATTTCAAATAAATAATATGTCATTAAAATATAATACTAGAAAAATGATGGAACTTACACAAATTTTCTTTGGAAAATATGGAATGATTTCATTCATAATAAAACCATATTATCTTATGGCATAATCAAGATGAGTAATATTAGTATTTTTATTCCTAATTAAATCAATAAGTAGATCTACATAGATTGTACACTTTATTGTTACTCTTTGACATAATAAACCCTTTGGGGTGTATCATATATATACCTTTAACCAAAATCCTATTTAAAAAATCTACCTTCACATTCATTTTTGAAACCTGTAATCATGTAATGATACTCTTAAAAGTAATATTAAAATTGATTTCAATATTTCAACTAGGAATAATGCTTCATCTTAATCGATTCATTAACATTTCATGAAACCCTTTGCTGTAAGTCATGCCTTATAGGTTCTAACGTTACGATCCAGGTCCATATTTTTCATCCATATATATTAAAACCCAATAAGAATTATATATTCTATTGGGTCTATAAAAATAGAAACATAATTTTGGTACATGGACACCACTTATAAATGCACGCAATGATTCCATTTAGCATCATCTTTTCTCACTACTGCTTCCTTGTAGGTCAGAGTTTCATTATTCTATATGATTAATGTGTCAACAAACTCAATGATAAGAGAATCATATCTATCTAGTTCCCTGACCTCTCTAGTAGACTTATTCAGTAAAAGTGTCTCAGAAACATATTTCTCTCCCAATATCTCTTGTGGTAATGTATCCATGTCATATCTTGTGCATCTAGAAAATCATGTTTATCAAATTCAATGTATCTCCAACTATTTCAATAGAAAATGATTCCCCTTTATAGAATTGTAACATGTATTACTAAAACCACTATTCTATACTAATATTTTTATATATAATTTCCCTTTGTCTCTTTATGAAAACCTATATTGATTAACTATGTTCTATGATGTGATAATTTTTCACTAGGTATAGTCTTGGATAAATCCTCTCATCCCAATACACATATGTGTGATTGAATGGATTTTGGTCTATAACAAAACTTATATATTTTACCATCTATTTGATTATTTTTTATTGGTTTTATCATATATGAAATTATATGTAGTTCATATTCCCAATTAGATAATATCAGAGTTGGATGAATATCATTGATCGAAAAATATCAAACACAATATGATTACCCCTTTCACTAACACCATTCCACAAAGGTGTATATGAAGAGTGATTTGGGAAATTATTCCACACTCCTCGAAATGATAGATCAAATCTTAATATTCAGAACAACTATCTAGGAACATATTATTAATATTTTTACCAAGTTGATTCTCTGCTTCATTATCTCATTCCATAAATATACAAAAGGATTATTCATTATACATCATTAAGTAGATATATCCAATTCTACTATAGTCATTGGTAAATGTATTGAAGTAAGAGAAACAACCCCTTTCCTCTACGTGAAATAGACCACATAGATCAAGCAAAAATCAATTCAAATGGTCGATTTTCTCTTTCTCGATTCCCACTAATTTTTTATTTGGTTATTTTACCTTGTACATATGCATGACATACATCCAAGGGTTTTAACTCATTTACGTATAAATAAAATTCTTGATGTAATTTTCATAAAATTGTATTATTTACAAAACTTATTTTCATTTTCCATAGATGGGTAGGATATAAATCATTCTCACTATATTTTTATTTTATTAATAATATTGTATTTTTTGAGTTCAATTATATAAGCCAATTGTAATTATGTGACATTATCTAATGATGTAATACAAAAACATATGAAAACAATAATATTAAAACATGAAATAAAATATCCTAGTGTATGAACTCAACACTAATATTCTCTTACTCGTAATATATAGAACATAATAATAATAATTTAGTACAAGAAGAAACCATTTGTGCAATGTAAGATGATAATATCACACAGCTATTACAACTAGTCTAACACCATTTGTTTCTTGGAAATCAACTTCACAATAAGAATGTTTTTTAAATCTACTTGGTTGATGTATTTAAATAAAACTGTAAGGGCCACATGTAGTATCCAATACCCAACTTATATAAATTGATAATTTTCATTCAATGACAAATATAATTAAAATAAATGTTTCAACATTCATCTTCTTCACATTTGTGAAATTAGTCTTCTAGTATAATTTTGTACCACATTAAAATAATATTTCCTCCTACACATTGTTATCCCACTATATCATTATCTTCTTTAAAGGGTGGTTTATCATAATATTTGATGTTGAATTAGCCCTTGAAACATTATCCCAATCTTTACTACTCTTGTTCACCGTAATGACCAGGGGGTTGGAATTATTCTTATCCATGTCTGCTTGGATAAATAAATACAAAAACATCTTGGAATTATATATTCATGTTATTAATGTTATAAATAAAAAAGGAAAATAAACTATGTGGTAATGATTAAATAATTAAATCAGATGTTATATTTTGGTTTAGTTTCATCCCATGGGACTCAAGTGTCCCAATGTACCCAATCATATTGAGTACATGAGGTACTTATTGATTTTCTTTTTCTAGCCAACATCTATACAGAGCACTTGACATCTTGAATATTTTTTAATGATATCTCTCCAAGTACAACTCTTCGAGATATGATAGTATTTTTAATGAATCTTTTTCCACATGTATTTTCTATAGCTCAGGGGGAATTGATAAAAACATAAAACACTAAACATCTTGTTCATCATCAATATTCTTAGTCTATTTAAAGTTAAACAGATTTATTTCTCCCCGGTGGGGACCAATAGAATGTGGGGGTTTCAGTACATGAATCTTCTTATCTTTATATAGAACTATATTTAAGTGCATATACAACTCCAAGAAGTTATGTTCGGTTAGGATATTCTATTAATATTATATTGATCTCCATGAAATTAAATTTCTACCTGATTATATTTAATTACCATCAAATA